>CM037779.1:65110498-65160498 GCA_021229015.1 Solen grandis | reverse complement strand
ATCGGGATTCAAAGCCATTGTACCATAGCCGAAACATCAGTGGACGTTCAACGGACCAATCCCGAAGTCTAATCATTGTCAATTCTCATGGGACTGCTCGGTCTTTATTGGCTCAAACATCGGGATCCATCGGTAGAAAAAAAATGTGTATTTCCACATCGCCGTTGATTTTTCTCCAGTGGGACCTAGGCATTAAATCCATGCCCTTCAAGTTTCAAATATATATATCGGATTAAAAAAACCCTAGGTACCATTAAGAATGCATCTCCATCATACTAAATAAAGTTGTTAATATAGATCTAAGTCCGCATGCAAAATAACAAAACAAACACACACACACACAAAGAAAACAAAACAGAAAGTTATTTTCATAAATGAAGTTTTTATTACAATTTATAATATTTCTGGATGATAAGACCAAAATTAAATGCTTGCGCACATTGTTTAAATGACTGCTTCGTATTCACGAGATTCTAATTAAGTATCGATTCGACTGAATTACAGCCTCTTTGATTGTTAGGTTTATTATTATTATTATTATAAAACACTTCTTTTAGATTCCCATTGAGGCCTGTTTGGGGTTAAAGGTCATACATATCAGAATGACTGAAAGACGGTTAAAATTCGCTTCTTTTCAACCGATTTGAATCCATGGATGCTTCATCTACAATCAAGCTTCCTATAGATAAAATACGTACATCCTATAAAAAACCGTTCGACATTATGCATTACTTGAATTCCCATCAACGCCTAATACCTTTTTAACCCTTTCCCTCATAGAGGAAACCATGAAAAGACCTATGCGAACAGCATAAAACCAGATCGCAGGCTGATCAGGTTTTATGCTGTTCGCTGCTCCTCAGTGGTCTGGAAATGAGGATTTTGTAATTAAATTTGGTAAGGTTTAACTGTGGTTTTCTGCAGATCAGGCATTATGTGGTACCTATTGAGTGCGTCAAAATGAGTCTATATGAGTCAAAATGAGTCTATAAGAGTCAAAATGAGTCTATATGAGGGAAAGGGTTAAATTATAGTATGGTTACTTTTAAGGAAAAAAATGTCTAATACCCCGAGATGTGTTGTTCAAGGCAGATCTTCTCTAATTCCACCAACAATATTTAGCGCCAAGTAATACTTCGATTAGCTAGAATCACATTCCAGCACAGGAGTTTGAAGTTCTATTAATAAACAAATAATATAGTAAATAAAACAAGAGGGCCATGATGGCCCTGAATCGCTCACCTGAGTACCATTGCTTCAACTGATGTCAAGGTTTTTAAACAGACAAGGATTCTGATATAACTTAATCTAAAACATTTTACCCCTGACAATACTACACACCAAATATCTAAGCAATGGGCCATATGGTTTCAGAGAAGACTTGGGCGCAGGGTCTTTTATCACCGTATGGCCAAGACTTTGAAAATCTTTGTAATGAACCATTAGATGCTACTACATACCAAAAATCTTAGCTCTAGGCCTTATTGATTCATAGAAGAAGATTTTTTTAAGATTTTCCTATATAACTCTGTGTAAAACAAGTGACCCCTGATGCGGGGTCATTTATCACCATAGGGCTATGATTTGTACAATCTTGGTAGTGGCCCATAAGATGATGCTTCATACCAAATATCTAAGCTCTAGGCCTTATGCATTCATGGAAGAAGATTTTTTAAGATTTTCCTATATAACTCTATGTAAAACAAGTGACCCCTGGTGCGGGGTCATTTATCACCATAGGGCTATGATTTGTACAATCTTGGTAGTGGCCCATAAGATGATGCTACATACCAAATATCTAAGCTCTAGGCCTTATGGATTCATAGAAGAAGATTTTTTAAGATTTTCCTATATAACTCTATGTAAAACAAGTGACCCCTGGTGCGGGGTCATTTTCACATATGGGCTAATTTGTACAACTTGAGCCCATAAGATGATGCTACATACCAAATTACTAAAGCTTTTAGCCTTATGCATTCATAGAAAAGATTTTTAAGATTTTCCTATATATTCTATGAAAGTGACCCTGGTGCAGGGTCATTTATCACCATATGGCTATGATTTGACAATCTTGTATGGACCATAAGATGATGCTTCATACCAAATATCTAAGCTCTAGGCCTTATGCATTCATGGAAGAAGATTTTTTAAGATTTTCCTATATAACTCTATGTAAAACAAGTGACCCCTGGTGCGGGGTCATTTATCACCATAGGGCTATGATTTGTACAATCTTGGTAGTGGCCCATAAGATGATGCTACATACCAAATATCTAAGCTCTAGGCCTTATGATTCATGAAGAAGATTTTTTAAGATTTTCCTATATAACTCTATGTAAAACAAGTGACCCCTGGTGCGGGGTCATTTATCACCATAGGGCTATGATTTGTACAATCTTGGTAGTGGCCCATAAGATGATGCTACATACCAAATATCTAAGCTCTAGGCCTTATGGATTCATAGAAGAAGATTTTTTAAGATTTTCCTATATAACTCTATGTAAAACAAGTGACCCCTGGTGCGGGGTCATTTATCACCATAGGGCTATGATTTGTACAATCTTGGTAGTGGCCCATAAGATGATGCTACATACCAAATATCTAAGCTCTAGGCCTTATGGATTCATAGAAGAAGATTTTTTAAGATTTTCCTATATAACTCTATGTAAAACAAGTGACCCCTGGTGCGGGGTCATTTATCACCATAGGGCTATGATTTGTACAATCTTGGTAGTGGCCCATAAGATGATGCTTCATACCAAATATCTAAGCTCTAGGCCTTATGGATTCATGGAAGAAGATTTTTTAAGATTTTCCTATATAACTCTATGTAAAACAAGTGACCCCTGGTGCGGGGTCATTTATCACCATAGGGCTATGATTTGTACAATCTTGGTAGTGGCCCATAAGATGATGCTACATACCAAATATCTAAGCTCTAGGCCTTTGGTTCAGATTTTTTCAAGTTTTTCCTATATTAGCCTTGTAAACAAGTGACCCCTGGGGCGGGGATTTACCCCATAGGGCTATGATTTGTACAATCTTGGTAGTGGCCCATAAGATGATGCTACATACCAAAAATCAAAAGGTTAGGCCTTGTGGTTTCGGAGATTTTTTCAAGTTTTTCCTATATTAGCCTATGTGAAATCAAGTGACCCCTGGGGCGGGGCCAATTTTGACCCCAGGGTCATAATTTGTACAATCCTGGTAGAGAGTCATAAGATCATGCTACATACCAAAAATCAAAAGGCTAGGCCTTGTGGTTTCAGAGAAGAAGATTTTTTAAATTTTCATTTTTAAAATCTATTTTTAGCTCCTGTGACCTAATTATGCGATGGACCAGAACCATTTATACAACTTTAGTAGAGCTTCATCCAAGGAACATTCCTGCAAAATATTTTTCAAATTGGCCAAGCCGTTTAGGAGGAGATGTTGTTTGAAGCAATTGTTGACGCCGGACGCACGGACGCACGCACGGACGCACGCACGGACGACGGACGACGGACGCCGGACAAAAGGCGATCAGAAAAGCTCACCTTGAGCACGTTGTGCTCATGTGAGCTAAAAATGAGTCCCGTTTACTGCATAATAAAAGGACAAATAGTAAAACGCTTTTTCGCCACACATATTCGATAAAGAATATTAAAATGCACCCAAAACAACTGATGGTACTTTAAATCACGTCTTTATTACATACGGGGCTTAACTTTTTCTATATTATACTTATTTAGTGATAGAACTTCAAACTCCTGTGGTTCCAGGGTATTACACGAATGCAAAGAAATCAAGCGATACATATGGTCGGATCTGAAAATTCAAAAGCATGGGCGGGGAGTTCGAGCACTCAGTATGGCATATGACAAGTGCATCAAACAGGACGAGTCCCCGGTAGAGTCCCCGATGTTTCGTCGATTTTTTTTTATTTATTGATTTTTTTCATTCCAGGCATTTTCTTCTTTGGCTAAATTGAAGGTCACTGCATGAAATCCATTTACATTTCAAATGAATCTCTGGCAGTGTTTGCCCTAGTTATTTTCAAATGGGGGACAAATGACCCCTTGTTATATAAATAAAAAGACAAATTTTGAAATGTTTGGGGGTAATTTACACAATTTGAGGATCAAGATGGACAATTTTGTGCGCAAGGGAAAAGTCCTTGCAAATTTTCTAAATTTAATTAATTCTTGTCCTATTCATGTAAATCAATTAATTGGAGAGCAACTTTTTATCATTATTATATACAAGTATATATGATTGGGAGTGGGGTATATTTAAAAAAAAAAGCGATATATAAATATACCAGTGCAACAATTAAATACACCATATCGTATTACAGAGATCCTATGTGGAGAACTTGTTGTTACCCTGCATCGCTGCATAAAGAAAATTGTACCACACGGATTTAATCCTGAATAATTTGGGACAAATCAGTATTTGTGTCAACATATGTGTTATGATATATGTCAATATATGCACAGGGCTTGCATACGGGAGCAGCTCCATTAGGGATCCATGTGATTGTACTTGTTACCGTATCCTCTCTCATACTACGTGTAAACTACACAGACACTCTTCACTCGATGATCAAAAAATTGTCCACATCTAATGTCAAATGAAGTAGCTGAAATTGATCAAAAATGCGGCTCCCAATAGTAACTTCTTGCTTTGAATGTTAAGGTCTGCAGGAACTGGAAACAGATATGATATTAATCTATTAATTTATTAAAAAACTATGACTGTTTATCATTCCTAATAAATTCTCTAAAATATCAGTTTCAAGTTTTGTTGTTGTTGTTTTTTTTAAACGCCTGGACTTGTCACACACACACACACAAACACGCACCTGTCATAAGCGGTCAGCAAAGGATACAAGAGAAAGTGGCTGCATGACATAGGTGACCGCTAAATGAAGGTTAAATATATAACAAAATTCTACAGTTTGGTAATATTAAATTGAACGATAAATGAATGTGGACCGCTTAATACAGGTGGCCGCCAATACAGGTTCAACTGTACACCGATACAAGCGTGGTTGCTGAGAGTGGGAGGAGTGAGGGCAGTGCAGAGAAATGTATAAAACATGTTAGCAGAAAGGGATACGTATTAATCCGATAGCAGAACAAAATTTCCCAGGATGAAGAAGTGCTCCGTACGTATTGTGTTACCAGTTCCTTGAGCATGTAAAAAAGGGGGAAAAGCTATGTTCTTGAGATCAATATTATAATTTTTAATAATTATTTCAAAATTGTCGTAACTCGTACATCATGTGCAAACTCATGTTTGTAGTATGTTTATATATCTTGTAAGAATGTAAGATAAACTATATCAGAACACGAACTTTGCTTTAGTATGCACATTCAAGAGTTATCTTAGCGACTCAACATAGTGGATATTTGTTGGGTTGAACAACGTCGAAGATAGTTCAGTCATATCCTGACTATTTCTACGTGAAACTGTTAAAGTGGTGCAACACTGCAGTATCACGTGATACCACGCACAGGCACATTATCTTGACACCGGACCAACTAGTCCTTCTGTATGTCGGTGTCGGGGATCGAGGTAGGACGCCCCCACTCCCCGAACGCCCTAACCCCCCAGCTCCCAACCTCTCATGTACATTTGTATACCTACATTGAAGCCGGAGACCGTCGTTTCTTTGCCGGTTGTGCGTCCTATGCTTATAAATTGTTCCAATAATTTCACTCCTGCTATTGGCTACCTGAATGAACAATGAAATGAAAATAATCGACATATTCTCAATACACAACAGAATGCAATGTAGTGTAAGTAGGTAAAGGAAATTACGAGATAATACCCCTTTGTTAAAATGTATTTTAACGCAAGTGATAATTTCGCATTTACGCTGATTAATCTGCATCAAGACTTGGAAATATTTGCTGCGTTTTATGCATAATACCTCACTGAAAGATGCTTTCATAGAGAAAACTCCCTTGACAAAATGTAAACCAGAACTACAGAAGATTAGGTAAATCGTTTTCACTGGGCATAACAATACTTATTTTTCACAAACGGAAAATAAACGTCGTGTCACATGACCTGGAAATGATTGAACATGTTTCCCGTGAAGAGTTCACACGCTCCTCGAATAGTGAATAGAATATTGTCTCCTGCATCTCTCACTTCAAATGCAGGCGCCAACCACGTCCACCTGAAAACAGATGCTGTTGTATTTGTCGTGGTAGAATTTACCTTCACGGGATAGTACTTCAGTCATATAATATCATACCGATGTCCATTTAGTGACAGGTGGGGGACGACCTAGACCTAGGTAGAATAACCGACCTACCACAAGTCGACTGCATTGAAGGCTACGTAACTCACAATAAAAATATCCGTTGGACCCCGCCGGGGTTCGAACCTACCGAGATTAGGGGCTAAGTGACTTTAACCACTCAGCCACGGAAAACAATGACGTTTTATACAGGTATGGCACATATGAAATACGACTGACATAGTTGTTAAATTTAGTCCATTGTATAATTTAATTATCATGTGTAAATTAATTAAGATTTATAAATTTATTTCAATATTTGTACAGAGATTTGGATATCGAATCTTATCCTATGTTTAACGTTAAAGACATTTTCTGATCATATTAGAGGTACTTCATTATTCATGATTGCTCTGTTGGTATCATTTTAAAAATTACCAGGAACTAGAATGAGTCAACATATTTTTTTTTTTGAGAGTTGTCGGTCTTGCTCGATATTATCACTCTGACGTCATCAATGATTCTCTCCGAAAGTGTACGGAAGTTTGCGGAGGCATGTAAAGTGTCGCAATCACTCACTAATACGATATTTCCTTAGTGTAAATTCATCCAAACTCTCCACTTAAAATCTTTATTCGACAACCCAGAGTTATCATTCTTGCTATGCTCACCAATATATCAATAGTGTTTGCAGTGCAAGGACGAGTACTATGGTGCATTGGCCATGTATCGGGTAATGTCACTGCCCGGATGTAAATGGTATACCCCGGTTTTCGCCTTTTAGTTACATTGTTCATATATTATTGACACAGTTTCGTTACTTTTGCACAAAGTTATATTGATTTGCCATTGAGAGACTATTTAAACAAGTTGGTTGATCTCAAATATGACCAGAAATTGACGAATCTTGAATCGCTTTTTTGTGTGTATGTTCTAAAGCGCACGTTCATGCTCTCTAGGCCCTATTGTGTGTCGTGTTTTTAATTGATGCGTTGATCTATCTGACGTAGCTACCGACTTGCAATGGATATCTACCTAGGTTATATTGTGTGACCTCTCCAAACATGCAATGTATGCATTAGAGTGCACACATTTGCTACCCGTCTAAGTTCTACAATTGGATATACGCACTTACATATTTTGATAGTTTAGCTTTGACTTGACTTGAATATTTGAGTTTACCGTCGCTTCGACAGTATTTCAGTCATATAGCGACAACCAGCTAATTACAGGTGGAGGAAGATCCGTATGCACGGAGGCATCCGCGTAGAACCACCGACCTATCGCAAGCCAGCTGGAAGGCTTCTTCACATGAAAATCCGAATGACCGTGCCGGGTTTCGAACCCACGCGGTGAGGGGCTGAGTGAGTTCTAAAGTCAGCGACTTTACCCTCTCGGCAACGGCGGCCCCCAGTTTAGCTTTAGCCATGCCTATTTCTGATGTACAAAGTATATAAAATTGTGCACAAATATTGGAAATATAATGTCACTTACATTTGGGACACTATTCCGACAGTTTCCCCTGGTGGGCACATGATGTTCATGCTTTTAAAACCGCAGCAGCAGAGGCAACTTTCAAAGCAGTAGTGTGGCCTGGACAACTGAATGTTGGGGACCCCCTTTTCATCATAAATGTTGATCAACAATGAACGGGAGTTCCAGCAGAGGATGTTTGCTAATCTGTTAGTGCCTGCGTTTAAATGAAAAGAAAGGGTTGTAGCCGCAGCAAGGCAGTTTATTAATAGACCGATGGTGGTGGTGTTGTTGGTCCAATGTAACCATTACGTACCGGTACCTGGTGGTTAGGTCTGATTGAGACATTGCACTATGGACTTGACTTATTGTGTTTACCGTCGCTTCGACACTATTTCAGTCATATAGCGACGTCCAGCTAATAATAGGTGGAGGAAGACCCCGAATGCACGGAGGCATCGGGTAGAACACCAACCTACCGCAAGCCAGCTGGAAGGCTTCCTCACATGAAAATGTTAAAGTCAGCGATTTTATCCTCTCGACCACGGAGGCCCCGCACTGTGGACTATGGTTACATAATTGGTTTTGGTAAAACCATACAGACAATGAAAATGCCAAAGGCCATGGCCTTACCCATTGGCTTGTTGGGTGCGTTATATTTAAAATCCTTGGAGTTCGTAACGTAGGCACAGAACGTTCCGTTTATTTCATCGCAGTTGCATATTGCCACCAAAGGGATGCGTCCTCGTTCACGTTTCATTCACGTCACAGTGGAATACAAACATGGCGGACATGTTGATTGTTTTTCAGTTTTAGAATGGATGAAACAAAATCTTAAGTATAGCGCCCTTGATATGACGTATAACATAACGCATCCATGTACATGTATCAGACAAATACATGAACCATATATATTAATGATATCTAATGTGATGCAAATGAAGATATATTTTGTATACAAAACCCCTTTTCCCAACTAATTTTATTGTATATACCACAACAATGCATGTCATTCTAAAATGAATCACCTTGGTTATTCAACGCACCCGGATGTTTTCATCAGTATCGTCAAATTCCAACAGCTAAAAGAAACCATATTATAATTCATTCCAATATTCTAGCAAACCATGTTTTTAAGGGAATTTATATATTTATATATATTAGTTATAATGGTACGATGTGTATGAAAGGCAAGAGTTCGATACCAGGCTGCGGCACATTACGTACAATGTATATCTATATATTTTAGACAAGTAATAACAAGAAATGTCTTTTAAAAAGATATTCGGCGTAGGATGAAAGAAAAACGAGATTTCCAGTCCGAGGAAAAGCGCGCGAAAGACCGACGCACAACAAATTTAGTACGCTCTAGAAATAGTTCAGTATTTTTTCTATGAAATATACTTATTTATAGACGGTAATACAAACAATTATATCTGTAAATAGGCTTGTTTGATATTTGTTCATATCATTATTGCATATGACAATTATGATACAAAAGCGTTATTAGTTGTTTTGGTTTTGGCGAATTAATTTTCAATGAGAGCATCTCGGCAGGCTGGAAGAATTCAATATACATAGTAATTAAGGGGTTTCATGTCATAACACGGTGGATTCTTTTTTGTTGTTTTAAATCATTTTCATAAAGTAGCATTCCTCAATTGATGGAAAAGGATTGTATTTAACTTACTAAAATCACTTTCATGTTTACATCAAAAAGAAAAGTAATAACACCAAGCTGAATGATATATACAAGCTGCACCCCTTATTTACAGTAATTTTATAGTCCATAACGATGCGTTAACCAATAACAGGAGTCCTTTTATTCAGCTTAGAATTATTTACCGCTGTTAGCGTACATTTGATTGGTTTAAGATGCGAGTTGAAATCGAAATTATACAGCTACGCCGAAAAAAATCAACAAACCTTCAGCAGCGTACATAAACACAATGTTGTTTTCATCCGCCAGGTCGAATATGTATCGTGTTGTATTTTTCGGATCAACTGAAAAAGAAGTAGGTATCTATATCACAACACCTGTATTATTTACAACAGGGTGAATCATTGGTGTAGAACAATGGTATAGCATTCTGGTACAGCATTCTGATATAGCACGCTGGATTGATAATTTCCTTGCTTGGGTTGAGTCATTTTGATATTTTGTCTACTCGAGACAGATTCATTGTTGCCACACTGTGATGTCTTGTCGCAAACAATCGGTATGATATCACAATTACTTTATCCCGACACCGAGCCACTCCGTCCTGGAAGTACCCGACTTGTAAGTGAAAAGCACAGTAAATATCATCTATGTCACAGCCGCAGTCCCAATCCCATGCCATTCCATAACGGAGCGCAGGTTCTAACCACTAGCCATGTGGCTAGAGCGTCCATCTCGGAATCGGGAGGTTCAATCCCAGGCCGCGAAATACAAAAGTCGTAAAATTTTGGTACTGGTACATATACCTCCTTGGAGATCAGCACAGACGACAGTTCGACAGGTCCGTGACTGAGGATATTGTGACTGGGTATGGTATCATGCCAAGGAGTGATACTGCAATATAGCAGCACTATATTATCTGTCTCAGGTAGACATAGTCTCAAAATGACTGACATACTGTTGACGAGACGTTTAACCCAATAAACAAATCAAATTACTGTATATTTGTATAACACACTGGTATAATCTTAGTACATGTGGTTACCTGCATAAAATGATATAAAATACGCAATCCAGTTTATAAAGACTTATGTAAGCATCATACAATTGTAACTATGTTCATTATTTTACATCTAATCGATGATATTGTACACTGCATGAATATACCGGTGTATTATATCATTGTACTGTAACAGTGTATTATACCGGTATACTATACCGGTGTATTATACCAGTGTACTGTAACAGTGCATTATACCGGTTACTATACCGGTGTATTATACCAGTGTACTATGCCGATGTATTATACCAGTGTACTGTAACAATGCATTATACCGGTAAACAATACCGGTGTATTATACCAGTGTACTGTTACAGTGTATTATACCAGTGTACTGTAACAATGTATTATACTGGTATACCATACCGGTGTATTATACCAGTGTACTGTAACAGTGTATTATACCAGTGTACTATGCCGGTGTATTATACCAGTGTACTGTTACAGTGTATTATACCAGTGTACTGTTACAGTGTATTATACCAGTGTACTGTAACAGTGTATTATACCAGTGTACTGTAACAATGTATTATACTGGTATACTATACCGGTACTACACCAGTGTATTATACCGATATACTGTAACAGTGTACTACACCAGTGTATTATACCGATATACTGTAAAAGTGTAGTATACCGGTGTATTATACCGATATACTGTAACAGTGTACTACACCGGTGTATTATACTGATATACTGTAACAGTGTACTATACCAGTGTACTATCCTGGTGTGTACTTTTGTAAATTCCCTGTTACATATACATGTATATGATATATCTTGAAAAAGTTGCACTTAGTTGAAAATATGTACCGTGGCGACATAAAAAAAACAATAAGGACAGAACTGGGTCTCCACATTTCACCAGAGAATTGGCAATATCCGGTATATTTCGCTGATTTAAATTGGCCAGTCGGTGACATGGGAAAAATCTCAAAAGTATGTTTATCTCCCAATGAACAAAGTGTGAAATTATACACCAGCAGGTGGATTCGGTGTTCGGGAAGTGCTTGTTTGTTTACGTAGGTTTAAATGGCCTATTACCTTGTTCGGATATTACGACAGTGCCCACTTCTTCCAAAGTCCGGGTTCGGGCCGCGGGGACTAGCTGGTCATAGGTATGCTCGTCCTGCAAAAATATATCATCATCATCAATATCATCATCATCGCAATCACACCGCCTTATAGAATAAATGCTCCCCCACCTAGCTGTACGGACGGACCAATCTGGTAGTTTTTGAATGTGGGTCTTTTAGCAGAGGTAGACGGGATGTTTTTTTTGTTGTTGTACATTTAATTTAATGGGAGAGCGTCGGCCGTGGCTCGAACAAGAAGCATCTTAAAAGGTTGACTTATATACTATACTATCACCACCAGACTATATGGAAATAAAGTATTTATTCTAAAAAGAAACTGCGTTTCTTAATTCAAAATGCCACATTGTGCATATAACCAATACATGATTTCGTATTGACAGTGAAATGATTAATTTGAGACGAGGGGTATCCACGAAAATAAATCATATCAGTAACAAGACATATAAAAAAGCACGCTACCTCAACATGTTTGATACATATACCCACAGACATGTTTGTGAGGCAGAATCCAGGAAATTTAAGATCAACAAATGATTTTGCAGTACTTAAGTGATTTAAGTAATACTTTGACCTGATGTAATGTTGCTGACCCAATTATTAAAGTATATTGGTGCCCTGTCATATTAAGTGAAACGGTGGAATTAATTTCCTTAAGCTCTTGGGAATTGATTTTGTTCTCACTGAAATGAAATTAAGAGTCGTATACTGTTATCATTTCACTGTCAAATATAGATTTTACATGCATTTATTTATTACCCGCCCACCCAACCCCTCTGACAATAATTACATTGGTCTATTCATTCTCGCAATATTTCCCAAGCCCTTTTGCCAAAGCATAATTGGTATATACTTATTTCAATTAACGTTGATTTGGAAAGAAGTTCTAAAAACATAAGCTGGTCCTCCTCGTTGGTCCCTTGGTTGGAAGAGTACTTTTCGCATTAGCAGACCATTAAAAGCTATTGCCCATAACGTATCCAATGAATGAATCACGGTACAATTTAAAATGTGTAGATTTTTTTTTTTTTTTTTTTTTTTTTTGTAAAATATTATTTTCTTTCACGGATGTGAACAATGTTTCGACCAATGTGGTGTTAAAAAATGTTTGTATATGACCACAAGTGAACAGAAAAACGTTCTACAATAAATCAAGTGATACTGTTCTAAAGCCGTTTTTTTTCTTTCTTTCTTTCGTTTTTTGAAATTTTCTATTGGGAGCCGTAATGATATTCTTTTTCCCCCATTTGACGTCATTTATTAATTTGAACATGTGTCAGTCAACGCGACGTTTCATTAACCCTTTCCCTCATATAGACTCATTTTGACGCACTCAGTAGGTACCATATAAAGCCTGATCTGCAGAAAACCACAGTTAAACCTTACCAAATTTAATTATAAAGTCCTCATTTCCAGACCACTGAGGAGCAGCGAACAGCATAAAACCTGATCAGCCTGCGAGTTACTCGCAGGCTGATCTGGTTTTATGTTGTTCGCATAGGTCTTTTCATGGTTTCCTCTATGAGGGAAAGGGTTAAAATAGACATGCAGGAAACATTTTTATGCCCCCCTTCGAAGAAGAGGGGGTATATTGCTTTGCTCATGTCGGTCGGTCGGTCCGTAGGTCGGTCCGTCGGTCCGTCGGTCTGTCGGTAGACCAGACCTTGTCCGAGTGATAACTTAAGTTCTATTTGACCTTTAAGTCTCAAACTTCTGTGTTGTTGCTCAGATTAGTAGATGCCCCTATGATTTTGGTGTCATTACCTCAAAGGTCAAGGTCACATGTTGTGTATGTATAATACCAGACCTTGTCCGAGTGATAACTTGAAGTTCTATTTGACCTTTAAGTCTCAAACTTCTTGTGGTTGTTGCTCACGATTAGTAGATGACCCCTATCGATTTTGGTGTCATTACCTCAAAGGTCAAGGTCACAAGGTCACATGTTGTGTATGTATAATACCAGACCTTGTCCGAGTGATAACTTGAAGTTCTATTTGACCTTTAAGTCTCAAACTCCATGTGGTTGTTGCTTATGATTAGTAGATGACCCCTATCAATTTTGGTGTCAATACCTCAAAGGTCAAGGTCACAAGGTTGCATTTGTATATATGTTTGATGACTTGGCCCTGTTTTTACTTAGATCAAGATAACATAATTTATGTTTTAATGTTCTTTTGTTTTAAAGTTTGAGATATTTGAAGGATGATGTATCATTTTCTTTCATTATTGTGGATGTTTGTGCTTATGGCTAGCAAGGCTGATTTGTTAATTTTTATAATAAACCTAGAGCACTAAGTCATAATGTTTTGTTTGTTTATAACTGACAATGTTCTTTCACTTAAACCTTTGTGGACTTGTGTAAATATTTCTCCAGCTCATTTATTTCAGTAAATGTTTAGTTCCACATTTTAGCACATTATATTTTCACTCAAATTTTTGAAGTTTGAGAATTTTTTGTGACAAGCCAACATTATGAAGGCAAACTCCTTGCATATAATATGGATAATATATGTTGGGCATTTTCACAAAATTTTTGTGTTTAGTTGTTTTGGTGAAATATTTGATTATCATTCTTATATACCAGTCATTCTACAAAAGCATGGAATAAATAATGTGTGTGTGTTTTTTTTTTTTGTGTGTTTTTTTGTTTTTTTGTTTTTATGCTTATGTATTGATTACTGTGAAAAAAATAATATTTGATAGTCTCAGAGTTAAACTTATCAAAATTAATATTTTCAATCTTTTCAACAGGAAATAAAAAGGGGGGAAAAATCAAAATTTGAGAATGCGTTGTTTAAGATCACGAGATGATTTTTTTTTTTTTTTTTTTTTTTGCATCATCCAAAAAAAATGAACAAATGTCCTTTGTATCTTTTACGATGGTTTGGCAATGACAATGCGCAGTAGGTCCACGCCCAAATGTTCCTAGGTCTGTGAAGTTAGCTGGGAATTGGGAATTGGGTATTGGGTATTCAATATCCAGCTACAACCGAATTCCCAGCCAGCTGGAAATTGGTTATTCGCGAATTTCCAGCTACAACCGAATAACCAGCCAGCTGGGAATTGGTTATTCGCGAATACCCAGCTACAGCCCAATAAACAGCTAGCTGGGACTTGGGAATTCATGACTTTTACAATTTAAGTATAAAACAAAGTGTAAGTTGAATACCCAGCTACAGCCGAATAACCAGCCAGCTGGGAATTGGTTATTCGCGAATACCCAGCTACAGCCCAATAAACAGCTAGCTGGGAATTGGGAATTCACGATTTTTATAATTTAAGTATAAAACAAAGTGTAGGTTGAATACCCAGCTACAGCCGAATAACCAGCCAGCTGGGAATTGGTTATTCGCGAATACCCAGCTACAGCCCAATAAACAGCTAGCTGGGAATTGGGAATTCACGATTTTTATAATTTAAGTATAAAACAAAGTGTAAGTTGAATACCCAGCTACAGCCGAATAACCAGCCAGCTGGGAATTGGTTATTCGCGAATACCCAGCTACAGCCCAATAACCAGCTAGCTGGGAATTGGGAATTCGTGATTTTTATAATTTAAGTATAAAACAAAGTGTAAGTTGAATTCCCAGCTACAGCCGAATAACCAGCCAGCTGGGAATTGGTTATTCGCGAATACTCAGCTACAGCCCAATAAACAGCTAGCTGGGAATTGGGAATTCACGATTTTTATAATTTAAGTATAAAACAAAGTGTAGGTTGAATACCCAGCTACAGCCGAATAACCAGCCAGCTGGGAATTAGAAATTCAAAATATTTTACAATATAAGTATAATAAAGTGTGGTCTGCAAACGTTGATGATTATTATTCAAGGTAATGATATTAATAAATTTATGTTATTTGCATTAATAACATTAATATTGAATATTTTTGGAATTAGATAAAAGTTAACACTGCTTCCAGAGGAAGAATGAAAGGTACATCACAGGTGTTCAAAGGTTAATCTTCAAAACGCTTGTCAATGTTTCCCTTGACCTTTAAGAATACGATTGAATATATATCATGGGGGGGGGGGGGGGGGGTGTATGACGCTCATTTCCGAAATTAAGATTGGATTTAAAGTGCCACCAGTGTGTAATGTCAGTCGTACCTGTATACATACACAGTGGGCTATAATATTATGCAATACAACATTACACACTGGTGGCACTTTAAATCCAAAGACCCCTTCGATTAAACCGTGTCCTTTAAGTAATGATGTAATTCATCAATTTTGTAATTTATGGACATACCAAATAATAATCAAATGGACTCGAAATTCAACTATCTCAAATATACGGATGTGATAAACCTAACTGCACACTACATTATGAAACAAAATAATAACATTTTATTTTCGATTGTACTAAAATGAGATCACATTTGTTACAGTGCTTTAAAAACCAGAATTTAACTGAATTTCCATTGAATCTTAAACTTTCTTTAAGTCATGGAAGGAAAATTATTCAAATAGAGATAGAAAATTATCGTCTTTGTAATTTACAAGCATGTTTTGATAATTTAACGGTTATGTGCGATAAATGTACCACTTGGCACCACATATCCTGTATAAATGCCCACTTGATATTTCAACGAGTGATCAAGGATAACATGTGGATTGTGCTAATCATGTCAGGATAATCATTCCAGTCTTTGTCCGCTTGTTGTGTATATTTATATTCTTCATAATATCAATATATCATGTTACACATCGTCCGCTTTTTCGTTTTATGTTACATATCGTCCGTGTTTTCATTATGTAATACATATCCTCCGCTTTTTTTCTCTTCTTTGATTATAATGTACGCGCGTTGCGTCATTTGATTATATCTTTCCTCTTCATAATATTAATATACCATCAAAATATTATCAAAATACAGCGTCGGGGTTTTCCTTATATGTTACATATCGTCCGGGTTTTCCTTACATGTTACATATCGTCCATGTTTTCCTTATACGTATGTTACATATCGTCCGCGTTGTATTTCTATGACTATGGTGTACGCGTTTACAGTCTATGCATTTCTATTGCGTCCGCTTGTGCCTCTTATTTGTGTGTTTTTTTTTTGTAATATCAATATATACTGAAAATAATAATGAGTCGTAACAATCTTAATTTCGGAAATGAACGTCATACACCCCCGCCCCCTCCCTGATATATATTCAATCGTATTCTTAAAGGTCAAGGGAAACATTGACAAGCGTTTTGAAGATTAACCTTTGAACACCTGTGATGTACCTTTCATTCTTCCTCGGAACAGTGTTAACTTTTAATTCCAAAAATATTCAATATTAATGTTATTAATGCAAATAACATAAATTTATTAATATCATTACCTTGAATAATAATCATCAACGTTTGCAGACCAGACTTTATTATATTTATTTTGTAAAATAATTTGAATTTCTAATTCCCAGCTAGCTGGTTATTCGGCTGTAGATGGGTATTCAATCTACACGTTGTTTTATAATTAAATTATAAAAATCATGAAATCACAATTCGCAGCTAGCTAATTATTCGGCTGAAGCTGGGTATTCGCGAATAACCAATTCCCAGCTGGCTGGTTATTCGGCTGTAGCTGGGTATTCAACTTACACTTTGTTTTATACTTAAATTATAAAAATCATGAATTCCCAATTCCCAGCTAGCTGTTTATTGGGCTGTAGCTGGGTATTCGCGAATAACCAATTCCCAGCTGGCTGGTTATTCGGTTGTAGCTGGAAATTCGCGAATAACCAATTTCCAGCTGGCTGGGAATTCGGTTGTAGCTGGATATTGAATACCCAATACCCAATTCCCAATTCCCAGCTAACTTCACAGACCTAATGTTCCTTACGTTATTTTTGTCTCCTATTGTTAAGTAAGCCAACATCCAGATGTTGTCTTTGTTTGCTTTTTTATATCAGTAAGTCGATATATTCAAACGGATCATAAATGCTCATGCCCTTGCATTCCACATGTTCCGCAGTTATCTAGGTATGCAGTGTAACCACAGTTTTACGTAGCCCTGTAAAGAATAATATTTTTTAAACTGTATTTGCTTATCTATAGAAACACGCGATTTACAAACCGGTCGTGCATTAAACAATTTGCAGATATAAAGGTATACATTCGTTCTGTATACTTGTATTTTTTTTTTTTTTTTTTTTTTCATAATGAAAATTATGTAAACACTGACAGTCTGTGCAAAGCAAAACACACACTATAGAAGATTCGGTATCATATCATGCTAACGTGAATGTAATAATCATGATATGATATACATGTATTTTATCATGATTTGTTAGTTATAGCATTCTACTGTGTATTTGTCTATACGCATGAATAGATACTGGCAGTATGCACGACTCTGTATACGGTATATGTAATTCTGTAACTCAATAGCATGATTCGGTTTATGCAGGTATGAATCGATATTACACAAATCCAATCTGTAACACAACGTCAGGTCGAATCAATTAAATTAATTATATGGTAAACATGCAAATTTGTTAAAGGTCGTTCATTTGTTGATCTTATCATCATTTTTGAAAAATACAACTGTATGTGTAGGTAGTCATAATTAATTTAATTTTCTGAACCTTAGATCTATATTAAACGGAAAAAGAAATATGCCTACGTACCATATTAAGTAGAAAGGCTCGCTTTGTGTAGTCACCGTAATCTAATGGTACATGTGGTCTCTGTTGTTAACTAGCGGAGATAGAAAGCATGCACACAACAGTCTGTATTTTTTCCTTCCTCCTTGTACTACTTTCGGCCAAATTCGGTAACTTCCGTACAGGAATGTACCACGGAACTTCACGGTGGTTTAAGCAATGCGTTACCTGTTTGATAGGTCCAACATAAGCGAGGACGTATCGTTTATTGCGCACCATACGTACTAGGGAAAGGGAATATGTGTTGGTCCATTTTTACCTGGTATTAGTTTCGAACTTGTTAACATAAACCTCGACTGTCCCAATGTAAACCTGGAAGCAGTCTTCACACAGCAGCACGACGGGCACATGTTTTAGTGTGGATTGGTGCGGGAGGGACGGAACCTTAAGCTTCCTTTTTTATAATTTCAACTTTAATTAACACATTTTGGTGATCTCTTAGTGGTTCATTTGTGACATAAAAAAACAACAATATCCAGAAATAAAAGAAATTGTTATTAAATTTAAGATCTTTATAATCCGTTTTATTTTGCCATAACAGTTTTATTTCTTTGCATTAGCCTTTCATATTCATTAACTCAGCAGTGCTGGTTACCTGGCTTTGATAAAAAAACAAAACAAAACAAAAAACAACAACAACAACAAACAAACAAACAGACAAACAAACAAAAACCATAATGGTAATAATTTGCATACACATCATTCCAAAATAAAGCAAATTTAAAGTTTTCATTCTTTGTCTGGATATTACCTTTAGCTATTTCCAAACAAAATCGGCGATTTTACATAGCCGAAAGTCCGCATGCCTTGCAGTTAATTAGCCGGTTTTTAATGCAAGATTGAAAAAAAAAGAAAAGAACATTAAATAAGTCTTCGCCGCGTAGATCAAAGCAGCTCGTTCACAGATAGTCACTGACTAAGAATTTGATTTTAAACTATATGTTTGTATTACGTCTATTAACACCCATCAACAGACGCATGGTCCCCCAAAGCAACATTCCATTGATTGTACAATCATGGGTGATTTCCCCGTCACAAGGAATAACGTCACGGACGGTATTGAGACTATATTTAGATTAATAAAACCTATATTTAGAATTAATTTTTTTCTTTTGCCTAGCTTGACTGATCACATTTAACTTTTCGCGTATGCGCTCACTTCACATATTGAACAAGACAAAATGCTGAATGTATTACGTAATACCAAAAGCACCTTCTTTGAGGATACCACATTCTGTATTTAACGGATTTCTTGGAAGTGGCGTTTGCGAAAATAACGTTTTCCTGTGCAAGTCAGATCAGTTCTCTCTTTTTTTTTCTATTTTCGTACTCTAGAGAAAAGGTTTCATTGCCAGTTACATGTCAATGTCCGACTAAGCTTCTATTTTTGCAGTTACCTGGATATTCATACCCCTCCCCCTTTTCACTGCTATTACGTAATTTAATTGCATACCATGTATATGTCACTGCTGTCTGAAATTTCAAGTTTCAAACAATTTAAGCTGATATAAACTGTTAGCAATTGCCGATTTAATTTACACTATGGTAGGGTCAATCGCTTTGGCAATCGAAGCAGACAGCATGAACCGATCTGGTACCGGGCCTCAGCGAGTGTAACTTGATAAGTATACATTTACACTTCTTTCTTTTTTCCATATCACTCGGCAGATGTCTGTAAATCGGTGAAAGTAAATGAAACATTTTTTTCATTTAAGTTAAAAAAAAAAAAAAAAAAAAAAAAAAAAAAAAAATTCTTGCCATTTTAGTTAAATGATTTTGTTTTTTTTTTATTTTTATTTTTTTTAAATTTATTTATTTATTTATTTAGTATGTGTGTGTGTGCGTGTATTTATTACACAGTTATTGATGACTGAAAGCGTTTGACAGATACGGATTGACCTAGCTGCTAAGCAGGGTTACTTAAGATACTTAAGACAATAAGAGTCTGGCTGAAGTGTGTGCGTTAGAGGATCAGTATTTGGGGTTGGGGAACGACTACAAAAACTCGAACATTATGTAATCAATGACGTGTATTTAATAAATTAATATAGCCTATAAAATCTGCGGGTGGGGCAAGGCCCAAGTCTCCCCCTCTGTTGAACCTGGGCCTACAACTCCCAGCAGACGCTCCTAGCCTCTAACGTTACTCCCCTGGTTCTAGGTGCCTGCATGAATGTAGAAAAGGAGCTGAGAACCCAGACATGTCAATTGATTAAACCACTCCAAATATAAGTAGCACCACTTCGATGCGCTTAAAATTTCCTCATTGTCCCAAAATCTTTATTTCCGTTTCATTTAATAATGTATACTTTATCCATTACTTATATTACTAGATAAATGACAGGAGATAAAAGTAAGTGTGCATATTTAGTCATTTTATTGGCTGTTATAATATTTAAAAACACTAATCGATCCAAAATTATTTCGCAATCACAAGACAATACACATAATGCCTATAGCACATACGGGCCATAGTGACTGAGTAGTGTCGTAACGTTAGTAGTAGTAGTAGCAGAAGCAGTTATCATAACCCCATGGTTTGGCCTTGTCACAGGGTAATGCGCAAAATCTCTCACAGTTCTCTGCCACAGTGAGTTGAAAAATAGCAGAGTTACTGTTAAATCACAGGTAATCAATAGGGCGACTTTAATAACACACCAAGGTCACGTGATACTCAGTGTGGCAGTGCGGAGCCAATCCACTGCGCCGTTGCTTGGGTAATGT
Organism: Solen grandis; assembly: GCA_021229015.1. NCBI lineage: Eukaryota > Metazoa > Mollusca > Bivalvia > Adapedonta > Solenidae > Solen > Solen grandis. The sequence goes on along the minus strand of CM037779.1, from coordinate 65,139,597 downwards.
GAGTGGTTGTAACGTTTACTGTGTGCTACTGGGTGGATTTACTTTGTATCTCTTTCATACAGACACAGCTTGTCACCACAATGATTGAAGTATATGTACTGTTGGTGGGAGGTAAAACTTAACAAATTAACGAACTCAAATGCGTGATTTTGATTTAGTTAAAACGTGGCGTCGTGGGATCGATCACTGTGGCATTTCGTTCAAGACACCGGTGTAACGTTTTCTAGCACCCCCCCCCCCCCACCCCCTTTCATGATTCCCCCGGCACGATTCAACGTTCCTCCCCCGGAACTAGAAAACGTTTTCAAATGCCCCAATCCCTTTACGTTGGGAAAACGTAAAACTTAACAATATTATTATAATATAAACAAATACACTATGTATTATTGATCTTTCTATATTGGTATTAATTTATCCGAAACGTTAATACAAGACTGGTGAAGCTCCACATCCCTCGGAATTTAAGAACGCATTCAAATGACCTCCCACACAAACACTTTTTTTCTGGGTGGGGGTGGGGGGAGTTTATACCTTATTTTATAACTTATGCTTTAATGTGTCGTTAGGACATTGATGTATCTTTTAGTATATATTAGTATCTTCTTATATTAAATTGAATTTGTGTAATGTGGCATAGGTGAATTTCAAATTGACCCAGGGTAACATGTACATTTCTGGTCGTACATTTGAAAATGGGGTGGTTGGGGTCTCAATACATTTTCAGTATTACCCATCTGAGAATATAAAACGTTTTCAAAGTCCCGGATGGGACGACATGCATTGGGGAACTTGGTTGGGCACTTGACTTTTTTCAAAGTACTCTGATTTCTTGTTCCCCGAGGGAACCTAAAAACGCTTTCATGTTACCCCTTGTGTAATCAAGTAAAATCCTACTACCCTGAGCTGTATTCTCGTACTCGGGACCTTCGGTATGAAAATCGGAATCACTACTATGTCGCCACAAAAGCTTGTTCTATGGCAAGATAGTAACACGTGCCATTTTATACCTTAATACACGAGGATGATTTATTTGTGTTCTTTTACGTGTAAAAAGTAATGCTTCGGTCTTTTTAGGGTCGAATTTTACTAGCCATTTATCAGCCCAAATATTAATTCTTTGTAAATCATTGTTGAGAGACATTGACGCACTTGCAGAATTATCTACAATTACAAATAGTGCAGTATCGTCGGCAAATAATCTTATATATGAATTAATATGATCAACGATATCATTCATGTAAATTAAAAACAAAGCAGGGCCTAACAAGGATCCCAGAGGAACGCCAGCTCTTGTCCAAACAGGATCAGACCTGAGACCCTGTAGAACAACACGTTGGGTTCGATTAGATAAATAATTTTTAAACCATTCAAGCATATCCCCTGTGATACCAGCAGGCTTAAGTTTGATAATCAAACCCTTGTGCCAAACTCGGTCAAATGCTTTGCTGATATCACAGAAGACTGCCCTGACTTCTTTTCCTGAATCTACAGTTGATGAAATAAAATCATATAAATTAGTTAATTGGTAAAGAGTAGAGCCGCCTTAAGTAAAACCAGATTGAAATTTCGTTATTGAATTATACGTAAGGAAGAAGTAATGAACATGTTTAAATACACATTTCTCAATGACCTTTTCGATACAGCCATATAAAGATACTGGTCGGTAATTGGAAACAACCGATCTATTCCCAGATTTAAAAATAGGACATACATGAGCATCTTTCCAAGAGGATGGTAAGACGCCTACTGGCTACTGCCCTGAGTTGGATTCTCGTGCTCGGGACCTTTGGTATGCAAATCGGACACTCTACCACGTCGCCACAAAAGCCAGCTTTATGGCAAGGTAGTACAAGTGCTATTTTATAAATCTACTGTATTTTTTTATGTTTTAAGTTTCCGAGTAAATGGGGGAGGAATCTCAAAATGTTTTCATTATGCTCTACCTGGGAGGAAAGATAAAGTTTTCAAATGTCCAGGGGAAATCGTTATACTGATGTTTTGGGTTTGAGGAATATTTGAAGATTGGCCTCGAATTCCATCAACGATACTTATATATAAAATCACTGACAAAGATTTAAATCCTTAATGATTCGTATGAGTTTAAATGCGCTCGGCCACTTTTATTTCATGTAATATTAAAGTACATCTTCTTCGATTCATCGATAGCCATGATTAAGTTGGCACGGATTATAACGACATTCGAAAAGAATATATTTTTTCCTAGAGAGACGAGAATGGCTAATTTCGCCCCTATTATTTAGGGCAGGGACTCTATATAGAGTTCCTGGTTAGGGCTATTAGTAATGTTGGTGGAATTTCAGCCTAGTGTCAGAATTGGCTAAGATACACTCTTTCAACCACTTACACCAAGTAATTAACTCACGTGACAACAGGAAAACCGGCGTGACAGAGAAATTACTCTCGGTATTCTTATGAAAAGTATTTTATTTACCCGTTTAATCATTATGAATGTTATTTCATGATATGAAACTAAATTGATTTTAAAATCAAATGTGATAGTTAGTCTTCCTAGATCAGCTGCTGGTAATGCATTGTGCCCAACGCTATCTAGACGGGGAGTGTGACGTCACGTCTACATGGAATCTAGAAAGGGTAACCCCGCCGGCAGTCTCTTCGGTGCCTTGAGTGCTTTGATTCAAAACAAAGATTTAATTGGATACTAAGCTCATATGTTCGTGTGTATGACCTTGAACCAGTGATTCACATAACGATCACTGACACTGCAACTCTATATCATAAATAGATGTCTGTGTGTAGATACAATTCAAAAGTTGCTGATAATTATTTTCAAGAAAAGTACTATCCTTCGCATTTACAGTATAAACAAGCAACTTCCGGTCTGATTATCACATGATAAACAAGATGGCGCATACAGCTCAGAAGGGAAAGTTGATAGCTGTCATTGGCGACGAGGTACATTAATGTTATACTAACCACCTTTTGTACTCTAAATTTAAAATGAGTAATATCGTGAATGGTGTGCAATTGTTAAGATGTGTTGCTACATGCCCCCATCTTTCCAAAGCATAGGACCAACTGGTGTTTCTCTTCTACTCTCAAAGGTATCCTGTTGAGGTAGTACAAAGACGAGCAGCTTTATGACTTTATTTTTGCGTGTCTCATGTCCATAGTTATTTAACTCCATAAACTGTCGTTTTGTTAAACCACATTTGCATCAGTCACAGTGAAGTAATTTCAGTGGAGAAAATGCCCGGCCTCTGTCATCCTCAGAGATAGAACCCTAGACCCCATAGTAAGAAGACCGACATTCTTTAGTAGAATCACATTGCTAAATAGCTAGCACAACAGCAGAATTATTTACGCACCCACAATAAACAGGTCTTAGGTTTTGAAGTATTTAGAGTTTGGTGTAAGGAACACATCAAAACATATTACAGTTTGCAAGCTTTGTCAGACTGCCATCATCATCAACAACAACATCATCATAATTTTTGTTGAATTTTTCATCATCATCATCAAATTTCAATTATGTTCCTGTTTGTTTTAATTTTTTTAACTTTAAGTTTAACTTCAGAACTGCCCTAGTGGCTAATTGGTTAGAGCATCAGCCTTGGGAATGAACGGTTGTAGGGTTTTGTACCAAACCATATCAAAATATTACCGTAGCCCCTTGCTTGGTGCTCATCACATATAAAGGGTAATTCCAGGACTGGGGATAATGTGACTTGGTCTGGAATCATGTCACATGTTCTCATCACAATCCACTGCAGTGTGGCAGCACCATATCTGTCAGAAGTAGACATTGTCTCCAAATGACTGACCATATTCAGGCAGCCCTGCTAAGAACCGTCTTGTCATTGGAATAAAATGGTATCCCACATTCCAAGTTATTCTATTCCTGTTTTCCTATGTTTGGCTGGATGCCTGTCTGTTGTGCTAAGAGCTAAAAGTATTGAGTTTCATATGATGTTCCAGTTTTGCGTTATCTGTCTAAACTCACTACAATTTTTTAAATGTTTTAATTTAAAGTAAAACAAATGATTTAAAATTACTTTTACTTTCCTTGCCTAGGACACATGTACAGGTTTCCTGCTTGGGGGTATTGGAGAGATCAACAAGAAAAGGGAGCCAAATTTTCTTGTTGTGGGCAAAAGTATGTATCTAAGACTAATTATTATAAATCAGTCCTTTGGATTTCTGTTTCATAATACTTAATGGTTTCAATATTAATTAGAAAACAAGGTATCATAATCATAATTGATTAGATATGAATTATTGAAAGTACATGGTAGAGTTCAGTCAGTTGTATGTATTTTCATGTTTACTGTTGCATGAAATCTTTTATAAAATCATGCTTTAATGTTAAACATGAACTACTTACTTTAGATTTATATTGATTAACCTATGAATATTTATTTAACCCTTTCCCTCATATATACTCATTTTGACGCACTCAGTAGGTACCACAGTTAAACCTTACCAAATTTAATTACAAAATCCTCATTTCCAGACCACTGAGGAGCAGCGAACAGCATAAAACCTGATCAGCCTGCGAGTTACTCGCAGGCTGATCTGGTTTTATGCTGTTCGCATAGGTCTTTTCATGGTGTCTTCTATGAGGGAAAGGGTTAAGATGTTTTCTTACACTGTTCTTTAAGATACAAGTGTGATGGAGATAGAAGAAGCATTCCGGAACTTTGTCAAAAGAGCAGACATTGCCATTATTCTTATTAACCAGAATGTAAGTAAAACATTCTAATGTTGTGATTGTGAAATTCAACCATTTACTAAACAAACTGTCACTGGTGGCTGAGTGGTTAGATCATCCACCTCAGGAGTGGGAGGTTGTGGGTTCGATCCCCGGCTGTGACAGACAAAAGTTGTAAAAATGGTACTGGTATAGCTCTCTTGCTTGGCGCTCAGCATATAAGGATAGTTAAGGGTAGTTCCAGGACTGGTTGGTCTGGTGTCAGGATAATGTGACTGGGTGTGTGGTGTCATGCCGCATGTCCACGGCATGATACTGCAGTGTGGCAGCACTATGTCTCAAGTAGACATCATCTCCAAATGACTGAAATACTGTCAGTGGGACATAAAATCCAACAAACAAACTAAATGAACATTCATGTACAATTTTTGGATTTCATGAATATATTCATTTATTTGAACATTTGATTTTCTTTGCCATACAAACTGTAAGTATCTGGGGAAAAAAATTCATGAATTATTAGGTTGAAAGGATTCCACTATTCCTGTTCAGCGGAATATTCGTGTACATTACCACTGGTTTATTAACCCAAGTCATTACCTTTATAATTTACAATACCTGTCATTGTTAAGAAATAAAAGATTTAAAAAGACTTATTAAAGGAGCAAGAATGATGAATTCTTCCCAAAGTATATAAGTAATACTTAGCGCCAAGACTACATGTGGTATGGTATTGTATCTGAGCCTGACTGCAAATTGTATGTTATCAGATAATTACTGCAAACATTATACCCGGTACTAGTTGTCCCATTATATTTCATCAATTGTAAATAACAATGAATAATGAAATGTTATCATTACCCTCCTATAGATAGCTACGCTATGACTGTGTTAGAACCAATAACATTAGATCAATATTGTGCATAATTTCATATTCATGGCCTACCAATCAGTGCCATCCCCCCACTTTAGGTTTGTTTGTTTTAGATACCCATAAATCATAACTTTTAAAGCAGTAATATTGCACAATGAGTATTCCATTTTTTTTCATCTCTATACCAATCAAAATTTCCTTGGGCACATATTTCTTTTGGTTTTGTTTGATTGGATGTTGGATGTTTTTTACTGAAAAAAAAATGTGTGTGATATACATTGGTTGTATATCTATGCAAGTTACAGACAGTTTGCCATTTGTCTTGATACAAATTGCTGCAATATATTGTACCAAGATGTACTAGAAAATCATGTTAGATATTGCAGAGTTATGTCCCTTGCATAGGAAATCATGTAGTGCATTATAGGTTTAAATTACTTTCTGTGATAACCTGTCTACTTATATATGTACATGTATTATAATCAGTAAAAATATTTTAAAAAATAACCTATAACATGGCCGATAATCCTCATTTGGGAAAAGTCTTGTGGTGTAGTAGCACATTCAGTGGAACATAAGTGAGGGGTTCGGGTCCAAGTCCCAGTCTAGTCACATATTTTTCTCACCTTATTACACTATGTTGACCACACAATTTATAACACTATAAATATCTGGTTTCTTGCTCATCAAGGTGGCTGAGATGATCCGTCATGTGATCGATATGCACACGGAACCAGTGCCATCCGTGCTGGAGATACCCAGTAAGGAGTGTCCCTATGACGCAAGCAAGGACTCCATCTTGAGGAGAGCGAAGGTTCGTGTCATCCATGTATTCATGAAAAATTTATCAATTTTGTGAACTTCTTACTTTGAATTTTGGGTTTTACAACTCACAGTCAGTTTGTATGTAAGGGTTTGACTGGAAGACGGTTCATGCAATTCCACACCTAGTCATAGTATTAGAATTCTAGACCTACTGGTTTTGGAAATGTTCTTAAATTACTTAGTGCTTGGTACATGTTTTAACCACTTTGGTTTGTAGCAGCGAGGGATCAAACCCATAGCATACCGGTACATCTCTGGAAACTAACAGTCAAATGATAAGAATTTTGAAGCCATTAAATTTATTCTGCAGTTAAATTTTTTTTTATGCCTTTCAAAGGTATTTCTTTGCTAAAATGTCAGTAGATCTCTATGTTTGCATTATAATTATATAATGATAATAATAACAATAATAACTAGAACCGCAAGCGGTATCTCGGTTTTCGCTTTTAACCTAATCAACGTGAACATTTTATTTCAACTCAGCCACAATTTTCAATATGAAACAAAACGAAAAGGTTTTTGAAGACCTACTCTCATTTGCACAGTTTTTTTTTGAAATGTTAGAACATTCAAACTCTTCTAGCGCAAATATTTTCCCATACCCTGTCCCTTGAAATCCATCACATTCTGTGGTGCTATCAACAAGGAACAAAATGCTGAAAACCGCATTTCAATCAGACTTTAACGTTTTGAGTTATAAGCAAAAGAGTGATTTTAAGCAAAACGCCCTCTAGCGGCAAAATTAGAAACAAAATTGCAAAAACAGCAAATAGTTCAAACAAGTATATAAGTCGCACTAGTCGAACATTCTTTTTCTTATATATCACAACTTGAAGCATAAAAACTGATTAACAATTATTCCAAAAAAGGATCAAACTTTGGACTGCCGTAAAATGAACAAATCAAGTCCGATTTTCAAAAACTAAACATCACTGGAAAGCGCTCCTCAAGAACTAAAACCTTTGTTCATAATTATACTCTCAATGAAATATTTTTAGATTTGGAGCACTTTGTGGCCGAATAAAAACACAATTATCGTAATATGACATTGACCTGTTCAATATTTTTTTTAAATTTTTAATTGTGAGGCCCTTTCAAACTTAACAAAACATAACGTGTGAAAATTTCATGACCAATAAACAAAAAATAAAGTCAGGAGCGACAAAAAACATGTTTTTGGAATTTTAATTTTCCTAAATTTAAGTGAAGTTTGACCGTTTCTAGTGGACAAACCTCTTATTTCTTAAATTCTCCACCCCATATATTTTGTGTGTATATGTCTTTCAAATGGTATGCCGGAGACGGAATTCTTCTATCTGATCTCTAACAAAAACGGATAGGTTTTTCGTAGACCTATCCTCATTTGCACAGTTTTTTTTTTTTTTTTTTTTTTGCGAGGTTCGAACATTCAACCTTCCGTAGCTCAAAAGCTTTCAGCCACACGGACCCTCTAATCCTATCATTTGTTATTAGGCTATCAACAGGGAACAGAATGCAAAAAACCGCATTCGAATCGGAGTTCAACTTTTTGAGTTATAAGCAAAAGAATGATTTTAAAAAAAGCGCCCCCTAGTGGCAAAATGAGAAAGAAAATTGATTAAAATTTTACTGTTAGGTACCTAGCAAAGCAGCAATTAGTTCAATCAAGTATACTAGTCGCACAAGTCAAACTTTTTATTCTTATGTATCAGAATTTGAAGCATAAAACCTGATTTACAATTATTCCAAAAAAGGATCAAACTTTGGACTGCCGTATAATGACCAAATCAAATCTCCGATCTTCAAAAACTAACATCACTGGAAAGAGCTCTTTAAGAACTAAAACTTTTGTTCATATACTCTCAATGAAATATTTTTAGTTTTGGAACTATTTGTGGCCGAATAAAAACACAATAATCGTAATATGACCTTGACCTTTTCAATTCTTTTTTATTTTTTGATTTGTGAGGCCCTTTCAAACATAACAATACATATCGTGTGAAAATTTCATGAAGAATGAACAGAAAATAAAGTCAGGAGCGACAAAAACATGTTTTTGAAATTTTAATTTTTCCTAAAATTTAGTGAAGTTTGACCGTTTCTAGAGGACAAACCACGCTTTTCCATAATTCGCCTCCCATATATTTTGTGCGTATATGTCTTGCAAATCGTATGCAGCAAACAGAATTATTCTATCTGATCTCTAACAAAAGTGGGTAGGTTTTTCGTAGACCTACCCTCATTATTCCACTTTTTTCCAAGGTTTGAACATTCAACCTCTCCTAGAACAATTTTTTTCCCGTACTCGATGATGAGATTTCCATCATATTTGATTGGGCTGTCAACAAGGAACATTATGTAAAAAAACGCATCTAAATTAGGTTTCAAATTTTTGAGTTATTAGCAAAACAGTGATTACATGCATTGCGTCCCCTAGTGGCTAAATCAGAAACAAAAGTGAAACGTTTGACCATTTAGGCACATATTCAGATAAAGATGACTCCATGCCCAAAATTTCATAGCTGTAGCTTTTTTCATCTGGCCGCTAGGCTGGACACAAAAATGGGTGGAATTGGAAAAATAATAAAAATAAAAAACAAAACAAATCAACAGAAGAAGAACAATAGGTTTTCGCCCTGCAGAGGCAAAAACCTAATAATGATAATAATGAAAAAATGTATGTTAATATATAACATAGAGTGAAATTCTGATCAAGTTATCAAAGGCCGAAGAAAGCTGATGTATTTAGTTGAATTTATACAGTGTTTAATTAAGCCACACTTGATTGAAGCTTGTTTTGGTTTCTATAAAAATATCAAACAAGGTAGTTCTCTTTATTCTCTTACTTTCATTCATACTTCATTACATTTTATTCCTCTGTTACAGGGCATGTTCACAGCTGAAGACTTCAGATGATGTGTGTGTAGCCATTCTAGTCATCAATGTATTTATTCGGAGAGTATAAATGGATTTAGCGTGCTATTTGTTGTATCTATATTTGTTAAGTGACGGAATAGAAGAAATACAGACATTTCAGTCTAAATTACGCAGACATGAACAAGTCTTGCTTGTTTCATCATATAACATCATGGAGTTTTGTCTTAAGGGATTTTATGAAACATATTTTTGAATAGTAGTCATTTAACCATTGAATAAAAAATAATAGAAATTAACCATTGTATTAATCTTAGTTTGCAAAGTGTACCAGCATGCTGGAAGCACATCTGACATGAAATGAAATTTCATTCTACTGAAATAATCTTTATTTTTATAATGGTCAAGCAATATTCAGAATCAGTGAAAATATCCAAATGAACTTGATTCTACAGATGATGATGGTGACCATTATTTGATTAACATCATGACCTACTGCAGTGTGTGTATGTGGTTGTTGTATATTTTGTATACGTATTTCTGTCACATGTTGTTACTGGAATACACATGTAGATATTTCAGGCCATGATGCACTAGTCCATTAGTCCATAAGCAATAGAAACCGTAATCATTCACATGCCATGTAAAAGTTAGGTAATTCAAAAGCTAGTGAAGTTACTGATTCATTTGTGTCATTGATGTTTTTTTTACATTTTCTTTTCCACCAAATGCTGATATGTTGAATTTATTTTGAAATCCAGAGTAAATCTTTATGTAGTTGCTTATGTTTGAAAAAAAAAAGTGGCCAAATATTTTTTTCTTTAAATCATGACTACAGACATTACTGGTACATATACAATCAGACGAACTGATCATATATTCAAAGTTTGTAATCCGTAACTATTATGATATTTTACAGATCTGCAGTGGTTTTGTAGATGCTTTATTATTATGTATATTTTGAATTTGTATATATATTTTTTTGAATGAAAATAAACATATTGAACCATGTTAAGATTTGATGTCAACAGTCATTAAGAAATGTTAATGTTTAAGAGTAGTGACAAATGTTTCTATCTATCTCATTATTGACAAGAGAAACAGAGGTTAATCATTTTTACTTATGTGTATATTGCAGTTTACAGTAAAACCTCAATATTAAGACCACTATGTGGACAGTTGGCTATTGGTTTATGAAACAACATCAAACAGTAAAGGATCCAAATGCAGAGGTCTTAATATTGCGGTGATGTTTTTTACTGTTACTTAAATAAATAAACTAGTACATAAACATTACTCTTATCTGTTTTACATCAGAAATCCAAATAATCGTAAAAGTCTCTTAATACATGAAAGATTCTTCAAGACAGAGAATAGCTGCATGAATTTGACCAAACTCCATGCAGTAGTTACCTCCCCTTACAGTTGTAGATCTGAATCTTAAACAAATACGTTGTAGATCCCAATACTGGGTTTTACACAACGGAAGAAGAGCTCCGCACTATTGGCGGTGGCTCTTTAAGGCATTTTTGAATGCCTCAACAGAGCCAGCATGCACTATATTATCAGGAAGATGATTCCAGTGAATCACAGTGTCCACAAAGAATGAATTTTCATATTAGAGTTTGATGATGGTATTTCCAGACCCTTAGAATTTTTGCAAATGTGTTTTTCTGATATATTTGATGTTTCGCAGCCATTAAATTTTTTTGTTTTTATCGTCCTTTTAGGTCTGGTGAATTTCACAAAATCTGATGTTGGCAGTGCTGGAACTAACCCCTCAACCACCTTGTACATTAATATTAATCTGAGGCTTAGGCATCTGTCTTGTAAAGTTTCTAGTTCAAGTTCTTGTTTCATTTTTGATATTGTCCCTGGTGTTCTGCTTGTATAATCTCTTTTTATGAATCTTACTGCCCTGTTTTGGATTCTTCTAGTTTGTTTTGTTTCTGATAGGGGTTCCAGATGGTAGCCCCATATTCCATTATTGATCTTACTAGTGTAATGTAGGCTGTTTTTCTACAGGTCTGTGGTACATTTCTGAGATTCCTTCTTAAAAAGCCTAAAGTTGAATTTGCTTTTTTGCATACCTTGTTGATATGTGTATTCCATTTTAAGTCATTTGAGATTTGTAGTCCAAGATAGGGATTATTTTGTACTTCCTGCATAATGTGGTTATTCAGTTGATAAAATCTATTTGTTTTTTAGCTCACCTGAGCATAGCTCAGGGTGAGCTTTTGGGAGACTTGATTGTCCGTCGGCCGTCGTCCGTCGTCCGTCAACAATTTGATGTTTACACACTAGAGGCCACAATTTTGATCCAATCTTCCTCAAACTTGGTCAGAATGTTTGTCTTGATGATATCTTGAACCCTTTCGAAAATGGGTCAGGTTGGATCAAAAAGTAGGTCAGTAGGTCAAATCTTAGAAAAATCTTGTTTACACACTAGAGGCCACAATTTTGATCCAATCTTCCTCAAACTTGGTCAGAATGTTTGTCTTGATGATATCTTGAACCCTTTCGAAAATGGGTCAGGTTGGATCAAAAAGTAGGTCAGTAGGTCAAATCTTAGAAAAATCTTGTTTACACACTAGAGGCCACAATTTTGAGACAATCTTCCTCAAACTTGGTCAGAATGTTTGTCTTGATGATATCTTGAACCCTTTCGAAAATGGGTCAGGTTGGATCAAAAAGTAGGTCATAGGTCAAATCTTAGAAAAATCTTGTTTACACACTAAGGCCACAATTTTAATCCAATCTTCCTCAAACTTGGTCAGAATGTTTGTCTTGATGATATCTTGAACCCTTTCGAAAATGGGCAGGGCCGGACCGAAAAGTAGGTCAATAGGTCAAATCTTAGAAAAATCTTGTTTACACACTAAAGGCCACAGTTTTGATGCAATCTTCCTCAAACTTTGGCAGAATGTTTGTCATGATGATATCTTTTGTGGATGGGGTCAGAAAATTCCTGAACATTGTTTCACCTCATCATCTTAATTCTAAAGCAATCTGTTTTGTACAGGCAATGAATGATACTTTTCTCAGGTGAGTGATCTAGGGCCATCTTGGCCCTCTTGTTTGTTGATTGACATGATAAAGATTTTTTCGCATTGAATTTCATGCCCCAGTTTGTTGCCCAGGTTTCTAGGCTATTTAGGTCCTGTTGTAATTGGAGGTGATCTTGTTCTGATTTTATCGTTCTATATAGTAGGCAGTCATCTGCAAATAGTCTGACAGAGGATTTTACACATTCTGGCAGGTCATTTATGTGGCACAAGAATAGGATTGGCCCTAGTACTGTGCCTTGGGGTACTTCTGAGTCTACTGTTGTTTCTCTTGATTTTTCGCCTTCTACTATTGTTTTCATTGTTCTATTTGTTAGGAAATTTGATAACCAAGTGTGAAGACTTCCCTTAATCCGTAGCTGTCAAGTTTGTGTAGGAGTTTGTCATGTGGTACTGTATTGAAGGCTTTTGAAAAGTCTAATATGGCAATATCTATTTGTTGACCTTTGTCGTGATCTAGTAGGAAGTCATTTAAAGTTGTGATCAGTTGTGTTTCGCAGGAGTACCCACACCTAAATTCATGATTAAAGTTTGTCAGTATTTTGTTTTCTTCCAGGTGGTTAAGTAAGTGTCTACAAATAATATGTTCAAGAGTTTTGCATATGACTGAGGTTAAGGAGACAGGTCTGTAGTTTTCTGGCAGGTGTTTGTTGCCTTTTTTGAAGATGCTTGAGATGTTTGTATCTCTCCAGTTTTTTGGTAATTCTGCTGTGTATATTGAGCACTGTAGGATTATTTTCAGGATTGGGGATAGTTCTTTTGAGCATTCTTTTAGTATTCTATTAGGAATGTTATCTGGGCCAAAAGCCTTTGATGGATTTATTTTTGATAGTAGCTTCTCCAGTCCTTTCTGTTCAATTTTTATTGGTTTGATGTTTTTCTTCACTTGTTTTTTCATTTCTGGCAATTCTTTGTTCGTTGGTTTTGTGAAGACAGATTTAAATTGTTTGAGTAGTTCTTCAGCTTTTTCTTTGCTATCTGTTATTAGGCTGTTTCCTCTTTTGAGTGGGGCTATTCCGGTTGATTCTTGTCTTTTAGATTTGACATACTTCCAGAAGGGTTTTGTGTTTTTGTCTTTTAGTCCTTCTAAGATGTTTGTATTTATATAGTTCCATTCAGATCTTCTTAGTTCTCTCTTACATTCTTTTTGGAATTTTCTGTAGCTGGTCCAGTTATTTGTTATACCCCCACAAATTATAGGGGTATATAGGAGTCACCCTGTCGGTCGGTCGGTCCGTTGGTCCGGCGGTTGGTCTACAAATATTTGTCCAGAGCATTTCTCCAAAATTACTGTACCTATGTTGATGAAACTTCATAGGTAGATAGACCTTGATGAGAGGAAGTGCAGTGCATAAGAACCATAACTCTGCATGTATTTTGAAAGGAGTTATTGCCCTTTGTCATTTTTAATTTTATTTTGTCCGGACATAACTCCAATACTAAAGTAGCTAGGTTGATGAAACTTCATATGTAGATTGATCTTGATGAGAGGAAGTGCAGTGCACAAGAACCATAACTCTGCATGTATTTTGAAAGGAGTTATTGCCCTTTGTCATTTTTTATCTTTTGATTTTGTCCGGAGCATAACTCCAATACTAAAGTAGCTAGGTTGATGAAACTTCATATGTAGATTGATCTTGATGAGAGGAAGTGCAGTGCATAAGAACCATAACTCTACATGTTTTTTAAAGGAGTTATTCCCCTTTGTTAGTTTTTGTCTTTTGATTTTGTCCGGAGCATTTCTCCAAAACTACTGTACTTAAGTTGATCAAACTTCATATGTAGATAGACCTCATATGTAGATAGACCTTCATGAGAGGAAGTGCAGTGCCTAAGAACCATAACTCTGCATGTATTTTGAAAGGAGTTATTGCCCTTTGTCATTTTTAATCTTTTGATTTTGTCCGGACCATAACTCCAATACTTAAGTAGCTAGGTTGATGAAACTTCATATGTAGATTGATCTTGATGAGAGGAAGTGCAGTGCACAAGAACCATAACTCTGCATGTATTTTGAAAGGAGTTATTGCCCTTTGTCATTTTTAATCTTTTGATTTTGTCCGGAGCATAACTCCAATACTAAAGTAGCTAGGTTGATGAAACTTCATATGTAGATTGATCTTGATGAGAGGAAGTGCAGTGCATAAGAAAACCACAATGTAAATTCTTAAAGACAGGTTTTTGCAAACAATAAATATGGATGTGAACCATAATTAGACTGCATTTTTATTCTCCTCAGCTACAGATCTTGGGGGCAAATTGTTTTCTTCTGTGTGTCTGTATGTGTGACTCTCTGTCTATCTGTCTGTCTGTCAAAACTTTTTAGCATTGTCCAAAACTTTTGAACCATTGCTCACACTAACTTTAAACCTTACATACATGTAGTCTTTCACTCACGCAAAATTTTGAAACTGTATTCCTACACATGACAGACTTCCGGTGTGGGTATTGATCACCTTTAGTGATAATATTTTTTTTTGGTATGCTTATAAGCCCAAATCCTATGTGTGAACATTCGTTTTATGTGTCATGTGAATACATCCTGTGTCAAAGATGGGGGTGGGGGTATGAATCACCTTCAGTGATAGTTCAAGTTTTCTTTGCTTGGTTGTAAAGTCTTTGTTTCTTTTTGATAATTTTCTTTTCTTTTCTCCTGATCCAGGGGATGTTGTTTCCAGATCTTATTTCTTTTTGTGGTATGTTTTTGTACATGGTTACTTGCAAGGAGTCTTTAAAAGTGTTCCATAGTTTTTGAACATTTTTGTCTTCATTTTTTTGATTTTCTACTTTCTCATTCAGTTTTATAAGGTCCTTTTTTATTTCATTCCAGTCTGCTTTTTTGTATAGGTAACATTTTCTAGGTTTTGTCTTTTGGTGATGCACCTTCGTTTCAAAATCTGATATTATTATGTCGTGGTCTGAGATTCCTGGTACATTTACTGAGGATTTTGTCATATTAGGGTTTGAGACGAAAACCAGGTCCAATAAGTTGTTTTCTCTTGGAGGTTTGTTGTGGATTTGGGTTAAATTGTTAGAATTCATCAAGTCTACTAGCCCTTGTTGTATTTCTCTTTCTGGTCCAGTTGCTGCTGAGTTCTCCCACTGTATGTTTGGACAATTAAAATCCCCTGTTAGTATGATGTTTGAGTTCTTATTGGTATCTGCTATTTCCAAGGATTTTTAGCTCACCTGAGCATAGCTCAGGGTGAGCTTTTGGGAGACTTGATTGTCCGTCGTCCGTCGGCCGTCGTCCGTCGTCCGTCAACAATTTGATGTTTACACACTAGAGGCCACAATTTTGATCCAATCTTCCTCAAACTTGGTCAGAATGTTTGTCTTGATGATATCTTGAACCCTTTCGAAAATGGGTCAGGTTGGATCAAAAAGTAGGTCAGTAGGTCAAATCTTAGAAAAATTTTGTCGTCCGTCAACAATTTTGATGTTTACACACTAGAGGCCACAATTTTGATCCAATCTTCCTCAAACTTGGTCAGAATGTTTGTCTTGATGATATCTTGAACCCTTTCGAAAATGGGTCAGGTTGGATCAAAAAGTAGGTCAGTAGGTCAAATCTTAGAAAAATCTTGTTTACACACTAGAGGCTACAATTTTATCCAATCTTCCTCAAACTTGGTCAGAATGTTTGTCTTGATGATATCTTGAACCCTTTCGAAAATGGGTCAGGTTGGATCAAAAAGTAGGTCAGTAGGTCAAATCTTAGAAAAATCTTGTTTACACACTAGAGGCTACAATTTTAATCCAATCTTCCTCAAACTTTGGCAGAATGTTTGTCATGATGATATCTTTTGTGGATGGGGTCAGAAAATTCCTGAACATTGTTTCACCTCATCATCTTAATTCTAAAGCAATCTGTTTTGTACAGGCAATGAATGATACTTTTCTCAGGTGAGCGATCTAGGGCCATCTTGGCCCTCTTGTTTAAATTCTTCCAGGTGTTTTTGTTCTCGATGTGGCATGTAGAATGATCCCACTAGGAGGTCTTTGTTGTTTTTTATTTTTATTTTTACCCATTTAATTTCACAGTCTGTAATGAGGGAGGTCTGTTCTAATGATGTTATTGATTTTTCTACTAATATGAATGCTCCCCCTCCTTGGGTTCCTCTGTCATTTCTGTATACATTGTAGCTTGTAGGGAAAATCTCGCTTGATTTAATTGCGTCAGGGGTAGGGTTTTCACCGGGTTTTACTCCTTTTAGCCATGATTCAGTTGCACATATGATGTCAGGTTTAAGGTAGTGCACAGCTGTTTCAAATTCTTGTTTTTTGTCCTTGATGCTACGGCAGTTTATTGTCATAATTCTGAGATTTTTCTTGGCTGGGGATTCATATAGGTTGCTGTTTGGATGTGACTTGGTCGAGTTGAGACTTACTTCTGGATTGTTTTTTACTGAATTTTTATGTTTTGGGCTACTAGTCTTTAGTGGACTGAAGGCGGATCTTATGAGTCCATTGTTGAGTCTATGTCTTTTAACGGCTTGAATATATTTTAGTGTTCTATTTCATAGCTTCTAAAGGTGAAAGTTGAAACATTTATACTGTCACATTTGCAGCATAGCCACTGGATATTTGACCTTTCTAATAATTCATAGTCTTGTGTACATAGTTCAATGCAAGATTTATGGTGCTATATGTCACATCCGTCACAGCAGACCCCTTGGCAATCCCATGTAACAGGTATCTCGCATAACCCGCAAGGGTATGTGGTTGGTCTGTTGCAGGATCCTGGGTTAAGTTCTATGTCCCCTGCCAGAACCAGATTTTTTATTTTTTTTATTTTTGCTTGCAAGGGAGATCACTGTGTGGAGTTTGGTATTTGACAGGACACACACATATATAAAGGGAGAGAACTATTAAAATGCTTATATGATTACAAGAATAAGAGTTACAGTTCATGAATGCTTAAAAAATCATTATAATGACATGCAATCTTAATTACATCTCTATTCATTCTGAGAGACCACGCGAACATCATCGTCCGCTGAATTTAAATGAAAGTGTCATCCTTTTCATGCAAAATAAATTGTATAAAAAAAAATAATACTTTTAATGTGTAGATTATTCATGCTGGTACAGTGCAGTCAAGGGTATATTAAGATGATGCTGATAAGTATCTTATCAATGGTGAAATTTTATTTGAAAGATGAAATGTTTTTGACGTATTTATAATGTTATTGCGATTTTATTGGGGGAATTTGCTATTAGCATATTATTTTCTGAAGTTGTTTAATATTTTCCCATTTCTTTTTTTTTTTTTGTTATTATCATTATTGTGGTAATATTTAACATGATGTTGGCTTTTTGGAAACCATTACAGAATGAAAGCAATTTTCAGTATGATTAGGTGTGAACTACTCTATTTTCATACTAAAAGAACATTGGGGATGACCTGATCAGCGTGTAAGTAACTCATACTTTCAGGCTGATCTGGGTTTATATATTTGCCTTACACGTTTTCTTGCTGACAGATTTCAAAGACAACAGAGCGCATATCAAGAAGTTTGAAATCTAAGAAAATCAAATATACTTTTGCTTTACAATTAATCATTAGTGAAATATGCTTGGTTGTAGTAAGTTATTTTTCGCGAGGGCTAAATTTTGCGCAATGCTTTCCGAAGACCATTCCGCGCGGTGTTTAATTCGCGCATTTCAAAATCATATTGAAAAAAATATCATTGTTTTGTTCTAATCAACTTTTTCATCATATGTATTCCCGTCATCGCCTGCTAATTATCATAAACTAGTAGTCAGTTGATAGCAATAAGTCCAAATTTAGCGAGGAGAATCCATGAGCGCATACGAGGTACTATTTTCTTATACCTATCGAGACGCACGTGCGCCAACCAGTGAAAAGATCACCGAACAAAGGAAGTCACAGAGACAGAGACAAATATCGATATAACTTCCTCAGATATGATCTTATAAGATCATGACAATTGCCTGGTTTTAGTTTGTTTGTTTGTTTGGTTTAACGTCCCACCGACGGTATTTCAGTCATTTGGAGACGATGTCTAATTGGGACAGATTTAGTGCTGCCACACTGCAGTATCACGCCGTAGACATGTGGTATGATACAACACCCAGTCACATTATCCCGACACCGGGCCAACCAGTCCTGGAACTACCCTTATATGCTGAACGCCAAGCTATAACAATACCATTTTTACGATTTTGATATGTCGCGGTCGGGGATCGAACCCACTCGCTCCCGAGGCGGGCGCTCTTACTACTCGCCCCCCCCCCCCTCCCCCGCCCCGGGGACGGTGGTTTTAGCTTTGTTTTGTATTATTTGTGGTCATGAATTTTAACATCACTATCAGTACTTCATGAAGGAAAAAAAAGTATGTTCGTCTACCGAATATAATCAAAACTACATATCACTTTGACCAGAAGCGGTATATTCATATGGTTATACCGTTCCCAGTGACAGAATGGCGTCCACCTCATGAGTGGAGTTGTGGATTCGATTCCCGACCGCAACATACCAAAGACAGTAAAATGGTTCGTGTAGCTCCCATCTTGGTGTTCAGCATACATGTATATACTGCCACATGTCCACGTGCGTACGGTATAAAATTGCCATGTGGCAGCACTATATCTGCCTCGAGTAAACTAGTCTCCAAATGACTGAAATAATGTGGCAAAATAGGAATTACGTGCATTATCCAAACGCTTACAGTCTTGTTGCGTCCCATTTTACAGAAAATTCAATCTTTTGATATTAATGAGTCAATAATGGTGCGAAGCGAGTTCTTAAATCACATCAAGTATTCGCTCTATTTTTTGTTTTGGAACTTTGGTGATTTATTCTAAAACAACATGAATTATTGATTTTATCTAACAAGTAATGATGTACTCGTATATTTATATCTCAGTTGACACTCCTTTTTGTTCGACATTACGAAATTGAACTGATGTGTTCAATTCGATTTAAAAATGTAAACTTCCTTTTTTGTTAAATCCGTAAATATATACATTTACATTAGAGCCTCGATATATCTTCTGGGAAATCCCCGGCCCAACCCGGTAGCTATTATTTTTAAGAAATGGACGTGATGTTCCGAATGTTTATCACTGAACATCCAGATAGACAATCACCTTGGGAGTGGGAGTTTAAAGTTCGGTCCCTGGACGCGATGTATCAAATCCCCTAATGTGGCTCTGGTAGTCCCCTACCTAGCGATAAGCATTAAAGGAGAAAGTCACAGAACTTTTTTGCCAAGCGTCAGGATAATGTAACTGGGTATGGTATCATGCCACATATCATGGTACGATACTGGAGTGTGACAGCACTATACATAGTCTCAGGTTGACCACAGATACCTGCACTTTTTTTTAATCGTCGAAATAGAGGAGACAGTGTTGTATTTTATCTTATCTTTTTTGCATGTTGTCTGCACCTCAGTATTTTTTTTCCGGATGTTGATATTCCGGGGTGTGCAGGTGAATACAACCACAGACAGATGTCGTGCATATATTTTAGATTGAATATATACGCATTTGTTTTACTTCAGTTGGGAAACAACATTTTGTAATTGATACCAATCCATGTACGTTTCGACAGCGAGAGTCTACGCCAAGTGGGTATCGAATTCATGGGTTGATATATCTGACAAAGTTGTATTTTTTTCTTTCGGTTTCTCTTAATACAGAAAGTGCAAACTTCGTTTGATCTTACAATTTTGTGGCAACATATACATGCACCGTGCATACTGTACTTTTATGTGGTTCAAAGCTATGTTAGATATATTAATTTATTTACATTTAAATTGTTAACAAATCGTCACTGATATCGTGCTATGATATCTGATAACGTTACATTGTATTTCCATTGGGTTTGTCGTTTTGACAAGTATGAAATATCTTTCAACGACCAGGATGAACCTAAACCTCCCTCGTTATCTGTTCCTTGTATTTTGCTTGTCTCCTTATCGACGATAAGACAAGATTTGTCTTTTTCTTTGTGGATCACACTGCTAAAAAAAGTAATGAACTTGTTACTTCCCAAAGAAAAAATGCTTTGTTCGTCCATCATCTATTCAGCTGGCGTCCCTGCTTTACACCGTATTTTATCTACTATTAATTCAGCAATCGTAACTACTCGGCCTTAGTAGGGCGAGGTGTTCCGAATATTAATTCAGATTCAGAACTTCCTATAAAAGAACCACCTATTTCTTTAAATTTCGTTTCTAAGGATTTTTTTCACAGTCATTAATTAGTTAGTTAGTCAGTTATGGTGATTATTTTAGTATTCTTTAAATGATTTTTAGCTCATCTGAGCAAAACTGTCGTGCTGGTGTCATTGATGTCGTTTTAAATGCCATTTCTATATTCTTAGAGATCAAATGCAAAAGTAAGGCTACCGTGATATGTTTATTTCTTAATATTTAATATAATGTAGAAACTTTAAATTCTTTCTCTGTTATCAATTAAATGCTACTTGGTCAAAATATTCACTTAAAATCAAACTCATAAAAATTGCTCAAGCAATACTGGTTCAGAATGTGGCTTCAAAGTATATGACTTTAGTCATATTTTAGTGTCATACAAATATGCGAATAGTTATTGAAACAAACAAAAGAGAAATGGACTGCGCCACAGGTCCTATAGACCAATAACAGTTTCCTATGAAATAGTTTGCTTAAACGAAAATGTAGTTGTATTTAATATATCTGAAAAAAAAAGTACTGAAAACAAATGACAATAATTATGATATTTTTAAATTGTATCGAGCAGTGTATATGTAGGGTCACCATGTCCGTGTGTGTGTGTGTTGTTGTTGTTGTTGTTGACGTTTTCCCGGCTTGCGCTCGGCAACTTCAGTGAAAATTTCAAAAAGAAAAACAAATATCATGTATGTATTTGCATAATGAGAGAAGACGTATGTAATATAAACATGGATATGCACTAGTTTTTGCTTCATAAGAAAGGTGATAATGCATCGGCACGTTCGTAAACACATGAATAAAACCCGCCCACCCACGCGATTGCTATAAATAAAATTAGCACGTACATGTATACACATCAATAGTGACTTGCATGTTTAATTAGCCTGTCATTTTCCCCCGAGTGCAATCCCGCTGACCGAGTGGTCAGCACCTCCGATTTGAGAACGGAAGATCGTGGGTTCGATCCTCGGTCCCGACATGCAAACGTTGTTTTAATGGTATCACTATAGCTCCTTTGTTTGGCTCTAAGCCTAAGAGAGATGTTCCTTGCTTGGCCCTTAGCCTAAGAGAGATGTTTCTTGTTTGGCCCTTAGCCTAAGAGAGATGTTCCTTGCTTGGCCCTTAGTCTAAGAGAGATGTTCCTTGCTTGGCCCTTAACCTAAGAGAGATGTTTCTTGTTTGGCCCTTAGCCTAAGAGAGAAGTTCCTTGCTTGGCCCTTAGCCTAAGAGAGATGTTCCTTGTTTGGCCTTTGGCCTAAGAGAGATGTTCCTTGCTTGGCCCTTAACCTTAGAGAGATGTTCCTTGTTTGGCCCTAAGCCTAAGGGAGATGTTCCTTGTTTGGCCCTTAGCCTAAGAGAGATGTTCCTTGTTTGGCCCTTAGCCTAAGAGAGATGTTCCTTGTTTGGCCCTTAGCCTTAGATGTTCCGGGACATGTTCAACGGTATCGGACTATTTAGGCTTGATGTGATATCATGACTCTTAATTGTCTATGGCATGATATACCTATAAGACATTCTCTTTTATTGTCATAAATGGTTGTCCTGGGGCATCTTTTTCATTTCAAAATTTAAGAACGGTTGTAAAATATATCAGAAAACTGTATAGAAATAAAAGAGGGATCGTTTCAGTTTAACGTGCTCGACACTGCTCGTGCCTCGGACTAAATGTGTTATAATGTTGTAATCATGACAGATCGATTAATCAAACATCATATAGCGCCTGCAGGGAAAAATCGATATATTTAATTTATATTTCTTACTGATATTTTCAAGTACGCAGGAAATCAGAGAGGTGAGGTACTTTTATATTATTACTAATATACAGACAAGTCTGTCTTGAGCGGTCAATCAGGGGACCAAGAGAAAGTGACCGCTTAGCAGAGGTGACCGCTAAACGAAGGTTAAACATATAACAACATACAATAGATTGGTAATATTAACACTGACCACTAAACGCAGGTTGACCGCTTATTACAGGTGACCGCTTAATCAGGTTCAATTGTATACGTGATCTTTGTACATAAATGTGAGTTTCGAAATTAAACAGAATGTCATTGGTAGATGACACGGGATGTTTAAATATCTCCTTTTTATCAATCTTTTTCTCTTGGCGTCTGTCTGTCACTCACTCATCCACTCTCTCTCTCTCTCTCTCTCTCTCTCTCTCTCAGGTATCCCCGTGACAACATGACCTTCTAAATGATCACCACCGTATCAAAACAAACATAAACCATTAGCATTTATGCAATATATAAACAGTAGCTATGATATTATTAGCATTTATCACCTGTAGTTATGATATGTACCTCGACGCACATTTAGATGTGTGTATTTCGTTTATGTACATTTAGCACGGAAGTAAGAGGAGAACAGACCCATCAATAATAAACAGATCAAACTTGTCACGTGGCTGATCGATCGATGTACGGTCGGTTCGAAGTGATCATGTGATTACCGATGGGTAAAAGTGCATGTAATATACATATATTTGCGATTTACACACAAATTGTAGCAGATCGCTTTATTTTGTGAGCAATTTACTCGGATTGTATTACTACTCGGTATGTTAATTGAAAGCAATTGTTGCAAGTGTTAAACATTTTGTTGCGCGTCAAGAAAGGATATGAACCTAAATTTGTAAATATTCATTTTTTAAGCCCAATAAAACGACGTAATGATAGAAAAGGGAAATATCTAATCAAAGGTAAGACGATTTGTGTGCATTGAAGTGTTGCATAATTCCGCCCTGTCTCTTAACATAATTTAGTATGTTATTTATAATGTAATTCATATCTATATAAGCTTTCGTATGTATGTTTTTGTTAGCTTGAAGCATGGATGTAAGAATAAAAGAAAGTAAATTAGATATTTTAAGTT
Source organism: Solen grandis (assembly GCA_021229015.1). Classification (NCBI taxonomy): domain Eukaryota; kingdom Metazoa; phylum Mollusca; class Bivalvia; order Adapedonta; family Solenidae; genus Solen; species Solen grandis. The sequence continues at coordinate 65,116,227 of CM037779.1, read as the reverse complement.
ATTATAAAATGTAGGAATTGCGTTTTATCTGATAAGATGTAAGGCATAAGACGTGAGCATATTAAGTTATTTCACCAGGTAAGTAACTCGATACGCTTCCATGATAAATTTGATCAGACAATATGTATTAAGATAAATATCACTTAACAAGTTAACCCTTTCCCTCATAGAGGACACCATGAAAAGACCTATGCGAACAGCATAAAACCAGATCAACATCAGGCTGATCAGGTTTTATGCTGTTCGCTGCTCCTCAGTGGTCTGGAAATGAGGATTTTGTAATTAAATTTGGTAAGGTTTTACTGTGGTTTTCTGCAGATCAGGCTTTATGTGGTGCCTATCGAGTGCGTCAAAATGAGTCTATATGAGGGAAAGGGTTAAGTAAACATGATATAAAGTGCACATGTTTATGATTGCATTGGCTGCATGTTTAGTGTCGTAACTGTAGTTAAGATAAAGGTTGGCATCTTTATTATCGCCCAATATGGCAGTATCTAGACATCCACTATGAATGTCTTTTATCACAGTCGAGAAAGCAAAACCTAAGTTATCAATAATTATAAACTTAATTTCAATCTGGGTCATTTATGAAATTATTGCAGTTCTTGTAAACAAAAGCGACATTCAAGTAGAAATTAGACGATTATTGAATACAGAATCCCAGTATAATTATAACTTACATTCCCTAGCCGACAATATCCCAGTTTAATTATAGCTGACATTATCCCATTAAAATTATAGCCGACAATATCCCAGTTTAATTATAGCTGACATTATCCCATTAAAATTATAGCCGACAATATCCCAGTTTAATTATAGCTGACATTATCCCATTAAAATAAAATTACCCTTAAAATTCCAATTATAGCTTACATTATCCTACCAAATTTTATCCAAGTATAATTATAGCTGGCATTATTCCAGTATAACTTTAGCTTACAATCTTTTTTATCAAAACGCATTCGTTGTTTCGTTTCTTATACCAAGTCAATGGAAATTTTATTCAGATATGAGTATTTTTATTCTGTTAACATAACTTGATAGGACCTTCCACCAGAGTTTTATTTTATGAAAACTTTAACTTTTTTATAGCGTAAAAAAGTCGCAGATGTATAACTTTATGCAATGTTTACATCTATAGCAAAGTTTTTTAATTTTAATTTTTTTTTAATTTTTTTTTAAAATTTTTTTATCGCATCGGTCGGTCAGAGTGTCCGCCACATAGCCAGATGGTCGTGAATTGGATCCTCGACCGTGGCATCATTTGTTCAAATATAACTTATTATTCAGCATATATAGAGTCAATGTTTTGATAAAGCAATTAAGGAATCAGATCGGAAGCAAACCTACTTCCACACTGCAAGTATTGCAAAATAAAAATTGGGTTGTTTTAAGTGATAGAAACAAAACGTTTGTAGAATATAAAAGAAGTCAGTAATTAGACAAACGAACAAAATATCTTGTAGGTCTCTCCTGCGAATACAACTCAGCATCATACGGTTATTCCAGGTCTTGTTGTTTACCCAGTGTCAAATATAATAAATGGATTTAAACATCACGAAACTTGTCTACGGCGGGATATTGTTGACAAAGTTCCCGAAATTAATGAAATATTGTCGGTGGGACATTAAACTATAGAAAATAATTAATTTTATGATCCGTATTATCAATACATGTAAGCATTTGCTACACCGTATTAGGTGATCACCCAGTCTTTAAGCTCGATCCTGTAGGCACATTGTCTGGTAACCGCGTACAATATATACTACTCAAAAGTTGCTAAGGATCACTTAGTGAAATCTCATTTACTTGTGTAATTGATAGATTTGCTTTTGACGATCACCATTTTGAGTGATACCTCTTAGCTGGTTTATTTGATTATTTGAGGCAATAATAATAATCATCACAAGTTGCCTTTCCAATCATTATATTAAATAATTCAAGTGTTCTGATATGCAATGAACAATAAGTGATCCTTAGCAAATTTTGAGTAGTATAGGTATACTTTGAAAATGTACGGTTTGCTGATGAATATCTATATATGAATAATCGTAATATTTTAGTTTTCATTTGATCAATATTTGACTTAGTCGAATTCAGGTATAGTAGAAAAGAAAAAAAAAGTTGTCATTTTTATACATAGCTCGTCCGAACTGTCAACTCATTATACCATTATAAAATATATATGTGATACCATATATTTATAAAATATATATGTGATACCATATATTTATAAAATATATATGTGATACCATATATTTATAAAATATATATGTGATACCATATATTTATAAAATATATATGTGATACCATATATTTATAAAATATATATATGTGATACCATATGTTTATAAAATATATATGTGATACCATATGTTTATAAAATATATATGTGATACCATATATTTATAAAATATACATGTGATACCATATATTTATAAAATATATATGTGATACCATATATTTATAAAATATATATATGTGATACCATATGTTTATAAAATATACATGTGATACCATATATTTATAAAATATACATGTGATACCATATATTTATAAAATATACATGTGATACCATATATTTATAAAATATATATGTGATACCATATATTTATAAAATATATATGTGATACCATATATTTATAAAATATACATGTGATACCATATATTTATAAAATATATATGTGATACCATATATTTATAAAATATATATGTGATACCATATATTTATAAAATATATATGTGATACCATATATTTATAAAATATATATGTGATACCATATATTTATAAAATATATATGTGATACCATATATTTATAAAATATATATATGTGATACCATATATTTATAAAATATACATGTGATACCATATATTTATAAAATATATATGTGATACCATATGCTTATAAAATATATATGTGATACCATATATTTATAAAATATATATGTGATACCATATGTTTATAAAATATACATGTGATACCATATATTTATAAAATATACATGTGATACCATATATTTATCAAATATATATGTGATACCATATGTTTATAAAATATATATATGTGATACCATATGTTTATAAAATATATATGTGATACCATATATTTATAAAATATATATGTGATACCATATATTTATAAAATATATATGTGATACCATATGTTTATAAAATATACATGTGATACCATATATTTATAAAATATATATGTGATACCATATATTTATAAAATATATATGTGATACCATATGTTTATAAAATATATATGTGATACCATATATTTATAAAATATATATGTGATACCATATGTTTATAAAATATATATGTGATACCATATATTTATAAAATATATATGTGATACCATATATTATAAAATATATATGTGATACCATATATTTATAAAATATATATGTGATACCATATATGCGAAATCATCAAAGTCGCGTTAGCATTCAGAGCTAGTTCGAAGGATATAAGTCTATAATAATTTGGTATATTAAATTTATCCGCGAATTTCTGGATCACCCCTCGTATATTGGTAATTTTAATAATGTTTGTCAATTTTCATCGAAGTATTAAAATACGCAAGGATTGATTTCCATCAACATTTCTTAGACCTAAATAAAACTGAAATACTTTGGGGGGTATTTCTTAATTCTTGTTTCTCTAATAAAAATACCCAATTATTTCATTTCCTTATAAATTTGTTTAAATATAATTCATGTGAGCTTAGTCATGTTCCTTAACATTTCATAAAATAGCAATGGTGGAATGTGTTTCTACCTAGATTAAGAATTTAAGTATTACTTAGCGCTAAGTATTGCTGGTCGAATTGAAGCCCTATATTAAAGCAGTTCACGGATTTTCGATAGAAATAAAAAAAAAATGTTTTCTACTCTCCTTCGTTAATGTTAGTCCTGACAATGTAGGTCACATTTCACGGAAAATCTTTATTGTCGTAAAGGCAACTTCGGTGAAAACGATTAAAAATAAAACTTGTTATCACCGAAGAACAGGTGCTTCCTGTCACGGTACCACGTGATACGTTCCGCAATATGGCGTGTTCACCAGCTCAGGGTAGCGATTTCGAAAGTTCAGCCTATGAAGTTAGCGCATGCGCGAATAGTGAACGTGACCATAAATAAAATAGAAAATTTAAATATAGGTTTATAATTCTTAAACTATTTTAATACCGTCTGTGACGATATTGGTTGTGATGGGGGAAACCACCCATTTCTGGACAATCACGATGGTTGCATCGGGTAACCATATGTCTGTAGATAGGTATTGATAGACGTAATGCATAAATATATATACATGTAGTCTAGAATCAAGTTCTTATTAAAAGACCAACCGTGAACTAGCTGCTTTAATAATTATTAATGTCAAAGTAATGGTCAATAAAGAAAAGTAAATGTCAATATTAATCTTGAAATAGGAACAGTGGAATTTATTTATTCTACCGTTGTTGATTTTTTTTTAGTATTCTTAGAATTAAGTGGATTATTTTTGTATAGAAGCTGTTGTTTACAATTAAAAATATTATTTTCTTTTCTGTATTTTGAGGTAAGTTGAATGAAGAATTTTGGACAATATTAGATACTATTTTGTGTTCTCATACACTCTAGATTAAAAGAAAGAAAAGAAAAAACAACAGATAACGTTCATTTTTGTTTCTGGAGTGGTTGCATGTCTTACTTAAAATATGGTGAGCAGAAACAAACAACAATCGTTATCGTTTATAACGCACGTCTCCGTTGCGCGCTTGTCTTTATATATGATTTTTTATTAGTCGTTTGTCACCAGAGAAAGTCGGGACGACCTGGCAAGGTGCTTGCATATATCCTAACCTCGGTGGAGACAAGTGTACGGGTCATGTAGGTATCGGTATACTTTATTTGATTATCGACCGATCAAAACACAGGTCCGTCCGGTTGTACCGTTTTAGTATCGACTGAAGAGTTTATCTAGTAAATGAGGCAGATAAGATGAAGGATAAAGGAGGGTTAAGAAGATACTCTATTGGGGAGTCAAGTAGGGTCCTTCATATATAGATGTCTCCTGGTCCCGTGTTCTAGAAACTACCTTAAGTACGATCTCAGACTCAAATTTGAGTATCATACTCAAATCCCTATTGAAACCAATGGGAAAAGTTTGAGTATAAGTATCAAAATCAAACACAAGTGCCAATTTTATTTTGAGAACACGGGGCAAGATTATTCTTTTGAGTCAATTGAGAACTTATATCACTGGTAATCCCTTCGACGGTCTTTGGGTTGGACCAGTACTTTGCGTCCTGGAAGGTTAAGACGCAACCACATGACCACGTTGACCTTCAGGTATATTTCTATGCATGCTAAACAAACAACAGCAACCTCAATGAAATATGATAGAGAGATCCGTGTTAAGTGCAACGAAGTGCATGTAAATATGTCTTAGGCTAACGAAGGATAAGTAAACGATCCATTGCGCATGTCTCATTGTAGAAGCATAGAAAGATGAACAAATAATATATACCTTAAGAGAATAACTAAATATGTTGAAATATGCTAAAAACAGTGTATTATCTCAGTTCGTAGGTGAGATCGAGAAATTTGACCATTGACTTTTAAGAGTACATGACCATTGACTTTTAAGAGTACATTTCCTCAATACAATGGTAAATTAACGACAGTAATGAAAAATCTTGTTATCCCAATTGATTGATCCAATACAAAACAAGTGTAAC
>CM037779.1:65060398-65110398 GCA_021229015.1 Solen grandis | reverse complement strand
CGGCGTAGCTGTATAATTTCGATTTCAACTCGCATCTTAAACCAATCAAATGTACGCTAACAGCGGTAAATAATTCTAAGCTGAATAAAAGGACTCCTGTTATTGGTTAACGCATTGTTATGGACTATAAAATTACTGTAAATAAGGGTTGCAGCTTGTATATATCATTCAGCTTGGTGTTATTACTTTTCTTTTTGATGTAAACATGAAAGTGATTTCAGTAAGTTAAATACAATCCTTTTCCATCAATTGAGGAATGCTACTTTGTGAAAATGATTTAAAACAACAAAAAAGAATTCACCGTGTTATGACATGAAACCCCTTAATTACTATGTATATTGAATTCTTCCAGCCTGCCGAGATGCTCTCATTGAAAATTAATTCGCCAAAACCAAAACAACTAATAACGCTTTTATATCATAATTGTCATATGCAATAATGATATGAACAAATATCAAACAAGCCTATTTACAGATATAATTTTTTTGTATTACCGTCTATAAATAAGTATATTTCATAGAAAAATACTGAACTATTTCTAGAGCGTACTAAATTTGTTGTGCGTTGGTCTTTCGCGCGCTTTTCCTCGGAATGTTCTAGAAGACTGGAAATCTCGTTTTTCTTTCATCCTACGCCGAATATCTTTTTTAAAGATATCTTGTTTATTTTACGTCAATTTGGAAATGAGTTTTTTACAACTTATACTTATCCCTATTGCCTTGTGGAAGAAACAAGAATCCAAATACTTTTTAATGCGATATTGAGGGTAAACCTGTAGAAATGGTATTCATTTTCTTTTCTTTTTCATTGTACAATACTTGCATAATCTATGTTCACGAGGTATATTATTCTGCATTAAACTGGCGTGAAGATATTCTGAAATTTGATAACACAATTTTATAACTGATATTTTGTTTTCTTCAATAATGTCCAGGTAAATCTCAGATTCATAGTTATGTTTGAAAAAAAAAAAACAGTTTGTTTGCATAAGACTGGAATTGTGGACTGTTTTAGAAACAGGGCGTTTACCCTTCATTTTGTAAACAAAAGCTGCCTTCTTGGAAAGCAAAGGGTATATTTTTGTCAATTACTAATTCTTCTAGGAATACCTGATAACAATATATATTACAGTCTTACAGCGCATTGTGCGCTTTGATTTCCAAAGGTATTTGATCAAAAATTCTCTTAGTCAATCAATATGCAATAAAGCTTCTTTCCTGAAATCATAGTATGTAGTGATCGTTATTTTTTGTTTTTTTTTGCTGGGGGGTGTATAGTAGGTTCATGTTTATGAAATATTTGAACTGTTCGAGAGGTCCTACTTTATAACATGATTGTTTCAGAATCAGAATCGTGAGAATGTAATTGATGACAACAGAGAATTGACTGAAGGAGAAATGGTGAATAAACCTGTCGAAAAAAAAAAATATATATATATATTCACACACGTTTCAAGTTCATTCCGTGTGGATATTTCTATACTATATCAAATATCGATGCTCTATACAGCCTGACCGGTTCGATTCTTAAGAAAATCATTGAATTTTAGACTCTAATACAAAATTTATATACTCTACGGCATGTATATGTATCTTACATAATGTACATGTATAAATAAGTGCGATTAAAATTATTTTCCCTACCTTTCTGTAAGAAGGAATTCAGTCTAATCCCATCCCTGCCAAATGCTTTTACAATATTCAGGTATTGATATTCCTCACTCCCGAGTATGCCATCCAACTCGGAAAATCACGAGATGTAACGAATATTTGCGCAAACTACGGCTCCAACAAAGGACGAAATTTTAAATCATTTTGTCCACCTCCCAAGATAATATGATCCATTTCAGGCGAATTAATATTTTACGAAGCAGACAAACCATGCCGATATTGATTTATTTGTAGGTTAACGCTAAGTGGATAGTGATTTGATAAACATGTCACATGATATAGGCTGCTGATTCATTGTATGTGGCTATTTACAACATTTGTTGCAAACAAATACAATAAAATATTTACGTGAATATATGACAGGTAATACAACATACATTTCATGTTGTTGAAACTTTATACCTGTTTTAGTTTATAAGTACGATACATATATTTGCGTATTTGCGTCAGTTCATACGATTGATGTTAGGAGAATTCTTCGACATAATTTGTTTTTTGTTCGTAGGTCGCTGGAGGAAAAAAAGAACGTCTTAGGATAGAATTTGGGCTAACTTTAATCGTAGTCGTACATCTAGTCCCAAAATCTGATCTCAGTGATACATGTGTGATGATTTGTTGTGTGTGACGTAGTCACTATTGTACCTACTTTCTGAGTATTGAAAACCGAAGAACCTTTCAATTTTGTTAAAATGATCGAATTATTAAACATAACTCTACAAAAGAGATATGATGAGATTAAGCAAAAGTGTTGAAAAGTCAATTTTGTGTCAAAAATAATAGTAAATATTTGGGGCACACAATAATTGTCTGTTGCATTACGGCTAACAATTAGCACTCTTGCTCTACCTATTTCTCTTGCCAAAAGTTTATGAGATTTGTATCAATATGCATATCATAATCAAAAAGAAGCAAATCTAAAACAACAAACTATCATTATTTTAAGTTTGATATCTGGCAAAAATTAAGTTACCTTGCAGATCTGCAGCTCGTCAATTCCTTTTTCACGTGAGACGCACACAAATTCAGTGCATTCAGCGCTTTGATATTTCCTACTGTGTCCTTTTTATCCATTTGTACTACTAGGTAGTTTCATTAATATACTGTAAGTAATAATTCTCCTTATTGACTCTAGTTTGTTAAAAAAAACATAGGTTTTAAACTACTTAAATCTTAAAAGTATGTTTGTGTGTAAGCGAAGCTTTTAACCGATATAACTTTTGTCTTTTTATGCTCCACGAAAGGGCGAGCATATAGCTGCCGTCTGTCTTTCCGTCCTTCCATCATAATTCTTTTTCGGGTCATTACTTTGTCATTTACCGATGGATTTTACAACCAAGGGAGGGTGTGCAGCGTGCACAATTCAGGTCCCTAGTTCCAATGTCAATGTCGAAGATCAATAAAAGGGGTGTGGGCGTCCGTGTCCGGTCCACAAGTTCCTCATTTACTGATAGATTTTAAAACTATCTGGACACAAATGTTAACTATCATGAGACGGTGCGCCGCATGCAAAACCCATGTCTTAGCTCCGAGGTCAAGGTCACAGTTAGAAGTTAAACTATTTGAGGGTTTTTTTTTGGTGTCCGGTCGATAACTTATTTTTTTATCGGTGGATTTTTAGATTACTTGGCTCAAATACGCACTATCATGAGACGATGTGTACATGTAGCACGCAAGACCCAGGTCTTTAGCTCCAAGGTCATGGTCACGTTCAAGAGTAACAAAAAATCATTCTGGGAGCATCTCGCGTCTCCTTTTTTTTTTTATTCTCTTTGTATTTGAATCAACCAAGATTGCAACCAGCTTTATATTAGTATTTTTCATCAACTTAATTCAACTTATACAAGAATTCACAATAATGTTATTATCGTTCGATATTTTACACGCGGTTCCGTATATCATACTATCTCACATACAAAAGCATTCGTTACTCAAAGTTTTGGCACAAGTGGATCAATGACTAAAACGACATCTTCTGGCGCGTAATTCGGATATTCACGATGCCATTTCTTTCTATAACCAACAGTAGGCAGGTATTCTTGGAACCAACGTTTTCAAAAATGCTTCAGCAAGTCCTGCACTAGCCTGAGTAACATGCAGCTCTTGCATATGTTAAATCTAGTAACACCCACTGTCTCTGGCGCAAACTGCCCACCAACATTCCTGTGAAGGAAATTGGTTTGGAATCAAGACACACGGGTCAACTGGAATCGAACTTTGGTATTTGTGCTGTCGAGACTTCCCGCCCCAACAAAGGCCGTCGGAACACTTCATCGTTAATATTTGCATTCCCAAGAATAACAAATAAAGCACGTTTTGCACTCTTGACCATTGACTTACAAGCTCCTCCAAAGGTCGGTGCTGGAGGAGGAAGGAATTGCCATTTAATGCCCTGGTTTGCAGTTACACTTGTCAATTTGTATTATCTAAACGAACAAAAATGTCTTTTAGCTCATTTACAGCCCCATTAAAGTTTGTTCCTTTGCCAGAGAGAACAACTTCTGCCACTCCGCGCCTACTTACAAATCTATACATTGTGTTTAAGAATGAATCAGTGTCCAAACTGTGAGACATGTCCAAGTGCACAGCTCTGCATACCATACATGTGAATACACAGAGATATCTCTTTGTCCTAGGTCTCCCACGGCCTGCCTTTGTTAAAACAGGTCCAGCGTTAGTTAAATTGAGCAGTCGTGTACATTCTCAAGTCAGGTAAAGATCCCATAAACTGCTTTCACCTTTCTGCGTCTACACTTAGTATATTCATTCTCAACTTCAGGGATTTCCTTACCTTGCACACAAAATTAAATATCTTGCAGACAATAATGTTAGAGTCTGATTGGTCCCACAATGCTGTTCGTGATAATGTCTGACTATCAGATTTGTCACCCAACTTTTTCTTGGTTGTATAACTTCCATATAATCCATTATTGGATTTAACGACATGAGCTTGCTGGCTTTGGCAATTATCTCCCTTTTTGTAAGCATGTGTACTTATATTCAAACGCAGCTGCTTGTGCTCGACAAATGATTTGATTTCCTGAAACAGCTAATTCTTCAACTGAGATTACTGGTGTTAAAATACGTTCTTTTTTTTTTGGCACTTGACAATTTGTAATAAACCGGTTCACCCATGCACTTACTCTAACAAGTCTATTCCAGCATGAAAACCGTCCAGGATTCAACCTGTCCTCAATATTAGTACTCTCAATATGAAAACTACATCCTTCAAAATTTGATTTTGATTTTACCTTTGCTTCCCAACTCAATTTAATTTTGTTGACAGGCCAAATTTTTCTTGGTTCTTTTAGAAAATAATGGCCGTCCTTACCACCGTATGTCACTGTTTATCAATATCTAAACCCCCTGATGCATAGCCCGTTGGTACATAACGAAACTGATCTGAATCTGTCGAAGACTGTACCTCCCCAAGACGATTGGCTACGAAAGTTTTGATTTCGGATCCACCATAAAATGTCCATGCTATCAGACAGAATGTCACATCTGCAATTGAGTTATCTAGTGCGTGACAAACAGTTTTTGTTAGTCTTAGAACCTGTACTGCTGCGATTAATTCTAAGCGCGGTATACTGACAGATGCTAATAGTACAACTTTCGCTTAGCAGCTATCATGTTTAGTAATTAGTAATTTTACCTGTGACTTTTCTGACTTACACAACTAAAACGTATGCCGTACTAGATGCGTTAATGAACGATTATAGCTCTGTTTGTTCATATTCTCTAATGGCCAAATTTGTGGGTAGCAAAATTCTCTTGATCTCAGAAAGTTCACTAATTCATTTGTTTGCATTTGTTTACAGTTTACAAGGAATATTTGGAACATAATCGAGTCTATAATCGTTCTCTTCAGAACATACAACATGTGTGGTAATTAAAAAAAATACGATGTTAAATGCTGTTCGCATTAAGTAGAAGAGAAAACTAAATGATATCTAGTTGAAGGAGAAATAAGTGTTTGGTGTTTGAATTAATCGATAACTGAATAGTCTAAAAAAACACAATCATCATTCTCTCCGTAACTTGACCCTCGGTCATTACTTATGATTATGACATAAGAATAACATGTTATCACGTGGGAAAGAATAATCTATGTCTCCCTAGCTACTTTTAACTCACAGCATACTGGTTACCAGTATATTGTTATACTAGTAATGATGATGATGCACTGGGGTTTACCGTCGCTTCGATAGTATTTCAATCATATAGCAACGTCCAGCTAATTACAGGTGGAGGAAGACCCCGAGTACACAGAGGTACCCAGGTAGAACCACCGACCTACCGCAAGCCAGCTGGAAGGCTTCCTCACATGAAAAATCCGAAGTCCCTACCGGGATTCGAACCCACAGCGGTGAGCGGCTGAGAGATGGTATACCAGTAAAGAAAAAGGCTTAAATGCAAACCTTTATGAAACTAGGTACACATGTACATGTGAATTGATCTATTTAATATTTATGCAATTGTGTGGATGTGACCTATATTTCACGGTTGGATGAAAATGGTAAAATTTATTGTTCTGCCTCAGGTTTACCTTTGCGTTTAGTTTTTTTTTCGTGAAGAGGACATCACATCTTTTTGAAACTATGTATACGTGGGTTAAGGAAAATTGGTTGTTCTGCCTCAGTTTCGACTCAGGTTTACCTTCGCGTTTAAGTTTTTTTTTCTATTAATATGACTTCACATCTTTATGAAACTAGGTACACATATACATCATGATATGATCTTTTATATATCTATGCAAATTCATGGTTGTGACCTATATTTAATGGTTGGATGAACATGGTAAAATTGGTTGTTCTACCTTAGATTTACCTATGCGTTTAAGCTTTTTCTTTGAAGATGATTTCACATCTTCATGAAACTATGTACACATGTACATCATGATAAAAACTTTTGAATATTTATGCAAATTTATGGCTGTGACCTATATTTCACGGTTGGATGAACATGATTAAATTGGTTGTTCTGAATTTGCGTTAAAGCTTTTTTACTGTGAAGATGACTTCACATCTTCCCGAAACTTTACATACATGTACATCATGATATGGATTATTTACCAGTAGTATTTATCTAATTTTATGGCTGTGACCTGATAAAATTGGTTATTCTTCCCCAGGGTTACCTGTGTGTTTAATGTCTTTAATGGTAAATTCACATCATCATGAAACTTTATGCAAATGTACATTATTATATGAACTTTTAAAAATACAAGCATATATTTAGTTGACCATATCCCGGCGGGGCATCAGTGTCTCAGAGACACATTTCCTTGTTACGCATTTTTTGTTTTATCTTTTGCATAAATACATTCTCGACCCCATTTTCGTTTCACCTCTGCTTAGAGGGATCCTAGTTATCAAATTCTCGCCTTTTTATCAAGAAAGGTGTAGATAAAAAAAGGAAAAAGAGATTACGACGCAGTAATTTCATCGGAAAACACACATGATATTTTTAATTGTCTTTTTCTAAAGCTGGTACGAGCAGGCAGGTGCACGTATATCTTTCCCGCATCCGTTTTTGTGCTATTTGCAGTCGATCCCACAATGTTCCTTTTTTGGGGGGTGGGGGGTCACAGAAAGTGATATGCTGTGTTAAATCTGTGACGTCCGAAACGAGCGATTGAAAAAAAGTGTTAGATGGCATGGCGTCCCAATAAGGTAGATTTTGTAACGGATTTCGAAATCTATTTTACAAGCTGAAAGTGAGTTGATTTTTTTGTTTGTTAATCATATATCTTAAAACGAAGCACATTTGTAATGTTCAAATGTAAAAGGGGGCCTCCGTGGTCAATAGGGTAAAGTCGCTGACTTTAACACTCACTCAGCCCCTCACCGCGTGGGTTCGAAGCCCGGCAGGGTCATTCGGATTTTCATGTGAGGAAGCCTTCCAGCTGGCTTGCGGTAGGTCGGTGGTTCTACCCGGATGCCTCCGTGCTTTCGAGGTCTTCCTTCACCTGTAAATACCTGGACGTCGCTATGACTTAAATACTGTGGAAGCGACGGTAAACTCAAATAGTTAAATGTAAAAGCAAAGCTTAACAGTAAAATTTGGATCAGACTTTTGTTCGGTCGAAAGTATACTGGTTCCACTACAATCAGACGTTTTTTACCGACTATGAAGAGCGAGTCTGTGAACAAAATGGCGCTACCCACGGCTGTGACGAAAAAAATAAAACCACAATGCTCTGAAATGCTGATCCAAATACCGTTGGGCAAGCTACGTTATACACATATATACGCTGCTCGCCGGCGAGCGAGCTTCGCCCGGAGAATAATTTAACAAACCTGTCTTGTGCTGAGAAACGTCTAGATTTATGGGAAATATTTTGTTGGAATATCGTTAAAAAGAAAGGAAATGGCGGTCGTCAGATCAAGATGATGAATACAGGCTATACCGTAAACAAACTAGCTACAGCAATATATTGAGTAGATTTGGCATTATATGAAGTGAACATGTCTATATACTGGGTAATTATGTCCAAATATTGATTGCAAATGTCCTTATGTAGGTACGGGTCTACAAGACCTTATACGAAGTGATAATGTGCATATATTGGGTGGAGATTTCCCTTATGTTGTGTGGTTACGTCGTTATATAGGGAGGATAATTCTAAGTGGGTTCATTTTACATATGCACCGTTGTAAAGGCCAAGTTTAATCTGCAGATCCGTCAGATCCGGATCCAATATGTTTGTTTGTACAAACAGTATTTCAGTCATTTGGAGAGGATGTCTACTTGACACAGATATAGTACTGCCACACAGCAGTATCACGCCGTAGACATGTGGCATGATACCACACCAAGTCATTTTATCCTGACACCGGGCCAACCAGTACTGCAACTACCCTTATATGCTGAGCGCCAAGCAAGGAAGCAGTACCATTATTTATGACTTATGGGATCGAACCCACTACCTCCCGCTCCCAAGGCGGGCGCTTTAACCACTCGGTCACCGGGGACGGTGGATCCAATATGTACGTGAAACAAATAAGTAATGATCATAGGGTCCGTGGCCGATACGTAATATTCAATCATTTTTAAAATATTGGGTCTGGATCTGCAGCTTTCAACATAAATTTGCAAGAAATCAATTAAATCAAAACTATAGAATAATACATTTATATAAAGATCATTTGCTCTCCTTCAATGTGATATTTTTACTTTGTAAATGTTGTGTGAAATAAGTTAAAGATGGATCGGAAAACCCCTATGCATTCGTCCCTCTATGTTACATACTGGATCTGGAACTGGATCTGGCGGGTCCGCCGAATACACCTTGCCTTTCCAACAGTGCATAATGTAAAATGAACCCACTAAAAACTATCCTATCTATATAACGACGTTACTACATAACATAAGGACATAGTCAACTAGTATATTGATATTTCAACTTCATGTAATGCCAAGTCTTCTATATATATTGTTGCGATGGCTCAATATAAGGACATAATCACCCAGTATATTACTATATATGTTGCATGGCTCAATATAAGGACATAATCACAGTTATGAATTTTTAAAAATGAACGACATTATGAATGCCAATTTTGTCTTTTCCTAATATAATGCCATACATTCAGTTTTGATGGAAATTAATTTCAAATTAAGATATAGAGGGTCTTACGTCAGTATTTATTTGATATAAAAATATGACACGAGTTATATGATTTTTTATTTTGCGAACCTCTGGCGAGCAAATTATACAATCATATACAACGAGTTTCATATTTTTATGTCAAATAAATATTTATATCATAATTAAACAAATCAAAGCGTTCAAGGCCCTGAGAGATTATCGGTTGTATTATCATGATACAAAGAGCGAGTACAGCTGATTTACCACAAGTAACTAGAGTAGCAGAAAAATGTGTAGAGTTTTTGGCGCCAAATGACCTTAGCCTCTATCAAGTTCACAATGGAATTGGAATTATAGCTATTTTCACAAAAGAAATCCTGCCGATAGTCTCTCAGCGCACGTGCGCTTTGAATGATTAAAGCGGGGAAAACTGTTAAGAGCCCCTTGATCAAAACAAACATGGGAGATAACTTGATCAAAACAGTTATGCATCAGAAATGGAAATATAGGTTTATAGTATTTTCATGTCAGAGACATTTTTGCATCCTGTTATTATTTTTTTTTTTGACAAATTTTATCTTTTTTCCTTATTTTAGCAAACTTTTGTTGTAGAGTTATGTTCAATCATGTGATATTTTTTATAATAGGAATGTAAAGAAGTTGTGAGTGAAAGACGTCGCATTACAACTTCAACAGCATGTTTATCATACCTGCTATCCTTGCATATCTGTATCTTTGACTGCAGATTTATGAAGGCCTAAAATGTCAGAAAAACTTCACGAAGAAAGGAATCCAAAATACGTGAAACATGAAATTGGAATCTTTCGTCCAGAGGACACAGAGTCATTCCTCTTAAGATCTTCCGCTTCTCTGCCGACATCACACTGGGTCCTTATTGACAGGATAAACAAAAATATCAAAGTCATAGATTTTCAATTCAAATTCGTTTCTTTAATCAAACTGAAGACGTACCCTTTTGATGTTTGCGCATCTAACAAAAATAATTATGAGTTTTATGTAACAGAACCGGAGATGCAAACTGTGCATTGTTTGATTATCGCCCATGGGCAATTAAGGATAGCACAGAGCATGCGCATTGACGAAGTATGTCGTGGAATCATATGCTGGAGGAAAGGTCTTGCAGTGTCGGTGATGAGAGAAGGTTTTAAGGGTAAGTTTTAAAATGTTGATGAAAATAACGAGGCATAAGCTTTTAAACCAGGAGGCCATCATAGCCCTAGAACGCTCACTAAAATACCATCAGCTTATTTAAACACTTCAATTTAACCTTGATTAAATTTCAGAACCAAACAATTTTTTATATATTTCATTTTTTCTATACATACTAAATACGAAAAATAGCCAACATTCTGCATGACTCGTTTTTCGGAGATCAAAACCAAGTAATGACAGTATAGGAACATGTGCTTATCATAGGTTCAAAACAGAATTTCATTTCGTATATTACTTTGTAAAGAGAAGAATTATAATGTCAATAACTGCTTAAATTACGCCACAAGATGAGCATAGCACACATATAACTCAACTGAGCAGTCTATATATTTAAATGTTTGTATCTTTTGGCCTAGTTTCAAGTTTCTCAATCTCAATCAACACTGCTGGTTTAGCTATGATTTGCAATTTATTCAAAGAAACTTAAACATTAATTAAATCAACAACTTTAAAATTTAACATCTTCATGATATTTTCAACAACTATACAAAAACAATTTTCTATAATAATTATTCATTTTAAGGAAACTAACCAACTGTAAGGTTAAATATAAAATAACATTGATATTTAATAAAAAAAAATCATTTAATGTAAAAATTAGCAATTTAGTATTTTGGATGGATGTCAAAATACTCTCATTGTTTACATTTTGCATTGGCGATTATTCCCGAAAACAGCCTGTAATCGGAGATAATTTGAAAAAACTGTCGTCGAACACAATTTGTTTATCTGATACGTCATCAAATTATGCACTCGTGATTAGTTAACGGAGACATACGGAATGTCTATGGAAAATTGACGAGGATATGCGGAATACACAAATTAGTTATTTTTGTAAACAATTAAATGTTTTTTTAGTAAAAGATTCTTTCTTATTTATGCATTGTAGCGACGTTTGCAACAATTATGTACAGATTGCATATCGTAAAAACCCTGTAGCACATACTTTGCTCATCTGTCCGAAGAATATACACTGCTTTTGGAAACATAATGGACCTTTTAAGCAATTATTGTGGAAGTTCACCTAAGGATGGTCCAAGTCTCATCAATTTATACCCAGCGGTTTCAGAGGATATTAAGTTGACGACGGACGAGCACGATGTGCTCTAGGATGCTAAAAATGTTATTCTCGAGATCACTGACAATAGTATTGCAATATGATTTTATTGACATTTTCGTTGAATGGGGTTTCACAATGGAATGTTGATTAAAACTAATTAGTAACGGAAGAAAACAATTACAGTCTAATTTAAAGCAGCTCGTTCACATAGGATCTAGATTTTCAGCCAAATCAGAACAGGTTCTGAAGCTACTTTTCGTAAGGGCAACTTGGACTTTAAACAATGAAGGATAATGGGCGCGTTTCCATTTATGCACGTGACAGAGCTGACATCCTAAATCGACAATACATATCCGTCTTCACGCAAGAAGCACCTTGAGAAATCCCCACTCCATCCGGTGATCAATACCCAGACATGAACAGTATTGGGATCAGTGAAGATGGAATTCTCAAGTTACTTTGAAACATCAACCCAAAGAAGGCTTCTGGTCCAGATAACATAGAAAAACTATGCAAAAGAACTGACCCAAATACTGACCCTCATATTCTGCCACTCGTTGAATGGGAGTAAAGAATCAAGTGATTGGAGACGTGCACGTGTCACAGAGGTACAAGATAAGAACCGTTAAACTATCGACCTGTCTCTCTCACTAGCCTCTGATGGAACATATCATAGTGAGCCAAGTGATAAGGCATCTAGATAAACACAATATACTTCATGACTGTCAGGACGACTTCGGGGCCTCAGCTATTCATCCTGGACATAAGCTGGCATCGTCACTCAACAAGAGATCCAGACAGACATGATGTCATAGGGTGTATAATATTTATATTTAAATATAACACGTTATCCCATTTCAGGTTTTAGCAATTTAATAAAACAATAAAGCACATTGAAAACGTCTTTGTTCTATATAATGAATTACCCTTGATAATTTACTTGTAATATTCACTTACCGTAGAGTAGCAAACAGGTATCGTTGTGCTGTCGCAATTAAGATAAGTGTAGCGTAATTGAGTTTTCTCCCTTTAACCATTCCTTATTTTTGTAATTGAACTTTCTAACCTTTTTAACCTCTTTAACCTTTTTCAGCACTAGATCGATAACCAATCGCAATCACTTCCGTAATTTATTTGAAAAGATACATCGCCATTTTCGATTGTTTCGAATATATTTCTTCGTAATTACTTTTAAACTGTATTGTCAGGAAATGTACATGTATCTGAACTTGTACATTCCAGGGACGATTGGAGTCATATAAACACGATTCTGTCGTATCTTGTGTCGTCCTTTAAACCCACATGCCGACTGAGCTGGTCTGCGACAATGACCATCCTCGATTTTAGTAAGGCGTTTGATCGTATCCCTCATCAACACTTAATGAAGCTCCGGTTGTAAGCGGGGTCCCTCAGGGGTCTGTATTGGGACCGATCCTCTTCCTGATTTTTATTAATGACGTCTCAGATGGCATACTGTTCAAGACGCGACTCTTTGCAGATGACTGTATCGCGAGATAAACAGACTTGGATACCCTTGCTGCTTGGGAACAAATCTGGTGTATGGACTTCAATCCGCTGAAGTGCAGCGTCCTTCAGATGTATCCAGATCAAGAAGCTCCTACCGTGCAGTCAACACGCTCAAGGGTACCACACTGTCAGAAGAAGAGATGTCAAGTACTTGGGAGTTGATATATAATCGGACCCAGCATGGAGACAACATGTTGATAGGGTCACCAGTAAAGCCAACAACATGCGATGATCCACAAAAGACAAACAAGAGTGTTCCTTGGAACACATGTGTCACCTGCTGAAGCACGATGGAAAAAGTGTGACAGTAAGAAAAAGGTAATAACTAAAACAAGAAATATCTGTTAAAAAAGATAGTCGGCGGAGCTAAGTAATCGTCAGTTGTAACATGTAAAACAGATTAAAGTTATTATAAAATTGGAAACGTTAGCAAAAATGTTTATAAATATCAAGATTATGGGAGGTATTGTGAAGACTATTAAACAAAACGGATTTAATTTACAAACTAAAAAAGTTAATAAACCAACTTCCGTTAAATATTACAATTTGCTAAACTTTTTAAAGTAAACACAATTCGCATGTAACCAGCGAGACCGAAAGATCATAAAATCGATTATAAAATTGGAAACGTTAGCAAAAATGTTTATAAATATCAAGATTATGGGTGGTGCATAAAATCGGTATACTGTTATTGTTCCTGATCCGCACAATAATGTAACTCTGCAGTAGTTACCTCCCCTGAATGCCGAGTCCACTTTTACAAATTAGGGGATATTGTGGTCTAAAAATAGACATACGCCTGCTTTTTATTCAGTTGTTTTAAATCAAAGCAAAGGAAGTGTTAATTTTCATTACTGTGTCACCTTTCATGTTTTAACTGAAAAGGAAACCTGTTAAATCAAGTAGAAAGATATATGCAACCTGAAACTCCCATTTTAATTATACAAGCCAATGGTTTACTCTGGCTTCATTTGCAAATCAACATTTGATTTGTTCAAGAAGTAGGTCAAATCAGTTTTATACAGCTACGCCGAAAATATTGAAGCCTGGTTTGTGGACATTGTGTAAGATGATCCCTCGTGTCAAGCTCTGTCCATTAATGAAAATTTCATTTAAATAGCATGGGTAGAGCAGGAGTTATTGCAGAATAAATAAAACTAGATTTGCATACTGCAAATGCAACGGTTTTCGTGATGATCAACAGTTTCAAACCTGATCAGCCAAGTTATAATACCAGAAAAACAACAAAATGCAAAATGCTTTATATATCTTAGTGTTTTTCTTCATTGGTGAATTCAGCTGTGACCAAGACCTAAAGGCATCTCGAAAGGAATGTGATGTCCCACTGAGCCAGGCCCCCATCTGCTGTGATCAGACCTGCTAATTGCTGGTCATCACTGCAGGGAGTCTTTAGCCAATATAGTACCTATATGTTACGGTAAAACCTCTGATGGGTTGATGCATAACTAAATTACCTGCTACAATGGAAGTGAGATAGTAGGCTTGTTTTACACAAAGCAATAAACATTTAATGAATGATAGTGATAATATGTGGGTTGTTTAGTTTATGATCCCTTACATATTCTTTATTACATTTATTACTTGGAGTCAATTTTGTAACTGCATGATTATAGGATCATACGTTTATGCATTTATTTCAGAATTAAAGTTTTGATATTGAAAATATAGAGATACGTATTTTTTTAGTTAATTAAAATGAGCCTGAAGGACATAATTCTGACAATGAATGATCTTTTTGTTATATATTTGCTTTTGCTAGAAACGTTTCGTTACATTTTATTCAACAGAATTTCTCTTATTGAATAAACAAGTAATAAAATTTGTGTTGATTTCTGACATATAAACATATGTTCAGGGAAGAAATGAGAGAATGAAAGTAATTAGTGATACATAACTTATACCAAAAATTAATGTCCCTTTTTATGATAATTTTTACAACTAAAAAAAAAGAAAGAAATAAAGAAAGAACAAAATAAATGAAAAATAAAAGAAAGAAAGAACAAAATAAAGTAGACAAAATAAATCAATAAAGAAAGAAAAAGGAAGATTTATATTTGCTCAAATAAAAAAAGAATAATAGAGAACTTTTAGGATCATTTCTGGTATTTGGTATATTCATAACTTTTTTACAAACTGTGAATGACTATATACAACCCCATGTAGCAACATATGCACTCTTGAACAATAACTTATCAATATTATAACATAGACACAGCACACAGATTAGGACGATACAGAACAGACAAACGAAGAACAGTGATTGTCAAATTTCACTCGAGGCTAAAAAAGCAGGATATACTGAGAAACAAAAAACACTTAAGGGAAGATAGAATATTCGCGAATGAAGATCTCACGATGACAAATAGAAATGTTCTACAAAGTGTACGGCTGAAACAAAAGGACGTCGTCCAATGGGCATGGTCAAGAGAGGGAACGGTCTTTTATAAAGATGTAAATGACATGATTCACTCAGTCAAATTCAAAGATTTTGGGTATTGGTTGAATCTACCATGGCCTGAAAAGTGAGTGTAGACAGAACAGTTAATACGTTTTTGTTGTTGTTTTTTTGTTGGGCAGTATAGCGGACGAGTAAATTAGCACAAATATCACGTGCATAAGGAGTATTTTTTATAACTGTGTATCAAATATAGATTAAACTTACATGATAATCAATAACATATAAAGCAACCTTAATTGGTAAATATGTTGTTGTTGTTGTTTTTAATGTACAAATGTTTGTCTTTTTAATGACATTTTTAAAAAAATTAAATTTTTTATTTTTAAATCTACCATAAACTGAAAAGTGAGTTAATATGGTTCTTTGTAAACAGTTTAGCAAATAAAGTATATTAGCACTTACATCTCGTGCGTGAGGAGCATTTGAATATTGGAACAAATATGGTTTTAAACTTAATTGGCAAAAATCCATAGAAACTACAGTAACTTCAATTGGAAAATATGGTTTGAAGATATACGTAAATGTGTAAGTCAATGCTCTTCCTTTTCAGGTATGTGTGCATTAAGACAATGAATGATAATAATACAGCTATAGCGTGCATTACACATTATTGGATGATATCAAATTTCTCGTGTACAATTATGTGTTTGCCAAAGTGGTATTGTTGTGATGATTGGACATTTCTTGTAGGTTTGTGTGTATTGAGTTTAACGTGAATATGAATACAAAACAGTGTACACACATGAATATAACTCAGTCAACACACACATATACAAATAGAAACAAACAAACAAACGTACACACACACACACACACACACACACACAAACACACACACACATACACACACACATACTATATTACATAAAGACATACATACTGTTGATAAACAGAAACAAACAGACAATAGTATAATGAAAGACAGTTCACAGATTAAACATGTACAAATGCATGTATACACATATATGTACACATAATTTACATATGCATTTCACTATGCATTCATACACACATACATTTATACAAACATACATACATGCATATATACACACATGAATACATAAAGGTAAATGAACAAATACTTATTGTACAGGTTGTTTGAATAGTATTATGATTGTAAAATATAAACTTTGTTTAACAAAACTTGTTACAGATAGAAGATTATCAAATGAAGGATAGTTTTTTTTTGTGTGTGTTTTTTTTTTTTTTTTGTCGACTCATTAATTTTGTTTAATCTCTGTTTTCTTATTCATGATCGTCAATCACGTAGATGAGGTAAGCAGAGAGTAATCAGATTATGAGGACAATATAGTAAAGTTGTAATAGTAAAATACATGTTATTTTTTAATACGCTTAATGTATAATATGATAGATATGCCACTTTGTTATGAAAATGATGTATGGATATTTTTCATTAGTTTTTAGTTTTTATTTAATTCTAAAGAATGGTTTGAAAAAAGAATTAGCTCTGAAAAAAAAATACCTTGATTTAAATGGAAACTTTAATAATGACTATGAATGTTAAGGGTTTAGGCGAAAAATCTAAAAGGAATAAAGTTTTTCAATGGTTAAAAGATCAGCAACAATCTATATATTTCTTACAAGAAACTCATTTACCTGAAAACAAAGTTGCAGAATGGCAAAAAGAATGGGGTGGACAAATATATTGCAGTGGAGTGAAAACAAATGCAGAAGGAGTAGCAATTCTCATACATCCGGGACATAAATTTGAAATAAAAGAATATAAAAATATAATAGCTGGCAGATTGCATATTGTAAGTTTAGAGATTAATGAAGATACAGTTCATCTTATTAATGTTTATGGATATAAATATTAAAAAGGTGAAATTTTTTTTTTAAAAACCCTTAAAAAGGAAAATTAAATAAAAAGGAAAATTAAAAACAGCAATTGAAGATTTCAACTTAATTGATGTTTGGAGATATAAAAATCCTACAAAAAAGCAATTTACATGGCACTCAAATCACACTTCAACAATATCATGCAGATTAGATTATTTTCTTATATCAGAACATATACAAAACATGGTTAAAAAGTGCGTTATAAGATATGGGTATAAAACGGATCACTCAATTGTACAACTAAGATTAGAATTTACCAGTCAAAAAAGAGGTCCAGGATACTTTAAATTAAATAATAGTTTAATACTTGACAAAGAATATCAAGAAAGAATCAGAAAGGAAATAAAAAATATTGTAGAGATAAACATAAATGCAAATCCAAATACTAAATGGGAATTAATCAAGGGTTCAATTCGCAACGAAACAATTAAATTTGCAAGTCATAAAAAAAAGATGGAAAACAAATTAGAAAAACAACTCAAGGAGGATATTTCGAAGCTAGAAAAAGATATCACTCTATCCACTAATTCAGAAAAAATCAAAGAATTATTTAATAAAAAACAATCATTAGAAAGCTTACTTGATGCAAAAATAAACGGTTTATTATTAAGAGCAAAAGCAAGACATATTGAAGGAAATGAAAAAAAAAAAAAAAAAGAAAACTATTCAAAAATTAAAAGGAAATTAAAGGAATTGAACTAAACCAAATAGAAATAAAGCAAACATTATTTGCAGATGATGCAACATTTTTTAACAATGGTCTTGAAGATTCTTTCGAGAAACTAGTACATGTAATAACACAATTTGGTCATATATCCGGTCTAAACCTTAACAATAACAAATCTGTAATATTAAGAGCAGGCACGTTAAAAAATTCAAATATTGAATTCTGTAAGGAAAAGAATTTTAAGTGGACATCGGAAACAGCAAGAACATTAGGAATTAATTTTTACAATGAAAAACAACACAATCTAACACAAAATATTTATCCAAAACTTGAAGAATTTAGAAACTGTTTAAAACAATGGCAACATAGAAAACTTACACTTATGGGGAAAGTTGTAGTTATAAAAACTTTTGCTTTACCAAAACTAGTATATCCTTTTACAGTATTACCTAATCCACCTAAAGAGATTATCAATAGAATTATAAAAGATATATTTTCCTATTTATGGGACGGCAAACCTGATAAAATAAAACGTGACGAATTGTATCAAAATTATAGAGAAGGGGGGTTAAAATTGACGGATATAAATTTTTTCTTAAATGCATTGAAAGCTAGCTGGATTAAACGATTATTAGATACAGAAAATAAGGGATGCATGAAAAGTATATATAAAAACATTATTGACAACCTCGGTGGGAAAGTACTTTTGGAAGGTGAATTAACTGAAGCTGATGTTAAACAAATATGTAAAAAGAATATATTTTTGACAGACGTTTTAATAAGTTGGTATAAAATAAAGAAACATTATGAAAATAATATAAATCATATCGTATGGAATAATTCAAATATAAGAATTAACATGAAAACTGTTTTCTGGAGGTCATGGTACGAAAAAGGTATTAAATTTATTGACAATTTATATGACTTTCGAACAAATAAATATTATGATTTTGAAAGTTTTTCTGAAATATACAATATTCCGAAAGAAGATTATCTTAAATATAACCAGCTTATTCAAAATATACCAGAGGATCTTAAGCAAAAAAAAAAAAATAAAAAAAAAATTTAAATTGGGAAAATATATATATGCAAGGTTATATATCAACGATAGACGTTTCTTTACGATGTTTTCAGTATAAATATTTAAAATGTTTAATAGCCACAAATGAATACTTGTTCAAATGTAACATTGTCGAATGTCAATTATGTGATTTATGTAATATGCATGTTGAAACGATTGAACACTTATTTTGGTCGTGTAAAGAAACTCAATATATGTGGAATCGTTTATTAAACCATTTTTTTAAATTATTTCATATTAGTAATGAAATATTATATATACATAACAAAGTTACGTAAGGGTTGTTTAAATTTTGAAAACTTCCTTAATTATTTTGAAACAAAGAAAACAATTGAGGGAGAAATAGCTCTTAAAAATGATAGTATAACACAGTTTCAAAATAAATTCATAGTATAAGCAATCAATCAGAGGCTTTTTCTTTTTTTCTTTTTATCTTGTTTCTCATTTTTGTAATTTTTTTTTTAAATTATAATGTATAAAAAGATTTCTATAAGTGATTTTTTCATACTAAAGTTTGGGAACTATAGGATAGCTAAACATTTGAAGACTGTAAGAGAGAAATACATTAACATTAAAACTTTATAAACGGTCGTTATAGGGAGAAAAACGGTACATATATATTTTTGACATGTCATTGTTCAAATTGTTGCATATTATATTTGTACTGTACATTTGTAAAAACGTTTTTGTTATAATAAATGATAAAAAAAAAAATAACTTATCAAAAACAGATGCCCACACAACAGCGGGTGGGTGAATAAATGCGGGGGGGGGGGGGGAATAAATGCGGGGGGGGGGGGCACTAATATAAGGGTTTTGAAATGCCTTTAAGCATCCATATATTGGCAATGAGCCAATATGATCTAAGTGTGACACATTGAACGATTTGATTAATGGTGATCATCACTTTGCGCTCAAAAATGTCTTCCAAACTGTCCCATCTTTTATACTAAACAGTTAAAAATCATGTGGGACAGTTGGGAATCCTGCTTATTATTATGAGAACAATAGTTCTCAGTAGTATAAACGATTTAAAATTTATTTGTTATCAAAAATTTTGGTAACGTAACAAGCCATTTGGTTAAACCTATATCAGCTTTCACTCTATGCCTCAAAGTTCAGTAATGCACTAGAAGGAACTTTTTGGTTTGCTAAAACTTTTTTAAAAGGTAGATGTTTATAATGTATTTAGTTGTTTTGCTATCCAATTCAATAGTAAGTGTGTGTGAGGAATAATAATACATGTAGAATATAGACACAATTCATCCTCTCTCTTTCTCTCTCTCTCTCTCTCTCTCTCTCTCTGTTTGGAGCAAATAAAGAGTATGCATTTTGTTGTTTTGTTATTTGGGTTAACCATCGTTGTGATAGTATTTCAATTATATAGCAACGTCCAGCTAATTGTTGGTAAAGGAAGACCCTGAATACACTGAGTGCCTCTCTGATAGTTACACATACATTCATGACCTGTTACATTGCAAGCTATACAACCCAGCTAGCAGAGCCTGCATTTCATTATAGAACATAGGTAACCAGTGATGCTCATTCTGTCAAATTTTCTCTGTTTTTATTCTGGGTCATGTATTTAAATCTTCTATAAATTCATCTATTCTTGACAGATTTTCAAAATTCTTTTTTTGTTGACGAGGTATGACAATGATGACAAAATATATAACACATTTAAACTTTAAAGGCTTTAAAATCAATTCAAAGTATGACCAAACTTCAAACTGCCACCAAACAACCAAATCAATCCCGATCTGAAAAACTAAAATTCTTCAAAAAGTACTATTTAGAGGCTTTTGATTTTACCCATATTCTTTCGATAAAATATTTTTAGATTTTGAGATATTTAAGGTCAAAGAAAAAAACAATAATCGCAATATGACCTTGACCTTTGCATGTTTTGAGATTTTGAAACTGTGAAGTCCCTTGAAACAACAAACAATACAATCTGTGAAAATTTCATAAAGATTGATAAAAATAATGACAGAATCATAAAAAAAACTAAAAAAAAAACCTATTTTCGAAAATTTCTTTCCTCTATATTTTAGTGCACTTTGACCGCTTATTGGAAGCTAAACGCCACCTAGCGGCAAAACTTAGTACTAAAATGAAAAACAAACTTAATGGTGTACAACTGCAGATACATGTGAGTACGCATGGAAATTTTCATATTTGTAGCAATTCTAATCATGCCGCAACAGCGGTCACAAAAAGTGCAAAGAATAATAATAATGGAAACAAATTAAAAAAAAAAGAGAGAAAAAGAAACACAAGAAGAACAGAAGGTTTTCGAGGCTGCGTTGCAGTCCACGAAAACCTAAAAAAGAGAGAGAGAGAGAAAAAGAAACACAAGAAGAACAGAAGGTTTTCGCGGCTGCGTTGCAGTCCACGAAAACCTAAATATCGGTCACTGAAAATTATTACAATCACGGCTTCATTCGACTGCAAAACCAATTTGCACATGCGCTAACGAAAGTGAAAACCCATTGTAATTGGACACACACACACACACACACACACACATATATAGTACTTAATAACAGTTCAAATTCAAAGTTTATTGGTAAATCAGCAATACATATTGCCTTTGACCATTTACAAATTGTGAATCAAACGGAATATGGCAAATGCTAACAGGCTGAAAATATCCTATCAGTGATGTAATAAATGTTAAGGTGTATATTTAATTGTTGACCGTCCGACTGTGCCCCGGTATCTAGTTAATTATGTTGAGGAGTTTAAGGGAGCTCTCACACAATGATAAATAAGTCCTTATGTGATTAATGAAATTTTATTTTCTTCTTTTCTTTCTGTGGCAATCCACAAATTCAAATAACAACAATAATATAGTCCGTGAAAACACAGTAGTATCAAATAGTAATAATGATGGTTATCCACATAAATGTCCGTGAAATCACAGAAAAAATCAATATCAAATATCAGTTAATAAATTTCGTTAGGAAATCCTAAACAGAGGCCCTTCCTCTTTGAAAGCCAAAATTCGAATTTTTATATTTCACAAAGATAAGTTTTGTCTACCCGGGACAAGGTGACAGATAAGCCACGTGACCAGTTTAATGCGGTCGGTTAATTGCGCAGTGTCTGAATTGCAGACACGCTAGGCATGCCATGATAACCTGGCGTTTTTACAACACTTATCTATGACAGATAGACAGAGAATGCATCACGTGGCTGAGACGAAATGTTGAAAGAAAGTATGAATAAAGAAATGCTTAATTATTGCATCATATAAAATATCAATATTCCTTTCCAAATTTAATTATAGAAAAACAAATAATTGTAACAGTTTAAAGAACAAAGCTACTGGTAAAATATGCGAAATATTTTACCGGTGTAGCACAGACATAATACATATAATTTTATCTATATAATCATACATGTTCAATACAATTTTATGACTAAGCAGCAATTACACCAAAGGTATTTTTTCGTATTTTCAGAGCTTCCATAAGAAATTAAGCAGTTTTTATCAAGGAATTATTATTAAGACTTTTCATAAAATAATTAAACTTGTTAATAGTTGACCAGCTAATATTACCGAAATATTTTTTTACGGATATCTGAGTAATATATATTCACTTCAGTACCGAATACCGTCCAGATAAAAAGGAATCAGTTACATGTACATTCATGGAAAGTTCACCGTTACTCCCGTAATAAAGCAACTGGGTGTTTTATATGGGACTGAATATCGGCGGATCACAGATCAGATTTAACGATCCCTGTGTATATTGACTATGTACATTGTACACGTCGAAAAATAAAGCTTTGTCTTGTCTTGTCTTGTCCTGTGTTTCCGAAATAACAAGATAACGTATCAAGTGAATGGACGTCAAGTACATTTGTTTTTAATATCTTTATGATTCACAGTATCTTAATCTTGGCCAGTGTGTTTTGCAGAGCAACCGGTGAGGACCACCTTTCAATAGCATACCCGATAACAATATCACGTACCCTACTGCTCTAGTGATAGTGGTGAACTGATCCGGCCGTGGATGCATAGTTACACGGTTGTGCTGTTACAGTGTATAATATTTATTTTTCTTTCGAAATTCTTATTTGGAGAAACATGACCAGGATGAGGTCGAAGTTGTTTATACTAAGTGTAGTAGTATTAATGACAGTGTTTTTCTTTCTGTGTAGGATCGGCATATATCAAGTAAATGGTACTGTTTTGGTTTTATTTCCTTTTTTTTTTTTTTTTTTTAGTTTCAGTTCATACAATATTTACACGGAAAGTATTATTATGTTTAATTATTAATTATTATGATTATTATGTATATTATCATCATTGAGAAGCTTTCCTGCTTGTCTTTCTGTCTTGTGCTGACCACATAGTTCTTCTCGAAATTTACTATACTTTTAAAAGTTTGCTAAGCACCAATAATATACTCAATCAAAAAAAAAAAGGGGGGGGAGTACTGTAAAACTCTGAAATCTCAGCCCCTAACGTCGCTTCGCTATGCTACGCTGCAGTACTATAGCCCTTTCCCTCATAGAGGAAACCATGAAAAGACCTATGCGAACAACATAAAACCAGATCAGCCTGCGAGTAACTCGCAGGCTGATCAGGTTTTATGCTGTTCGCTGCTCCTCAGTGGTCTGGAAATGAGGACTTTATAATTAAATTTGGTAAGGTTTAACTGTGGTTTTCTGCAGATCAGGCTTCATGTGATTCCTATTGAGTGCGTCAAAATGAGTCTATATGAGGGAAAGGGATAGCACAGCGTCATTTAGGAGCTGATTGTAATCAGACTGGAACTGTAATGGACAATGGTATTGTCATAAGGTAATGAATCTATAACTTTTATTTCAGGTTATGATAATAATGTCATGTAACTGATAAGACTAAGAAGGTCAAAATAATGTCATGTAACTGATAAGACCAAGAGGGTCAAAATAATGTCATGTAACTGATAAGACTAAGAGGGTCAAAATAATGTCATGTAACTGATAAGACTAAGAGGGTCAAAATAATGTCATGTAACTGATAAGACCAAGAGGGTAAAATATGTCATGTAACTGATAAGACAAGAGGTCAAAATAATGTCATGTAACTGATAAGACCAAGAGGGTCAAAATGATGTCATGTAACTGATAAGACCAAGAGGGTCAAAATGATGTCATGTAACTGATAAGACCAAGAGGGTCAAAATGATGTCATGTAACTGATAAGACCAAGAGGGTCAAAATAATGTCATGTAACTGATAAGACCAAGAGGGTCAAAATAATGTCATGTAACTGATAAGACCAAGAGGGTCAAAATAATGTCATGTAACTGATAAGACCAAGAGGGTCAAAATAATGTCATGTAACTGATAAGACCAAGAGGGTCAAAATAATGTCATGTAACTGATAAGACCAAGAGGGTCAAAATGATGTCATGTAACTGATAAGACTAAGAGGGTCAAAATAATGTCATGTAACTGATAAGACTAAGAAGGTCAAAATAATGTCATGTAACTGATAAGACCAAGAGGGTCAAAATAATGTCATGTAACTGATAAGACCAAGAGGGTCAAAATGATGTCATGTAACTGATAAGACCATAAGACCAAGAGGGTCAAAATATGTCATGTAACTGATAAGACAAGAGGGTCAAAATGATGTCATGTAACTGATAAGACTAAGAAGGTCAAAATAATGTCATGTAACTGATAAGACTAAGAGGGTCAAAATGATGTCATGTAACTGATAAGACCAAGAGGGTCAAAATGATGTCATGTAACTGATAAGACCAAGAGGGTCAAAATGATAAGACACAATGTCACAGTCATTTGAAATAGGAAACGTTATATTTTATAAATCAGTAGCGAACTGATAAGACCAAGAGGGTCAAAATGAGTAATCGTAAATTGCCTTTTAGATAAAAGTAATGTTTTGATAAAGAGAAGTAAATGACCCCATTGTAAGACTTAATTAAAAAGATAGTATTTGCTTTATAGTTTTCATTAATTTTCATTAATAACCAGGTATAGTTGTAATTCTATTGAATTTAGAAATGTTTTTATCCATAGATCCTCAACGTATTCCTCTAAGTCGAGAACTTATAAACTACATGGGCAATTCAAAGAACCGTGCAGAGGAAAATAGTGGAGGTGAGATTCTACTCTCTTTCCCAGCTTACATTTTTTTATCAAATTTACGTAAGAACTTGAAAAACGCCTCGTGTATAAAAATTTAATAGTTCACGTTATTTTCCCCCTAAATTGACACTGCCTTTTAACTCGTATTTTTTTTATTAAAAAGATAAAATGAACACCTTTTGCTAAAATATGTCTCATTACATTTCTAATTAATCTGCAGTCGTGTGAAAACAACGACAACAACGACAACAAACATGAAATGAATATGCGGCCTTTTACCTAGGCGCTGCGTTTATAAAGTCCTTGAATATATAAAGTTTGACTTTTTCTTATCTGTAATGACACCAGACCAGTTTATGCCTTCAGTCGACCTCTGTTATTAAATTAAGAAACACACAAGGCATAAAACTGACACGAAATCTACAAAGTGGTTTTTACTTGCTGTGAGCATATATATCGTAATGAATTGTATACGAATTCTATGTGACGTATGATATATGAATAATGAAAAGATTAAGAGCAATTAATGTTCCACTTACAGTATATCCGTCATTTGAGGACTTTTGTCCGCATTGGACAATACTACCACACTGCAATATCCGCCCTGAACGTCAAGCATACTGGAGATGTAACAGTGTGAGATGTAACAGTACCATTTTAGCGACTTTCGTACATGTATATCCCGGCCAAGAATCGAACACACGATCCTCCGGTTAGAAATTTCAGTGTACGTGTTACATGTCCTGATCGATGTGTTAGAGGGATTCAGTATATATGAAATGAAATAAAACGTGAGATTTCTGCAATACATGTACATGTATTAAAACTACATAGCAGGTTGGTGTTAACAGCTGAAACACAGTGATGAAAGCTATCTTAAGTAGTTGTGTGTTTTGTAGCCGACCGGCCCTAAAAATAAAAGTACGATGTTTTCCCATAATTTTGAATAGAGGTTAATGATAATCATAGAGAGTATTTATTTTAATAGATAAAGATGGCAAAAGAAAACTTTGAACACGAAGAATTAATGGTGCATATGCAGCAGATACTAATTGAAGATGATTATGCATCTTATCAAAATACCAACCCCGTTTTTCTTTTGAATTATCATTATTTTAGCATTATTAGGTATTCAGAAGACAAGAGTTTTAATCTGCATTATTATTATTATTATTATTGCATTTGTAGGTATACTGTCTATATTATCATTTAAATATAAAACAATAGCAATATTCGCCATATGTATAAAAATAATCCTATAGTTAATTATATTTCAGGCTTTCTAAATACTTCACTCGCCGATGATTTGAAGGAGAAAGTTCGAGTATTGTGTATCATCCTAACAACAGACACTTCATTTCGAACGAAAGGGGCTGCGGTCAAGGTCACGTGGGCACGACGCTGTAATAAACATTTCTTTGTAATGAAAACAAACATGCTTGAACCAGATATCATTAATTTTCCTGGAGATGAAACACGCATGACTTTGATTCATAAGGTCAAATATGCTTTGCGGCATATTTACGACAACTATATAGATGAGTTTGATTGGATAATAAAAGCTGACGACGACACCTATGTTATACTTGAAAATCTGAGGTATTTGTTGCAGTTTTATAACAGTAAAAACCCTGGATACATCGGGTACCATTTCAATATGTTTGTTGAAAATGGATACATGAGCGGGGGTGCTGGATACGTCATCAGTAATCGTGGGTTGCGGCGTCTCGTGGAGTTCGGGTTCGACACAGGCTCCTGTCCTATCGTACCGGATGCTAAAGACCCGGAAAACAGTGAGGATGTTAACATAGGGAGATGTTTGAATGTTTCCGGTGTTCCAGTTCTAAGTTCTCTTGATGTTATGAACAGAGAAACGTTCCACCCATATCACGTTGAAAGACATCTTTTCGGGCCCTTGCATGAATATTTGAAAGTTTGGTCCATGAATAAACCACAAGATGTAAGTTACGTAATTATACTTGTACAAATGTATAATGTCCTTCATTCCATATTTAAAAAAATGTGTAGCCAGGCTTTTTTGCTCTTAACTTTACTTTGTCCCTCGCCGCCTTAAATCGAGTACAATTGAACTGTTCATTTTAGGAAGCTGTTTACTTTTGTTATGTTGGGTATCTCTGGGTCTTCAATTACCTGTAACTAGCTGGGTGTCGTTTTATGACTAATCCCCCCCGCCCTTTTTACGATAAGCTGCAAAACAACAAGAACGCGTGGTGTGTGTGGGTCAGTTTATATATCATTGGGGTCGTGACGCATGCAAACAATATTTCCCGAGCCGCACTGGCGATTCTTAGATCTTCTGTGTTGTGGACTGACCATCTCTACTCAAGTCTCGTCTGCAGACTGAAGTTCACTGTATGCCCTACCCCCGGCGTGCGGTCAGACAAAAGTCTGATCAGTGCATCCGTAGTTTAGGTGAGAATGTTTTAAGATGCTTGGAGATGAAATATGTTTGTTTGATTTTTAGGATTTTTTTTCTCTATATATCCTTTAAATTATAACAGAAAGGCAACGTGCCCCCCCCCCCCCCCCCCCCCAAAAAAAAAGAGCGCCAACAAACAAACACAAAATAGACTATACCTTTCAATATGATAACTATTGTACTGTAACCACTGTACATAAGAGTATTTAATTTGATGATAATATGGTGTGAGACTATTTAAATCAATTAAAAACAGACAGAAGAAACAAAAGTAAATATATGGCCTACGTGATAAAAGTGGAACGAACAGTAAATATATATTTTGTTAAATATTAATTTAATTCTGCGCTCGACTTCGCCTCACTTGGTTGGTCAGTAATGTGGCTCGAACTACTGCTTCCTCTTTGCGGCAGACATTTTAACACTTTCGACCACCATATGATCATTTATAAGAACCTAATGCTGATCATTACTGATCCATTTCATCTCGTGGCTGCTACAGTATATATCACTGTCGGTTTTGATAGTGTTGGTTTATTTTCAGGGTCCAGCTTGCTGTAGCCGGTTTTCAATCAGTTTCCACTATATGGAACCGAAAACAATGCTGTTGTTAGATCATCTGCTGTATAGAATTTCAGTGTATGGACGGACGATTTCGACAAAATCTGCAAACAATGCTAGTTGGAACCCCTTTCTAATCAAACATGTCAAAAACAAGCCACACAATCACTGGGATTTTAGTACTTGATCACTGTACAGAGTGTTCATTGCTGTTGTCGCCGTTTTGAAAGCTCCAATCTAATTCAGATGTCTCAATAATCAGAATAAATCATCATGTCGAAGGGGTCATGATCCGTGCCGTCAGACAACTGAAGGAATTGATTTGCATACATATTCCTAGTTTGTATTTTTTAATAAAGCAATACTTTGCTTGGTATCGTGTGCAGTCCTACAATACCCATAATACCAGGCAGGTGAAGATTAAGTTCCGGGTGAAAGATTAGTATAGTTGTTTGAGGGAAAAATAGCCCAAACCCTCATCGGACACCCACGGTCAATTCGTTCCGTTACACTCCATTTAGCAACCGTGTGTTAACCGACGATAAAGGTAAAACATAAAATTAGTTTGATTATAATGAAAGGGGGTTCGATCCCCGGCCGCGACATAACAAAGTCGTTAAAAAATTGTACTGTTATAGCTCCCTTATGGTGGCATATTTCTGCCAGCCACTTAACCACTTAGCTATGACGAAACATTTTTGAAAAAATGTCACATATTCAGTTAGTATCTGGCAAGAAGAAAACTTTCGTGTTATCCTCTTATTGATCTTAACAGAACAAAACTGCCTGTTAGTGCCCACTACTGCCAGCTATATATTCACTTAAGATAACTGGATATCTCGTCCTTTTTCAAGTTAGTCTGTTAAGTTATGTGGATAACAAGCATTTTTTCACATAATTAACTGGAAAAAAACATGATATCCAGTTAACCTAAGTGAATATGTGTTTGGCAGTAGTGGGCAGTAGTGGCTGGCAGAAATATGCTACCATACACCCTTGCTTGGCGCTGAGCATATAAGAGTAGTTGCAGGACTGGTTGGCCCAGTGTCAGAATAATGTGACTGGATGTGATATCATGCCACATGTCTACGGTGTTATACTTCAGTGTGGCAGCACTATATCTGTCTCAAGTAGACATTGTCTCCAAGTGACTGAAATACCGTCGTTGGGACGTTAAACCCAACAAACAAACACAAAATTGAAAGGGTCATAATGTAATTTCGATCGTTGGGTGATCTTGACTAGTAAATACAGAATAATATATATATATATATATATATGTCGATCATTTGAATTTTTGTTTAGAATAATGTATCTTTTAAAACAGTACCAAATTCTTACGCTAGACAATAACAACCCTATTTATCAATGCCAATGTTACATAACTGTATTGATCGTTCAAACGCGTTTTAATAACTTCCGTATACATGTGTTGATTTAATAAATGTATGGTGACATATTTCTGCCAGCCACTTACCAACTTAGCTTTGTCGAAACTTTTCTGAAAAATTGTCACTTATTCAGTTAGTATCTGGCAAATAGAAAACTTTCGATTTATCCTCTTAGGTATCTTAACAGAACAAAACTGACTGTTAGTGTCCTCTACTGCAAGCCATATATTCACTGGATATCTCGCCTTTTTTCAAGTTGGTTAAATTATGTAGATAACAAGCAGTTTTTCACATAATTATCTGCAAAAAAGCATAATATCTAGTTAACATAAGTGAATATGTGATTGGCAGTAGTGGGCACTAACAGACATTTTGGTCCTGTTATGTTACCTAAGTGGATAACATGAAAATTTTCTACTTGCCAGTTGATAACTGAATATGTGTCAATTTTCAGAAAAGTTTCGACATAGCTAAGTGGATAAGTGGCTGGCAGAAATATGCCACCATATAAATGAGATAAATAACTTTATTTATAGTTTGCCGAATTTTTTTTGTTATCATTTCATAAAAATACTTTGCCAGAACATTCCCGACTACGAAATTACATAGTGTTAAATTTTGATTAAGGGCCTGAATCATTTTCTGTTTTCTCAATCTGTGTGAGATCGTTGCTTATATCGAACAATGTATAATCATTCGTTGAAAGGTTTTATCAAACAGAGCTGACCCAGATGAAGCCGTTCTTGGTCAGGGTCTCCTCTGTTTGCTTATACACAATTTTAGATCAGATGGGGTTTTATATAACATTTAATGTTCAGTCAATCAATTTTCACGAGTTGCAAATATTCATGAGATCTAAGGTTTATAAAGATTAAAACGAATTTTATAGAGAGGGGGATAGACAGAAAGAGAGAGAGAGAGAGAGAGGGGGTGGGGGGGGGGGGGAAGAGTATTTTGCATTATTGTAAAGTAATCACTTTACGGTGTGCCCGTGGAAATGTCAACAAACTGTATTTGAGATCAAGATGAAACTCTCACTTGTAAATGTCATGTCTGTTTGTATGCCACTAATTTATGACCAGACCGATAAAACCCTGTTAATGCCGACTCATTTGATTTCTTTCATTCTGTATTTGTAAAACAAATAGTATGTAAAGGTGGATTTTGTTTCGGATTCAGATTTTATTGATACCCTCAGTACAATATACAATTGTAAACACGAGGTTGTACATAATCAACACATGGAACGAGGGAATACATTTCATACATATGTAGGTTATAAGATGTAAGTGAATAAGTAATTAAGTAATGCTAATGTATTAGAAACGTCAGTTTGCTTCAATGAATTTGTAAAGAATGAGGGAGAACTCTCATAAACTGTTCTATAATAAACATACTTGACTTGACTTGACAATTTGAGTCTACCGTCGACAGTATTTCAGTCATATAGCGACGTCCAGCTTATTACAGGTGGAGGAAGATCCCGAATGCACGGAGACATCCGGGTAGGACCACCAACCTACCGCAAGCCAGCTGGTAGGCTTCCTCACATGAAAATCCGAATGATTCTGCCGGGATTCGAACCCACGCGATGAGGGGCTGAGTGAGTGTTTAAGTCAGCGACTCTACCCTCTCGGCCACGGAGGCCCCCTATAAACATAAATAAGAGTAAGTATTTCATAATAATTTCATGGAAACCTAGTAAGTTTGTTGCTGTCAAAGCATGTTTTTTAAAAAGTGTTAATTTTCTAAATTGCTCATCAAAACTTGGTTTGATATAGAACTTTTTATTAAAAAATTTCTTACGTTTTTCTAGAAAATCAGGGCATTCAATAATATAATGGTTTTCATCTCCTATTGCTAAATTACATTGTGTACATATTCTGTTTTCGTATGGAATATTATTTCATCTACAATTTCACAAGGTAATTTTTGTTTCTAGTTCGGAATTTTGCGAAACATTTTACAGGTAATCATATGTCTTTGTTCAATAATTTTCCATCTCAAATCTAGTCCTAACTAAGGTATAAAATCTATAGCTGTTACATGAATTAATTGTTCTATACCAGTCATTAATAAAAACATATCGTTTATTTTTTATTTATAGAGTGCACCAACCTTTTACTACTAGTATTTGTGAATTCTTGAGTTAAACATCGTGCAAATTCAGGTCATAGATTTATCCACTTATCCCTTTGAAATCTAGTCATTAAATCTAGTCATTAAATCTAGTCATTAAATCAACTCGTTAACAGATGGCTATTGACTAAAAATTTGATTAAAAAAAAAACACGTCGGAATAACTCACCTTATATTTACTCCCATATCCGATTTTAATAAAATAAGTAATTTCTTTAAGGCATAGCCTCTCCCTTTTTTAACTCGTCCATTCGTATTGCTGTACTTGAAGATCTTCTTTATAGAGCATACGCATCGGAAGGCGATAGTGCGATAATGATACCGCGATAGCACGATAATGAATGAACAAAAGATAACGATAACGCCATAGCACAATAATGAAAATGCGACGGTGCGATACGAATAACGCGACAGTACGAAAACGCGACCCCGCGATAGTGAAAACACGATTCTATGACGCACTATGGTTTTTGTCGAGTTTTCATACTGTCCCGTTACCATAATCGTTATCGTATTGTGATTTTCATCGTACTCTCAGATCAACACATTCAAAGGCGACCTTACTTGGATTCCGTAGCTATTGTATGGTCAACATGCATCTACGACGAAATATCTGGGTGAAAACTGGAGGCAAAATCTAGACAAATGGCTCATGAATAATGTTATTTGACATTAAAATTCTGCCTGGGTTATGTTAAATTCCAATATCGTAGAAATAAAGATAACATTCTGCGTTGGTTTGTTTCGGCAATTCGTCAAGTCGATACAATGTTATCTTATACTCATTGACTTTAGTGAGAAACACAAAGTCTTTTGATAGGAAGGTATTGGGTTCGATTTCAGGCCACGCCGTGGCAAAATTGTAAAAACCGGTACCATAGAATACAATACAATACAATTTTTTTCTCAAGTCAACACTAGACATATGAGAGCATTGTACAAATGAAGAACATGAAAATGAAAAGGTCATTTATATAACATAGAAAATATAATCAAAGTATTTTTTTTGACAGAAAATATACAAAAATAACGAACAGGGAATAAACAATACAAAAAGAAAAAATATAAACGGCTTTTCTATTCGTTAGAACAAAATATACAAACACAAAGGAAGAGAACTGTTTAGGGAAAAGAGATTTTGCACAAACATAAACATTTTTGGAGGAAAGAACCAAAAGAAGAAGAAGAAGAAGAAGAAACTAGAACCGCAAGCGGTATCTTGGTTTTCGCTTTTAACCTAATCAACTTGAACACTTTATTTCAACTCAGCCACAATTTTTAATATGAAACAGAACGCAAAGGTTTTTTGAAGACCTACTCTCATTTGCACAGTTTTTTTTTTTTTGTTGTTTTTTTTTTGGAATGTTAGAACATTCAAACTCCTCTAGCGCAAATATTTTCCCATACCCTATCATCACATCACATCACATTCTGTGGTGCTGTCAACAAGGAACAAAATGCTGAAAACCGCATTTCAATTAGACTTTAACGTTTTGAGTTATAGGCAAAAGAGTGATTTTAAGCAAAGCGCCCTCTAGCGGCAAAATGAGAAACAAAAATGATAAACATTTTTTTTTTTTTTTTTGGAATGTTAGAACATTCAAACTCCTCTAGCGCAAATATTTCCCCATACCCTATCATCACATCACATCACATTCTGTGGTGCTGTCAACAAGGAACAAAATGCTGAAAACCGCATTTCAATTAGACTTTAACGTTTTGAGTTATAGGCAAAAGAGTGATTTTAAGCAAAGCGCCCTCTAGCGGCAAAATGAGAAACAAAAATGATAAAAATTTTACAATAAGTTACCTAGAAATGCAGCAAATAGTTCAAACAAGTATATAAGTCACACTAATCGAACATTCTTCTTCTTATATATCACAATTTTAAGCATAATTTAAACTGAATAACAATTATTCCAAAAAAGGATCAAACTTTGGATTGCCGTAAAATAAAAAGATCAAGTCCGATCTTCAAAAACTAAACATTACACGAAAGAACTATTTAGAACTAAACCTTTCGTTCATATACTCTCAATGAACTATTTTTAGATTTGGAGCACCTTGCGGCCGAATAAAAACACAATTATCGTAATATGACCTTGACCTTTTCAATGTTTTTTTTAACTTTTTAATTGTGAGGCCCTTTCAAACATAACAATACATAACTTGTGAAAATTTCATGAAGAATGAACAGAAAATAAAGTCAGGAGCGACAAAAAACATGTTTTTGAAATTTTAATTTTTCCTAAAATTTAGTGAAGTTTGACCTTTTTCTAGAGGACAAACCATGCATTTCTTAAATTCGCCACCCCATATATTTTGTGCGTATATGTCTTGCACATCATTTGCAGCAAACAGAATTCTTCTATCTGATTTCTAACAAAAATGGATAGGTTTTTCGTAGACCTACCCTCATTTGCATTTTTTTACGAGATTCGAACTTTCAACCTTCCGCTACTAGCTCAAAAAGTTTCAGCCACTCATACCTAGAAACTATCATATTTTATTAGGCTATCAACAAGGAACATAATTCAATTAACCGCATTTGGATCAGGCTTCAACTTTTTGAGTTATAAGCAAAAGAATGATTTCAAGAAAAGCGCCCCTAGCGGCAAAATGAGATAGAAAATTGATTAAAATTTTGCTGTTTGGTACCTAGCAAAGCAATTAATAGTTCAATCATGTATACTAGTCGCACAAGTCAAACTTTTTATTCTTGTGTATCAGAATTTGAAGCATAAAACCTGATTTACAATTATTCCAAAAAAGGATCAAACTTTGGACTGCTGTATAATGACCAAATCAAGTCCGATCTTCAAAACTAAACCTCACTGGATAGAGCTCTTTAAGAACTAAAACTGTTGTTCATATACTCTCAATGAAATATTTTTAGTTTTGGAGCTATTTGTGGCCGAATAAAAACACAATAATCGTAATATGACCTTGACCTTTTCAAATTTCTTTTGATTTTTTTATTGTGAGGCCCTTTCAAACATAACAATACATATTGTGTGAAAATATCATGAAGAATGAACAGAAAATAAAGTCAGGAGCGATAAAAACATGTTTTTGAAATTTTAATTTTTCCTAAAATTTAGTGAAGTTTGACCTTTTCTAGAGGACAAACCACGCATTTCCTAAATTCGCCACCCCATATATTTTGTGCGTATATGTCTTGCAAATAGTATGCAGCAAACAGAATTCTTCTATCTGATCTCTAACAAAAGTGGGAAGGTTTTTCGTAGACCTACCCTCATTATTTCACTTTTTTCCAAGGTTCGAACATTCAACCTCTCCTAGAACCATTTTTTTTCCTGTACTCGATGATGAGATTTCCATCATATTTGATTGGGCTGTCAACAAGGAACATTATGTAAAAAACCGCATCTAAATCAGGTTTCAAATTTTTGAGTTATTAGCAAAATAGTGATTACATGCATTGCGCCCCCTAGTGGCTAAATCAGAAACAAAAGTGAAAAGTTTGACCATTTAGGCACATGTTCAGATGAAGATGACTCCATGCCCAAAATTTCATAGCTGTTGCTTTTTTCATCTGGCCGCTAGGCTGGACACAAAAATGGGTGGAATTGGAAAAATAATAAAAATAAAAAAAAAAACAAATCAACAGAAGAAGAACAATAGGTTTTCGCCCTGCAGAGGCGAAAACCTAAAAAAAAATAGAGGGTAAAAAGTTATGTTTAAAAAAGTTGATATGACATGTAAATAGCTGGATAGAAAGAAGAAGGAAAAGGGATGAAATAGCAGAAGAGGGCATTCGATTAAATGTCGATTGTATAGAGGGACTAGTTTAAAGCGGTAAATTGTATGTCTACACCGGTTATGTTTTATCCGGTTACAAACTTGGGAATGACGAAGAGATTACTTTTTTTTTTGGTGTTTGTTTGGAGTTTATTGATGATACGACATGTGGAGTTTTTCCACTCCATATAGATATTAAATCAAGAATATTATCCTTTTGGACTAAATTTGTTGACACAAATGGAACAAATATGAAATTATCATCACTTGTTTATTCTGTTTTATATACAAACTATAATAAACAGCATGTTAAATCCCCATGGCTTGACAATTTAAAAAATCTTATATGCTCATCAGGATATTCAGAAAATTGGTATAGCCAATATTTTATAAACTCAAAGGTTAGTTTTATCAATGCACCAAAGATTTAAGGATACATTTTATACAGAATTGGTATACAAATGTTAGTATTTCATCATCTAGCAATATTTACATAATGTTTAAAGAGACATTTGTTAAAAGTGAATATTTAAATCGGTTACCTGATTATCACATCAGGACTCTCAACAAATTCAGAACACGAAATCATAGATTCCCAATAGAAGTTGGAAGATGAACAATACACCTTTAAATGACAGAATTTGTAACTTTTATAATAAAAGATCAGCTGGAGATGAATTTCATTACCTATATGAATGTACACATTTTACAGACTACCGAAAAAAATGCTTGAAACCATTCTACTATAATAAACCCAATGCAATCAAATTTAATCAATTGATGAACACTTCTAATATTAAAACTCTAAAACCATTATGTACACTGTACATTCATTAATCACTTACTTATTATTATTTTTTTTTGAGATCTAAATTTACATGTTTATTATTTGTAATCATTTGTATGTGTTTATATATATGTATGTGCATGTATGTTGAATCCCTTTATTCATCTTTCAGTTTCATTTTCGGGAAAGATGAAAATATATAAGGGATTAAATGCTCAAGATGTGGTTTGTTTTTATCTTACATTTCGCTTTCGAGTAAGATATACACAAGTGTTTCATGTCAATAATAATAATAACATTAATATTGATAGAAGCAAGTTTGATAATAGTGACATGTAATGGTCATAAAAAAAAACTCACGATCCGATGGAAAATACGTAATTGTCCTCTGACCTCTGATAAATTTCATCTTGGTGTGGACGTTGACCTGAAATTAAAGATGATATCACAAAATATTGTGTAAAAAGTAAGCTGTAAATAATGCTGTAACTTGGTCACTTATATTTTT
Organism: Solen grandis; assembly: GCA_021229015.1. Lineage (NCBI taxonomy): Eukaryota > Metazoa > Mollusca > Bivalvia > Adapedonta > Solenidae > Solen > Solen grandis. Next base: position 65,073,528 of record CM037779.1, on the reverse strand, counting down.
ATATATTATTAATATGGCTTGATAATCACAGAACACACCGATGTGTTTAACATTTATTCACAATTGCTGAAATACTTATCTGAATTCTGGTTGATGTTTTTTCGTGATATTCCATCTTGAAATGTCCCGTAATTTTTTTCTTTATTTCAAGAATTCCTCATGTGACAACCTTCCTCTATTACTCAACTGATACTATTCAAACTAACCCAGATAGCAACATATAAGTGACCCATATGGGACCCATGTCGAAAGTGCAACCTGTTTTGGCCTGGGTCCCATATGGGCAGCCCACCAAGATCCAATATGGGCCCCTCAAGGGTCCCACATGGGCAGCCCGCCTAGATTCTACATGGGCCCCATATGGGCTACCCATATGGGACCCATGTCGAAAGTGCAACCTGTTTTGGCCTAGGTCCCATATGGGCAGTCCACCAAGATCCAATACGGGCCCCTTAAGGGTCCCATATTTGCATCAGATTTGCATGTAATATTGCTCCATACCGCTGCGCTGTCTGAATGTGCAGTCAAATGTGGAAAACTGGTACCAATAGCCTCTGAAAATTTGTCACTCCAAAATAATATTACTGAAAATCAGAAAAAAGGTCCGTCAAATACAACATACAGTTTCATTTTTCTTCTTAATTTACTTAAAACTTCAATTTAATCACATGCTGAGAAAATACAAATCGATAAGTCATAATTCATTCAAATACAATTTGAATACAAATGGATATTTTTCATTTTCAATGTGTTATTTAAAGTTTAAAAGTGATGTTTGATTTCCTAACCATAAGACAATTTCTTGTGCAACAAAAACAAACACTTAAAGATTGCACATAAACTCAGTAACTTATACAAAAATGCAAACTAATGTAAAAAGAAAATAACTAGCAGTAGCAACAAGACTAGACTAATAAATGCATCACAATCACACACATAACAACTATTATCTCGTCTTAAGTTCTTAACCTTAAAGTACTTGAAATATGAAGTGACAATGAAATTCAAAATAAAAAGGCTAACTGTAATGATGGATTACTTTAGCAGTGCTATTTAAAATACTTAAATCAACCATATCAAACTGGGTGGTGAAAATATAAATTTACAGATTATCTTGTTCAGCCAAGTGATACATGGATATATGAAAATATAATTTATATAAAACATATACATTGTTGGCATAGCACGTTTAACAATGTGAAAAAATAATCTGGATTAATCTTATCAGCAATTCTCACGCACATACTAGTAGTCTAATCTCCACAAAATTGTTAGTTACAGAACAGATTCCTATAAACCTTAATAAAAGAAAAAATAGTATAGTGTACTTAATTCAAAGTTTGACGTGTCTGAAAAATAAAGGACTGATATACAACTATTCTAAACTATTCACTATGAATCTGTCCCTCCACTTATTGAGAGTGTCTCCTGTTGGAATTCCTACATTGAAGACTTGTCTGACGTTTGTTGCACTGTTTTCTTCCCCCTTCCCTGTCCAGTACCACCTGCCAGCCATTTATAGACCTCATACTCAGCGTCTTCAGTGCTGTGGTTCTGAAAGTTCAAAAGGTATAAAATATATCTTAAGAAAGAAAACCATGCAATGTTGGGACTGTTAAACTTGGCCTTGAAACTAAAAAATATGACTGATGAGAATAAAGTATCATTTTTTTTTCATATGTGTTCCACTGAATAATGCATTTTATAAATAAATCATAATGTAGGATATGTATGTTATCAGCTCAAACCTCTGGGTTCTATTTAGTCTTAACATATCTTGCTTGTAAATGATATAAAAAAATGAATAATTCCAAGGCATTGACTAAGACTTCATTATATTTAAGACTTGGCTAGAATTTATTGCAGCAAAACTTACTGTAAAATTCATCCATGATACGCAGTTTGGTACATGGCAGCATCCCCTTCAGTCCATCTGGATAATTTGGATCTATAAATATTTAGCACATGGCATTTTCCTCTCGTCCAATCAGGTGCTAGTATTTCTTCATAGTCACCGTGGACTATAACGCGTAGTCCACACTTTTGAAAAAAATCAATAAGTGTGGACTATGCAACCACATAACTCACACTTTTGTGACGTTTTGTCGCTAGTGGAAGGAAAATGCCATGTGCTAAATAGGTTAGCAAACATGGTCACATGTAATGCTTACCTGTCAATTCAATTCAATAATTTATTTCCAAGACAAATCCTGCATGCCGAAATTATTGGTAATCAATTTGATATAAGAAAAGACAAGCTTTCTTAATAGTATTATACATGTTAATATTTAAGTTTAATCTGTAATTGTTACAGTTAAAACCCACAGAAAAAAATACAATTTGTGGAAAACCCCGAATAAAAACAGTCTGTTACTGAAAAGGTATACCGGTAGATCTAAAACAAACGCTAGCAGGAATATACTTTGTAAGAAATTAATTCACAGCCGATGATGACATATTGTATGGGAAGGTATTCTACATCTTCTAAATAAAGAGCCTGGATGCCTGGATAGCGTAGTGGTAACGCGATTCGCTTCTCACCAGTGCGACCCGCGTTCGTTTCCTGGTCACATACGTGGGAGGGTACAGTGGTCGCCTGTCCAGACACATGGGTTTCCCTGGGTTCTCCGGTTTCCTTCCACATTAATGACCACAAATCACATCCCTTGCAGAGTCCTGCAAACACCCCATTATTAAGAACGGGTGCAGTGGATGACTCAGGTACACGGCTAGTGAAGCCATTAAATTGCCGGACAATTCATCTTAGGTTATGAAACATTTTACTGACCAAGATAAATTAACTATCCAAAAAAAACCATTAAAAATTTTATAAAATTATAAATTAAATAGAAAACTTACATTAAATTGATATGTCAAATATCCTTACTGAAATATATTGAACTGTACGAGTAATAACAAATGCATGCTATTACTCTACAAGTTAGAGAGAGAGAGAGAGAGAGAGAGAGACGGGGTGATGGTGGTGGGTGGATTAAATATATAATAATTTACTTCTTCAACATACATGCGTAACAGATGTTACAAATGTGAAACGGAAATCAAGCTCATATGTAACATTTCGTGATACCAATTTTTGATTTGACATATCACATTTGTGATCACATTCGTTAAGAAATCTGTTACAAATGTGATTTGTCACCTAATGTGGGCTAACAAAATATAATCATGCAATTTTAACACACAGCGAATCATTTCTATTGGAGCCTTGGCTTTAAACAAAGCTGCTTTGAAATAATACATCGTGCGGTTTAGTGTTGTCTTTAGCTTTTATCACAAACGCTACAAAGGGTTGTTTCTTCCCAGATTTCGTTTGTGTTTGTTCACAAATACACTGCCTTGGTCTTATTTTTGATATTTCCTTTCAACCTAACATGACAGTAAACGTGTCAGCCTTAAGTCTAATTTATTATGCAGAGTAAGATAAAGCCTAGGAGAGAATCAAGTACAGGTGTAAACATCTCCCATGTATTGCTGTCTGTAAGTAACCACACTGTATTACAAAATGTTCAATGATATTCTTTCCATTTCATGAAGCTAAAACAACCGGTTATATGTTAATACATTATTTTCAAAAAACCTATAAATTGGCACGATACTTGTAAATAACTCACCACCTCGTCTTCATTCTGTCGACATCGGCCGGCGAATCACGATTATCCCAAAATCCACGTGCATCCCATGTACAATTAGTGTACTGTGCTAGTTTTATGACCGCTGTATATCGCTTACCTTGTTATTTTTTTTTTTTAGGCTACACTGTGACCTTTACCCTTAGTAACGCGTCTCTCTGTTTGATCTGTAGATTATGCAGCAAAACGGTTAGATAAACATTTTAGGTAAGGGGCAAATACCATTCAACATTTGTGATATTTTATATAATCATAGAAATGTTTCCCTCTTGTGAAACTAATTAATATACATGTATTATTATTTTTTAGCTCCAGACACTATGGATCATACATCGAACGACTTACTGATGTACACTGTTGACTAAAATAACATGACTACTTCCTCTTTTGCTATTTTCTCACCATTTACATCCCTCCCTCTACATTTTCCCTAGTATTTCTTCTCTCTATTTTGTCGAATGTCACGTTTCGACACTGCCTAACACACTCACTGAAATACATTTGTTTGTGTATTTTTTGCAAATCTCCATGCTGTATACCTTGTATACCTGGATGAAAATAAAGAAATGTTCTGTTCTGTTCTGTAGGTAAGTTGTTGTATTGGGGTTTACCGTCGCTGCGATAGTATTTCAATCATATAGCGACGTCCAGCTAATTACAGGTGGAGGAAGACCCCGAGTACACAGAGGCAGCCGGGAAGAACCACCGACATACCGCAAGCCAGCTGGAAGGCTTCCTCACATGAAAAATCCGAAGTCCTTACCGGGATTCGAACCCACAGTGGTGAGGAGCTGAGAGATTTGTAGTCCACAACTGTAACCCCTCGGCCACGGCGGCCCCTTTGTATTGTGTTATACAAAATATATACAGTACAATAACAAGTGTAATATATAATCAACACCCGGCATGAACCTATATGTCACCTACCATTAAAGAACATATAAGTGTAAAATTATACATATTTTAATATATTATACTGAGATCAAATAATATAACTGACAAAACAATATCATTATGCATATTGATATAATAATTACAAATTATGCATGTCTTTATCTGATAAGCACTGCTTTCACTATTATCAAAACAGATTACCAAATGACTCTTCTCGGACACCTTCGTGTTTAGGACAATCAATGGGAAATATGTTTCAGATTCAATCTCCCGGAGGTCACATTGTGAACATATTCTTTCATGTAGATTCATTAATATAACGGTCAGTTTCATTGAGCAGAAGCTATAAACCACTTCCTAATTGAGCCAATAATGATCGTTCGTGTTTAATAAGATTAAGACACACATAGTTTTCATCCTTTCAGTCTGTAGGTTCTCAGTTTAGAAGATGCTTGTAAAGAAGTGTGCAAATGTTCTTATAAAAGGCAATGATTCTTGTTTTAGCTAACTGTAAATCCACTATGTTCCACTGAATTTGAGTGATTTGTCATTATCAGTATAGTTGATTGCTGTACTGCCATTAAATGTAAAGGAGATTCGATATTGTGTTCGATACTTACCCCCACCGTGTTTACAATAATATAAAGATTAAATATAACATGTTGAGTGTAGAACTAGTTAATTCGCATGAATTATAGGTTGGTATGTAAATGGTTATTGTATAACAGTATTTAACATAGGTCAAGGTGAAAATAATTCCAAAAATATTTTTGAATGTTTCAATATTTTGTCAGGAAATAAATATATATTGTATATTGTAATTAAGTCTTAGTTTTTAAAAAAAAAAAAAAAAAACCTTGGGAACTTTAAAAAATGTCTAAAATGTTAAAAACTGAATCAATTCTAAGATTTAATGTTGGTATATAATGTGTCTATAAAAGCTTTCAACCAAAACAATTTCTAATATTTAAAAAAAAAAAAAAAAAAAAAAAAAAAAAAAAAAATGAATCAGCCCTGTCATCTTTTGTGTTGCGACAAATCATGCAAAGTAGTGAGTCAGGAAAGTAAATGAATGCAAAATAATATTAGTTTATGCTAGAGCTACTACATTAGATGATGAATACTTTAATTACTTACAAGATCTCGAATCAAGCGAACTCTCGGTTATAAGGAACACCTCCGCTAGGTCACGATCTTGTATTAAAGGTCAACCACAAAGAAAATTTTACTTTTTCTAAAACCTTTCCTATTTTGTCCATTTACATAAGGGAAACCACGAACAAACATTTTTTTGCGAAAAAAAATCTCTTAAAGTATGTTAAATGCCGATTTTGTTAGCTGCTGGGCAGTATTTACATTTAAGGGTCACGTGACCCGTATGACGTCATCTATAGACCAAGTGTCATTTGCCTTCTTAATTTCATATAAAATGTATGTAGTCATTAATCATGTTTAAAGCGTTTTAATCAAACATTTCATATTTGTCTTTTGGTTAAGTATAATGTTTAAGGTTTTATCGAGTTGTTTCTGTGAAATTTATCCGCGAATTTGACGAAAATAAATGATGTATTTGTGATTACGCAAATCAGATAGACTGTGAAATAAAAAGTTAAAGTCAGAGATAAACAGAAGTTTTCAAGTGAATAGAAGTTAAAATTTTCATAATTTGAATTTGTTTTCACCACTGACATGACGTATTGCTATACTTTGGTGTTAGTGGTGCAATCATGGTTATTTTGTTTTAAATCTCTCCTTCCCGAACATTTATGAACTGACGCTTGTTTGTAATGCACATTACGAAAAGGAAGCAATAAACAATAAGTTTTACCCGTTGAAATACAGGAAGAAATAAAAATATGGAATTAGTAGTACTTACCTTTCTTTCACGCATTTATTCATGCCTTCCTTTATATCATAATTCCATTTAATTTTTTTTTTATCGTCAGTCCATAACTATTCATTTGTTAATAAAGCAAGTTTTAAGTAGAATATTTTCTCATGTCATTTGCAGATAATCAGAATCACAGTCACTTTTTTCTATACCCCACAAAGACATAACTTATAAAATCGATTTGATTTGAACGATAATGGAACGACAGAACCTACCTATATCAATAGACATATTCACCAACCTGCATATGTCTGTGCTATATCTTTGCACTAATAATTCCTTTTACATCATTTTGAATAAACTTGCCGATCTTAAACGCGTTAATTATGACTTAATCTGTTTCATTATTGACTAATTGATAATGTTTCACCATCTAAGAACCCAACCGTCTGTAAGCGTCTGCTCACATCTCAAAGTGATTGGATTGACAATATGTCACACCCAGTGCCATAAATCATCCCATCAATTAGTCACCAACAAATAGGCATATCTCCTATGTATCTTATAGTTATGGCTCCTATGTCTCAGCAGATTCCCCAGCCCACCTACCCACGGTTACCACACCGATGCTCAATCCATGTCTGATCTTTCCTCAACAAGGCAACTTATTTGTAAACGTCTTGATGGCATGGATGCAAAACTGGTCAGTTGAGCTCGATCCAAGCCAGTGTCAATAACATCACTACTCGCCTGAATGATATGGACAATAAAATTGCAGACATTGAAAAATCATCTTCTTATGTAGCTGACCAGTATGATAAGCTTAGCCAGCGATCTATTGACAATCATAGTAACATTCAGTCCATGAAAACAAAGGTAAACGAACTTCATCGTGTCAATGATTCACTTCAATCCATGTGCAACACATTGAATGATGATGTTATAGACCTTAAATGTAGGTCCATGCGGGACAATTTGTTGTGTTTTGGTATTCCTGAGGGTCCCACACCTACTCCACCCCATGAACCGGATGCTGAAACCACACAGGGTGCTTCTTCTCAGTCCACGACTTATGCTACTGCTGCTTCCACATCTGATCATCCATCCAGTGAGGAGGATTATAGTTCAAAGGTCCTGAAGTTTTGCAAGACTGTATTACATATGAATAATCCATCTGACACTATCCATATTACAGGGCCCATCGTATTGGTAGGTTTGTCAAGGGTAAAATCTAACTCTAAGATGTTAATTAAAAGTGCTGCAAAAAGTGCCAACTTGAAAAACTCTCCGTATATTGTTGCAGATCAATTCCCTCAGGAGGTAAAGGAGAGAGCTAATTCCTGTTATGCTCGATGCCCGCCTTCAGGGAAAGCGCGCTGTTCTTGTCCGCGATAAGTTGTATGTAAACAATGTTTTGTATACAGGTGACCAGACGGCTAGCCAGACGAGGTAGGATGCACGAGAAAAGCATGAACTTTGTATTTTGTCCTGGGATGTGGAAGGTTTGAGTCCTGTTTACAGGACAACGATTTTCATTCCTTTGTTGACGTTTTCAATTTGTTTTTTGTTCTGAAACTTGGCAGAAATTTAATGATGATTTTTGTATTGAGGGTTTTGATAAAATATAAGTTCCAAGAACTGAGAGTATTTCTGGTAAAACTAAAGTGGTCATGGAGGTATATGTCTTTTCTATAAACCTACAGTGAAAAAATATGTTTTTGTTGAAAAGGTTGATCAAAACGGGTTCATATGGATTAAAATTTAAGCAATATCTAAAAACGGACAAAGATGTTTATTTTTGTTTCTGTTATATTCCACCTTCTAACAGTCCCTACTATTTGTCTCATGATATCGGTTATTTTGAGCAACTCGAGATTGATATTAATTTTTACAGTAATCTCGGTCTTGTTTCTATCGTTGGAGATCTTAATGCTCATTGTGGTGAAAAAAGTGACATAGACAATATTGATCCTTCAGAAACATATATCGATTGTTTTGACTCGACCGAGGTGCACGAGATGAGCATGCCTTGTCGGTTTACAATGGACAAGACTGTCAACACAGCAGGTCGCAAACTTATTGATATTTGTTTATCTAGTGATGTTAAAATTGTTAATGGGCGAATCGGGGACGATAGCGGTGTGGGAAGTTTTACTTATATATCTTATTGATTATGTGCTTTGTTCAAACGAGTTTTTCCCTTTATTAATGATTTTATTGTCCTTGATTTACATGTATGCTCACCTCATGCACCGTTGGAAGTACGTTTCTTGTTACAAAATAATGTTGATGAGGAAAATGTTAACACTGATATCAATAATCAGTTACATGTTGATAAAATATTATATACTAAAGATAAAATAACATGTTTTTCAAGATAATTTTAGTAAGGTATTTGAGTTTTTTACATCTACTATTGATAAAATTTGTGATAACTCTCTGCAGCTTGATGCTGGTATTGATGCATTCTTAAAAAAGTTGTATGATATTGCTTGTTATATATATGGACGAAGCATTATTAAGTCTTCTACAGTTTAATAAAAATAGGAAATTCAGAAATAAATGGTTTGATGCGGATTGTGAATCTAGTAGGCGTGAATTTCGAGCCTCTAGTAGAGCGTATCGTAACAATAGATCTGATTTTAATTTGTCACATATGAAACGTAAAAGACGTCAATATAAAACGATTATACGTAATGCTAAATTAAGATTTGATATTAAACAGAAAAGAGAGTTACATAATTTGGCAACATCAAACCCAAAGCAGTTTTGGGATAAAATAAAAAAAAGATGAAAAGTGCGGGGACATAAAGATAGCAAAATAGGAAAAGAAGCGTTTTTTTAATCACATTAAAGAATTATTTTCTAATGATAATACATATACAAATAATGATATTGAAGATGAGCTAGATAATTGTTGTACTGAGAGATCAGTTGGTATTTTAGATAATGTTATTGAGGTACATGAAATCAAAGCAGCTATTTTGAGTTTAAAACGAGGTAAAAGTTGTGGTTTTGATAAATTGATACCAGAATTATTTTTAGATAGTGTTGACCTTATATCCCCTATCCTCTGTAAGTTGTTTAATCATATTTTTACTAATTCTGAATATCCTGAATCTTGGACAAAGGGCATAATTGTACCGGTACCTAAAAAGAGTAATCCTTCTGATGCCAATAATTATAGAGGAATAGTGCTTACAAGCATCTTTTCTAAAATATTCTCCTGTATATTAAATAAGAGGTTAACTAAATGGGCAGATGAAAACAGTATTTTAAATGATTCTCAGTATGTCTTTAGAAAGAATCGAAGTACAGTTGATTGTATATTCTTGTTGAATAATATTAAAGACAATGTAGTTAACTATGAAAAAAATATATTGCTGTTTCATTGATTTTAATAAAGCTTTTGGTATGGTCTATAGAAATGCTATATGAGTTAAATTAATACGTAGCAGTTGTTCTACTAAAGTTACCAAAATGTTGCAGTCAATGTATAAGACTGTCAAAACTTGTGTAAAATCTAGGGGTGAATATTCTGATTTTTTTGACAGTTTTACTGGAGTAAAACAGGGCAAAATATTATCTCCTCTGTTGTTTTTATTTTTTTATTAATGACTTGCCTTCATATTTAGCTTCATGTTATGTACTTGATTCAGTAAATATTGACGGTATAGATATATTTACATTACTTTTGCAGATGATGCTGTATTATTTTCAAAATCTTGCGAAGGCTTACAGCATCTCATTATCAAAATATCTGAATACTGTAAGCTTTGGGGCATTCTTGTTAATATTGATAAAACTGTGGTAATGTTATTTAAGAAAGGTAATACAACTGAAAAGTTTGATATTTATTATGAAAATTGTAGACTTAATTGTGTTAATAAATCTACTTATTTAGGTGTAACACTATCGTCAAACTGTTGTTTTTATAAATCACAAAAACGGTTATCAGAACTTGCTCGTAAAGCCGTTTTTTCCTTATATTCGCTGTTTGAAAATATTTCTCTGACAGTTAATGAAAAATAAAGTTGTTTGATGCAGTGGTAGCACCCATTTTATGTTATGGTTCAGAAATTTGGGGATTTCATAAAGCACCTGATATCGAGCGAACTCATTTGAAATTTATGAAAAAAATATTATCTGTGAGACAATACACTGCTAACGCTGCTGTGTATGGTGAATTGGGTAGATTTCCCATAACAGTTTACAGGAATATTAGATTTATAAAATATTTACTTAAATTATCACAGTAACCTAAATCTTTTGCTTTTAAATTAGCTTCTTTAACTGATGAGAATGAAAATTTTGTCTTAAAATGGACTAAAGATATTAAAACTCTTATAGATGACCTAGGTTTTTCATTTATATTCGATGACTTAAAGTCTAAATGGACAGCTTAAAAATATTGTTATTCGTATATATGACCAGTATGTTCAGAGATGGATCTATTCTATTGAGACTTAAAATTGGAAAAAAAAATTTTAACCTAGCCTTATTTAATGCAAAATGATAATCATTCTCATATGATAGCATTAATTCGAATAAGAGTTTCTTCTCAAAGATTAGCTATAGAAGAAAGGCGTATAAGAAATATTGAAAGAGAAAATAGAATTTGTCCTTTCTGTAATATAAACGTTGTTGAAAATGAGTATCATTTTGTTTTAGGAAATTGCCTTATCATACCAAACCAAAAAGTTAATTCTTATCAGTAGATATGTTAGGGATTTTACTCATGTTTACAATACAATACAAATAGTTTATTGCATATAAATGTAACCCGGGGTTGTCAGATAAGAAAGGGTGTCGATAAAAATGTTTTATTCGCATGGAATCGGAATAGATACGAAAAACCTGAAACATAGAAATTATAGCAAAATAAGATATCTTAATTAAAATACAATATATGACAATCGCATAATTTTATCATTTCACAATCGCGATAGTAATATATTTCACAATAAAATAGCATAGTAAGATGTACATAGATCTGTAATAAAGACTAATTCTTACCAGATCCTGTCTGAAGAGTTACAATATAGTTGTTGTTGATGTTGTTTTGGGGTTTACCGTCGCTGCGATAGTATTTCAATCATATAGCGACGTCCAGCTAATTACAGGTGGAGGAAGACCCCGAGTACACAGAGGTACCCGGGTAGAACCACCGACCTACCGCAAGCCATTACAATATAGTTGTCAGCATATATTAGAAATGTAAATATACGTAGACTATAGTGGAATCAATATATAAAGACAGTATCGCGACTGTCTTGCTCATTCCAAGACTAAATGTAGACTGAGTGGGAAAGAAAGAGATTTAAGGGCTGTGACGTGATAATTTGGGTGGTTTATGCAAGTTGAAAGGTTATGTTCATGCATTCAAAGTGACCATCCATCAACTTTCACTCACTCATACATGACACTGAGCAGTTGTAAACAGTATTGAGTTAGGCGGATAATAAGAACACGATGACGTCACACAACTACTGGACAGATACAACTACCGTATATATACACATAAAAACTCGGCATCGCAGGCAAGCATAGCAGTATATTCTTAACTTATTATTAAATTATCATTTATGATATGCCAAAATATTGCATGGGTTACACAAACATTAACATGTTTCATAGCAATGTACAAACAACAAAAGGCATGGTTTTTGCAGGAGCACATGATGTTATAAAGTGCATAATATAGCATTTTATTTTTCATAATATAAAATAGGGAAATATCTTTTATGAAATAGAAAATTTTGAATAACAGTACGGTACTAAAATCACGGATATGTATGGTATAAGAAATATCTATGAAATTCTACTAGCATAATAAATATATTTGGATAGATAATAACATTGCTTCGGGATGCAGCTCTCATCAAATTGATAAATTTCTGTTTGGTCGGCCATGTATAATAATACCGCTTAATGTAGTTAAGATCTGAGATTCGAGTATTTTGGACAGGTAAGTAAAAATGGTATTCTGTTTCTAATTGACCTGTATTACAGTTTTGACATATTCTTTCGTTTCTAGGGATATTACTATTACGCCCATGTTCTATTGCTAGGTTGTGTGATGACGTACGAAATTTGGCAAGTGCTGTTCTAGATTTAGTCTCTGTTATAGTATCGAGATAATATTCAAAACTAAATGAGTGATTAAATAGGCAAAAAGTATCAAGAGCAATTGAGTTATTAATCGATGAATACCAGTTTTGCTTATAAATGTCTAATATTCTTTAATAAATTGAAAGTTTATAGGCATATTAAGTTGATTTTCCCATAGGATAGATAATCTTATCTCGTTTAAAATAGTTTTAATACTAAATGCCCAGTTATTCCCACTGTATGTTTGGCGGTAGTCAGCATTTGTTTTTAGCATCCAATAAGTTTTAAAAAGTATTGTTCTTTCACTACGATCAATTAATCTAGTCCAGTATTTAAGTATTAATAACTTTCTATGTATGAACATTGGTATGCGACCTAGTTCATCATACAATGCCTCTAGATTAGTAGATTGTTTGACACAGAGTAGTCTTCTACAAAATTTGGAGAAAATTGCTTCAACATTTGGGCTCTGGTGAGTATAGGAAGAACAAGAGAATCAAACAAGCTTAACGTTTGTGATATGGGGAGTTCTAATTGATTGCATACAATAAAAAGATTATATTAAGAAAAGGATGCGTGTTGTGCTATTTGTTTTTGTGTACGATTCCAGTTACCGTTTTTGAAAAGATATATACCTAGGTATT
>CM037779.1:65010298-65060298 GCA_021229015.1 Solen grandis | reverse complement strand
GGCGAATTTAAAAAGTATGGTTTTGTCCTCTCAAATTCAAACTTCACTAAATTTTAGGAAAAGTTAAAGTTTCAAAAACATGTTTTTTATCGCTTCTGACTTTATTTTTTGTTAATTCTTCATGATATTTTCACATGTAATGTATTGTTATGTTTGAAAGGGACTCACAATTAAAAAATTTTAAAAATAATTGAAAAGGTCAAGGTCATATTACGATTATTGTGTTTTTATTCGGCCCCAAATAGCTCAAAAACTAAAAAATTTCATTGAGAGTATATGAACAAAAGTTTTAGTTCTTTAAGAGTTCTTTCCAGTGATGTTTAGTTTTCGAAGATCGGACTTGATTTGGTCATATTACGGCAGTCCAAAGTTTGATCCTTTTTTGGAATAATTGTAAATCAGTTTTTTATGCTTCAAATTGTGATATATAAGAATAGAATGTTCGACTAGTGCGACATTGCGTACTTGATTGAACTATTTGCTGCATTGCTAGGTACCTAATGGTAAAATTTTAATCAATTTTGTTTCTCATTTTGCCGCTAGGGGGCGCTTAGCTGAAAGCACTCTTCTACTTATAACTCAAAAAGTAAAGCCTGATCCAAATGCGTTTATTTGCATTATGTTTCTTGTTGATAGCCTAATAAAATATGATAGTTTCTAGGTATGAGTGGCTGAAACTTTTTGAGCTAGCAACGGAAGTTGAAAGTTCGAACCTCGCAAAAAACTGTGCAGATGAGGGTATGTGTACGAAAAACCTATCCGTTTTTGTTAGACATCAGATAGAAGAATTCTGTTTGCTGCAAATGATTTGCAAGACATATACGCACAAAATATATGGGGTAGCGAATTTAATAAATGCATGGTTTGTCCTCTAGAAACGGTCAAACTTCACTAAATTTTAGGAAAAATTAAAATTTCGAAAAGATTTTTTTTGTCGCTCCTGACTTTATTTTTAGTTCGTTCTTCATGATATTTTCCCAAGTTATGTATTGTTATGTTTGAAAGGGCCTCACAATTAAAAAGTTAAAATGAAATTTCAAAGGTCAAGGTCATATTACGATAATTGTGTTTTTATTCGGCTCCAAATAGCTCCAAAACAAAAAATATTTTATTGAAAGTATATGAAGAAGTTTTAGTTCTTGAATAGCCCTTTCCAGTGATGTTTAGTTTTTGAAGATCGGACTTGATTTGGTCATTTTACGGCAGTCCAAAGTTTGATCCTATTTAGAACAATTGTAAATCAGTTTTTATGCTTCAAATTGTGATATATAAGGAATAGAATGTTCGAATATTAAAATTTTACTCATTTTTGTTTCTCATTTTGCTGCTAGGGGGCGCTTGGCTTGAAATCACCCTTTATTACTAAAATAATTAAAGTCTGATTTTTTTATGCAATTTTTTGCATTCTGTTCCTTGGTGACATCAATTTGAAACAACACTAAAATATTTATGCGATATTTCATGAAAATGATAGTAATTCAATGCAACATTAGTTCGTTATAATGTTAAGTGGCATATCGCATTGTCGTGTGTCATTTTATACTGTTGTGTGTCGTTTGCAATTGTTGTTTAAACGAGTACATTGTCGTATGTCACCCTCATAAAGCAACACACACATATAATGTTTCAGTAACCGAAGTCTGTAAAAAAGTTTTCAAGTTAGCGACTACATTACAGACAGGTAATACTTAAAAGTATTCTTCTTGGTAAAAAGTCTGCTTAAACATTGCGACAAAAATGTTTGAAAGATCATTGTATTCAACAGTATTCAAAAAGCCATTGAACGAAGAAAAATGTTTTTCGAAACATGTGACTCGTGAACTGAATGGAATTGCTTTTGCGAAAACCGATGATAACGCAGTAGCGATTCTAGTTGTTTTTTTTATTATTTTTCTAACCTTTTTTGTGAACGGCATATCACCATGATAGAAAAAAGTCACATGTATGAAATTTTAAAACAGTTATTACAACGTATTTGAACTTGATCCTAACATTGAGAAAATTTCATTTATGTCTTATTTTTCCCGCCAGGGGGTGTTTTGCATGAAATATATTAATGGCTAATAACTCACTTATTTGAGGTCCGATTCAAATGCGTTTTTTTGCATTCTGTTCCTTGTTGATAGCCAAATAAAATATGATAGGTTTCGAGGGTACGTGTCTCTGAAAGTATTTGAGCTACAGAAGGTTGAAAGTTCGAACCTCGCAAAAAACTGTGCAAATGAGGTAGGTCTACGAAAAACCTATCCATTTTAATAGCATAAATACGTTACCTGTTATTACTTCAGGTATGTGTCTATTTGTGCACAGCTTCCAAAACAGAGTCCGCAAAATAAACCATTCCCTAAACCCCCTAGTTACCGGAAGTGTAACCCCCGTTCTCCAATTGTGTTTGGAAGCCATCGAGTTTCAGTGGTAACTAGTAGCGTGTCCCTTTCTTGATAGCTTCTGTGCGCTACAGCTCTCCTTTTCTTATCTTTTCATAGCCTCGGCTGTGTTGTTTATATTGTTCTTTATTTTGCATACATTGTTCTTTCTTGTATTGATTTTTACAATGTCGCAGTCTCGGGGCTCCTGCGGACATGTCAAGGCGTCCTGGGACTCCCATCAGTCCTGCCTTTCTTGTTCGGGGTGCTCCAGGGTCGACACCTGCAGGACAGACGAGATCTGGAAGAAAGCCTCTTCACGTCGATCCTACTCATCCCGGAAAAGGAAGGCCTCATCTTCCTCCTCCTTCTCTGGGTTCAGTGCTGCTGGGGGTCGGAGTCCCTCTCCCCCTCCCAGGAAGAAGGCTTCCCGCCCCTCTCCGGAGAGGCCGCCTTCATCTCCTGGCTCCCTGCCCGGCTCTCCTTGTGTCAGCCCCAGGGGAGCAGTCAAGGAGACTACTCCGACCGGTCACCGGTCACCGGGCATGACCGGTCAATTGCTTCATAGCAAAGCTCACGACCGGTCAACGGTCAGGTCTAGCCACCGGTCAAGACCGGTCACCGACCATCGTCTATGATACGGGACTGGTCACCGGGTATATCTACCAGTCACCGGTCAGGACCGGTCACCGACCACCGGTCACCGGTCACCGACCACCGGTCACCGACCACTAGCCACCGGTCACCAGGCCGGCCGTCATCACCGGTCATCGGCAAGAGATCGTCACCGATCAACGGCCAGGTCGGCTCACCACTCTAGGCGTGTGGGTCACCGGTCTTCGCCGATTCTAACTGAAAAAAGTTCGGACTCGAGTTTTTCCTCAGGTAGCCCTGCGGTTTCTCCGCTTCGGCCACCTGCTCCCTCGTGTTCAAGGGTGCCCAAGAAACGGCCCCAAACCCGGGCATTTCCGGTCACCGGTCCCCTAGCTCTGCTCCTAGGGACCGGTCCCCTTTACGCTCCTCCACGTCTTCGAAGGTTCAAGGTGCGGATTTTTCAGCGCAACCTCAGACCTTCGATCCTTCCACGTGGTGGTCCCACATGATGGGGGAATACGCCAGGCATTTCAGTTCTGCCTCCCCCCCTGTCATACCGGGCGAGCCTTCATCTTCTAGGAGGGATCGGGTTTCTCTTCCACCAGAGACCTTAGATCACAGACTGTTCCTTCAGTCTCCTCCCTCCTCGGGTCCACAGGGCGCTTCTTCTGCACAGCCCCTATGTGGCCCTTTTTCCCTCCATTTCCCTTTATGGGCTTTCCCCCTCAGGATGCTCCCCCATCTCGCCCTGAGGCTGGGTCTCCTCCCTCTACTCGCAATCCCCCTACTAGCGGGACTGCTCTGAGCGGACACTTGGAGGATGAAATCTCCCTTCATGCTCCGGAGGAGGACTCCTTATTTGCCGAGGACGTGCCTCTTTCGTCCACCTCGCGCCGATTCAGCGCTCATTCCGAACCTCGTACTGACAATCCTCTCTCTGACGAGGACGAGGAGTCAGACGACAGTCGTTTTTTCCATGGACAGGGCTGTTCAGGAGGTCTTTGCTACCTTACCTGCATCAGTATGCAAACCGGCCCCTCCTCCCTCCCGGAAGAGGTGCGAAGGTTACCTCGACCTTGTCGGTAAGCCTAAGGAATCCAAATCAGTCGAACCGAGTTGCTCCCTTTCTCTCCGGTCGTCCGTTCGGCTCTGGAGGATTTCGAATCTTCATCCTCCTCCAGGCCAGGACCGGGCTGGTTTATTCCAACTTCAGACCTTCGGCCTTTGGGTTTTTAACCCCAAGACCTACAAGTTTCCGGAGGGTGATTTTTCTATCCACCCTCCGAAACTGGACCTAGATGCGAGTCGGCTCCGGCTCAAGGTCCCCTCCTCTTTACCGCTTCAGCAGAAGGTCCTGGATCGCTGGGAGCAATGCTCCCGCTTTCTTTCCGGCATCTCGTCTCATACTGACTCCTTCGTGGCCGCTCTTTCGGTCAAACTACAGCAAAAGGATGCCTTATCTTCTTCCGTCAGGCTTCTTTTAGAGGCCTTAACAGCGACGGCAAAACATTCGATTTTGCTATCTCTCTCTCTCTCTTCAGAGATGACTCGCTGCAGGCGGGATGCCATCCTGGACGGCCCCAACAAGCTACTTCTCTCTTCTTCTCGAGAAAAGCTTAGGTCGGCCCCTCTTTCTTCTTCGTCCCTTTTTGGGGGCCGAATCAAGGAAGTAGCGGATGCCTCCAGGGAGGAGCAAATGCACGGAGCGGTGGCCTTCCAACCCCGCACTCCTACTTCGGCTCCCCCTAAATTCCGGATACCGAAGAAGCCTTCGGCTTCTACCGGTAAATCCCCGAAGGACTCGGAAAAGGGCAAACCTCAATCTCCTTTCAGAGGTAATCCCTCTTCCAGGGGCGCTCGCCAATCTGGTCCTCAGCGACCACGATTTCCTCCTTCATCGCCCCCCACCCCTTCTTCTACCTCTACCAGTCAAAGGGGTAGGAGTAAGCCCTAGGGGTACGTCCTTTCTTCCGCTTCCTCTTCCAGACGTTCGATTAGGAGGAAAGTGTTTCTGCCCCTTCCAGTAGGCGGCAGACTCACTCATTTCATTCATCAATGGGAGACAATCACCGACGACCAATGGGTCCTGTCTATCGTGAGACACGGGTATCAGGTTCCGTTCAGTCGTCCCCCTCCACTGTCACGCTCTCCCATTCATCTCTCCTCCAATCATCCTCGTCTGGGACTCGCCATTTCAGATCTTCTGAAAAAAGGAGCGGTAGAAAGGGTCTCGATTCCAACCTCTCCGGGGTTTTACAGCCGTCTCTTTCTGGTTCCCAAGAAGGACGGTGGGTTTCGACCGGTCATAGACCTATCTCATCTAAACTCCTTCATTCCGAAGGAACACTTCAAAATGGAAACAACTTCGTCGATCAGGGCAGCCGTCCTCCCTGGTCACTGGGCTGTTTCCCTGGATTTATCGGATGCCTACTTCCATGTATCTATCCATCCTCATTCCAGAAAATACCTTCGTTTTACGGATGGTCAAACTGTTTACCAGTTCAAGGCCCTTCCGTTCGGCCTGTCTTCGGCCCCCAGAATCTTCACCAAAATAGTTTCGGTTCTGGTCGCCAGGGTTCATTTTCGCGGCTCACGCCTCCTGGCGTATTTCGACGACTGGCTTCTTCTTCACATGGACCCAGTCGCTCTTCTCGACGAACTTCGATGGGTGACAGACCTAGCTCTCCGGCTAGGCTTCATCCTCAACTCCGAGAAATCGGAGTTGATCCCATCCCAGAACTTCACGTTTGTCGGGATGCAGTTTCTGACCGACCTAAACAGGATCAGAATTCCGGAACCCAGAATTATGTCTCTTCTAACTCTGGTTCGGGGTTTTCCGCGTCGGCAATCGATCTCAGCCCGCGAATTCCTATCGCTTCTCAGTGTACTCAATGCAGCAGCGGATCTTGTTCCGCTGGGCCGCCTTCACATGCGGCCTCTTCAATTTATCCTACTCTCGATCTGGCGTCCCAGTCGAGACCATTTGCAGACCATTCTTCCGGTTTCTCCGGAATTGATTCATCATCTCAGTTGGTGGAATTCCCCCTCGTTTCTCCGAGAGGGTGTTCCTCTTTCTCCTCCTCAACCGGAACTGTTCCTCTTCTCGGATGCCAGTCTGTCAGGCTGGGGTGCTCATCTGGAACCTCTGGGTCTCACAACCTCGGGTCTTTGGTCCCCTCGGGACAGTTCTCTTCATATCAACAACCTAGAACTCAAAGCGGTTCTACTAGCCTTACGACAGTTTTCTCCTCTCATTCGAGACAAATCTGTTCTAGTATCTACAGACAACACGACTGTTGTCTCTTACATCCGCAGACAAGGGGGGACGCACTCGCCTTCTCTGTGCATGGAAGCATGGCACCTTCTTCATTGGTGTCAGGTGTCTTCGGTACTCATTCAAGTCAGACATCTTCCGGGTCGTCTAAATGTCTTAGCGGACCAACTGTCTCGCAGGCATTCTCTTCTCCCCTCGGAATGGAAGTTACTTCCTCGGATCGCGACAACTCTGTTTGCGATTTTCGGGTCTCCGTCTGTCGATCTATTTGCTACCAGGCTGAAAAACCAACTTCCACTGTTTGTGTCACCGGTATCGGATCACCGGGCTTGGGCGATAGATGCTCTGTCTGTAAACTGGGATCATCTATTTGCTTATGCGTTTCCACTGTTTTCTCTGATTCCCTTAGTTCTAAGGAAAATCCTGCGATCTCAGTGCCGGATCCTCCTTGTAGCTCCACTGTGGCCAACGAGATCTTGGTTCGTGGATCTTCTGGATCTTCTGATAGACTATCCTGTAGAACTTCCCCAGGTTCCGGACCTTCTGTCACAAGGTCGGAACAGGGTCCTACACGACAATCCTTGCGCTCTTCGTCTTCACGCTTGGATGTTATCCAACAGCGAGTTAGACAGAAGAAATTTTCGGCAACAGTTGCCTCTATTATCTCTAAGGCCAGGAGACAATCTACTCGATCTGTCTACCAGGCAAAGTGGAAGGTCTTCCGTGATTGGTGTATCGCACGGCAGATTAATCCGGTCAAAGCTCCTGTCAGAGAAATCGCTAACTTTCTAGTTTTTCTTTTTAACGAGAAAAAACTTGCGGTCAGTTCTATCAAGGGTTATAGGTCCATGTTATCGAACACTCTTAAGTTTCACAGATCCTCTTCCCTTGGTTCGGATCCTTATCTTTCGGAAATTATTCGTTCGTTTGAACTGTCTAGGCCAGTCTCTCGTTCGTTAACTCCAAAGTGGGATCTTTCTTGTGTTTTACTGGCTCTTACTAAGGCACCTTTTGAGCCTCTTTCTGAGGCTTCTCTCCTGCACGTAACATGGAAGACGGTCTTTCTCATAGCAATGGCGTCTTCTAAACGTCGTTGCGAAATTCATGCCTTTTCTACTGAGGAAGGCTATTTACGCTTTAACAAATCTGATGGCTCCGTATCTTTGAGCTTTCAACCTGGTTTCCTTGCGAAAACCCAACTCCCTTCGGTCTGTTCCCCTCCGGTAGTTATTCCGAGCCTTGCTAGGTCTTGCGCTAGGGGTGATCCTGATCGGCTTCTTTGTCCGGTTAGAGCCTTGAAGTTTTACCTCCAGAAGGTTAAATCTTTACGGGGTCGTCGTCTTCGTCTTTTCCTCCCAATAAAAGGGGGGGGCGAAGTTTCGGCAGCATCAATATCTCGTTGGGTAGCCTCAACTATCAAGTTTGCTTATTCGGATCTTTCGGACAGGGATCTATCCTTTTTAAGAATTAGACCACATGAGCTCCGTGCTTTGTCTGCTTCTTGGGCTTTCTTGAATAAATCCCCCATGGATGATATTCTCAAAGCGGCCTCTTGGAAGTCTTCTACTACGTTTTTCTTCCTTTTATCTCCGCTCACTGGCTAACCAATCACAAAACCTTGTGGATTTGGGTCCACTTGTAGTGGCTCAGACAGTAGTTTAATCATCATGTCTGACGCCTCGGCGGCTTTGGTCGTTTCCTACTTCGGGTGTCGCTGCAATCAAGGTTCTTTGTTAGCAACCTCCCACCTTAGCGACGAAGTCATACCTGAAGTAATAACAGGTAACGTATTTATGCTATTAAAATGAAATTTTTGAAGTAAAATTAATTTTAATTAGTAAATACTTACCTGTTATTACAGAGTCCCACCTCCCTCCCCGCTTGCTGGCGGTTGTATCCCTCGATGGCTTCATATACAATTGGAGAACGGGGGTTACACTTCCGGTAACTAGGGGGTTTAGGGAATGGTTTATTTTGCGGACTCTGTTTTGGAAGCTGTGCACAAATAGACACATACCTGAAGTAATAACAGGTAAGTATTTACTAATTAAAATTAATTTTACTTCAAAAATTTCATTTTTGTTAGAGATCAGATAGAAGAATTCTGTTTGCTGCAAATGATTTGCAAGACATATACGCACAAAATATATGGGGTGGCGAATTTAAGAAATGTATGGTTTGTCCTCTGGAAACGGTCAAACTTCACTAAATTTTAGGAAAAGTTAAAGTTTCAAAAACGTGTTTTTTATCGCTTCTGACTTATTTTTTGTTAATTCTTCATGATATTTTCACAAGTTATGTATTGTTATGTCTGAAAGGGGATCACAATTAAAAAGTTAAAAAATAAAAGAAAAGGTCAAGGTCATATTACGATTATTGTGTTTTTATTCGGCCCCAAATAGCTCCAAAACTAAAAATATTTCTTTGAGAGTATATGAACAAAAGTTTTAGTTCTTCAAGAGCTCTTTCCAGTGATGTTTAGTTTTTTGAAGATCGGACTTGATTTGGTCATTTTACGGCAGTCCAAAGTTTGATCCTTTTTTGGAATAATTGTAAATCAGTTTTTATGCTTCAAATTGTGATATATAAGAAATAGAATGTTCGACTAGTGCGACTTGTATACTTGATTGAACTATTTGCTGCATTGCTAGGTAGGTACCTAATGGTAAAATTGTAATCATTTTTCTCATTTTGCCGCTAGGGGGCGCTTAGCTTGAAATCACTCTTCTACTTATAACTCAAAAAGTTGAAGTCTGGTTCAAATGTGGTTTGTTGCATTATATTCCTTGTTGAAAGCCTAATTAAAAATGATAGCTTCTAGGTATTAATGGCTGAAACTTTTTGAGCTAGTAACGGAAGGTTGAAAGTTCGAACCTCGCAAAAAACTGTGCAGATGAGGGTAGGTCTACGAAAAACCTACCCATTTTTGTTAGACATCAGATAGAAGAATTCTGTTTGCTGCAAATGATTTGCAAGACATATACGCACAAAATATTTGGGGTGGCGAATATTTACTGAATTTTGTTTCTCGTTTTGAAGCTAGGGGGCACTTAGCTTGAAATCACTCTTTATAACTAAAATAATTGAAGTCTGATTTTATGCAATTTTTTGCATTCTGTTCCTTGGTGACATCAATTTGAAAGAACACTAAAAAATTAATGCGATATTTCATATAAATGATAGTAATTCAATGCAACATTAGTTTATAATAGTGTTGAGTGGCATAATACATTGTTGCGTGTTATTTTAAACTGTTGTTTGTCGTTTGCAATTCTTGTTTATCGAGTACAATTGTCGTATGTCGCCATCATAAAGCAACACACACATATAATTATGCAGTACCCGAAGTCCGTAAAAAAAGTTTTCAAGTTTGTGACTACATAACAGACAGGTAATACTTAAAAGTATTCCCTTTGGTATAAAGTCTGCTTAAACATTGTGACAAAAATGTTTGAAAGATCACTGTTAACAGTATTCAACAAGCCATTGAACGAAGAAATATGTTTTTCGAAACATGCGACTCTTGACTTGAATGGAATTGCTTTCGTGAAAACTGATGATATCGCGACTACATAACTGACAGGTAATACTCAACAATATTCTTTTGGGTAAAAAGTCTGCTTAAACATTGCGACAAAAATGTTTGAAAGATCTGTTAACAGTATCACAAGCCATTGAACGAAGAAATGTTTTTCAACATGCACTGTGACTTGAATGGAATTGCTTTCGTGAAAACTGATGATATCACGACTACATAACTGACAGGTAATACTCAACAATATTCTTTTGGGTAAAAAGTCTGCTTAAACATTGCGACAAAAATGTTTGAAAGATGGCTGTTAACAGTATCAACAAGCCATTGAACGAAGAAATGTTTTTCGAATCATGCATCTTGTGAACTGAATGAAATTGCATTCGTGAAAACCATTGGTATCGTGACTACATAACTGACAGGTAATACTCAACAATATTCTTTTGGGTAAAAAGTCTGCTTAAACATTGCGACAAAAATGTTTGAAAGATCACATTTAACAGTATTCAACAAGCCATTGAACGAAAAAATATGTTTTTCAAAACATGCGACTCGTGACTTGAATGGAATTGCTTTCGTGAAAACTGATGATATCGCGACTACATAACTGACAGGTAATACTCAAACATATTCTTTTGGGTAAAAAGTCTGCTTAAACATTGCGACAGAAATGTTTGAAAGATCGCTGTAATAACAGTATTCAACAAGCCATTGAACGGAGAAATATGTTTTTCGAATCATGTGACTCGTTAATTGAGGTAAATTGCTTTTGCGAAAACCGATGATATCGCGATAGCGATTCTAGTTTATTTTTATTATTTTTCCAATTCCACCCATTTTTGTGTCCAGCCTAGCGGCCAGATGAAAAAAGCTACAGCTATGAAATTTTGGGCATGAAGTCATCTTTATCTGAACATGTGCCTAAATGGTCAAACGTTTCACTTTTGTTTCTGATTTAGCCACTAGGGGCGCAATGCATGTAATCACTGTTTTGCTAATAACTCAAAAATTTGAAACCTGATTTAGATGCGGTTTTTCACATAATGTTCCTTGTTGACAGCCCAATCAAATATAATGGAAATTTCATCATTGAGTACTGGAAAAACATTGTTCTAGGAGAGGTTGAATGTTCGAACCTTGGAAAAAAGTGAAATAATGAGGGTAGGTCTACGAAAAACCTTCCCACTTTTGTTAGAGATCAGATAGAAGAATTCTGTTTGCTGCATACGATTTGCAAGACATATACGCACAAAATATATGGGGTGGCGAAAAACCAAAAAACCAAGATTCCAAATCATGGCCCTGGGTCAAAATTGGTCCCACGCTAGGGTTAACTTGGTTTTTTGGACCACATGTAAACTTTTTGTGTGGACTTAAAATTATATTGCAGTTCTTCTGCATGGATTTTGTATTCAGTATGACTATGTTATAAAAGGCAATGAAAGCAATATTTCTCAGGTGAGTGATTCAGGGCCTCTTGTTTATTCTTTTCCATGAAATTACCATTTTTTGGTTTGGCCATTTTGATAGACATCTAACACTTGATCTTTATATTTTGTGGCGGCATAATTTTGGAAAAAAAATTCTTCTGTGAAACCATTGGTCAGAATTTGATTTCAATTGGCACAAATGGTTATCTCATAAATGTTTACCACAGTTGCAAAAATAAAGTTGATTTCTAGAAAAATGAGGCCCCTAGGGGGTCAGCTGGTTTCCTTATATACTCTTTATGGAACATTTCTAAATTCTTCTTCTATGAAGCCAATGGTCACAATTTGATTTCATATGGCACAAATTGTCATCTCATGAATGTCTACCATAATTGCTAAAATAAAGTTGATCCCTTAAAAAATGAGGGACCAAGGAGGTCAGCTAGTTCCTTATATATTTCAGAAAATTTGAAAAATTCTTCTCTACCACTATCGATTACGCATAGAAATTGTCTTAATTTGTTAACAGATATTTACCTGTGGAAAGTTTTAAAACTTGCTAGAAAGGTGCTACAATTAGTTGTTTGTTAGGAATTAAATCATTCCGATGAAAATTTACAACTGATTCTTTTCTAAAGTTATGTTGTGTTGTTACACACATACAGATTTTATTAAGTTATACTGAATGAAAATGGATAGAGGTAAATTAAAACGTACATCTATTTTTTTAGAGACTAAATTTGAAATCCTTACTGAAATTCAAATAGGTTTAAAGGAAAAGGATATCACAGAAAAGTTTGGAATACTGCCTAGTACTTTATTAAAATTACAGAATTTTCACATTTTTGTAATTGCGTCCATTGATTAAAATTATCATCATCATAGATAAAACTTATAATCATTTCTTTTGTGTTTTCATTATGTTATCCTTATGTTTTTAATACAGCAAAAATATTGAACCAGTTGTATCAATTACCGTAATGAAATACGTTATATCCAAGCATTATAACAAAATTTCGTTGTATCGATACACAGGGTTTTTGATGACGCACAAAATTGTGCGTTTTAACGCAAAATAATCTGAAATGACCCCCATGTTGAATGCTAGTGGGCCATCAATGATGCATTTTCAAAACCAGGTTCTAAATATAAGACATTTGATTGATATCAAATAGCTGTCAGTTTAAACCTACTATATGTGTTTCCTTTATTCTGGAAACAACATGTGACGTTCCAGATGCATGTTCATTTTATTTTTTCTGCTTTGCTCTGAATAACAGATCAAGATATGGGACTTTCTTATTCTTAAAATAGAACCCGGGATTGTCAGCATTGCATAAACGAATATTAGGCTGTCTGTTTTCGTGCATGGAAGCATGTTTTTATTTATGAAAACTAGACTTACTTTGATTTTTTCTCACCATATATCGCCCTTTTATATATTTTGATAAATTTTATCACAGAAAAATTCTAACTTTATAAATTAGTCTGATGTTCCGATACGTTCTGTACAACTTAGTCCCAACCAATGATGGAGAGTTGTTGCATAGCATGAGCTGTGACAAGCATGTCCCCCTAAAATTTCAAGTGACCCCTAAATCAAATATTCGAGGGGACCCAAAATGAAAATGTATATATTAAACCCTGGATACAATGAATTTCATATATAACGAACCAATTTGCATTGTCCTAGAAATTCTTTATAAGCATGTTTCACTGTATTCAACATGTACTCAGGGAGAAATATCTCTGGGCAAAATCCATTACAAAGTGACTGTCAATATATCAAGTACTAAATTTATAGACTATTAGCCTTTGGTTCCCAGATTTGTTGTGTAAGAGTCAGAAACCAAATACCGATACTCTGTAATCACGGATACAAATAATGCTGTAAACAATTCAGTCCTGATCAAACAATGTCATTATTAGTCCCCTACCGGTGTCTGTCCGTACACACGTAGGGGTACTTACGGGGCTAGGGAACAATGGGTTAGGGTTAGCAGCCTCTGATCTTTTCTCTTAAGTGGCTAAAATTGTCTCTTAGGTGGCTAAAAGAACAATAGAAAGAACAATAGGATAGCCACACAAGTATACCTGCGTTAGGATGTCCGTCCGTCTGTCTGTCCGCTCAAATCTGGATCCCGCGATAACTTAATAACTAAGCAAGCTAACTTGATGAAACTTGGTTTATGACTAGATGTCAATGTGTAGATTATGTACGTCCTTTTATTTTTGTCTTCGACTAAAATTGTGGTTGCTATGGTAACGGAAATAGTGAAAATATGGCAAAAAATGGGATCCGCGATAACTAAGCAAGCTAACTTGATGAAACTTGGTATATGACTAGATGGCAATGTGTAGATTATGCACGTCATTTTATTTTTGTTCTTCGACTAAAATTGTGGTTGCTATGGTAACGGAAATGGTGAAAATATGGCAAAAAATGGGATTGATTACCATAGTGAGTCAAGGTGGAGCCGGTAGGGGACTTATGTGTTGCATACAACACCAGTTACTTGTTTGAATTTGTCAGTATATCAGGTGTTGTTGTATTGCATCCTGACTACATTTATATTGCTTCGGAATGATGCCCTATTTTGGTGTTTGCAGGTTTTTTGCCGGGTGATTGGAACTCTGTCTTCAATGCTACTGGATGCCATCCCTGGTGATAAGAGCCTGTTCCTGACCGAGAATTGCCAAGGTGTGTTGCTGTACCATAGTCTAGATACTAATGAATACAACCTTTCTGGGAGTCTAGATGACATTAACAGGTGCAGGGACAAGTTTGTCTCATTGCTGAAACTCCCTGGCAGTGACCAGGATCCCTATGGGATCAAGACACCCATAGCCGACTCTTTTGGAAAACCTTGTACTAGAGATGTTAGTGTGACTTGTGATATTCTAACAGAGCTAGAGAGTGATACAGATAATACTCAAAGACATGATGAAAGTAAAGCAAAGGTGGATGATGCTAGTCGAGTTACTGATAATGTTAATGATATTAATGGTGAAGACACTCAGAGTAAGGAAGAGGTGAGAGAAATTGATGAAGGATTTGAAGTAGAGAAACAAAATGCAATTTTGCTGTCTAAGTGTGGAAGAACAATACGCAGGCCTTCAAAGTATGAAAGTTCAGTAGTATTATCTGTGAAAAGTGAAGATGGTGTTGAAAGTGAAGAAGTTATTGGGGGTGATGCTGGGAGTTTAAGAAAGACTCATGGAAGAAGGGGTGGATATACAAGGAAACCAATGAAGAGAAGGGGTATGAAAAGGAACCTTCAAAAAGTTCCAATAGAGGATATAAAACGACAAGTGGAAGAGGAAAAGGCAAGACAAATGAAGGAGAAAGGTATGGGAATTGAGAATGTCACTGACTTTGTCAGTGATAGTGATAAACTAGAGGAGGCCCTGATGAATGAAATGATGAAGGTCCAGTCACAGCTTGAAAAGGAGGAAATTGAAAATAAGAGAAGTATTAAAAGGCATTATGAAGACAGAATGCCTTTAAAATATTCTTGTAGCTATTGTTCATACAAATCAAAGAGAGAAAGCCACTTAAAGAAGCATGTTCAACTACACCAAGAAAACCCAGATATGAAATTATACAAATGTGATGAATGTGATTTCACGACTATGCGTCAAGGTGTACTGTTTCGGCATAGAATGATGCATGAAACACTAACACTCAACTGTTCCCAGTGCAAGTACAAAACAACAAATCCAAAAGAATTTAGCATCCATGTAAAAACTCATGAGAGGAAACAGGTGAAGGTGATGCCACAATTGCGTTGTAGCCAGTGTAATTTCCAAACTCTTTCAGAAACAAGGTTGATGAAGCATGTAGAATTACATGGATTGGAGAATGAGGGAGTAGCCAGGGAAATTATGTATCACTGCAGGGATTGTCAGTATCGCACCAGACGCAAGGGCCACTTGGAACGCCACAGTAAAATCCATTCAAACATGAGGCCTTACCTGTGTGATTTGTGTGGAGCTGCATTTAAAAGGTCAAACTCTGCTATGTTGTGTAGTGTCACATTTATTTTATTATCTTTTTTAGCTCACCAAAGCACAAAATGCTCAAGGTGAGCAGTTGGGATCACCCTCTGTCGATTGTTTGTTGTGCGTCGTCCTTTGTCAACAATTTGTTTAAAACGACATCTCCTCTGAAACCACAGGTTAAATATTGATGAAACTTGGCATGTATGATCCTTGGGTGACCCTTCACAAAAGTTGCTAAAATAAACTTGATCAATGCAGAACTCTGGTTGCTTTGGCAACAACAGAATTTTACTTTAAAACTTCAAAAACCTTCTAAAACTAATGGTCAAAATATAATTTCTTTTAGCAAAATTGATCACCTCATAACTCTCTATACTGTAATTGCTTATATAAAGTTGTAGTAGGGTGACAATCAGTGGGTTTTGGGAGTTGGGGTGGCCATAAAAGTAGAACAAGCAATGTTATATACCAAAATGTTTGTCAATGTCTGTACTATATGAAACTACCGGCATAAATTGCCAACGCCTGGTACGGACTCGGAAATCCAAGATGTAGGGCTGTGGATTGTTCGGCAAGTGACGATCCGATCCGATCCACGATCCGGAACTGACGATTCACAGATCGGATCACGAATCACTGGTTTAAACCTTAAAGAATCCTTAGACAAACAGAACTAACATATTAAGAAATTTAAACAGTTTTATTGATAATAACAAAAGTGAAACCTGTAATGAATATATATGGTAAGTTTAGACTGAGCAACTCTTTAAGCTTCGCAGTAAAAAACAAATGATAAGATCCAATATCATTTGTCTGCTTTGATAAAACGTGTTTATATTCTACACACAAAATTGGCTTACTTTCAATATTGGTAACATTTAGGAAAGCCTACCTGTATTTTTTTGACGTTGTATCATTTTTAGGTGATTTGACAGGTTAGTTGTACCGCCAGTATATGCTACATTTAAGTTGCAGGTTTTACAAATAGCCTTTTTCATCTTGGGTAGAAATACCGAAGTATTTCTACACATTTGATGTGTGCTTCGCGGGTGAATTTCTGTAAAGTTGTTTTTCTCTGCCATGTATACAAATTGCAGATGATTCATTCAGTAAAGTTAACATCAGTTTCAAATTACTTACAATATCACTCGATTCTTAAGCTTTATAAACATTAAATCTATTAAATATAATATTCAAAAATTAATTACCGGATTGATTTAAGAAACGTGATGTATTGATATCAATGATTTACATTCGAATCTTCCTCGACTTACAGCGTTGTTTAGCACTACATATAGGAAGTATTTTCGAATTTTGAAAAATATGATGAATATTTACGATAATGCTCGATTTTTTATTTATGAATGAATTATATTTTTTGTAACGCTAGACGTTGTTACAGTATGCCGAAATCGTACCGATGATTTAAATTCGAATCTTTACTGATGCATAAGTATTGCTAGCTCTACATGTTTGTCATATTTTACTTTCGGTTTTGTAAAAACAACTTTGGGTTTGAAAAACGTCGTTTATATTCACTTTCATTTCATTATATTTTTTTTTTATTTAAGTTTCATAAAAAGTATTTAAGGTAGGTGTTTAAGAAAAGATCGCAATCTTCGCCATGGCAAATATTCGTACCCGATTTGCAGACAGAATTCGTGGATATCCGAGTACTCAGGTACTCGCAGCAGCCCTACCAAGATGGCGTCCAAGATGGCCTCCATATATCGCAAGTTCGGTGAAATTATTTTATTTGTTTGTTACAGATTTATTTACAGAGGTAATTCAAAATATTTGCATGATTGTTACTCCTTCCATAATGTACATCAAAATCATATACAACAATAGCAAATTCAAGTCAAGGTCAAGGTCATTTCAGGGTCAAAGTACAAAAAATACTCCAAAATTTGATATCTCCTACCTACTTTTTTGTGTCGCCTGCATAGCATGGCAGACACATAGGGATCACTTCGTCCGTCGTCGTCGGCGGCGGCGTCGGCGTCGTCGTCGGCGTCACACTTTCTTGTCCGGAGCATAACTCAAAAGGTATTTGAGGTATCACCTTGAAACTTAAAACATGGATAGATCACATTGAGGTGGAGTGCAGTGCACAAGAATGATAACTCTGACTTTCGTATTTTCTGAGTTATTACCCTTTGTTGATTCTGAGATTTTATTTTTGTCCGGACCATAACTCAAAAAGTATTTGAGGTATCACCTTGAAACTTAAAACATGGATAGATCACATTGAGGTGGAGTGCAGTGCACAAGAATGATAACTCTGACTTTCGTATTTTCTGAGTTATTACCCTTTGTTGATTCTGAGATTTTATTTTTGTCCGGACCATAACTCAAAAAGTATTTGAGGTATCACCTTGAAACTTAAAACATGGATAGATCACATTGAGGTGGAGTGCAGTGCACAAGAATGATAACCATGACTTTCATATTTTCTGAGTTATTGCCCTTTGTTGATTTTCAGTCTTAATTTTTGTCCAGGGCATAACTCAAAAAGTATTTGAGGTGCTGACTTAAAACTTTATAGATAGATAGATCTCATTGAAGAGGAGTGCAGTTCACATAAATGATAACTCTCACTTTCTTTTCTCCTGAGTTATTGTCCTTTGTTGATTCTCAGTCTTTATTTTTGTCAGGAGCATAACATAAAAAGTATTTGAGATATTGCTTTGAAACATCATAGATGGAAAGATCTCATGGATTTGTAGTGCAGTGCATAAGAATGATAACTCTGTTTTATTTTCTGAGTTATTTCCCTTTGTTGATTTTATTTTTTTGGGGCATATTGAAACTTCATAGATCTCAATGGTCTGAGTGCAGTGCACATGAATGATAACTCTGTTTCTCTTTTTCCTTGAGTTATTGCCCTTTGTTGATACTCAGACTTCATTTTTGTCTGGAGCATAACACGAAAAGTATTTGAGGTATTACTTTGAAACCTCACAGGTGGAAAGATCTCATGGAGTGCATTGTGCAAGAATGATAACTGTTGTATTTTTGGAGTTATTTCCCTTTGTTTATTTTTTTGGATTTAATTCTTGTGTGGTGCATAACTTGTAAAGTATTTGAAGTGTTGCCTTAAACATTTATAGTAGATAGATCTCATTGGTCTGAGTGCAGTACACAAGAATGATAACTCAATAATGATAATGATGACTACAAACTTGCAACATATATATAATTAACGTCATAAGTGCTTAATGACGTCATAATTTTTCTTACAGTTAATGTTTTGAATTCATAGTCATTCTGACACTCCTCTGATGAAGACTGTATAGTCGAAAGTGCTCGGGAAAATTATTACATATTGCACTGTTTGAATATTTTATTCCCCCCCCCCCCCCCCCCCCCCAAAAAAAATAAAATATATATATATATGTGTGTGTGTGTGTGTGTGTGATTTGGTGTTATTTTGTACCTCACAAAATAGATTATGCTTTATCAATAATTTGTCAAAAGATCGATTTTCTAGTCAATTCTTTCATCAAACATGCTTAAATGCAGGCGACACAAGTGTTCCGAGGAACACCCACATCTAGTCTCATTTTATGCATGTTTTATATTCAAATGGATTACTTTTAGTGATAGAAATATTGTTATGTGTGTATTCTTTCATTTAAAACTGTTTTGTATGATATCTGTGTTTAGATTATGTATAAACTTTGGTAGTTTACACACATACACATTATCCAAGATGGCCACCATTCAATTGCTGTATCAATGATCATTGGATGTTTCATTGATAGATACCATATATAAAGGTCAATCTTAAGTGTTTGAAAGAAATTACTTTATTTCAGCATGTATGCAAAACTTACAAATTTGATTGACCTTTCAAAGTCAAGTTCAAGGTCATTCCAAGGTCAAAACACATAAAATACTCAAATATTTGTTATTTTCTCTCTAATATCTCTTTTTAAGCATTTATATGCTGAAATTGATCACATTTGTTACAGAAATATTGCTTTATGCGTACCTTTTCAACTAAAAAAGTTTTTTTTCAGAAATAGATTCTGTCCATGATGGTTGCAATATATCAATATATGTTTCAAATCACTGAAATTTTTGTTGATAAATGTTACAGGTAAGGCTAAAATGATAAATAACAAAATGGATACAAAATGTATTAATTTTAGCCTGTATGTGTAATTACAGATTTCAATGGCCAATTAACAGTCATATTCAAGGTCATCTCATGCATGGTCAAAATACATAAATGCCCCAAAATCTGATACTTCTGTTATTAACTCTTTTACTTTATACAGTTAGTTCATAATCCAAGTATAATTATCTGAAAGAATAGAAAAATAGCTATATATATAGATCATTTTATTTTTAGTTATTGTCTTATTTTTATATTGCTTGAAGACAACCTATTTTATAAATTCAGCTGTTGTCCAGAATCGTCACCATTCACTGGCTGTTTCAATGGTCATTGGACATTCATTATTATTAGTCCCCTACCAGTGTTCACTCCGGAGGGGACTATAGGTTTGCCCTCCGTCCATCCGTCTGTCTGTCTGCTCAAATCTGGATCCCGCGATAACTTAATAACTAAGCAAGCTAACTTGATGAAACTTGGTTTATGACTAGATGCCAATGTGTAGATTATGCACATCCTTTTATTTTTGTTCTTCGACTAAAATTGTGGTTGCTATGGTAACGGAAATAGTGAAAATATGGCAAAAATGGGATCCCGCGATAACTTTATAACTAAGCAAGCTAACTTGATGAAACTTGGTATATGACTAGATGCCAATGTGTAGATTATGCACATTGTTTTATTTGTTTTATTCAACTAAAATTGTGGTTGCTATGGTAACGGAAATAGTGAAAATATGGCAAAAAAATGGGATCCCGGACAAGCTAACTTGATGAAACTTGGTATATGACTAGGGAAATTGTGATTGCTATGGTAACGAAAATATTGAAAATATGGCAAAAAATGGGATCCCGCGACCGCGATAACTTTATAATAAATTTTATAAGGCATGTATATAGTCAGGGTGGTGATGCAGAGTGAAAGTTCTCATTTCTCATCAACAAGGCTAAAGACTAAAGAAAAACATTTTGGATCAGGCAAGGTAACTATTATAAATTCTATTTCTTGCATCTGTCTTGCTTGCATGAATTGTATAGTGGGCACAGCAGAGACAACAACTCTACAATTGTAAGTCTTGCTTAAATGGTCATAACTTAAATATTCCCTTACATTTACTTTAACCAAAGTCTTGTTTTTTCTGGGACCAAAATTCTGGTTGCTATGGTATCAGAAACATTATGCACCACACCGGTAGGGGACTCATGTGTTGTATGCAACACCAGTTACTTATTCAATTTGATATTTGCTTGTGTTATTTTTTTTTCCAGAGGAGTGGGGGGATGAAATTGTTGTGTTATGACTCACAATGAAGCAAATTGAGAATTTCAACCAGTTTCATTATCTATTAAAGTAACTAAACTTTGCCTTGAGATACCCATTCTTTTTTATTCAGTCCAAAAAGACTTTAAAGTTTAAATAGCAGCTAAAATTAGAAGATGATAATGCAAACTTTATCACAGAAATGAAGCCGAACTTTACCCAATTGTATACATTTGTAAAGCTGTGTGGTATAGGATACAAAACTGTAGAACAATTCAAATTTCCTTTGCTTACCAGCGTTAGGTCAAAGGTGCTGTTTTCTGAAAATCACTTCCACCATTGTATTACCTATATTTCTATTTATCAGTACCAGTTGTTAACTTTTACAGACACTTTTATTTTCAAAATATGTAAATGAAACGATGATTTCTTGTGAATATTTGTAGGACAATATAAATACATGTATATGTTTTCTGGGATATTTTAATAACTTCTCTGTAGACCATTTTAATGTTCAAGTTAATCAGAATTCAAAAGAAGGTGAAATCAGATAAATATAAAAAAGATTGGCCTGACTGGGTAATTCTAAATCTTTTTGTGATTTTTTACCTTCGGATTTAACCTTTTATCTCATATCAACTCATTTTGACACATTTGCTCATAGAGGAGACCCAGATAAGACAGTTCCTGGAAGGAGCTGTTTGATCAGGATCCCCTCTGTTTGCTCAGACAATATTATATTTCACTGAATCCATCTCAGCACAAATATAGGAGAGTGGACCTCAGATGAGTTGAAGTATGTAATGAAGATTATAAAAGATGGGGAAATTCATTTTCTGTCATCATCGGTAAATGTTTAAAATGTATATCTTTCTTCACACAAGATGATATTATTTCATCAGAACTAAAGGGAAAGATTGGTCTGGTGATATGATATCAGATACTGGAAGTTCTAGTTCTTAATTCATATTAACCTCTCATGAAGGAAAGCCCTTACTTCTTATCACCTGTTGACAAATAAAATTTACATATATATGCAAGATGCAATGCAATCTAAATAGATGTCCAAAATGATACAAAGCCATACAGCAGTTGAAAATGGTAACAATCATAACATGTTTTGTTGAGTTAAAGTGTCCTGAGTAGCTTTTACCAATACAAAGCAAGAATTGTTTATTATAAACCAAAACGGCTATCTTAAACAATTATATTTGATATTGCAGAATCAGAATTCAGTCTTTTACTTCAATTTCACATAGCTGATTAAAAAGAATAAAAATTAAAATAACATTTCTTCTAAAATTTGAAAATATAAACTAATAATTTAAAGAAACTTTCCCTTTCAATGTGTTACATGTATCAGTATGTGTCCAGAAATTGAAAAAGTCATATGATAACTTATGTAATACTCTTCCATACAGCTTGATATTTCACAACACATCTTTACATGATACCCAAACCTTTTGATTTAATGCAAAAATCTCAATTTTGAGGTTTCAAAAAACAAAAACATCTTTTTCCCAGACAATAACATTATTCATGTAATTTTCAAAGCAATAAACATTCACTAATTTAAATTTCAATATTATCTAGTAAAATACTGCATGTGTAGATATACAGTGTAAACTGCTCCTCAACCAACATCATCAGCATGGAGTCCGCCGTCATTGAGTGTTTTGTCCCTTTAATCCATGAACACTCTCATGACAGGTGGGCAACATTGAAAATCACTGTGTATTGGTTGATTGAATCCAGCTCTTCTCTTTGCGTCTAAGCCACACCCATCTAAACGCACGTTCAGTCGCTTGGCTCAGTCTCTGGATAGCCTTCCGTTTTCTCTGCCAGTAGTTCCAATAACTGTCATCAGTCGGCAAACGGACTATGAACAGAACCCTTTAACTCCTACTTCAACAGGAAACAGCCAAGTACATAAACCTCATTGCCTGCAAAGGTCTAGAAACTCAGTGTACTTAAATTGCCTTGTTCCTCTCATAGGCCTCCTCACATCTGGTCTCCCACGGTACTGTAAGCTCGATGACGTTGAGCGTCTTTCCCGTCTTGGACCAAAGGACATGATCTTGTCTAAAAATGGTCTAGACTATGCCTGGAAAAACAAGCCTCTTCCCGAGGTCAACTTCCATGTTCCATCTGGTGGTGCCATCCAGGATCAATGCTTGCTGTGGGTTTGCTCTCTTCGTTGGTTCACCTGGCTTGTCAAAGGCAATTTGGGGGTTACTTCTTCCATGTTCCTTTTTTTTTTTTTCTCTCTCTCTCTCTTTCTCTCTCTGTCCAGCCAATCAGCCAACTCTCTGAGGACTCAGTCATGTCTCCATCTCTATCTCCCCTGTGTCAGTGATGATGAACAGGATGAAAGAACATGCTCAAGTGTGCCTGGTCTATCACAAAGGCAAAGGATTTAGGGTCGGCTTAAGTCTCAATTGACAGAGATTCGCTGGTGATGGTAGGAGATCATAGACAGACCTGATGATTAATGACAGTCTTAGTGGTTTATACTTCCAGATTTCTTCCCAGGTAAACTTCCTGTCTGTGGTGTTTCACGTAGTCCATGCTTCCTGTGATCCCATCTCCACCGCTCTTGCCTGTCTGTAATTATGTTCTTCTACTTTCCTGACCTCTGACTGGATCATGGCTTACCTCTCTTTCTGGTGTGACCTGCTCCACAGTAATGTCTTGGTGGTGCCGATACCTTGACGTTCGACTGCAGTCATCCCAACAATGTCTTTATGCTTGAGAGCTTGCTGACCATTTCCTGGTAGTACAGGTTACAATCCCTGCATCATGGATTATGTTGTCCAGAGAATAGAGTTAAGTTTTCTAATTTAAATTTAAGTTTGAAATTAATGACTAAAACCTTAATGTGAATTCTGACCTGGGCCACCCAATGGTCTTATGAACTGAATCAACAATTCAAATATTAGTGCCCTAATTATCTAAAACCTAATTTTTACTTTGGTATAAAAATGTTTTATAGATTCATTACCTTGACTAATACAACTGTCCTATTTAGTACAAATATACTTTCCCGAAAAGTATCCTTTTTGTTGGTTATACATTTATCTCTTGATTATAATTGTAGAAACTTATATGACTGGCAGTCAAGTATAAAAATGAAAAATGCTTGTATTCAAACAATCTAAATACATTTTATGAAGTTTTACAGAGAAATATACACATAGCAGTGTTTCTATTTCTTAACTGCCTAACTGTTTAATATAATTTTATTTTAATGAATAGATTATAAGTGTTTATAGTAAGATAACAGATATATGAAATTTTAGGTAGTTTGACATTAGAATCACTTTGAACATGACTTTTAAATGGTCAATCAAATCTGTACATTTCACAAGCATGCTGAAATGAATGAAAATCAAATTAAACATGTACAATTGAAATGGTTGTCAATTATAAACAATTGAAACATTCATTTAATATATGGCAGCCATCTTTAACAGTATGCTTTTGTGTAAACCATTAAAATAATGCATACTAATAAATTATCAAACAAAACATTTTAAAATGAAAGTGTAATGTATACATTTAGCCATATTCAATTTTATAAAGAAACATATCTCTATATAAAAAGCATGAATGAAGAGAAAATAGAGTGGTGGGATATCTTTTTTTGGGGGGTAATTAAACTATGTATTTCAACAGTGAAATGACCTTGAATTTGATCTTCATGAGGCTATAGTCAAACTCTGAATTTACAAACATGAATGATGCTAAATGCAGATAATCTATTCAAAGATTTTTAACATCCGTAAATTTTAAAACTTCCATAAAAATAGACCCAAAATCAGAAGTTTGACTGACTTCATAATAAGAATATAAAATTACACATATTTCTACATTGTAAAAAAAAACAATATTAAATTAGATAACTTTATATAAATTGGCCTGTAATCATAAGCTACTCAATATTCTTTCACTAAATAAATCAATTAAACATACAAATACTTAAAATGAGAACATTTAGGGTAGACAAATCAAATTTTGGGGATAATTTATGTGTTTTGACCTTTGAATGACCTTGAACTTGACTTTGAAAAGTCAATTAAATTTGTAAGTTTTGCATACATGCAAAATAAAGAAATTTCTTTCAAAG
Source organism: Solen grandis (assembly GCA_021229015.1). Lineage (NCBI taxonomy): Eukaryota > Metazoa > Mollusca > Bivalvia > Adapedonta > Solenidae > Solen > Solen grandis. Next base: position 65,035,591 of record CM037779.1, on the reverse strand, counting down.
ACTTAAGATTGACCTTTATATTTGGTATTTATCAATGAAACATCCAATCACCATTGATAAAGCAATTGAATGGTGGCCATCTTGGATAATGTGTATGTGTGTAAACTACCAAAGTTTATGCATTATCATACAACAGTTATAAATGAAAGAATACAAACATAACAATATTTTAGTCACTAAAAGTAATCCATATGAATATAAAAAAAATACATAAAATGAGAAAAAGTAGGTAGGAGATATCAAATTTTGGGGTATTTTTTGTACCTTGACCCTGAAGTGACTTGACCTTGACTTGAATTTGCTATTGTTGTATATGAATTGATGACATTATGGAAGGAGTAATAATCATGCAAATATTTTGAACTACCTCTGTAAATAAATCTGTAACAATAAATAAAATAATTTCACTGAACTTGCGATTTATGGCGGCATCTTGGACGCCATCTTGGATTTCCAAGTCCGCACCAGGGTTGGCAATTTATGCCGGCAGTTTCATATAGTACAGACATTGGCAAACATTTTGGTACATAATATTTCTTGTTCTACTTTTATGGCCACCTTCTCCTTAAATAAGCTACTTTTTTGCCAATTGTCACCCCACTATTGATCTCCTGAAAAGTTAGGTCCCTAAGTGGTATTTAGTTTCCTTTTTTTTTCAAAAATTTCTTTTAGGTTAAAAAAAATGGTCACTCGGCTGTCTACTATAATTGCAAAATAAAGGGGATCGGGAAAAAAATGAGGCCCCTAAGTGTCACTTTTTCCTCGTATCCATAACTATAAAAATTTTTAAAAAATCTTCCATGAAACCTATGTTTTAGAATTTAACTTCTCTTCATGTATGGCACCCATGGCTGTCTGCCATTTTGCTGAAATGATATTGATCTCTTGAAAAATCGGGCTTTTAAGGGGGTTTAAGGTATTTTCCTTTTAAAACTCTATATAAAAAAATTTAAAAAAACCCAAGGGTAAATAAAATTTTTTCTTTTGCAAAAAATTAATGGGCACCCGGCTGTCTACCTTATCCCAAAAATAAAGTTGATCCCAGAAAAAGGGCATCCAGATGTTTGACAACTTAAAAATTTCTGTACTAAAACTTGAATCTGGTTACTGTGGAAGTGTATTTAAAGTGATTTGAATGGTTTTAAATAAGCTTATGTACTTGGGGGCATGTTCTCTTGTTTGAATGGGAATTGTAATCCTGGAAAGATGGAGGGTCTTTTTTGAGTAAAAATCTTGTTCTATCCTAGTAAAAAAAATTATGGGAATAATATAGGAAAATTTTGTACTGTAAATATGCATCCACTTTAAATAAATAAGATACAAGAAAAAAATCTTGATATTACTATTATATAAAACAGAGAACTGAGCTCACACAGCAAATCCAAAAAAACATACTGTATAATAATAAAAAGAGAAAAATCAGCTGTAAAAAAAATCAAAAATATGAAACATAAAATGCAATCAAAGCTTTTTAAAAACAAATAAAGATAAAATACACAAAAATACAAAAAAAAGAAAAGCACATAAAACCAATTAGGGCCACATACAGAAAATTGTCTAAGCACATATAAAGTACTGTTAAGGTAAGCACATGAAAAAAAAAAAATAAAAACTTACAATGTCCTGGTGTTTTACATTTTGAAAACAGTTTAGTTAATTGTTATTACAATTTTTTTTTTAAAATCATTTTAACAAGATTTTTAAAAAAGAGATATTTAAAAAAGGGTATTTGGCTTAAGTTAAAAAAACCCAAAAAAATGGAATCAAAATTTTTTTCTAAAAATATGCATATGTATTTTATAATTCACACCACACACAGAAATTGTGAAAACTGGATCCTTTGGTGGTTGTTCACAAACATTGCTAAACAAAATTTTGCCCATGCAGAAATTAGCCATGATAATCTTAGTAAATCTTCCCTGAAACCTTGAAAAAATTTAATTTCTTTGGCACAAGTGATCACCTCAAAGCCCTCTACCTAGAAACTAATAAAAAGTCAACCCGGGGGGGACCTGTGCCTTGCACATAACCTTTTATCTTTTAAACCTTCCACTTTAATCCACAAACTTGTTCATTCTCACAAGGGTACATTCCCATAAAGGGGCCCATAACATTTGGTCTTTGACACCAAATTTATTCCCATTTTTAAAAATTTAAAAAAATGAAAACCTTTAACCTTGGCCCAACTTTTAAACTATCAAACCATACATCATCAAACTTCACATACAAAAGGGTTTAGACTCTGGCCTGGGTATTTTTGGGAGTTTTTCCCTTTTCCAATTTCTTAGCTTTTGTTCACTTAACACTATTGAAACAAAATTTCAGTTATTAGAAAAAATTTGATGAGGGGAAGGTCAAACAAGGTCCCAAAAATCTGTGCAAGCTTTATCAAAAACAGTCCCCTTTAAATTTAAATATTTACATTGTCACTGTGGCCTTAGTGTATTGTGTGTGTTTAGGGGAAAGGGTTGGGGGGAACATCAGCTTTCTACGAAAAAGGGATTGTGTTGGGGGGGTGGTCGGAATTAATTTTAATGTGGGTTTTTGGGTGGGTTTTTTTTTGTATTTTCCTGTTTTTAAAATTTTTTCTTTAAAAAGTTTGTTTTTTTTTTCCCCTTATGTTAATTTTTTCCTTTTTTTTAAAATTTTTTTTTGTTTTTTTTTTTTTTTTTGAAAGTTTTTTGTTTAAAAAAAAGGTTTTTTTTTTTTTTTTTGTCGATACTTTGTACAAAAATACCCCTTTTCACCCACTTTTAGACAATTCAAAAGTATTTTTTAAAATATTAAATGATAAAAACAAAAAAGGGTTTGAGAACTCCCCGTTAGGTTTTAAAAGGGTTATTTCCCAGCAATGCGATTTTCAGCAACATATCGTCAATCATTCATTGAAAGACCCCAAAAACGGTATATCCCCCCCCAAAGTTTGTCGGAGGTTTTTTGATTTAAATTAACTTTGAAGCAGATTTACGTGCATTTGTTGGGGGCTTGTACAGCTTTTCACTGGTTAAACGTATGCTATTCTTTTGGGGAGTTTTGGGTCATGAATTCCCCCAAGGTGCATTTTTTAAAGTAAATAAAAATGAGAAAAAAAAGTATATACAGGGGTCAGCGTTTCCCTCGAGGTCGGACGGGTCTGCTAAAAAATCGAAGAATCCCCGTACTCGAGGAAAATTTTATGTGTCAAAATTAATACATTTACATTTGTTGATACAAACGTTGTTTTTCATTTTTTTATTTTTTTAAAGTTTCCCCTTTATTAATGCTTTTAAATAAAATTGTTTACAAAAAAAAAACACAATAATAACATTCATTGTGAGTTTAAATCAAAAATAAGTCTGTTTTACTGATTTTTGATTAAAACCCTCTGTTTTGTTTGTGTATATGGCGGCGTTGCGTTTTTTTAATTTTGTAATAAACATTTAAAAAAATTATACCGTGGTTTTTTAAAATTAAATGATTACATAGAAAAGGAAAAAACAAAAACAAAAAAAATCGGCTCCTTTAGAGGCAAATGATTAATCAGCAGCCCGTACATTTTGTTACTGTCAGTGGTTTAAAATTTTTTCCTACTTTGCCGTGTTGATTAACGATCAAAGTACTCTAATGAAAACCATCTCGCCAAAAGGTGTTAATTACGGGGAAGGTAGTTGGTTGTCGAGGATATGATTCGAGGACGCATAAAAATCTTAGGTATTTTATTAGGGACCCAGGATGACCTCAAGGAATCCAAATTGCATGTTTGAAGAATTCCCAAAATTATTAAATAAGAAGGGAAAATCAAGGGACCGGGTTGTAGCTAAAGTCATGCGTTTTCATGAATCCCCATTTTGGGGGAAACGTTGCCACTGTATTTGTTTATAAAGTATCAGATACCCACAAGAATATTTTCATGAAAATTCTGAAAATATCTGTAAAAGAAAGGCAACATATTTTTCTTTGACATTTCTATCTAAAATTTTGGGGTCATAATTTTATAAAGATGATAGAATTTCTCAATGGTAAAATTGTATAATTTCTTGTTGATAACTTGTTTTTACCAAAAATTGTTTTTAGAGTTCTTCACATTTTTGCAAAAAAACCTTTGAAAATTTTTTAAATATTTTACTTTCATTAAAGATTTTTTTTTTACTTTTGAATTTACTTAGATTGATGCTTGTTTCTAAAAAAATAATCAATGAATTTGTGCAAAAATAAAGTGCGGGCCGTATATCTGGGTTTTTAAAACTTGATAATAAGTTTAGGGCCCCATAATTTCAGTAAGTTTGATTATGGTCGATGTCGGTCCATTGGTCGGCTAAGGGCCGTTTTCCTTATACTATGCAGTCAAATTCGGTGACTCAAACATTAAAAAATGGAACCTATTTACTCGAAACCTTTTTCAAGGCCCCGCGAAACTGTTCTTTATTCTTTTTTGTTTTTTCCTGGAGGGTTTGAACACTGCTGCGGGAAAACTCTAAAAAAAATATCCAGCCCCGGGTTTAAAATTTTCTATGTATTTCAACCATCGGTCGAACTTTAACCCCCTTTCTGTGATGTTCGCTGGTGATTTAATTTCAATTGGGTGGCATTTTTTTTCCCTGTAGTTTGGCCAAAAACATTTATTGTTTTAATTTGTTATTATTTTGTTAAATTTTACTTTTTTCTTTTGAGCTGATATTTTGATACGAATGGTGTATATTTTGGATTATTCACGTACCCTTTTTTTTTTTATTTTTTCAAAAAAAAAAGGTAAAATGTATGAAAAAAATGTTACGACTTCCCGTAGGCCGTTTTTGTGTACATGTACGTGTACGAAATGATATGTCATGAGGTTTGTGCTTTTGAAAATGTTTTTTGTCAGTGTTGTTTAAAATGGATTTATTGATATTTAAAGAATAAAAGAATTTTTAAATGATATTTTATTTTGCCAATTTAGGAAAAGAAAAATGTAATTTACTCTAATAATCGTGCAAAAGAAACAATAAAAAAAATATTTTTTAAATCTGTAGAAAATTTTTTTCCAGGGTTGGATGAACCATCGATGATAGAACAAATTCTTTTCCCCAAAACTGTTTGAGCATTAAAAGTTCGACTGTATGTAAAAACTTAAAAAATCTTTCCCCAAAAAATTTTGGGCGGTTTGTAGTACTAAAGTTATTTGGCACAATTGGTCCTTGATATTCCTCCAAAGATGCATAGAATATGCACTGAAAAATATGGCCAAAAGGGGAAAAACCCTTTTTTCCCTTTATGCTTGATTTTCAAATTTGAAAATTCTTCTTGCTAAAATATGCATGAATTTCAAAGTTTTTTGGGCAAGTTTTTCCCATTGATCACTCTAACCAAGATTGTTGAATTATTTGGTTGGTAAAAAAAACCACGGCTCCCAGGGGGCTAAGCCCTTTTCCTTATTTATATAGTACAAATTATTTTTTTCCAAAAGATCACCGTTTTTGGGCTTGCGAGGAAGGACCATTTTCCACAATATCAAAGATATTTTGTTTTTTTTTCCCCCCAAATAATCCCTGGTTCTGGTGAGCGATCCGGGCCATCTGGCCCTGTTGCTTTTATCCCCCGAAACAAATTTTTGAGGGGGGGTTTATAGGGTCATCTGTAGGTCTGTTGGTTTGTGGGTTGTCCGCCCATCGGAAAAAACTTATCTTTTTTTAAACCGATTCGGTTCAAATTTGATGTGCATTGTATCAGTTGGAGAGGTGTGTGATATAAATTTCATTTGGTTTCTAAAGGGGATTAAAAAGTTTTTCCCCCTGTTTTAACAGGGAAATATTTGGGAGCTAATATTCTTATTTTTAACGATTGGTTCAAATTAGGTGTGTGCATTGATAATCAGGTGGGGGGTGTGGACATAAATTTCACTTTTATTTATTCAAGAAGGGCGATTTTCCCCCTGTTTGATTTAAATATCTTGTGATGAAAATACTTTACAAGCTTAACTGATGTGAATATGTAAGGGTATTGACTTAAAATTTATTTTTAAAAGGTGGCGATGGAGAAGTGCAGTGTCCAAGAACTGTAACCCTTGTTTTAAACTACTGTAAAAAACAGCCACAACTGACCTCTACCTTTTTAAAATAAAGTGAATTATTATTTTTATTACTTTTTAACCAATATATTGTTAAAAAGGTTTTCTTAACTATGCTCCAAGGGAGTCGGGGCTTTCCTGTAGTAAAGCATTTTGTGGGGTACTTCTGGATTTATTTAGGAATGAATTTGGGGATTTTGGTATTTTATTGAACCCCTTTAAAAGTTGACGAGTTGTGGACCTTTTTTTTTTAAAAATTGATTTTTATGTTGTGACGCACAAAACTCTAAAAGTGTTTGTACAACAAATAAAACTTAGGATTTATTATCGGGACATGAATTGGCCCGGGTATTTTTCCCCCTACAAAACGTGGGGGCAATGTTTCCCTTTTCCCATAAATTTTCATAAAATCATGGGCCAGTTAGGAGTTATTGCCCTTCTTATTAAAAAATCCCGTTACATTTGTTTGATTCTCACTTTACATTTTTAGGAATATTTTCAATTTCATGACAATGTTTATGCCAAAATTTTCAATGTTGTTTAATGGTGATATTGACTGATAAAGTAGGAGTTAGGCCCCTTTTTTTAAAAAATGCCATAATTTTTTTTGTTACGTCTAGAACTTCATTTCTTTTAATAAAATGTTTTGATGTATCAGTAGAAATATAAAGTTTAACAAAAATTTTTTTAAAGAAGACTAATATGAAAATGAAAATAAACCCATACAACCTTTTCAAGTTTCTAAAATTTGTTTAGGGCCCTTTAATCTCTCAGCCAAATTTGATTTTTTGGGTTTTTTTGTGTAAAAGGGGTTTCTTAGTATTAGGGTATTCAGTTTTTGTATAGAATGATACAAACTTATACAGGCATATTTTATGTGAGGTCTTCAGGGCCTTTTGGGCCCCTTTTGTTAATATCTTACTTTTTTTTACCCTAACCAAAAAATGGAGGGGGTGGGGGGGGGGGTGCTTTTGATTTTGCCCCATCCTTTATTTTTCTTCGTCAGTCCCCGAAATTTTTGTGACCCAAAAGTATTGGTACACAAATTAAAACTTCTTGATATTTTTTTCAGGACATCAACTTGTACCGGGGTATTTTCTTTGATTCCCATTGCTGTTGCAGAGTTAAGGCCTTGAATTTGTGAAAATTGGGGGAATTTTTTTGTTTGTGACTATGTAATTAAAAGTAAATGTACTAAAAACTTGAAATTCATGGATATTTTTTTGGGAAAAACTTGTCAACCCTGTTTTTTCAAAAATTTCCCTTTGCAGTGACAGAGTTACTGGACTTGAATATGAAAAAATTTATGGAATTTTATTTTGTGACACCATACAAATTGATTTTTTATCAGATTGAAACTTCATGGTTATTATTAAGGGTATGCCCCCTTACATTGGGTTTTATACCCCCAGGGGTATATGGGAGTCAGCTGTTGGTCGTCAGTCTTTTGGTTTGTCGGTCGTGTTCCCCCAAAATTTGTGACGCAACTCTTCTACATTTCTGAACCAATTTGGTTCATTTTTTGTGTGTGTTCAAAACCCTTGTGGAGAGGGCGTGACATAAATTTCACTTGAGTTTCTCAGGAATCAGTGTTATTGTTTCTATATTTTTGTGAGGCCCTTTCTTTAATTTTTTTTAACCGATTCTTTAAAAATTTTGTTGTTTTTTTTAATCAGGTTGAGGGTGGTAAATAAATTTCACTTCGTTTTTCTTGGTTTAAAAGGTTTTTCCCCCTGTTTTGGGCTTTATTTCTTGTGACGCGCCTTCTTTACATTTTAACTGATTCAGTTAAAAATTTTTTGTTGTGTTTGAAGAAAAAGTAAAAAGATTTTTTTTAGTAAGGGCCCCTCCAGCCATCCCCAAAATTTTCAAAAATTTTTTAACATGCAACATAATTGGTCTTTAAAATATACAAACTACTTTTTATAAATTTAGGAAAAATTGCTGTAATTAGAACAATACTGAAAATCAAACCCCTATAATTACTTTTTAAAATTGTTTTTACAATTTGGGTAAAAATGCCCAAAGATAATTATTTCTGAAAAAAAAAATGCAAAATAAAAAACATTGTTTTTTAATAAAATTAATTTTCTAAACAAAAGGGGTAGGAATTTTTTCCGTGGTTTCCAATGATTTTTGGGATATATATAGAACGAATTTTTTTATCAATGGCGATGCATTAAATGATTCATCCCCCCAAATTACACTCACAATAAGGAGTCTTTTATTTTAGGTATATTGTAATGGCCTGTTTCTATCTAAGACAGTGTGCAGAATTTAAAAAAATTTTTGCTAAATTTTGCCCTAAATTTGTCAATATTTATTAAATTTCACTTTCCATTAAACTTATCTTTTTTGTATTTGTGTACAAAAATTTTTCCCATTTTACAAATTGTGCATCCCCAATTTTGAAAAGTACTGGTCCTTTAATTATTAATATAAATGGAAAGGAATAATTTTTTTTTTGGACAATTGATCGATTTTTCCCCACAAAACCCAAAAGCCTTTTGAAAAAAAATGTTGCGGACATTGTCCCCCAATTTACTATACCCTAAACTTCAAAATGTACTTGCATATCATAACTACTCCGATCTTATTTAGGCTATGAAGTATTTTACCCAAAAACTATGAAAACTTTTTGGCTGATTTATATATTGGAAACTGTCCAGGTCCCCTAAAATGAATCATTCAAGTGAGGGTTTTTACTTTTAAAAAACGTTTACGAAAATAAATAAAATTTTTTCTTAAACTAATAATTTTTATCCCCATATTTCCCCCCCATAAACTAACTGGCGTATTTTTTATAATTTTTTAAAAAATCTTTTAAATGGGTAAAAATTCAAAAAAAAATAAGTGATTTAAGGATAGACAAAAGAACCTTTTCGCTTTTTAACTTACTCCTCCCTTTTTAAAATTGTGCGTCTATTAGTGAATGGATACCAATAGAAAAAACCCCTTAAAAAAATACTGAGTTCTAAATTTGCATAAGCCCAGTGTTTGTTTGAAAAAACATACCCCCTTTTTTTTAAAGGCTTTTAATTTTTTGGTTTTTTCAAATTTATTGAAGTTTATTTCTTTACAAAAATAGTAATAATTAAGCTTTTTTTGTGCCGACAGTGTCAGATAAAAGCAATATCATCTAAAAACATAAGTAAAAATATTTCTGTCAGCGGGGAAAAAATGTTACCACGAACATTATTACAATAAATACCTAAAATATCAATGAAAAGAGAAAAAAATGGACTGAGACAGCCCCCCTGTTAACCCAAGTGGACAATTAAAGTATCTGAAATCCTTGATGTGTTTAAATCTAAGCTTTACGGAGGCATAGGGTTTGGTTTTAAATAGTGAATTAAAAACCCCTTTTATTTTCTTTTTAAGTTTCAAAAAAAAGGGTGTTTAAGAGTCAAAGGTTTTGGAAATCTATAATCTACATAAAGGTTTACCCTTTTTTTTAAAAAATTTTATTTACAATGGAATAAATATAAAGGCATTATCAACAGTACAGTCCCTGCCGAAAAACCGTTGATCTCTTAAATTTTATATGCTTCCAATAAAAATTTAAATCTTCTTTTCAGAATGGAGTTATTTTTTTCTTAAAAGTTTTGAGGGTTTTCCCTCTTTTAATTATTGGGTTTTTATGTTCCCTTTTAGAAAAGGTTTGGCCCTTTTTTCGGGGTATGTGGAGGATGAAAACCCTATTAAATAATGCATGTAAATATGGCAGAAAAACAATACCATTAATTATGTTGGGTTTAAAAAGTTTCCCCCCTTCCCTTATTCTCATTTTTTTCTTAAAACTGAAAATGATTTTCCTTGAAAAATTTTTTATTAAAAAAAAGCATTTAAAAACATCACCCATCCCATCCCCTTGTTTTCTTCCAAATTTTGTTGTTAAATTTTATTGTTGTGTTGGAACAATTTTTAAAATTGCAAACCAAAAAATTTATGTCAATATTGGTTCATTTCTTGTTTTCCGCCTTCTTTTTAGTTTTGAAAAAATATTTTAGTGTTATTTACATTATATTTAATTTATTTGGGACATGGTTTATATTTTGATTTTTATTTTTCCATGTTTTTATATGTAGATTTTTTATTATGAAATTATTTAAATTTTCTAAACTTCTACATGATCAAAAGCATCTTAGTGACTTTGACTTTGACTTTGACTTTGTAGTAGGTAAAGGGTGTGTGCCAAAAATTTTCATTCATTTTTGGTTACAGAGTATTCCCAGATTTGTTCTAAATTCTTGTGACGCCTTCTCATTTTTAAAATGATTTGGTTTAAAAATTTTGTGTGTGTGCATTGATGAAGGTGGGGGGTATTGAATAAATTTATTGAGTTATTCAAGGATAAGATTTATTGCCTTGATTAATTAAATTTTGTGGCATTCTTAAACAATTCATTTAAAATTTTTTGTGTGCTTTGATGTCAGGTGGAGAGGTTGTGACAAAAATTTACTTCAGTTATTTCTTGGATTACAGAGTTATTGCCCGATTGCATAAATTTTTGGGGACCACTACTTATACATTTTTAAAAATGATTTATTTAAAAATTTTGTGTGTGCATTGTTAGTCGGTGGAGGGTGGTGTTGTAAATTTCATTGAGTTGCTCAAGGATGGCAGTGTTATTGCCGGGCCCCTTTTTTGAATTATCTCCCTTGTTATACCCCGAAACGAAGTTGGGGGGGGGGGGGTATATAGGAGTCACCGGTGGTCGGTCGGTCGGTCCAGGGGTTTGTTGATTTTTGGAATTCAATAAATTCAGAAATGATCAAGACATGGAGGGTAAGGCAGTGCACAAAAAACCTAACCTTTCTTTTTTACGGTTTTTTCCCCTTTGTTTTTTTTCCTTGCCCGGGCTAACTTGAAAGTACAATTGGATTCAAAAAATTTCTAAATGGTCAACCAAAATATGAGGAAGTGCAGGCCCAAAGAAACAAAATTCTATCAGAGTAATTAAAGGTTATTCCCCTTTGTATTTTTTCTTGTGGAGATAATTGTCCCTTGTCCGGGGGATAATTTGAAAAAGAAATGATTGGATTTCAAAACAATTTCATACAATGGTCAAGACAATGAGGGGAAAGTGCAGTGACAAGAAAAAAAACTCTATCTATGGGAATTCGGTTATTGCCTTTGCTACTTTTCCTTGTCGAGTAAAAATTGTAAATACTGGTTGGTTTAAAAACTTTTTACAATGGTAACCACAATATGGGGAAAGTGCAGTGCCAAGAAACCATAACCTTATCTAGAGAAATTACGAGTTTTTTCCCTTTGTTATTTTCTTGTCCGGAGTTAACTTTAAAACTAGGGTTTGGGAATTCAAAAAAATTTCATAAATTGTCAACCACAAAAGGGAAGGCAGTGCCAAAAACCTAATCTATTTGTAATTCAGAGTTATTCCCCTTTTTTATTTTTTTTTTCCCGGAGTTAAATTTAAAACTTGGTTGGAATTCAAACAATTTCTAAAATGGTAAGCACACCTGTGAAACCCCGGCCAAAAATTGAAAAAAAATTAATGAAAAAATGTCTTTTTCTCTTTTTCTTAACCCAATAATTTCATCATTTCTAAAGCAGTATTGGGGGGGGGTTTTAAATCACAATTTAGTTCTAGTTAAATTTTTTTTTTCTTGCCCGGAACATAACTCGAAAATTTACAAGGTATTTACTTGAAAATTAAAATGAAAACAGATGGTGCTGGGAAAAAGTGCAGTGTCAAAAAAGTGTACTCTTTGGGCCCATTTTAGTCCCCTGGAAAAATGTCATGGTGAGCTTTTGTGATCGCCTTTTGTCTTTTTAGTCGCGCCCGTGCGTGCGTGGTCCCGTCAAAATTTTTTTTAAAAAAACATTTTTTAATACCCCTGGTTTTTTTTAAAACTTACAGGAATGTTCATTAGGGGGCCCCTTTCCCAAAGTTTTAAAAATTTTTTTGATTGGTCAAAAATTAGGTACAGGAGCAAAAAATAGATTTTAAAATAAAAATTTTAAAAAATCTTCTTCTCCGAAATCAAAAGGGCCCTACCCTTTTGTTTTTTGGGTATGTAGCATGTTTATGACTCCTCCCAAAGATTGTTCAAATTATGGCCCGGGTAAAAATTGCCCCTTTCCCCCCGGGGGTCCTTGATTTAACTTGGCAAATTATGGGAAAAAAACTTGGAAAAATCTTTTCTAAAAACCCAAAAGGGCCCTACCTTTTGTTTTTGGTATTAGTGATTTTGTCCTCCCAAAGTTTGTTAAAATTTGGCCTGGGGTAAATTTTTGGGCCCCCCCCAGGGGTCATTTGATTTAACTAGGCTAATATGGGAAAAAAATTGAAAATTTTTCTCAGAAAAAAAGATGGAGCTAAGATATTTGGTGGCAGCATTGTCTAGTAATCATTCCCAAGTTTTTTTAAATCATGCCCCGGGGAAAAAATTCCCCCGCCCGGGGTCATTTGATTTAACTAAGCTAATATAGGAAAAATTGAAAAATCTTCTTTCAGAAACCCAAGGCTGGAGTTTAGATATTTGGTTGTGCTGATCTTATGTTTCCTACCAAGATTGTTAAAAATTATGACCGGGGGAAAAATTGGCCCCACCCCAGGGGTCACTTGATTTTACATAGGTAATATGGGGAAAAACCTTGAAAAATTTTTTCAGAAACCAAAGGGCCCTAGGGTTTAGTTTTGGTGGCGCATTGTTAGTAGACCCCTACCAAGTTTGTTCAATCTGGCCTGGGGTCAAATTTGGCCCCCCCCAGGGGTCCCCTGTTTTAATAGGAAAATATAGGAAAAATTTGAAAAATCTTTTTTGAAAACCACAAGGCCTGGAGTTTGATTTGGTAGTAGAGATTTATGCTCTCTCCCAAAGATGGTAAAAATTTGCCCCGGGGGTAAAAATTTGGCCCCCCCCCCGGTGTCATGATTTTACTAGGCAATTTGGAAAAAAACTTGAAAAATCTTTTTCTCAGAAACCAAAAGGCTAGAGTTAAAGATTTTTGGTGTTTTGCTTGTCGGGGATCTTCCCAAGTTTTTTTAAAATCTGCCCGGGGGTAAAAATTGGGCCCCGCCCAGGGGTACTTTTTTTAAACATAGGCTAATATAGGAAAACTTGAAATTTCTTTCAGAAACCAAAAGGCCCGGGGTTTAGATTTTGGTGTGCAGCATGCAGTAGATCCAACCAATTTATTAAATCATGGCCTGGGGTAAAATTTGGGCCCTCCCCCGGGGTATTTTGATTTAAAAAAGAAATATGGAAAAAATTAAAAAAAATTTTTTCCAAAAAACCACAAGGCTGAGTTTAGATATTTGGATGTAATGATTTATGATCTTCCCAAGATTTTAAAATTATGATGGGGGTCAAAAAATTGGCCCCCCCCAGGGGCCTTTGATTTATGATAGGTAATATAGGAAAAACTTGAAAAATCTTCTTTCAAAAACCCGGGCCTAGGTTTAGATATTTGGTGTGCATTTTTGCTGAGATCACTACCGAGTTTGTTCAAATCATGCCCCCTGGGTAAAATTTGGGCCCCCGCCATTGGGGTCCCTGATTTTACATAGGCTTTATAGAAAACTTGAAATTCTTTTTTTTGGGAAAAAATAAAAAACACATGGTGGATTTTGTATTGGGGGAAAATTTGGCCCCCCCCCAGGGATACTTGATTTTACATAGATTATTTTGGAAAAAAATCTGAAAATTTTTTAAAAAAACCACAAGGTTGGGTTTAGATTTTGGGATGTAAAATGGGCTAATAGACCTCTCCCGTTGTTCAAAAACATGCCCCGGGGCAAAAATTGGGTTGCCCCCGGGGGTTTTTTTTTTACTTTGCCCAATGAATCAGGTGAGCGATCCAGGGATAGGCCCCCTTGTTTAATTTTTCCCCCTTTGTTAAATGTCTTTTTTTTTCTTGTCCTGAAAATTTGTCAAAAATTTACATGGTTTTCTTGAAAATTAAAAAAGTAAAAAGATGGCGATGGAGAGTGCGTGTCAAGAACGAATTACACTTTTTTAAATCTGTGCCAAACAACCATAATTGACTTCATCCCCTTTAAAAAAAAATTTTACTTATTATTTCTTACTATCACAACCAAAATTTTATGTATACAGGGTTTTTTTCTATATTGCTTGGGGTCTGGCTTTCCTGATCAAAATATTTTGCAGGGGTATTAATCACCTTCATGATGCTTGTTTCACCCTTTAAACAGTCCCTTGCCCCAGTTTTTTGCATAGTTGGTGAAATAGAAACGTCAGTGTCTACCCTTTCCAAAAAGAGAGGGAAACAATTGATTTGCCCTTGACATTTGTTTTGTTTTTTTTTGCTCACTTGAGCAAAATGTCTGATAAACTATTTTGATGACCCTTTTTTCCGCGTCCAGCATCCCTTTTTGGTCGTGTTTCATCCGGCATTTAAAAAATTTTCTTTTAAAAAAATCTTCTTTAAACCCCAAAGGGGCCCAAAAATTTATGAAAATTGCCTTGTGTTTTTTGCATGAAGTTACAAAGTTTTTCAAAAGGGTTTTGGCTTTTGTTTTTTTTTCACAGGCTAAAATAGTTTTTTAAATCGTAATCTTTAAAAAAATTTTTCCTTAAAAAACCCCAAGGTCTAGAGCTTAGTATTTTGGGGTGTGGATTTTCTTTGAACCTTTTCCGGTTTTTTTAATCATGACCCGGGGTGAAAACTGGGCCCCACACAAGGGGTCACTTGATTTTACATAGACTTCCTGGAAAAAACTAGAAAAATTTCTTGTCAGAAAACCCCAAGGCTGGGTTAGATATTTGGTGAGTAACATGGAAGTAGCCTCAACCAAGTTGTTCAAATCATGGCCTGGGGTAAAATTGGTCCGCCCCCGGGGCACTTGATTTTACAAAGACTTATATAGTAAAAAAAAGAAAAATTTCTTGTGAGAAAAAACAAAGGCCAAGGTTGATATTTGTGTGAAAAAGGCCTAATAGACCCCTACAAAAATTTTTTCAAAACATGGCCTGTTACAAAAAACAAAAAAATAAAGTTTTATTTTCTTTATCTATATTTTTTGTATAGTAGTAAATTTTGTTGTTATTTTTCAGGCCCCTTTAAAGGAAAATTGTATGTTCAACATTGTTAGATCCCTCAAAGTATATTGTGGAAGCTTTTTAAACCCGGGTGCTCAATATAAAAATCAGCAGGTATACATGCCAGCCTGATCCTATCAGTGTGTTGTAATAAGTTCTTCAAAACCCAAGCACGCACTTCAAAGTCACATGCGCACAATGAGGGGATATGATAGAAATAAGGGGCACAAAGAGTTATCCTTCTTGAACCCCCTCCTTTGTAAAAAAAGGGTCAGCAAAATCAAGCAAAGGGGGTTTTACCTTGCAGCAGGGCAAAAAAACAAAAATTAATGAAAAAGGGGGGGGAGCGCAACCTGAGATGATGGATGAGAATTGAGGGGTTACGACATCACAAAAATGTCAGAAAACATTGGGGATTTTCTAATAGTTTTCAGTCGGTCAGACCGCTTCAAAAAGGGTGGGTGTAGGGGAGGTCTATATTCAAAGGTAAAAACATTGAAGTATGTTTAAAGGTTTGATTTAAAGTGATGTTGTTTTGTTATTTTAATTTGTTTAATTGTAACCCGAGACAACTGTTAAGATGAGACATTTTGATCAGTTCCTTTTGTGTTCATGAGTGTTCCTTTTTCAAATTTTTTATGCAACACATCCCGGAAGTAACGGGGCCCAAAATTTTAAAGAAACTTGTCTGAAACTGTTTCTTGCATGAAGCTTACCAAAATTGTTCAAATGGTCTGGTATTTTTATTTGGTCAGCAGGGCTAAAAAAAGGTTTAAAAGTGAAAATTTAAAAATTTTCTCCCAAAATGCAAGCTAGGCTTTGATATTTGGTTTGTAGCATATTTGGTGGACCTTTCATGTTTGCTTCGAATCATTACCCCGGGGGTCTATTTGGCCCCACCCAGGGATTACTCTGTTTTAAATGCTTAAATTTCATTTGGAAAAAATTGAACAATTTCTTGTCAAAAACCCCAAGGTTGGAGTTCAGATTTTTGGTGTAACATTTCCTTGTGACCTCTTCCCAAGTTTGTTCAAATCTGGCCCCGGGAACAAAAATTTTCCCCCCCCCGGGTCACTTGAATTTACATAGATTATGAGGAAAAACTTTAAAGATCTTAGCCCTAAAATCATGGGTTTAATTTTGGTATGTAACAGGCATTGTGGAGAAATGGTGGGCGTCTTGGTAGGGGGGTGGTCCCCAAATTCGCTTTCCCAGTGGTCCCGGATTACATACGTGAGAGGGGACGTGTTGCCTTTCCAGACACTTGGGTTTTCTCTGGGGCTCGGTTTATTCCACAGTAATTATACATTGTGTATCAGAGCCCTCAAAAATGATTTTACTTAAATTGTAAGAAAATTTTTTCTAATCAATTTAAATGAATAAATTTTTTCAAATTTTGGGCCCCGGGGTCAAAATTGGTCCACCCCAGGGGTTTAAAAAAAAAAAACCTTTAATTTTTCGTTAAAATTTGAATTGACCTTGACCTTTTTTTAAGCTCACCCGAGCACAATGTGTAAGGGGAGCTTTTGTGTCACCTGTGTTGTCCCCAACAAATTTTTCTTTAAAAAACATTCTGAAAATGGGACAGAATTTGATTAAAATTGGGAGGGTGATCCCTTGGGGGACCTTACAAAAGTTGCAAAATGATTTATCCTGTAGAATTGGTGCCTGGCAAACAAAAAAAAAAGAAAATTTAAAAAAATTTAAAAAATCCCTTCAAAAGTATGGCCCGATTTCAAAAAGTTTTTGTACAAAATGTTCCCGGGAACCCCCTTCCAAAATTGCTAAAAAATTTTTCCAATCCCTAAAAAAAAAAAAATTTTCTTTTTTGTATATAGTGAAAACTTTAAACGCATTCCTAAAAGAATTCCTCTGAAACGCTGACGAATTTTATTAAAAATTGGTAGGGGTTTTCCCTTTGGGTGAACTTTTACAAAATTGCTAAAAAAAACTTGGTCCATGCGAACTCTGATGCCATAGAATGGAAAGATTTTTTTTTGAAACTTCAAAAATCTTCCTTCAAAATATGTCCGGTTTCAAAATGTTTAAAAACAGTTTCCTTTGGGAACCTTACCAGATTGTTAAAATTTTATGATCCCTTAAAAAAAAATGGCAGCCGGGGGGTGGTTTATGATTTGCCTTAAATGATATAGTGAAAATTTAAAATCTCCTTGAAAAACTTCTGGACAGAATTTATTAAACTTTGGGAGTGAGATCTTTAGGGAACCTTTAAAAAGTTGCAAAAATAAACTTGATCCCTGTAGAACTCTAAATTTGGGATGACAACAGAAAAATAAAAATGAAAACTTTTTCCTTTAAACTTTGGCCAGATTTCAAAATGTTTTAGTACAGATTTCTGTTTTCCTTGCCCAAAAGGGACTTGGTATTGGACAATCTCAATTTGTGACCTTTTAAGTATAAAAAAAAGTTATTTAAATTGTTTCTTTTTTCTCCCTTTTTTAATTTGATCAGATTTATAATAAAAATTTAAACCAAGGGTTATTGTGCCCTTTTTTTGGGGTTTTTGAAAAATACTTAAATTTCTTTTGGCATGGTATTTGTTGAGGATTCCTTTGCACCCTGTGCCATTGAACAGGTAAAAAATTGTTTCCTCGAAAAGGCCCCAAACTTACGTGAATGCTGTAGCTATGAAATGGGTAAAAAAATCGTTGCTCGAAAAGGCCAAACTTTACAGTGAATGCTGTAAATATTTAAAAGGGTAAAAATTTTTTCTCCTTAAAAATTGACCCCCTTTTAGGTGTAACCCCGAAAATAACTAATTTTAGAAAAATAATCCAAATTGATGTATTTAATTTAAAAAAATTTTTTTGTCCCCGCCAGAAAAGGCGCTAGGCATATTGGTTACACCTGTTGTGTGTTTTAGTGTGGTTTGGCAGAATTCATGTCCCCAAATGTAACTTTGTTTTGTATGGTCATTTTGAAAAAAACTTGGCCCCGTGATCCTTAGGCAAGACGATGGGGCCCCGTGGCCGGCGGTTCGTCTGGACTACAAATTCTAGCCCCCCCACCGCTGGGGTTTGAATCCCCGGGAGGATTTTTCATGTGAGGAAAGCCCTTCCAGCTGGCTTGCGGTGGTCGGGGGGTTTACCCCGGGGCCTGGTATTTTGGGGTCTTTTTCCACCGTAATTAGGGAAGTGCTTTTGATTGAATACTATGCAGCGAAGTAAACCCCAATCAACAAAAAAGGACATGACGATATGTCGCAAAAGACCCGGTTGTAGCTTGAAGGTCAAAGGGACAGCATCGTTGACCTTTAAATAGGGCCCCGCTGTAACTTTGTTATGTTTGGGCGTTTTTAGTCCTGAGCACTTGTGCGGGGGGAGTTTTTTGATCGCCCTTTTTTCCTTGTGCGTTGTCAACAATTGTTGTGAACATTAGAGGCCACAGTTTTGGGCCCCAAACTTCAAAAAACTTGGTCAGGATGTTTGTCTACATGAAACTTGATGAATTGAATTGGGGCATTTGGGGGGCAAAATGGTCACCAGGTCAAATCTTGAAAAACCCCTTTTGAAACTTAGGGCCCAGTTTTAGCCAATCTTCAAAAGATTTTGGGCAGGTGTTTGTCTAAGATATTTCGATGGTTTGAAAATGGGTCATGTGGGGTCAAAAAAATGGTCACCAGGTCAAAAATTTAGAAAGACCCTTTTAACACTCCGGGTCACGTTTTTGCCTAAAACTTCATGAAAAAAAAAGTAGGGTTTTTTGTTAATGATATTTGGGGGAGTTCCCAAATGGGTATGTGGGGTCAAAAAAATAGGCACCCGGTCAAATCTTTTAAAAAAAATTGTGAAAATCAACAGGCCCCAGTTTTGCCCCCTTCAATAGTTTGGTCGGATGTTTGTCAAATGTTGTGGATGGGTTCAAAAAAGGGTCATGTGGGTCAAAAAAATAGGTCACAGGTCAAATCTTGAAAAAAACCCTTTTGAAACTCTAAGGCCCCGTTTGGGCCCCAAATTTTATGAAATTTTTGGGAAGGGTTTTTTTTCTACATGTATTTGTATGAGTTTGAATTTGGGTCAGTGGGGTCAAAACTAGGTACCCGGTTTTAAATTAAAAGAAAACCCTTTTGAACTCTTAAGGGGCCCCAGTTTTAGCCCAATCTTTAATAGATTTGGGGCGGATGTTTATCTAATGATATTTGGTGAGTTCGGGGAAAAAGATCACTTTGGGCAAAAAAAGGTCACCCGGTCAAATTTAGAAAAAAATTTTGGAAAAAATCTAGAAGCCCCATTTTTGTTCCCGTCTTCATTATACTTAAAATGAATGATGACTGCATGAATTTCCCGTTGAGTGCAAATTCGGTAGGATCAAAATGTGGTCACTTAGTCAAAATTGAAAAAACCTTTAGTGCCAGATTTTTTTTCATTATGTAACACGCCATTTACTCAGGTGAGCGACAAGGGCCTCTTGGCCTTTTTAAAAAACTTGGACAAGTGATCCTTAGGACAAGGGGCAAAAGTCGCAAACAAGAACCCGGTTTCTGTTGAAGGGCAAGGTCACAGCATAAGTTGACCTTAAAATCATGTCCCGCTGTAACTTTGGTCTTGTTTTTTTCAAATAAATTTGGAAAGGATCCTTAGGACAAAAACAAAGTGTTTTCGAACAAGAACAGGTTGCTAGCTTTATGGTCAAGGTCCAGCACTCAGTTGACCTTAAAATTTTTCCCCAGTGTACTTTGTTATTATGGTGGTGTTTTTAAATAATTTTGGGACAAATAAACCTTAGGACAAAACAAGGTCGCAAACAAGAACGGTTGCTGCTTGAAGGTTAAGGTCACGACTTGGTTTACCTTTGAATCAAATTGGGTGTAACTTTGTTGTGAAGGGTTTTTTTTGAAATAACTTGGGACAAATGGGTCCCCGGGTTGATGTAATGCAAACAAGAACCCGGTTTCGCTTTAAAGGGCAAGGTCCAGAATTTGTTTAAATTTAAAAAATTTTTGTAGCAGTCTGTATGGGTTTTTTTTTGTTTTGTATGTATGTAATAGTTTTTGTTTTCATGAAAAAAAAATCATCTATTAAAATAAGGGGGGGCATCTGTGTCTTAAACCCCCTTTTTAAAAACCCCCCCCCAAACAACAAATAAGCATTTCCATTGTTTAATTTATTTTAAATTTTTTGATTTGGTATATTTTAATCAAAAAAATCATAAGAATGTAAAAATTTTCAAATTTTAATCAAAAATTTATACCTGAAATTTTTAGTCACCTTAGCAAAGCTAGGGTGAGCTTTGTGACCCGTGGTGTCCGTCGTCGGCGTATTATTTTTTGGTTTACACTCTTTCACCCTCATTTTTAAGCAATCATCTTTAAAACTTTAAGACAAAGTTTTTGACTAAAGTTCGATTATGTTCGATTATGGCTGGGAAATTTTCCGTCAATTGGTCAGGAGTTTAAACCCCCTTTTAAAAAAAAAAATGCCGATTTCTTTTGTTAACTTGACCTTTTTTGACATATTTCAAAATTTTTGGCAATGCTTATTACCTAATGTCTCGATTAGTTGATTATAGTGAGATCAGTCAAATTTGGTGGGTTTGCCCTTTTTTTTTTTCAAAAAAGCCATATTTCACTTTGTTTCCTTAGCATCTGATTTTTAGCAACATTTTAAATTATGGAAGCTTATGACCATAAGGTCTAATTGAGTTCGATTTGGCTGATATCGGTCTTTGTAGGGTTTGTTTTAAAATTAAAAAAAAAAGATTTTTTTTTTTTCCTACTCATTTTAGCAATATCTTAAATTTATGGAAGTTTTTTCCTTGTCCCGATTGGGTTTTTTTATGGCTGATGGGGCAAAAAGGGGGATTAAGTTTTAATTAAAAAAAATGAGATTAACTTTTTAAAATTCGTTTTTTCTTTTGACAATCATCTTCAAAACTTTATGACAAAGTTTATGACCATAATGTTCGATTAAGTCGATTTTTGGGTGATATCTGTCAATTTGGTCAGGGTTTGCCCCCTTTTTAAAATAAAAAAAGAGATTTCACTTTGTTTTACATCTAGCATCTTCATTTTGAGCTCTTCTTCAAACTTTTTACATGTTTTCGACCTAAGTTTTGAGTTCGATTATGGCTGAGTTTCTGACAATTAGGCAGGAGTTATGCCCCCCTTTTTTTTTCAAAAAATGCCATATTTCACTTGTTTACATCTTGCATCTTCATCTTTGAGCAAACATTTCAAAACTTTATGGCAATGTTATGACCATAAAGTCTCGATTGAGTTTGATTGGATGAGATTGGTCAATAAGGTCGGGGTATGCCCCTTTTTAAAATAAAAAAATGCAAGATTTAACTTTTTTTACATTGTCTTCATTTTTGAGCAATCATCTTCAAATTTATGGCAATGTTTTGCCATAAAGTCACGATTGGTTCGATTAAAGCTGGTTTGTTGATTAGGTGGAGTTTTGCCCTTTTAAATAAAAAATTGCCAGATTTTACATGATTACCTTAGCTCTTCATTTATTTAGCAAACATCTTCAAAAATTTAAAGACATTGTTAATGACAAAAAGTTTTTTGGTTCTTGTGGGTGAGATGGGGCCTTTAGGTCAGGGTTTGCCCTTTTAAAACAAAAAAAAACAAGATTTCACTTTATTTATTCCTACCAAAATTTTTTAAAGTCTTTTTTAAACTTTAAAACAAAGTTTTGCCCATAAATTGCAAAAGGGTTAAATTTGAATGATATTAACTAGAATTTAGGAGTTTGCCCTTTTACCCAAAAAAAGCCGATTTATTTTACATAGCTCTTTATTTCTTTAAACAATCATCTTTCTAGGTGAGGATCAAGGGCCATCTTGGGGCCTCTTGTTATTTGAATAAAAACACTTTTAGGAAATTTTAATGTTTATTTTTTGATGGTGGGTTAAAAATTGATGATGATAGAATAAACTATTTAAAATTACTGTTATATTATCCCCGGCGAAGGGAGAGGGGTATGGGAAAAATCTCCCTCCGTCTGTCTGCTCCGTTCATCCTTTGTCCCCCATTTTTGTCTGGAGAACTCGAAAAGTATTTGAGGTATCAATGGTGATCTCATTGGGAGTGTAGTGCCAATGAAGACTCTCCTTTGGTAATTTTTTTGTTATTGTCCTTTGTTATAAGTCCCCGGACCAAGTGCTCAAGGGAGCTTTTGTGATCGCCCCTTGCCCCGCGTCCCTTTTTGCGGTGCTCGTCCAATTTGCTTGTTAAAACTCTAGAGGTTTTTTTTTTTAGGGCCTATCTTCAGAAACTTGGTCATAATGTTTTCTCCTAAATCTTGGACAAGTTCGAAATTTTGGGGATGTGGCGTCAAAAAATAGGTTTATGGGGGAGATTTTAGAAAAAACTTGTTTAAAACTCTAGAGGCCCCAAATTTTTTCCCCCAAACTTTATGAAAATTTGGCAGAAGTTTGTTTCCATAAATTTTGGGCAAATTAAATTTTTTTACATGTGGGGTGAAAAAGTAGGTCCAAAGGGAAATTTAGAAAAAAAATTGTTAAAAATCTGAGGCCCCGTTTTGGCCCAAACTTCTGAAAAATGGTCGAATGTCGTTTCCATAAAAAACTTGGACAAGTTTTAAAGTTAAGTCATGTTTGGTCAAAAAGTAGGTCATTATGAAAAAAACTAAATAGTTTCATTTAAATCAGGTGGGGATTCGGGATCAAAGCCGTCTTTTTTTTGGTTAATTTTAGCTTGACTATTCAAAGAATATGAGAGCTATTGTAGCCCTGCGTCAGCATTGGGTTGCAGCTTTTGGTTAAATTTTGCGTGCAAGTTACATCCTTTTGTTTAATAAAAATTAAAGGTATTGATTGAAAGTATATAAAAAGTTCGGGGGGATCAGACAACCAAGGTAGAAAATCTTGACTGAATTTTAAAATGTATGGCCCTTTTTTTCTTAGAAGTTTTGATGCAACGAAAATTTTTGGGTTAAATTTGCGTGCAAAATATATTAGTTTGTACTCAAAAACATTCTGGGTTTGATTGAAGTTTTGATTTGTTTGGGGGATTACAACCAAGGGAGATAACTTTGATGGAATTATTCAAATTAGGCCCCTTTTTAAATTAGATTTTGGTTAAAATTTTTTCAGCAAGATATCTATGTTATATCTCAGTATCAAGTTGCGATTTATTTGAAACTCTTTAATATGGTAGGGGTATAACTTTCTGGTAGATAACCTTGAGGAAAATGTTCCAAAATTTTTGCCCCCTTTTTTAAATTAGAAATTTTTGGTTAAAGTTTTGCTGCAAAATATCTATGCTAATATTCAGTATCAGGCATGGATTGATTTTAAACTCTTTAATCGTTTGGGGTATCACCTTTCTGGAGATAATTTTGATGGAATATTTCAAGTTATGGCCCCCCTTTTTACTTAGAAATTTTGGTTAAAAATTTTGCATGCAAGGGCTTTCATGTAAAAATTCAGTATCCAGGTGGGATTGATTTTAAAAATTTTAATAGTTTGGGGTATACATTTCTGGGGAGTAATTTTGATGGATTTTATTCAGTTTGGCCCCCTTTTTAACTTAGAAATTTTTGGTTTAAAATTTTTCATGCAAAGGGACTTTATGAAAATCTCAGTATCCGGGGGATGGGATTGATTTGAAAATCTTTAAACGTTTAGGGGTATATACTTTCATGGTAGATAACTTTTGATTGAATTTTTAAAGTTTGGCCCTTTTTTTTTGAAATTTTGGTTTTAAAATTTTTTCATGCAAGTTATTTCATGCTTTATCTCAGTATCCAGGGATGGGGTTGTTTGAAACATCTTTAAAACTTTAGGGGTATCTCTTATGGGAGATAATTTGATGGAAATTTTAAAAATTATTGCCTTTTTAACTTAGAAATTTTGGTTAAAATTTTGCATGCAAGTTTCTTTTGCTTATATTCGATCCCGCATGAGATTGATTTGAAAAAATCTTTAAAATTTTTTAGGGTATTCTATCAAAGGGAGTACTCTTGATGGAATATATACAAATTATGGCCCCTTTTAGCTCACCCCGAGCAAAAAGTGTATGGTGAGTATTGTGATGCCTTTTTTGCGTCCGTCGTCGGGTGCGGCGTGCGTGTGTCCCTCGTCCAAATTTTCTTTAAACAACATTCCTCATGAACCGCTGAAGGGTTTTTCCAAAATTACAGGAAATCCTTATGTCCCTCTATCAAAGTTGTACAAAATTATCGATTGGGTTAAAAAATAGGTCACAGGAGCTAAAAAAAGTTTTAAAAAAAGCAAACTTTGAAAATTTTTTTCGCAAAAATGAAACCCAGGCTTTGATATTTGGTATGTAGCATCCTTAGGGCCATTCCAAGATTGTACAAATCATAGCCCCACGGGATAAATGACCCCCCACCCGGGGTAATTTTTTTACATGAGTTTATAGGGAAAAACTTTAAAAAATTTTTCTATGAATCCCTTGGCCCGAGCTTAGTATTTGGTAGTAGATCATTAATGGTTCATTACCAAGATTGTTCAATCTGCCCTCGGTGAAAAAAACCCCCACCCGGGGTCATTTGTTTTACAAGGTTATTTGGAAAAAAAGTTTAAAAATCTTTTCTATGAATCCTAAGGCCCGAGTTGATATTTGGTATGAAGATCCTCTTATGGTTCTTACCGATTGTACAAATCTGCCCATGGTGATAAATGACCCCCCCCCCATGGGTCACTTGTTTTCTAGAGTTTATGGAAAAAAATTTTTAAAAAATTTTTCTATGACCATTAGGCCCGAGCTTGATTTTGGTATGTGCCATTTTGGTTCATTTCCAAGATTGTTCAAAAAAAAAGCCAAACGGTGAAAATGCCCCCCCAATAGGGGTACTTGTTTTACATGAGTTTTATAGGGAAAAAATTTTAAAATTTCTTTATGAATCCATAAGCCCAGAGATTAGTATTTGGTTGAAGCATCATCTTATGGTTCATTACCAAGTTGTACAAATCATAGCCTACGGTGATAAATGCCCGGCAAGGGGTCACTTGTTTTACATAGAGTTTATAAAAAAAAAGTTTAAAATTTCTTTTATGAAACCTTAGGCATAGAGATTAGTATTTGGTATGAAGCCAAATTTTGGTTCATTACCAAGATTGTACAAATCATGCCCCTTTGGGGTTTAAAAGACCCGCACCATGGGTCCCTTTTTTTCTAGGGTTTTATAGAAAAAACTTTAAAAAATTCTTCATGAAAACCATTAGGCCCGAGTTAGTATTTGGTATGGGGATCATCTTTGGGGATTAAAAAAAAGTTTTTAAAATCAT
>CM037779.1:64960198-65010198 GCA_021229015.1 Solen grandis | reverse complement strand
TTTTTTAGAATATTGACATGGGCTCTCAGTGTAAACAGATATTTCTGCGTGACAACCAGTACCAAAAATAGCATGTCGCGCCGAGCGGCTCATTGATGGGACTAAGCTATTGTTAGCCGCATCTTGTGCATTGATTGAAATACTGGCGGTGTGACGTTCATACACAGTGCACAAAACAGATTTTCAAAACATATTAAACAGTCAGAAAATGTGTTATGCATTCTGTCCTGGTTACATATAAACATATATTTTATACGGAGCGCTTACGACGAAATTAACTGATTTAAGAATTTTTTTTTTTCCATAAAAACGAAATACTATATCGCAATTATGAACTATGCAGTTGGCTGCCATTGTGGTCCAATTAGTAATTAAAAATAACGATTCATTTTTTTTTTTTTTTTTTCGTTATAATGAACTGAATACGTCGCATATTTCAACCTTCGCTGGAGGGACTTAGTTCTTTTATAGAAAAGCAAGAAATCACTAGATCATACCAAAGTTGTTAAAAATGGTACTGATAAAGCTCTCTTGCTTTGCACTCAGCATGTAAGCGCATATCCAGGACTTTTTTGGCCCGGTGTCCGAATAATGTGATTGGATGTGGTATCATGCCACATGTCTACGGCGTGATACTGCAGTTTGGCAGAACAGTCTAAAGTTGTCGGTTGGATATTTCGAGGTCCCAGTGTGAGGTTCGAAATCGCGAATTTCGAGAAAACATTATTTATATATAAATAATATTTATTTATTGTTGTTGTTGTTGTTTTTCATTATATAATAAGATAAAATTTGAATGCAAAGGGAAGTAATTGTGAATATCTTAGCTTTATATTCAATAGAGACATTCGCAGTTGTGTCCCATCAATCGGCGAACCAATGGCATATACGTGGATGTGTGCTGATGATTTCTCATATGAGCTAGGAAAACTAATTCATACTCATAGTCTTATTTTCTTTTAATTTCAATATTCATATGTTTTTTTTCTTATACTGAATTTTCATATACCAAGAGTTTTTGATAAATGATGAAATGTGATTCAACTACATGTACACCATATTGATCGTCTTCAAATGACTGAAATACTGTCGTTGGGACGTTAAACCCAACAAACAAACACCATATTGATCGTCTTCAAATGACTGAAATACTGTCGTGGGACGTTAAACCCAAAAACAAACACCATATTGATCGTCTTCAAATGACTGAAATACTGTCGTTGGGACGTTAAACCCAACAAACAAACACCATATTGATCGTCTTCAAATGACTGAAATACTGTCGTTGGGACGTTAAACCCAACAAACAAACACCATATTGATCGTCTTCAAATGACTGAAATACTGTCGTTGGGACGTTAAACCCAACAAACAAACACCATATTGATCGTCTTCAAATGACTGAAATACTGTCGGTAGGACGTTAAACCCAATAAACACCATATTGATCGTCTTCAAATGACTGAAATACTGTCAATGGGACGTTAAACCCAACAAACACCATATTGACTCGAATCACACCAAATACAGCTGTCAAATACAGTCAGACCTGCCTTAAGCGGTCAGTCAAGGTAACACGAGAAATTGATCGCTTAACCCTTTCCCTCATAGAGGAAACCATGAAAAGACCTATGCGAACAGCATAAAACCAGATCAGCCTGCGAGTAACTCGCAGGTTGATCAGGTTTTATGCTGTTCGCTGCTCCTCAGTGGTCTGGAAATGAGGATTTTGTAATTAAATTTGGTAAGGTTTAACTGTGGTTTTCTGCAGATCAGGCTTTATGTGGTACCTATTGAGTGCGTCAAAATGAGTCTATATGAGGGAAAGGGTTAACAAACCTGGCCACTGTCTTTCAGGATACGGAAATATCCTACAGATTTAAATTCATATGTACATGCTTGTTGATGTTTTATAAACATAGCCTGTAACTTGGTCGCCAAAAGCAGGAGGATGTTAAACTCAAGTAAAATCCCTTTTCTGATGTTTCCTTCATAGCTAACCATGCATTACACCTCCACAGACCTCATGCAAACTACAGTGTAGCGGATTAGCTAAGCTTCTATCACTGCCACAAGCTGGCATGCGGTAGGTCGGTGGTTCTACCTGGATGCCTCCGCGTATTCGGGGTCTTCCTCCACCTGTAATTAGCTGGACATCTCTATATGACTGAAATACTGTCGAAGCGACGGTAAGCTCAAACAATCAAATCAAGTCAAGTCATCTGCATATGGGTTAATGGGGGTATGACAAATTGAGATACATTCAGGCTTTTAAAGTAGGACCCTCATCAGATTTGACAATTTTGAAAGTACTTTTATTTCACAAAGATAAAACATCATGTAATATTTAACAATTTATTTTACCCAAATCATCATTAAGATATGATAGCTTTTTTCTTTATTTTTTATTCTTTTTTTTTTTTTTTTTTTTCTTTTTTTTTTTTTTTTTTTTTTTTTTTGTTCGTTGTTGTTTTTACTGAAAATAAGGATGTATGAAATTATTTGTTTAAAAGAGCAGGAATATGAATAATCATCAAACATATCCTTGCAAATAAAATATCTTATTATTTTCAAGTCATCATTGGAGTTGATAGTAGGGGTAATTGAGTCAAGAATAGTTTCTATAAGTTATAGGGTAAAACAGATCGCTTTCCGTTACTTACTATCGTTTCGCCCAGCAATATTTGAGTCATCCAGTGACGTCCGTCTAACTACAGGGAACCCGGGTAAAATCATCAACACAGTTACCGTGAGCAAGCTGGAAGGCCTCCTCACATGAAAAATCCGAGTGACCCTGCTGGGATTCGAACCCACAGCGACGAAGGGCTGAATGATGTGAAGCCAGCGATTTATCCGCTCGAACTATCAAGTATATCATACAGATTAGTCATGATCAAACATGGTCAAACATTGTCGAAAAGAAAAGAAAGAGATATGGAATCAAACGCGAAAAAGACAAGGAGCAGAAAAAATAAGTGAAAGGAAGGCATTATGATAAAAAAAAAAAATGGAATATAACAGATGAGACTAAAATGAACAAAATATGACTATGTGAGAAGCAATTGATTTTTTTTCTCCTCATGAACACGATTGATTTCTTTATAGACGTAGGGCACTCGATCATACAGTGTCTGTCATAGAATATCAATACTAAGTATGGTGTACGGCACGTCACTCGGGATGAACTGATTAACGCCGTGTATATTGTATCTGCCCCTGTGTCCCGGGAGAGACGTTAGCTTGACATTATAGCATGCTTTGTTGAGATTCTGGTGGATATTTCTGGAAGAACAATTTAAATTAATACAGAATCACCATGGAAATATTTGCAGAATGCTTTGTTAGAATTGTTTTCCATTAGATCTACTATGTAATTAGCTCGTTTCGTATGTACATGTAATGTTTTTATTAGGTAATCCATCCATTATGAAATTATAATCATGGTCTATCAAAGGCTTAAAAAGACTTCAGTGCAGATGCAAGCATCAATTGATTTGGAGTAATGGGCTATTTTGCTCAAAGTCTGTAAAGGCTTGAATTACTATAAAATTCTCACGATTACTTGATGGGTGAATTACCTTAATAATTTGATCCAAAATTGTGCATAACTAAAGTTTGTTTGTTTTTAAATCGAAAATCAGTACATGATTCAAATATTATTTATATAAAATAGAAATATTTTCGTATGTATGTTATATAAGCATTTTATTGACAAATCAGTGTGAAATCATTGATAAAGTTTTGGTGATATATGGTGTCTATATCGATTTTGGCAGCTTCCCTGTGGATCACCATCACAATTGCCAAATAATTTGCATAAAAGCGACTTGCAGTGAGTTCGCTTTACAGCCAACTAATTACATTTTTCAAGCAAATCTTTATTATTGTTAGTAAATATATCGCCACGAGATTTCTGATCCTTACGCTGTTCCATGATATTATTTCTAAAATCAATAGCATGTAGTGAAACTCGTAAACAATTTATTTTTCAACAACAAGTACCCCGAAAAAAAATTTAAATCAAGTCCATGTTTAGTTCATTCGAGAAATATCCTCATGCAAATACAAGGGGGCATTGTTCGGGTCAATAATATTGATCCCATAGCAAGATGCTGGATCCCGAGTTACCCGGTACAACACATGGGCTGTAGGCTGGAGTCATACACGATTAAGAGGTCATCCTAAATATGTGGTCAATCAGAAGCTATGAAATATTATCAGCGATTTATGTCAATGGAACGCCATCTTATTTTTACTCTCCAAAGTACAAAATAGACAAAAATTGCACATTTTGTAGCAATGGGCAGCGATGCATCACGATCCATTGATTTTACATAGGACTCGAAAGAAAAAGTTAAACGGGAATAACGTTGTTTTTTTATTATTATTATTATTATTATTATTATTATTACTTACTTACTTACTTACTTACTTACTTACTTTGGTAAAGTGCAAAGGTTTGCAATTTATACCAATAGGCTATCAGAAATGTTATCTTATTATAAAATTTACGAGTGTAAACCAAAAGCGCAACCTCCTGATTTTTTAACTACTTTGTTATTACCTGTTCTGCCTCATTTAAAATGACAATTTCTCTTATAGTATTGTTTGTGACTTTTTACGCCTTAATGATATTTAATGTTAAAACCGACACACAACTTTACCTCGTGTCAATATTCCCTCACCAACACTTCAAACAAAATAAAAACCAGAAGTAGCAGACGACATTTCGAAATCTCCTCCACTGTTTCGTTTCGCAATATCAAGCCAACAAAGATATTTCAAAATGGCACAGCAGCGAGCAAGTACATCGCTGTTAATATATACTCTTGCGTGAATACTTTACCACCATTTCATTGCGCTCGTGGCTTTTGCACAGTATTATTTTTTTCTTTTTATAACTACTTCTCCTTAAAAAGTTGTCCGTTCCTGACGCCATATTTTGACCTTGAGAACTATTTGTTTGGACACTTTGTTGGAAAGATAATTCATTTATTTAACCTTTAGCTGTTGGGCAGTGAATACATTAGATAACGCTGCGGGGATTATCGAAACACAGTCTGTTCGTCGTAAAGTTGACAAATTCAATTGTTACGCTTCAATAGTTTCCTTAAGGATCAGTGTTTGCGCATGCGCTGAGCTCTTACTCTAGCGTACACTCTGTTCTATTCTGATTAGTGATTACGGATTTCGCGTTACCGGAAATTTCGAGTGAACACATTTGAAAGGATAGAATTTATTCCCAAAATGTCTTTCAAAATCGATGTTGCTATTTACTTGTGCATTATGGCAATGCTAATGTACACAGGTAAGTGATTTTTTTTATCTCAAGCATTTTTAAAACATGTTTTTTTGGTTGTATATCGGGATATATACATATAATTGCCTTTTCTTCAGACAAGTGTCCACATAGTTTGACCTCTACTGCAGTAGGTGAATTTAAAACGGTTGACTTGTTCTTACATGCATGTAGAAAAGGATATCTCGCCTATTGTTAAAGTTTAATCTGTGTTTGGTACGGTTGTCCGTAGAGCTGGCATGGATTGTAAAAGAATGTATCGAACAAATTGCAATCGATTTCGGGCTCTCCCGTGACCCGTCAAGCTTATTTCGGACAAAAGAGTAGGCATTAACTCTGAAGAATTACCTAATATAGATCTATTGACTTGTTACAAGTCACAACACAGTGAGGGCGCGCATGTATATATTTCACAGTGCAGATGTGTATAGACATTGTATAAAAAGAAATAGAAAGACAAGGTACAATTAACTATTCAATTTGTAGCCATTCATGACAGTATTGTAAACGATGGTTTGAATTCTTTCTGTTCAACTTGGCTTTACTTGTTTGTACGTTAATGGTAACACATTACACTGCCATGATGAAGGATCAATCAATGTGTTTGAATAGATGTAAACTGACATTACCTTCATCCCCCATTACAGATGCAACGCACTAACCTCGCATATCACGCATAGCGAAAGCAAAATAGGTGTAAAGAAATGAAGGAGAGATATATAAGGAAATTGATACAGTATGCATAGGGTAATATCATCATATATGTAAAGAAAATATGCTTTTTTAGCTCAGCCATTTTATTTTTTTTAAGAAAAAAAGTCACTGTGGTGTCGGCGTCGTTGTCGTCGTCGTCGTGAAAAACTTTAACCTTGGACAAAACTTCTAAACTATTAAAATGTCTGTCATCAAACTTAACAATTATACTTCTTCACTATCACAAGGGCTATATTTTCATCAAGGCCAATAACTCTTAGGTCCATTTTGAAAAATAAAAGTTCGTTCTCTTTTCAAAAAAAAAAAAAAAAAAAAAAGAGAGAGAGAGAATTTACATCCACATGCGATGCTGTTATTTATAATTAGCCTTACACGATCACGCCAAGGTGTCAAACGCGTTAATCTGAAATAAAGCGTCAATTATTATTGATAAATAATGCTTCTTATATGCTCGAACTTGATAAAAAAGGAAAAAGTCAGATTGTAACTACATTAATTTGTGTATCACTGATATGTATCTAAACAGGATATCATGTGTAGTGTACTTCACGCTGTGTGACAAGTCCTTTACTTCATATAAACTCATTTTGACACGATGGTAAACAGAGGAGACCCTGATTAAACAGCTCATTGAGGAGACCCAGATCAGACAGCTCCTTGAGGAGACCCTGATCAGACAGCTCCTTGAGGAGACCCTGATCAGACAGCTCTTTGGGAGACTCTGATCAGACAGCTCCTTGAGGAGACCCTGATCAGACAGCTCCTTGAGGAGACCCTGATCAGACAGCTCCTGATCAGACAGCTCTTTGGGAGACTCTGATCAGACAGCTCCTTTAGGAGACCCCGATCAGACAGCTCATTGAGGAGACCCTGATCAGACAGCTCCTTGAGGAGACCATGATCAGACAGCTCTTTGGGAGACTCTGATCAGACAGCTCCTTGAGGAGACCCTGATCAGACAGCTCTTTGGGAGACCCTGATCAGACAGCTCCTTGAGGAGACCCTGATCAGACAGCTCTTTGGGAGACTCTGATCAGACAGCTCCCTGAGGAGACCCTGATCAGACAGCTCCTTAAGGAGATCTTGACAAAACAGCTCCTTGAGGAGACCCTGATCGAAGGTTTCTTATTTTCTTCTGTATGCTACAAACATACAATGATGTTTCTTGAACTTCCTGTCGCCCGATTCCGTACTCCCAAATGACTCTGCATTAATTACTCTAGGTGATATCAATGACTGAGCAAAGAATCAGTACAAAAACTCAACTCTCAACTCAACATAAAGCTTGTCCTTAACGTGTCACTTGTACAAACATAGGAAAGTGTAACATAAAAGCAAGTGTAAGAATGTCTTAAAGAAAAAAGAAGCCCATTGTCACAAACTTTTTAATAAACAACACTGTAACGGGTCTAAAGCAAGCCTTGCATGAACATATGCATTCATATGTAACGTCATAATTTGCCTTATGACATAAGCATACCCTCAGACCCCCGACCGCGACATACCAAAGCCGGTGCTATTACATCTCAGGAATCGAACCCACGACTCTGATTACAGTATCCATACTACGCCCTGCCTCACATGAGTTGAATGATACTGTTCTATATTCTATTCTGATGGTGTGTGTGTGTGTGTGTTTTTTTTTGTGTGTGTTTTTTTGTTTTTTGTTTTTTTTTTGTAGAGACTCATTGTCAGCCAGTCCATCAACTGCAGCGCTTGAGAAAGTTTTATCAATAGGAAATCAATTTATTCTCAAAAAAGTAAAACATAGCCAATTGTTTTATCTCAATTCGAAAGTGACAAAGTACATAACATTGAACATATGTTAAACAAAATTGAATGGTAATGGCAAGATGTTCTCAATAAGGTATGACATTGATTATAATTTTTTGTAATTTAAAACAGGTGTTCTAAATATCATGATGTTTTTTCTTGATATTTATCTAATAATTATGAAAATTAGGTTTGTACAACTGCTTTATTTCTTAGAAAAAAAATGCAGGACTTGCATAAGAGTACACGAATGGTGTAAAGCTGAAACCAGTGCTGTCCTAGTTATCAACTTATCACCCAGCTTAATATCATAATTGGTCTTCGTGACGTACAAGTATATCATTATAAATCTACAATTCGATAATTCGAAACGTAATTAAATTCTTTGTCGAGATATTTCTTAACATTTGATCTATACTTTTTTTACACATTTTGTTACACTCCGCTTTAAGGTAATGTCCCTGTAATAGTTCTGCTAAATTTCGGATCTCTTTGCCTTTCACGGAGATAACCAAGGTTTCCTAATGTTTCATTAGGATATTTTGGTTATCTTGGTAGAGGTTAAGTGGTCCAAGACATAGCGGAACCGTTACAGGGACTTTAATTTAAAACATCTTTACATCTCTAGTCCCCATATGGGCCTAGTCTGTTGATATTCGCAGGGATGGTTATATGATATATCTCGGATAAAACTGGTTTCAGGTTAGCAACATTTATATATTCTTATGCAAGTCCTGCACATTTGTTAATGCAGCAATGCAGCTACCTGTATACATAGAGCATTTGAATCATTATGCAACACATCGTTGTGAAAACAGTATTAACATGAAATTGTAAGCATTTCATTTAGATCTATATATGGAGTAATTAAATGTGAGCGAGGGTGAGGGACCAGAGGGGAACATTATTATTATCCTCTGTTATTAGCTATGTATGTGTTTTATCATGGGGCCTGCCGCAGCCGAGTGGTTTTAGTTACTTGGTTACTAATTAAGTACCGTCCCCGGTGGCCAAGTGGTTAGAGCGTCCGTTCAAGAGCTGTGACACGTCAGGATATAATGTACCACGTGACTTGTGACCAGCACTGTATCTGTATCAGACACAAGGACGAAACTACCGTTGACAAGTTGACATACATCCAGTCTTATTAAAGTAAGAAAAATTATGCAAACTGAAGAAACCTACCCCCCCCCCCCCTTGATATTTTAAGCTACCCCCCCCCTTGATATTTTAAGCTACCCCCCCCCTTGATATTTAAAGGTACCCCCCCCCTTGATATTTTAAGCTACCCCCCCCCCTTGATATTTTAACTACCCCCCCCCCTTGATATTTTAAGCTACCCCCCCCTTGATATTTTAAGCTACCCCCCCCTTGATATTTTAAGTTATCTATGACCATGCACACTGGTACGTTTTGATTTCTCCATTTCTGATGGAATGTCCAATTTCTCTGAAACAAGACTTGTTTATATTTGCATGACATGTTTCTATAACCATTCCTTCTCTGTCCAATTGTTTCCTGCTGTCTCTCGTCATATGCACACGAAATGATCCAAAGGTCAAATAATACCCCATACGTGCTTAGAATTCATTAGTCGTAGCAGCATACCTAATCAATCCTTATTCCGTATTCCACATTAACAATACAAATTCTTTATTTCTGAAGTCTGTGTTTGACATGTGAGGGGATTGTAAAAATGAAGCACATAATAAGATGACCAAAACGGCGATAGCGCTGATGAACAGGGTTTTTAATATAATTATTTCGCATTCAATTTTTATTTCGTCATAAATTTATGAAAAAGAAGTTTATTAAATTTCAAGCAATGCCAATGAACCCAATATTTTGATATGTTTGTTATCATGCGTAAATACAGTACACAAATATTTGAACAAGTCTGTTTTAATGGACGGCTTCTCTCTCTCTCTCTCTCTCTCTCTCTCTTGTACCGTTTTTAAGATTTAACACACATACATGTATGCATTTAAATTAAGATAAAGCAAATTAAATTACCTATAAACTTATTCGTTATAGATATAATGGTGTGCGAATGTCTTTCTTAATATATGTAAATAAAACTGTAGTGTCGATGCTGGTGAAAATATCTCCAAATGAAAGGCGATTTACTCAACAATATTCAAATAGGATATATTAAAGATTCTCTAACAAAATCGAACTAATGTACTTAAAGACGTGAATAGCGGGAAGGCCCATCGTTCATGCTATGTTAATCTCTTCTTAACATCTTAAAATCACGTTATCTTAAAGTGATTCATCTCATTTGAAATGTATAGACTATAATGATCTTTTTACTATCGAGTCATTCTCGTTTAGTTCTAATTTATGTGTACAAGTTTGTTGGGTTTAACGTCTCGCAGACAGTATTTCAGTCATTTGGAGGTTATCGGGTATATTGCTGAGCCACACTGCAGTATCACGCAGTAGACATGTGGCATGATACCACATCTAGTCACATTCTCCTGACAAAAGGCATGCTAGGGAACTATACTAGTACCATTTTACCACCTTATTTATAAAACTTTGTACTGGTATTTTCAAATATTCCTTAAACAAGCAAGTGTACGGCCTACCCGAAATGTCTGAAAAGAATCTAATTAACATTTACACGATTAATTTTAAAATGTTAAATCGACATGAAATGGTCAATATAGACACAGAGTAGCGCTTTTGATCATTGACATTACACGAGGAGAGGCCGACAGATATTAAATTGCCATTGACGAATACCAGTTCTGCTACACGACCACAGTATCAGAATATCGAAACACAATTTATCAATCTCAAAGTTATTTTTCTTCGTGCTAGTACTAAGAATATCTGAAAATAAACATCGATTTTTAGATTATACAACTCTTCCACGGGGCGACTGC
This sequence comes from Solen grandis, assembly GCA_021229015.1. Lineage (NCBI taxonomy): Eukaryota > Metazoa > Mollusca > Bivalvia > Adapedonta > Solenidae > Solen > Solen grandis. The sequence continues at coordinate 64,999,521 of CM037779.1, read as the reverse complement.
GCTAGTTTAGGTTGAGCGTTTACATATTTTGCAGCTCTATTTTAATAACCACTAATGCAGGTTTATTTCTCCTGTGTTGCTTCTATTTTATACATAAATTAGTTCTCATGGTAACGCAACACTGAACACAGACATAGAACATTGACTAGAATTTATTGTGTTTCATAAATATACACGGACTCACGGTGGACTACCTTTGCTCACAGTGTATCGGTGCCGGGGTTGATAGAGTGTCTACTTAAGAATCCGGTGGTCACGGATTCGATATCCGGCCGCAATGTTTATCACAGTTGCTGTTTATAGTGGTGTAATCACTTACATTGCCCTTAAATCAAAATGCATTCCTAGGCCATCAGGATATACTCATACAGGGTAGTTCCAGGACTGGTTGACCCGGTGCCAGGATGATTTGCCTGGGTGTGGAATCATGCAACATGTCTACGGCGTGATACTGCGGTGTGGCAGCACTATATCTGTTTATAAAATGACTGAAATAGTGTCGATGTAAACTCAACAAATAAACAACATGTAATAATAATTCACGGAGTCGGTGTTATTCCGCAGTGAAAATCACTAGTCTGTATCTGTTTCGAATGACTGACATTTTAGATAATTTATTAAATACTCTTGTGAACATCAGCTTATTTGATATGATCAGACAAAATGTATGGATACATCACATGAATTAATAACTTGATGAATATTATTTTTACTGAACTTTAAATGGTACACGAAACAATTGATTTTTCTTTGTCGCGCAGTGAATGTAGAATCTGAGTTACGATATTAAATTAGCAACAGAGGCGACCTTGATCCGACAGCTCCTTCTAGGAGCTATCTGACCTGGGTCTGCTCTGTTTACCAATGCATGAAAATGAGTCTATATGAGGTGATGGGTTAAAATTATAACTAAATAAAGAGACGAGATACGGTTGAATATAAAAAAAGAACAACAGAAATATCGAGTAGGATGTAACGTTGAGATCGATGAATCACGATGAAGTATCGAGTACAGTTCATTCCCTGCTGGTAGAGGAATCGCAGCCAGTAATGTGATGGTCTTAAACACGCTCGAGGAGAATCAATGTTGAATAAGTATCTACTTGGAAGCAATGCTTCAGCTGGGAACTAGAGAGAGCAAGCGGCCTACCAGAGAATGTATTGTCATGACTAATCAATGGATAAATGGGAAATCGATCGATCCGTACTCAAAAATTCTAAAACGAATTCATACGAGGAGTCGCAGATGGACAATAGTCCAAACTAATTAGTTTTTCACTTTGATTAAAACAGTAATGACACAGAACAGGGTCAGGTTCAGTGGTACCCAGTGTGTTGCTTTGACAAATGTGACTATAACATGTTTTAAAACTGCAATAAAATGATGATATGCCAAGGATACCATGCTATTTTCGGTCTAAACACAAGCTTAGTTTACTGTCCCCACTGACTGAGTGATTAAAGCAACCGCCTCGGGAGCGGGAGGTCGTAGGTTCGATTCCCGGCCGCAACACACCAAACTAAAAGATGGTACTGGTATAGCTTCCTTTCTTGGCGCTCAGCATATTAGGATAATTCCAGGATTGGTCGGCCCGTTGCCAGGATGGTGTATGACACATGTCTATGGCGTGATACTGCAGTATGACACTTCTATATCTATCTCGTGTAGACATCGTCTCCATGTGACTGAAATACTGTTGATAGGACGTTAACCCAACAAACAATCTTAGTTATTTTCCAATGACTAGAATACTGTCGGCGGTAAAAACAAAGTTTTTAAACCTAGCGATATCCGATAATTTCATACCCCCCCCCCCCCCCACACACACCCCTACCCCTTCGGTGGCCGAAATGATGCAGTTTTGCTGTTTAGAATAAAATGTACTTGCTCGGGCGATATGCAGTTTTACTGTTAAGAATAAAATGTTCTTGTTCGGGTAAGATTTCGCCAAAATCTCCCAGAGTCGAACTCAAGATTAAGTCAAGTCAAAACATGAACGTTTTAGGCACAGGACACATTTGATCAAGTTGTTATTGATATACATGTTATATACCTTCATAGAATAATGTACTGTTTTGTTGCATTGACTGGTTTTCTTTAAGGATAATCCATAAAAGCAGAACCAGAAGCCGGGTCATATTTTATCTTGGGTATAGAAGTCTGCGGGAAGCTATGCCTGTAGATATGCTAATCCAATCAATGTAACAAAACAATCATGTAAGATAAGACAAGACTGTACGTACATGTTTATTCATTCCGTATAGCCTATTTGGTGTCTGCATTATGTTGGTTTAAAATGACATTTGTTTAAAAGTTAAAATTGTGTTGTTTTTTTTGTTTTTTTTGCGGGGTGGGTGAGAGAAGAAAAAGGAAAAATGTGTTTGTTGGTTTTTTTTGTTTGTTTTTTTGGAACTTCTGTATTATCATCAGAGAGTGAGAAAGATTATAAATCATAAAGGTAAATGAATGACATACCTCAGTGGAATTGCGGAGAATAAAAAGGGAATTTGGACAGCCACACAATTAGCAATATCTTACGTTCAGATTCTGCCGAATTTTGCAAAACATTGATCGATCGATATTGTTCCATCAATTTCATAAAAGTTGTTTCCCCCATTTTTCCAGTTTGCAAATTTGCCGATTTTCTTCGATCATAATAGTTTAAAATTGCTCTTCATATCAAACTATTTAATGGAGATATTCAATTGGACTGAGAGTAACAGGAATTATTCCTGATTTGAATTCATATTGCGAGCACTTTCGATTCCTAAAACAGAGAATAGCGTGATGTTAAATTAAGAAACACGATGATGTTATGTTTCAAAACAATTTCTTGGGGAGTTATTAAGTATTAGATTTTTTTTCTTTTTCTATAAAGACTGTAACAGTAAAAGGGTTAAACACAGTAGTTAAAGCTCAACAGCCTCCGGGGGCGCTGTGGTCCAGTGGTCACGTTCACGACTGCAGATCCAAAGGTTATGGGTTCGAAACCCGTTGTGGCCAAGGATATTTGCATGACCTTCCCAGGCGCGTAGTACTGGTCCAACCTAAGAACCATCGAGAGGGATTAGTATAAGTTGTAGGAACTTGTTTCCCAATCGACGTAAAGTAAATAAGTTTAAATTGAAGTATTCCTATCTTGCGATACTATTTAAACCCTAACCGCAGTATGAAGTGCTTATAAGATAAGCATGGAATAGATAGAATATCTTAATCAATAAACAACTTTTTATGCGTATGTATCTTACGTAAAGCTCGTCCGCTATGTTGTTATCTTCTATCACAAGTTTTAACCAGGGAGTCATCACATCTTGTTTTCTCTTTGAAATACAGCAAAATGTATATGTTTCATCCATATTTACCTACAAAAAAATCTATAGTCTTGAACTGATCCCAAGAAGATATTTAGAATGTGAAACATATACTTATGAGGGATGACTAACCGGACACATCTTAATGACCAAACATAAGACTATGTCACCAAACACCATGTTATTCAAACTGAATACAATGAAAGTATCATTCACTTATATACAACATCAGCTGAACATAATGGTGGAATCACACAGCAGTTTATTTTCATGACTGAACATAATGAATAAAACAACGAGCAGAATAGTATTATAACTAAAATATCTGTAATGCCCAACATTATATTGTTGTGACTTAACATAATTTTATTTCCACTTGCCTGTTTAGTTTAAGGACTTAACAATAAAAGCATCTAATAACACATTGCCTAGACGAAAGAAAATCCTAGACGAAAGAAAATATTACCAGACTTAACACGACGCTTCAATAATTGGAGACAATTAATTTACCGCCCAGCACATTAATTGCATCTCTGACTCAGCATAACTTTAGTTGACCCGGTTGATCACAACAAAAGACAGTTTCGGCGTTCCATAGAGTCGTACTGCACTGATGAGGGAATTTGATACAACCTTAACCTAAAAGCGACGGCAAGACAAGATGTTACAGTACTGCGATTTGTCGAGATATGTTATGAAGTGATGCTTTACATTTACATGCATTGCAAACAAATGTATTAGAATGTAAATAGTATTTTGTTACATGTAAGATACGTAGATGGAGAATATTAGGAGAAAGATAGGTAGATATGTAAAGTTTGCTATGGGGAAAAGGTCCTGTCTTCGCGACTCAGCCCAAATACGACCACGATACATCAATATTCAACAAGGTGTACAGTGCGAAATCTCTATATAGCCCAGACGACTAATGAATCCTTAATGACAAGATCTCCCTTGGTTCTGGCATTAAGTGTCAGAGTTATTTCAACTTTACAAGGCCTGTTTTGGACGTGGATTAACACACAAAAGGACAAGCACTATAGTCGTTCGTCCGAATACCATTTAGAACTGGTGTGACCTACACTTAAAAAAATCAATACCTTTTGATATTGCATTAGCCGTGTATATTGACCGAACTGATTTGAACAGATCTATAGGTAGGAAAAACGAGACGGTCGCTTATAAAGGATTATCAGATAAGTTTATATCATTGTTGCCAAACGTACTGTGGATTCTGAAAAGTGAAAACTTCAAACTAAGCTAAATAGTTTACTTTTTTTGTTGGTTGGTTTTAACGTCCAATTAAAACTATTTCAGTCATTTTGAGACTACGTCTACTTAAGACAGACATAAAGCTGTCACACTGCAGTATCAGGACATAGACATGTGGCATGATACCACAACGAGTCACATTATCCTGACAACAGGTCAACCAGTCCTGGAAGTACCTTGAATTCTAGGAAACAAATCGGCAAGCAAAGACCTACAAGTACCATTCTTTTAACGACTTTTGTATGTCGCGGTTGAGCAGGAACGCACGACCTCCCACTACCGATGCGAACGCTTTAACCACTCGACCACCAGAGACAGTAGTTTGCTTACACATGCATTAAAATAAAGAAGTGGTGATTTCGCTAATTCTGGTAACTGCATAAAACCTATGCAGCTCGAAATATGATGCATTTATGACTACCGTCGACGGTGGCCAAGTAGTTAGAGCGTCCGCCTTGAGAGCGGGGTGCCGTTGGTTCGATCACCGGCCACGGCGTACTAAAGTCGTTAAAAAGGGGCACTGATATATCTCCCTTGTTTGGCGCTCATTATTTAAGGGTAGTTCCAGGATTGGTTGGCCCGGTGTCAGGATAATGTGACTGGGTGTGGTATAATGTCACATGTCTACGGCGTGAGACTGAAGTGTGGCAGCACTATATCTGTCTCAAGTAGACACAGTCTCGAAATGACTGAAATACTGTCGGTGGGACGTTAAACCCAACAAACATCTAAAGCGGTAACTAGAACTTCAGATTATACAGATATATCTCTTGCACCATCTCTCCCTGTCTCTCCTTGTCTCTCATTGTATCTCATTGTTAAATGTACATCGTGTTTTGTGAAAATGATAGAATATTAATGTATATGTTGTTCGCTGTTATTGTTTGCACATAGGTTTTTTTATAAGATTGTAAATAAGCTTTCATATATCTATCTGATGACATAGGCTGTGTAGTGACAAAACGTGATTAATGAGAGATGCAGTGGTCTTGTTACAATTTGCCCCGCCCACTCATTATCCTATAGGAAAGTAATTAGGGTTTACGATAAATTAGGTCTGAATTCCTACAGCCTCTCGACTAACACAGTATGTATAATGTTGTCAATGTTCAGTCATAAAACCACTTCACTTTAAAGTACTGGACTGTAGTACACTAGCTGATTCTGGAAATATGTTGAAAAATTTCATTTAATTATGAGTGTATTTCACATCACATCGTGTATTGGCTGTCAATTACATTGTCGTTATACGCAGATGCGGATTTAGTGGCAGATGTCTGTGTCCCCTATGTCCCTCTAGATTCTCTTCTTGCTCCTTTGGCAAAAACTGTGATCAGGCCTCTGCATGTATGTAATATCTCTAACTATATTACACCGTTCCCGGTGGCCGCGTGGTTAGAGCGCTCGCTTCGGGAGCGGGAGGTCATGGGTTCGATCCCCAGCCGCGACAAACAAAATTCGTAAAAAATGGTACTGGTATAGCCCCCTTGATTGGCGCTCAGCATACAGAGATAGTTCTAGGACTTGATAACCCGGTGTCAAGATAACGTGATCGGGTGTGGTATCATGCCACATGTCTACGGCGTGACTGAAATACTGTCGGTGGGACGTTCTACCCAACAAACGAACAAACAAGCAATATTATAATTATGTATTATAACATGAAGACATTAACTAAGTACTACGAGTGTTTAGAAAGATTGCCTTATAAGGGGGCTATAACAATAGCACTGTCGTGACTTAATGGCCAGAACAATGAACTGGGTATGTTAATCAGGCCATATGACCACGTCGTAACAATGCCGTATGTCAGTACTTTTTCTGTCCGAGACATTCTCTCCAAATGACCGAAACTGTCGGTGCTATGTAAAATTCACAGTGAATATATACATGTAAAGATATACATATAGATATGTACATATATATAAGCCCCTCACCGCTGTGGGTTCGACTTCGGATTTTTCATGTGAGGAAGCCTTCCAACTGGCTTCCGGTAGGTCGGTGGTTCTACCCGGGTACCTTTGTGTACTCGGGGTCCTCCTCCACCTGTAATTAGCTGGACGTCGCTATATGATTGAAATACTATCGCAGCGACGGTAAACCCCATATATATATGTATATAGCATGAAATATGTATATTGCATTAAACCTATTTCACATGAGTATTCCTTTGATATTTAGTCTGGTAAAATCACTTTTAATACACGCATTCTTTCAGCAATGATACTGTAGTGTGACAACAACATATTTGTCTCAAGTAGAAAAAGTCTCCAAATGACTGAAATGCTGTCGGTGCGACGTTTTACCAAACAAACAATACTTAAAAGTGCTTACTAAACCTCCCTTTTTTGGTAAATAAGGCCAGATTCTTGAAGTTGTGGATCAAATTAGGACTGTTGCTCAAAGCTATTCTACATGAAGAAAAGCTCATTAGTTGTGGAATTGAAATAGAGCCAAGTCCCGTTTACACGATTCGGTAATTAATTGCGGAGGATGCTGGTCCGGGGGTTGTGTTTTGAAGGTCACCTTCCAGTACAGCTGGTTCGCAGCCTTTCCTTCTGGTAATTGATTCTGAGAGTGGCTACATCAATGTTTCATCCTATTGATTGACTACATGATATATATATGGGCTTATTTTTGGGAGCATGAAGATGTTCATTGTCTGTGGATTGATCTTCCTTTCCATTTTGTCTTCTTCTTCTTCTTCTTTTCTTCTTCTTCTTCTTCTTCTTCTTCTTCTTCTTCTTCTCCTTTTTCTTCTTCTTCTTCTGTACATATATGTATACGTAAAAGAAGTCTTTTCTTTCCCTTTCTATTCTTTTCTTGTCTTGATATATTACATATCTGGATTTCCCCCTTTTCCTTTATTCTCGTCTTTCATTTCTTCATTGATTTCATCCTGAAATGTACCTTCTTCCTTTTTATTTTTTTTTTAAATTTTTTACTTTTACTTTCATTTTTATTTCGGTTGTCTAATTACCTATTATGATCTGATCTCTTCCATGAAAACCCTCGACTATCTCAAGTGTTTCAGTTTTGTTTACATAGGGCTGAAAGAACAGCCGACTATGAATGGTTGCTATGGTTAACCTTGGCCCTTTACCTCGTTTTGATACCTTGGCAAACAGAAGAGATCCGGTTTAAACAGCTCATTGCAAGAAGCACTGGTGGATAACGCACGAATGGTTATTAAGCTATTTTCGAAATGAACTTACCGTGGGTATCCGATGATGGCTCAGGAGCTATCTGATCAGGATCTCCTCTGTTTGCACATACAATACGAAAGCTCAGATTCTATTGTTTGCACAGCAAATAAAAATCCATAGCTTTATATACCGTTCAAAGTTATATAATCAAACTCGTACATCTCGTACATATACATACAGGCGCAAGACTAAGTTAGGGTAAAGTTGTCTTGATGAAAGTTATGCAAACTGATTTTTTTCAGAACGTCAGTATGTCCAGTCCAGATCTGTATTTAAGACCCAAGAATCTCCCAACTAAAATGCTATTTACATAAATATCCATTATATGGTTCAAATAAAATCACAAAATATGTTTTTGAATAGAATTTGAACTAGAATTTATGAATAAATTTTAAAACAATTGTAATAAAACTCATGTTTACAACCTTTATTCAAATACATTCCCATATTGTAGCTTTTTTGTCTTGGCTACATCATATAAGCTCATTAATTCTTTTGACGCAGACGGAATATCATATGCATTTAAATGACGCAGTTTAGCTCGACAAACCTAATTTTTACATTAACGTCTTATATATAAAAAAATCATCATCAAACGGTCCCTGTTAGCCTAGTGATTAGAGCGTTCATCCCGGAATCGGGGGATCGTGGTTCGATCCCCGATTGCGACAAACCAAAGTCGTGAAAATGACACTTGTCTCCCTTGTATGCCGCTCAGCATATAAGGGTATTTCCAGGACTGGTTGGCCTGATGTCAGGATAATGTGACTGAGTGTGGTATCACCCCACATGTCGACGGCGTGATACTGCAGTATGGAAGCCCTTTATCTGTCTCAAGTAGACATCGTCTCCAATTGACTGAAACAAACAAAGAAACAAAACCAATTTTGTTATTGGTTCTTTAATGAAACCCCATCTGTGCCCATACCTTAAAATGATTGTCTGATGATTTAAAATTTTCAGCTTCCGGCCTGGAGTGTTTCTCTTGTTCTAATCAGAATGACGATAAATGTGGAGTCACGTGGGGTTACGGCAAAGATGGCGGCGAGGGCGATAATTACCTGGTGAAATGCGAAGGTCCAAATGCTGTGTGCAGAAAAATTCAGTCAGAGGACAATACTAAAGGTGTGTAGCCAATACTTAAATCTTCGTATATGTAGTATTGTAGTGTATTCATATATATATATACTTGCCCGTCGTCGGAACCGACTTTATATATTACGTTACCACCACCGTATATATCGTGGGATTTTCAATTCGCAAAACTTTGTTTTCATGAATATTAATCTGATTCTTGCTGACCAAAGAAACCACGCGTAGTATTTTGAAAACTGTTAAGTTATAAAATCCGAATAACTATATGTAACGCGTCGTTTCATTGGTCAAATGATCCTTGCTGTCTCCGCCACGGATCAGATAAAATGTCTAATTAATAATCAGTGAATATAAAGTTTTGCAAATCAAATAACCCACGTTCGATTACTGAGCAAACGTGTATTCCAACGATGAAATTTATCCTAATATATGCAAATTTTAATACGTATACATTGGTATGCCTGTTACCAGCACGCCTTTTTGGCAATTCAACACTGACGCTTAAATGCACATGGACGGATTTTAAACATGTTTTTTATGTGGAAAACTTGATTTAGCAGCAAAAAGGAAATAAATGCCAAATAGCATGTCAGTATCTATCTTTACCTCTTTCCTCATTTGTTCTGACGCCCTAGCAAAACAGGTCTGACCACGATCATTCAGCTACTGGAAGAAGCTGTTTGACCAGGGTCTCTTCCGTTTTCTCGTGCAATGTTGAAGATTAGATTAAACATAATCTGCTAGGCTAAAAATCCTTTTAAGATTTAAAAAAAAATGATATTAATAAATTCATTAATATTCATGAATTCACGAGATGGAGCGTTATTTCAGAATCATTCTATTTTGTCAGAGAATTTAGCCTACGACTTAAACTAGCCCCCCGCCCCCATCCCCCTTTGCTACAGCATTAAAGGTCATCAATCCATAATAATCATCATGGTCGTTTAAATGTTTAAAAAAATTCAGTGCAAATGCAAGCATCCATTGACTTGGATTTGTAGGCTCTTTTGCTCTAGAAAGGCTTGCGTTTACTATAAAATTCCCACGACCACTTGATGGACCATGATCACAACTTAATGATGGATTACCTTAAGCTGAGTAGAACTGGAAGTGAAATGTTGTTTAATTAAGTTGTGGTCAGTGGTAAGCATGCATGCATGATCTGATAACGTAATGGTTTCTAGTTGTTGTTGTCTGCTTTGATTCTGATTGTTGTTTTTCTGATAATAAATTTGTTGCATTTGATAAGTGGTCCATTTATCATTTGTCATTTTGTGTTTTCCATCCCTCTGAACTAGTAGAACAGACTAATTTCACATCTAGTAAATCGCACTAGACATACATAGATTGTTTTATGCCTACACTCATGTATTACTTTGGTTTACAATCCATTTCTTTTGTAAATTCAAAATCACCGTTTCTCGTTTTATGTAAATCTACTACTTCGAAGGTAATTAAACATCATTTCTTACACTTTGGTTTTACACAGATATTACTGTATTCCATTCATTATTATTAATAAATAAACGTCCTCGTTTCTGTCCTCAGCTACAAGCTCCATGTTATTAAATAAACGTCCTCGTTTCTGTCATCAGCTACAAGTCCATATTATTAAAAAAACGTCCTCGTTTCTGTTCTCAGTTACAATCTCTTTTTATTAATATTTATAAACTTCCTCGTTTCTGTTATCAGTTACAAGCTCACATTTTTAAATAAACGTCCTCGTTTTTATATCCTGCTTCAAGTTCCACCCAAGCCTCAGATGATTTTGTTATGTTCACTTTATTATTATTGTCCATGTAATCATCGAACCTTAAACATCTCATGGACAAGTTCAGTGTCTCCTTTTAACGTTTACGCGAGTTTGATATGACAAGCTGGAAATCGCCTCGCGTGCCAGAGTTCGTGGTTCGATCCCCGGCCGCGACATACAAAAGTCATAAAAATGGTACTGGTATAGCTCCGTTGCTTTGCGCTCAGCATATAAGGGTAGTTCCAGGACTAGTTGGCCCGGTGTCAGGATAATGACATTTTGACCAGGTGTGGTATCGTGCCACATACTGCAGTGTGGCAGCATTCTATCTGGTTCAAGTAGACATGGTCTCCAAATGCCTGAAATATTGTCCATGAGACGTTAAACCCAACACACAAGCTAAAATTATATCAAAAAGTTCATATTTGATGTTGACAGACACGGTTGAATGATGGATATAAATAACTTTAACCTGCTTCGCTGCTTCATTATTGCCCATCTATTCAAATTATGTTTTATTAAGGACATAACAAACTTATTATAAAGCTCGTGCATCGCCTTAGCAACTCAGGCGATAGTGGCTAAATATAGCTACCAACACCACCGGCGCAGAAGGTAGACTACAGGTATCGTTCATTACACTATGAAGCAATGAAATTATGTTGGCAAGGTTACCGAATGGGGTTAGAAGCAGGAGGTCGTGGGTGCGATCACCGATCGCGACATAGAAAAGTCGTTCTGATCTAATCCTACTTAAATTTGTACAAACCGTCCCCGTAAAAGTACGAGATAATGTTAAATCGTGCATGTGCATGTTTGTGTGTCCTTTACTGATATCAGGCATAATATAATACACGGAAATCACCCCTCCCCCATCTAACGAAACTCGTTCATTTAGTGTGGACCTCGTGTTTTCTTGAAGTATATAAACTGATATATAAAATCCCTTATTATTCAGGTTCAAAGAAAATAATTAAAAAATAGATTTAAAATTTAATTTAAATTTCACGCCCTGGGTTTTACATTGTTTTAATTAATTAAAATTAATCGAGGTATAATCCAAACAGCATTTCACAAAACATCTTGGACCCAAGTTGTTGCATGTCTGATTCTGGAGGCTTCTTTGTGGCTTCGATCCTTTAACAATAAATACCAAATGCCATGGGATGGTATTATAGCTCTCTTCGCTTCTCATCATTATTTGGTTGACGTAATTTCACGTGATTATGGCGTGACATTTCAGTGAGATAGCACTGTCGCTTCAAGCTAAACCCGGGAAACAAACAAACCATTGTGCAAAATGTCAAAAGTATCAATTTAGCTTGGAAACAAGACGCAACTGATTCCATTATATGCCTTACAGGAGCTGAGATAGAAATAAATATTTTGCTCTCAAAAAGAACTTTGTTCAAAAGTTACACAATCCTAATATTTTTACATAATGTACGTTGGTTTCACCTGCTTTCGAACATATACATCTCACAAATTATGGTCACATACTCTTCATGTTGAACTTATCCTTTATCATATTACTTCAACGTGTTTTAGCAAAATTATCAACTTTCTTATTTTATTCCAAAGTGATTTACATGTAGAATTTTTTAATGTTTTTCTGTCTATTTTATATCTCTCGTATGGGTGAACATAGACAATCTAACGATGACCAGCTCACATTGGTCATGTGTCATCAGATAGCATTTAAGGTAATCCATCTATCTTTAAATCATAATCATGGTCCTTGAAATGCTTGAAAAGACTTCAGTGCAGATTGGCTTGGACTTAAAGATCCTTTTGCTTAAAGTCTATAAAGGTTTTCATATACTATAAATTCCAACGATCGCATAATGGACCATGATTATAATTTAATGATGGATGGATTACCTTAAGACCCTAAGATATGCCATACAATAACCACTGCCGCCACGAGTAAAGTCATGTCAATTTAGAGTTATTTCAACGCGCTAGGTACGTCTCCAACAATAAAAGTTAATGTTGTCATTTTTTCATAGCTATCCTCATAAATCGGTACCATATAACCATATATAGTCAAGTGGATTTTGTTGCAGAAAAAAGCTTATACTGAAGTGGTTTAAAACATTGACCTGGAATAGTGTTACACAATATTATATGCTGTTGGGAAAGACAAACACACTTCAGATGGTCATAACATGAGGCCAATCATAGGGAATCGATACCATAGTCTTTGGCATCCGCCTCGCCTCGCGGTTAAGTCACGCTACGCAACTAGGGCCGACCATACTGATGTGGAAGCTGTAAAAAACATTATCATTACTTTAATAAAATATTCTTATTTTTTTATTATTTATAATTCCATCATTATAAACGTTATTGAAATGAAATTAACCTAAATTCATATGAAATTTAAAAGCAGTACGTAGTAGTGGTGGTGTTACTAATCAAGGGAAGTAACTGCTGCGGAGCTAATCAATAAATCGTAATGCCATCTAAAGTAAGCTTGTTTGTATTGCACTTTAAAACTATTGATTGTTTAAACAATTATTCTACAAGATCTAGAAAAAGAGGATTCACTAAGAGTTTTACAAAATGGTAAAACCTAGCCTTTTAAACAGTCAAACCTGTCTTAAGCGGTCAATCTGTGGAACAAGAGAAAATGGTGGTCGCACATGAAATAACAAAAATTTGATGGTATTAAAACTGACTGTTAAATACAGGTTGTTCGCTTAAAACAGGTGGTCGCTAATACAGGTGAAAATTATTGTGTCGCCACAGACTAAAGTATGTCCTATGATATTAATTTACTTATTCTATGCTTAATAAGTAGCCCATGTACATCTTAAATGTGTGATTTATTACTCAAATATATCGTTCTTTTGAAAGGCTGTACATGTATATAGTGTTACATGCCTGTACGTATATGGTATATATGAAAATCAGTATATCATGGGATCTCTATCTCGTTATCATTTTAAATGTTATACACATTCTGTGAAAGGTCTCTTTGCCTTCATAAAGCATCATATCAACAAAAAGTGGTTTCAACAATTCTGTGTCAGATACACGCTCCGTCGTATCATCTTTCTCTCGCTTTTTCTTTTTCACGAGGATTTGGATTCATGTTTCCATTTCATCTGTTTCAATATGGCTGGTTTTAGTGGTTCGATTTTCTCTTTCTTCCGATGATGAAGATAAGACCAAGTGATGTTTTGAACGATTTATGCCTTTACTTAGGAAAAAAAAAGATACGCGTCCTGGTGTTTGGAACCGAACGTTATAAATATCTGCACAACTGGAAAGTATATTGTTATCTGTTTCATCATCCTCGTAAGTCAGAAGGAAGGTGTGTGTGTGCGCGCGCGCGCGCGCGCGCGCTCAAAGATCTTTATTCCGCCGATTGCGCTGGCGTAGACGCTCTACGTTAATCCCCATCAACGCCACCTAATTTTTTAAAAAGATTTTTTCTTGCTTCATTTCAGGAGGGATGGTCGTCACTCGGGATTGCTGGAACCTTAATTCTACCGAGCAATACAAGCCAGCTAATGATTGCCGGGAGTTTTTCCTCGGCGAAGTCTGCTACTGCTCCGGAGACGAACCTTGCAACGGGCAACAACCCTTGCAGCCTTTAAAAGCTCTTATTCTTCTCGTATTAGCTCCCCTCGTTAGATATTTATTCTAATTGTAGATCAAACTTGTTTACAATATCAGGGTTAGTAGACAAATTAATTTAAGTAGAATAGAATTTAAGTTAGCGAAGGTAAATATTGCCATAAAACCATGTAACCTTGTCCAGTAAATATACACTGAGATAGAGAAAAAAAAGTAACTTTATAACTGTTGAGCTACACGTCTGTATATGGAGAAAAAAAAGTAAACTAATGAATCACGTTTTGCATCAATAAAGGTGTAATTTAGGGATGGAATCTTATCATCCGGCTCATCCGTCCTTCTGTCTCTAATTTTAACAATTGTATATAACTTAATATGTAGTGATCTCCCATAAATATAGACACCTTTGTAGTGATCTCCCTTGCAAGCCTCTGCCTTTTTCCATGTAAGGGGGGGTAACAACTGTTATTATATGGCAACCTTAAAATTTCCTACATATCATGATACATATTATATGTTTTGATAGCCTTGTACATTTTTGCAGGGTTACTGACAGGGAACATTGAAAACATTCCTCAAAATGTCAGAATTGCATTGATATGTGTAAAATAGCATATTAATCTATTCCCCACCCCCTTGGACATGTACATATACAGTTTGTTGAAAGTCTCATATAAAGTTAATGATTTACATGCAGATGAGTAAGTTACGTTCATTTTAACAAATTATGCAATCAAAACGAAACATTTCCTGAAAATTCATGGGTCCGTATGAAACATTTTTTTCAATCGGGTAAATTTAGATAGTTGTGATGTCATTAGTACATGGATTGTTGTTGAGGGCACATTAATTCTAGTTAAATCACCTTGTAAATACTGTGTATTAATATGCCTGTGTAGCATGTCGCTGTTAAATGAGTAAACGTAATTCCTGTCATTACGATTATATTGGAATATATAGAAATGTGTTTTAGCAGTTGGATTGATAAAGGGCAATCCCAGAAAAGGACCGATCGAACAAATAAAATAAGATTTGTGTTGACAATACCGGGATTATTTACTGAATACCTCGTATTCCAATAGAAGTATAAGTAGTAGTAGTTTAAACCTGTTTATTTTACGCCGGTCGAGAAACAAGTTCTTACAACTTAAACTAATCCATCTCGACGGTTTCAGGGTTGGACCAGTACTTTGCGCCCAGTAAGGTCATGGAAATGCCTTGGGTCCCTACGGGGTTCGAACCCACATCCTTCGAATCAGCAGTTGGTTAGGTTACCTCATTAGAAATGTTCATTTACCACAGACCAAATGCTAGGGTTTGATCCTTACAGTTTGTGATACATATTTTTAGTCCTCCCCTCTCGCAAATTACTGGTCTAACAGAGTAGCCGTCGAGAGTCATTGGTAATTTGTAAAATATTTTTTCTAATTCGACAAAAAAGATTTGTATTAAGCTTTTACTGCGCCTTATTATATGGAAATAACCAAAAGCAAGGTCGTTGTACAATAAGTAGCTTAACGTTTATAGCCTGCTTGATATTGAGTTTATTGTCTA
This sequence comes from Solen grandis, assembly GCA_021229015.1. Lineage (NCBI taxonomy): Eukaryota > Metazoa > Mollusca > Bivalvia > Adapedonta > Solenidae > Solen > Solen grandis. The sequence goes on along the minus strand of CM037779.1, from coordinate 64,983,744 downwards.
CAATCGTATATTGTTGTTTTTTATTTCTTCTATATGCGTTGTGAAATCAATGTATGCTCACATTACCATTACGGATCTTTTTTTTCTGAGTTTGAAGAAAACAATTTTAAATCAAATTACTCAGACCTCTAAAATTCTAAACATGTTTTTTGGGAAAACGTGCATTTAAATATACTTTGATCATATTTATAAGCATAATCGGAGAAATGGAATCCTTACTCATGCAATATAATAGTTTGATTTTTGTACATCGATTTACATATACCTTTGTTATTTGTAAAACTATATATATGAAATTTCGTATGTTTATGTTTAACTGAATGAAATATATAATTGCTGTTGATTGTACAATAATTAGGTCAATGCGTGTTGCAAAACCAAGAAAAGCGACGGTTTGTTGGAGAATAAAACCTTTTTAATGTGTCTGAAAGTTATTTATAAAAACAGATGCTATATATATATATGTAGAAATCATACAGTTGTATGTATTCTTAATGTACATAATTATTATACATTATTTGTAGGTGAAAGAAAAAAAAAGATTCTTTTTTCGATATCAGTCATCAGATGCTAACGGAAATGTCAAGAATGAATGCTGTATTTGAGACTGAATAGTTTTTATATTTAAAAAAAAACAGTATATGAAAATTCTCATTTGTTAATAAAATTATTTTGGTACTGAAAACACTTAAAATTGTCATAACTTAAGCTCGATTGTGTCAGTAAATGTTCAAATGTTGCACACCAGAAGATATTCAGTCTGTTTTCTCCTGTCTTTTTATTGTTTTTTACCAAAGACCTAGGTTTTAGGTCTTTGTTTTTCCCCTCTATTTTTGTAAAGGATTTGGCACGAACGATAACCCGTGCTTTCCTAATTAAGACCCGAATTATCGTTCGCTAAAAATGGCAATCTCGAAACGAATACTCAGAATCATCGGCATTACTTGTATCTTAGTTTTATCATTATGTTTTTATTATTTTATTAAAGCACAGAATACAATATGTTTAATGCAAGGCTGTCATATAATATGGAAATGATCAAATAATACTTGCCCATGGTTTTAGCACTAAACAGTCACAAAAATCTTTTTCGCTTCAAGTCGCATTTTTCATTGTTTTCACCTTGTATTAAATTGTATTTTATACACTTCAGCGGCATTATTTTGACCAATCATTTCAACATCCTGGGCAATATCATGAACTACGTGTATTTTGAGCACAACTGTTGTGTGTAAGAATATAAGTGTGAAAAATGTATAGAAAAAAATAAACCGCTGTTTTATAAATGTATGATTTTGTTTTATTTTTGTTCCCTGACATACACAACTTTATATCCTCTGTATAAATAGGACTTATTACCTCATATCTTTAAGCGTTTTTGTTTTTTTCTTTCTTTCTTTTTGTAACCATGAAAGAAAACGATCCCTACGCCATTTTATTGTATTAATCCGCCCCGTATGTTTAAGTCCGTGTATAATATACTAACGTGATAAACAGCGTTAAAGAACAAACTTGTTTACACACATGGCGATTGATAGAATCTTAATTTGCCAATTAGTGTTCTCCAGGTCCAAAACGTCGGTCACGTGTCCCAAAGCTCGAACTGATATCATTCAGTCGCAAAGGTTTTAGGAACAACAACTATCTTATCAGAATTTCATTATCAGGGAATGTGAATACTTTATCATTTTTTTGAGAGCATTTTTAAAACAAGCCAATTTTATATGCAAAAATATCCCCTACAAACACTATGTACATTATGAAATTCTGGTTAAAGGGAGATTATTGACATCAATTATTAAATTAAAAAAATCATGTCTATCTAGGTGCTCAATTTTCATTTAATAGGAAGTTTAATAAAACTAAGATCCATTTAGTCAATCAACCTCGTAAAGCTATGTTCTCTATTATTAAACAGGCTAGGAAATTACTTCTGCCTATTGATATGCAATTACATTTATTTGATACCATGGTTACCTCTATTCTTTTATATGGTTCAGAGGTCTGGGGAATTGAGAACACAGAGATCATTGACAGGACATATTTCAGTCGAAATATCTTAAACTTATTTTGAATTTAAAACTGAGTACACCTAGTGGTATGTTGTATCGTGATCTTGGTATCATACCACTCTCAAGTCTTATTAAAAGTAGAATCTTAAATTATTGGTGCACACTTTTGAATTCTTAAGAGCACAAAATTTGCAATATTATGTATAGGACATCTTATTTTCTTTCAGAAAGGTTGAATATCATATCTAACTGGGTTAGTTATAAATTTAAAAACTTGGATGTCAAATTTTTGAAAAAACAGAAGACTCCATCAGAAACTGTATTTAAGATCATAATTAAGACCAGAATTAATGATCAGTTTAAACAAAGTTGGGGCAGTACCGTTAACTATTCAAGTAAATGTTTAAACTATAGATTGTATAAGCAAGATCTTGTGTTTGAAAATTACTTTTATCTGCTGCCTTTTGATCTTGCCATTTCACTTTGTAAATTTAGGTGTATGAATGCAGATATGAAAATATTGCTAGAGAATAAAGAATTTGTCATTATTGCAATAGTAACACTTTAGGTGATGGATTTCATTATCTTTGGAATTGTACTTTTTTTACAGAAGATAGGCAGACATATTTAGCTGAATATGTTTATAAGTATCCCAGTAATATTAAATTTTCGGAACTTTTGAATAGCAATGATAAAACTACTTTGTTGAAATTAGCAATTTTTTGTCAGATCATTTTATTTTTTCAAATAAGTTACATCCTCCACATTCCAATTTAAACATTAAATCGCTGTAAAGCAGCACCATATTTATCTTAAATTCATTTGCTGTGTAATTTGTGCCATTTTGTTTAGCCTTTCATGTATTCCATGTATATATATTGTTTTATGTCAGATGCCCATATGGGCCTTGATTCTGAATAAACTGTTCAATTGTTCTCACGAGTTAACTATCTTAGAATTACAAAAGAACAATTAAAGAAGCTTATTCACAGATGATCATAGACTAAGAATTGATTTTAACATTTGTGTGTATTACGCCTATCAATACCCATTTACAACAATGAAACACAATGCAACCATCAGTGATTGTAAAAAAAAATTAAAAAAAATTGGTGTTTTCCCCCATCACAGGCAATACCGTCACAAACGGTATTTAAACTATATTTAGACTGCTACTCTATCAAACATAATTTCATCCCGATTTCTAATCGGCATAAACTCGACTTGGTCATACAAGAGTCGTGAAATGGTCGTGTACAGTCGTGTCGCGGTGGAATTCGCTCGCTTATGGAAGAGTAGCTGTCGAGTTGCGATCTGGTAGCGGTCGAGTCGATCTGGGTAATAGATTTTAAAAGAATCGCGTTGATCGGGTAGCGACCGAGTAGAGGTCGATTTTATCGGCTACTGATTTTTTATCCTAAAACAATACACGTTTTCCGATCAACTCGACTCAACTTCGACCAATATCACTTAACTATCGCTTATCCTCTCGATCCTTAACCGAATTTATTTGACAGTAATAGCATATATATTTACATCTCATTATTTCACATACATGATAACAAATACAATACAAAACATTGTTTGAAATAGTGTAATGCCATGTCATATGAGATAAACAATTATATCAATTACAATAATTAAAATAAAACGAGCATAACGCTCGAGTATAATAGAAATAACAAGTAAACTAACTTTAAGCGTAAAATGATGGAACTGTGATAAAGAATAAATTTGATTAAAGATAAAAAGATAAACAACAGCAGTACAGAGGTATCTAGAATATGCCAAAAATAAAATATGTCAATTGTACTTTCTCCTGGTTTCGGCCCTTGTTCTTGTTTCATGGCCCTCTAAAAGATTCGAATTTCAGCACGTGCCATTCTCGGAAATATACGGAAATGCAAGAAAGTTGTGTCGTCTGTCTAGAAAACAAGTTTTAATGAAAATATTTGTTATATATTTATAATTATTCAGGTTTAAAAGGAAAACTGCATGAATATCAGAGTCCACCCAATTTTTTAAGCATACGGTTGTTCATTTGTTTTATTTTGCAATGATTTGACATTTTTTTATTGTTTTAAATCAACTATTATATCCACTTCCGGTTTAAATCTGAATTGTAAACAATGGCGGCCATTTTATTTTGCATGTTTAGTAAAAAAAAAAAAAGCCCTGAAAGGTCAAGGGTAACGAATTGAGGAGAAACTGCAGAACATCCAAAAATAGAATTACGTAGCCTTTAAAAGTCAGTTATAAAAAGTACTGAATGATATTTTAACCGAAATTTCTAATGTTGTTCACGTATTTTGAGTTTGTTTTTGGTTTCATTTCATGATTTGTTTAAAAGCGTCAAAATCCAAATGCGCATGCGCGAAAATTTACCTTCAGGGTCACGAAACTAGGAAAAAACCATGCAAAAGTAATAATAGAATACATTCTGTTACAGGACAGCTAAGCATATTATCTACAATGTTAAGAAAGACGCCTATCTAAATTTTTATATAATACTTTTTGGCACAGAATCTTATCGCTTGAACAGGCTAAATGAAGTTGATCTGATCGCACAGTCTCCAATAATCCAGTTGTGTTTCAGCTTAAGGTAATCCAGCTGTGCTTCAGCTTAAGGTAATCCAGCTGTGTTTCAGCTTCAGGTAATCCAGCTGTGTTTCAGCTTCAGGTAATCCATCCACCCCAACCTCAACGAACTCCTCTTATTTGCTTACTCATTGCATGTGTGAAGTTTAATTTTACCAAAAATGCTTAATTTCATAGTAAATGCAAACCTTTATAGACTTTATGCCGAAGAGCCTATATAACCCATATCAATGGAAAATGCATCTGCACTGAAGTCTTTTGGAGCACTTGAAGGACCATGGTTATGGTATAACGATGAATGAATTACCTTTTAATTGAATGCTACTGTTGCAATTCAGGTTTTAACTTAAAATGACAATTATCTTCCTTTTTTTTCGTCTTTGATTCATAGATCGCAATGATCATTAGTAACATAACCGCCGGAGAAAATTGTATGAATGCATGGTAATTTTGTCTGCCTTTTCTTGCGCAGTTCACATCATATATAAAGGGAAATAACTCCATGAACTGTTACCAAAGGTAACTACAAAGTTATTATTCGTACCTACAATAACCAAATAAGCAGATATTTACACCGTCTGAAATAACGCAAACTTGTGACAAAACACGTTAAACCGAAATTAGTCTACATGGACATCTCACTTTTATGACTGAAATATATAAAAAAATATTGTACAACAATAGGATAATAAGTGATATATCGTTGGCATTGATGGCACCGTCCGCACGAATACAGAAAACCGAAATACCCGGAGAATAACCATCCGAGCGTACGCCAAATACGTTTCATGAACAACGTAGAGCCGACCCCGACCGATCCCGATAACTTACCTCTTCTAATATAAATACTATTTGGACTGACAACTGTTTATCTCATGAATATTCATGTACACATTATGACTTATGAGTAAATAACGGTTGAGAGCGGTTAGTACATTTTGTACAACTTATGACTTGATAGTCATTTATTTATTGGGCCTTAAGTGGTATAATAAAAATACTTTTTATTTGCCGTGCAGACAGTGTAGAATCTGGATAATAATATTGAATGAGCAAACAGGACACCCTTTCGAAAGAGCTGTCTGATATGGGTTTACTCTGTTTGCAAAACTCCAATGAGGCAAAGGGTTAAGTAACACTGAAATGATCTATCTAATAGTGGTTTTTAAAATGGTGGCTTGAATATAAGGTATCCGAATACTGAGATGGTCTTTAATATAGATGAGGTTTCAATGACATTGTAATGGTTCCGCTACATTTTGGACCTCAAGGACTTTCACGGAGATAACCAAACCATAAGTGTACCTTGGTTATCTTGGTAGAGGTTAAGCGGTCCAAGACGTAGCGGAACCATTACAGGGATTTACAATTGTTGTATACAATATCACGGTCAAACTCCTCACAGTATTTACCTCCCCTTACACTCGCAGTAGTAACCTTCCCTTACAGTTGTAGATAACCACTGCCACCACAAGTAAAACTTAACTCTCTTTCACATCGGCTTACACTACATTCACCTCTGTGATGGGCTCAGAAAGTAGTTCCAAATATATGACGTCATCCAGACCGTTGTTCAATATTTAATTTGAAGGAGACTAGATAGGCTCCTTAAACTGTGAAATATATATAAATAGCACCACTGATCTTGATCGAAATGGTCATTAAAATTACAAATTATTAAAATAAAAAGCTTGCTTTAAATTGCGATATCCAGCTGAATCTGTAAATATTTGCATTTGCAGAAGAGCGTTTGCGGCATTTTCCCATCGGCGAAATAAGGCATGAAATAGTTCCCATAATAACAATCAATATCAATATTTTACACACGTTTTAGGATGATTCAAAAAGTATTTATTCAATCTTTCTATATTTTGGATCCTTAAACTACACTTAAATCACGTTTGATAAGTGTTTTCTGTTTTGACAAGGTTCTTGTCATCGAGCCCATTGCAGAGATGTTATGTGAGGAACGAACGACAGCTCTGCTTGGAGATTGGTAAAACTTAACAGAATTTAGCTATTTTTTCTTTTTTCAAAAAAGTTATTTTACTGCGAGTGTCATTTCCCTAAGTATGTTTTCTTTAATAAACATCAAATATCACCTCGTGGTAAAAAAAAAAAAAATGATATTAAAAAATATTTTTGTCGTTGTGATAGCAGACGGAGACGCCATTTTGTTAGTTTACCATCATCACGTGACATTTGTGACGGCAGTGATTTTTTTTTTTGCTTGCAAGGGAGATCACTGTGTGGAGTATGTATCATGGTGCATAACCATATCGGGACTAAGACCACAATTAATTTTACTATATGTTCTATATAAGCATATATGCAAATGACAATTTCTGTAAGGGAAATTGACATCCAAACTTACCCTCATTAGATAGATCTATTCAAGAGAAATAATTCTGTACATTTTAAACATGGGGTCACCCGACTACTTTTTGACCTATTTAAGCTTAAATAACATACGTATGAATTTAGTGCACCGGTCGGCCATTTCACACCAATTTTCTCAAAAATTCCCCTCTCAGTAATGCTCAAATTTTAAGGTTGTGGTGCAAAAAGGCCTCTAAATTGGGCATTTTATGACTATTTTAACTGTGTTCTATAGAATTTGATCCTTTATTGCATGTCTTTCAGTCAAAAACTCACCTTAATTCAGCATTAAATAGGGTCACTATTTTCTGTGTAGGCACATCCGGATACAGGGTAACCAAGGGCAGGTAATTGTGGTCTTAGTCCATCGGCGGTCTCTCGATGGAATTGCTATATCAGCAGGTTCTCTGCGTTCGCACCGGTCATTCTCTACCATAACACAAATTCACGATGGACAGAGGGCATAAAAAAAATGGTCACTTTTAAAGGTGAGTTGTTCAATTTTAAGTAGTGCACGGAATATTAGAGTATATTTACTATGTATATGCGTGTAAACTTTTCAATTATCAGCGACTGAGTTCCAAAACTCGGACAAACAGTTCAGTGATGTACCAAAATGAAACACAACCTCGGCACTTTCCATAGGGTTAAGCGAGTTATTGCTTTGATTATGTCCATAATAGGAACATCGTACGTATTTTTTAGGTATATTCTATAAGAAGATACCGATAAATTAGCCGATATTTATAGATATGATATACATTTGTATCTATGACATAGATATAAAAAAATATTGTTTGTTTGTAGTGGAAGAGATAGCTACCTTAACAACAATACACACACTGTAAGCCGTTATTCTACTTACAATCATAGCTATTTAGCTTCGTAGCTATTTACCGTTATAGCTATATACCATCGTAGCTATTTACCGTCATAGCTATATACCATCGTAGCTATTTAGCTTCGTAGCTATTTACCGTCATAGTTATATACCATCATAGCTATTTAGCTTCGTAGCTATTTACCGTCATATTTATATACCATTGCAGCTTTCTACCGTCATAGCTATATACCATCATAGCTATTTAGCTTCGAGGCTATTTACCGTCATAGCTATATACCATCATAGCTATTTAGCTTCGTTGCTATTTACCGTCATAGCTATATTCCATCATAGCTATTTAGCTTCGTTGCTATTTACCGTCATAGCTATATACCATCATAGCTATTTAGCTTCGTTGCTATTTACCATCATAGCTATATTCCATCATAGCCATTTAGATTCGTAGCTATATACCGTCATAGCTAAATACCATCATAGCTATTTAGCTTCGTAGCTATTACCGTCATAGCTATATGCCATTATAGCTATTTAGCTTAAAAGGAGGCCATTTCGATATTACAGACCGAAATTTCTAGCACCATCTGATACTTTGAAGTTTTCAGTAAATTTAATCTTATTATATTACAAATTAATTCCACTAAAACATAAACCTTTCTAGACAAAGAAAAAAGAGTCGAGCTTACCTCCGCATAATTGTAAATGAGTATCGATTTTTCGGTTATGTTTGTTAATTACGGATCAGTTGTTTCAGCAGTTATTATGCAGCACAGTCAACTACGATTCCATTTAAATAAAGTGAACAGCCGACTGTCTTGTTACTTGCAGTAAGAATCTATAAGAATTTATAATTCAGAAGCAACAATTCATCTCACTTTTACTTGGTAACTACAAATTATTTAGAAGCACTGACAGCAAATTCAATTTAACAAAACGAAACTGAGCAGCAGCGAAGGTCGACTATTTCTCAGCATGCAACAATACCAGGAAACTACTATTGTGTTTTTGCTGCATTCTCCGAGAAAGAGGATGGTAGCCGTGGGGCATCAGTGCGTCCAATTATGTTTGTTTGTTTGGTTTAACGTCCCACCGACAGTATTTCAGTCATTTGGAGATTATGTCTTCTTGAGTCAGATATAGCGCTGCAACACTAGGTACCAAACTTAATTTATGGCATTTGTAAGAGAGCAAATATAAACTGCCAGAAGTGTTTTTGCTGATTTTTTTTTACTGTTTTTTAGGTTCCCGCATCTGCGACAGTCATCCAATGAAAAGTGGAGGAAGACCCCGAGAGCACAGGTTTTTATACACGAATATTAATCCCCACGAAAACTTGTCTCTTATTTAAGACTCACATTTTCCCGAACATGGATTCACGAATAAATGTACCCACGAAAATCCCTTAGTTACACAATCAACGAAATTTAATGTCAACGAAAATTAATAATTTTACAGTAGCTCCTCCGAGCGGCCAAACCCAGGCCTTATATACGTCACCACTGTGATCAATTGCTGCGCATGCCTTAAATCACTCGATCACGGAAGAACAGTAAGTAACATAAATCACCAAAAACTCCATGATCCTGTTCTTCGTTGTCTTTTTCCTAAAAAACACACAAAAAAAACAATGAACTATGTAGTTTGAGTATAGAGACAATGTTGCATTGCCTGGCCTTCGCATCTCTTGTGAAGACCATCTGGATCACTTCGCTATTGGGATTATTATTTTCAGCATACAGTTCTCTTATCTTTCTTAAGGCAATCTATCCATCACTAAATTGTGATCATTTTCCACCAAGAGTTTACAGTTTATATAGACTTATAACTCTAACTCAATGGATGCATGCGTATACCCTGAAGCCCTTTTGAACATTTGAAGGACCATAATTATTAATTGATAATGGATGGATAACATTAGTTTAAACGTGATGATCACGTTATCTCATTCTTCAAATCGCTTGACCGCTTCCCCGCGGTGACCCAATTATTAAGTTTTCACAGACACATACACGCACAAAATGACAAATCTATTATTAAGCAAAGAAAAATAGCGTCATTTGCTTTGTCTGTGACTTTGGTATGTCGCGGCCAGAGACCGAACTGTCCTTTGGTTAATTAGGTGACACAGCCTGAATACATTCAGTACAAACATTTAAAAGCTGTTTATACCTTAATTTATCTTCTTTTGCTAAGCTATTCTTTGATATTTTCTCCATAGCCTGCTAAAGGAATACATGAGTACAGATATTATGTTGTTTATATTTTATCATAGTGAAGAAAACGATTTTGTTGTAGTACTATTAATAGAAAACATGTATGTATTGAAAATACTTAAACATATTTACCCAGTCACATATTAGTTATACATGTACGAGTGTATGAATTCTTTATAAATTGTGCATAAATCTTAAAAAGTCGTGTCAATTTCTGATAGTCAGATTACGGCAAAACAAATGTTTGTTTGTGTTACATTTCTGTAATCATTAAAATTTAGTTATTTAACAAATTGTATATGTAATGTAAAGGGGTCTGTAAGACGATTCCCTGACCTGCTCCTTCATATATGACGGGGAAAGGAAACTGTTAAAATGCTAAAATATTGCTCCTTCACGTACAATCATGTGTTAACCCCTTTTCTCATTAGTTTCCATGACCAGAAAATTCCTTCCCATGTTGCCAGTGTATCAAAATGTGTCTCTCTGATGTAAAAGGTTTAATAAAAAAATAATGCATAATGCAATTATTTCAAAAGTAAACCTCTGAAAGGCCACTCTCTATGTTAGAGTTCACCCGTGCTGTTTTACAGGAATAAGACACTTAGACACGGTAGCGATATACTCTAACATAATTAGAGGCAAGTTTGATAGCACTATGAAAAATAATCGGATGACTATTTTACGAAACGCGTTCCCACTATCGTGCTTTGAAAAAAAAATAGTTGGCAATTTTTTTTATATACTATCGAGTTTGGTACTTCTATACAAATTAACACACAAATATATACAGGAATGAAGCGTTTTCATTGGATTAGAGAAAAAGCTGGCCATTAACTATTGTTGGGGCAAAATTTGGCAAAGTTATCACTAGCAATTAATATCTGCTTACTTAAATAATTGTTTAATTTTGAATTATTGCTTGGCCTTTGCAATTAGAAGTGGTAACAAGAATATATAAGCCTTAATATGCATAATCGGAAATCCTCGAGTAACTCCACCTCAGGACATCCTACCATGTAATGTAGAGGTGAGCACAGTGATCTCGTATCGATTGATTAACAGTATTATAATTTTAACATTTTGCACATATACAAATTATTTTCAAGTGAAAATTGAAGGAAATTGATTTTCTTGGTTTTTTTTAATTAAACTTTAGCGTTTCTTTATCCAGAGAATTTAGAGAATTCAGAGGAAAGAAAGCATGAATAAAAAATGAAACGGTTTGTTTACGATCCAATGAAATGTCATCATCGATAGAACACCGTATCAATTTATTCCCAAGCCGCATCAACAACAACAACAAAAAAAAAAGACAAAAGCTCATGTATTGTTTCCATGGCATCCATTAACACCTGCGGCCGTAACCCGGATGTTCCAGCAGCCGATATACAAAGTCGCGTGAGTCAGGAAATATACGTTTCCCCTCATTACTTCCAGTAGACGCCTTGATCATTCAAATTCCCTGACCCCTCATGAGACCAAGTTAAGAAGAAAATACGATGAATTGCTCTCAGCTAGGCACGCCGTATAGAATAGAATAGAATAGAATAGAATAGAATAGAATAGAATAGAATAGAATAGAATAGAATAGAATAGAATAATTATATTGATTAAAGCCGAATGACTTCATATGGCGTCTAAACAATAATTAAAAGGATCCATATAATGCATGTATTACGAAACAGTAAAATATTTCAAATACTTGACTGCTTCTGAAAATGTCTACCAATGAAGGTCACAAACAAAAAAGTCTTTTTCAATATAGCATTCTCATATACACAAACTGTAATGATGAACTCAGTTTCTTCTAATTGAATATGTCGGTATTGTATACGCATGTCATAGAACATTTCACCAGAAGATCGGAGATACTCGTTATAATTCGCTGATTTAAAATGACCAATCTGTTTCTCAATTGTATGTTTATTTCCCATTGAACATTGTGTGGATGTAGAATAGGTGTTCGGGAAGTGCTCGTTGATTTACGTAGGTTTACGTCGTATTTACGAGCAAAATGTCTATTGTATATGCTGTTGTGTATGGCAATGGGCCGAGTTCCTAAGACTATATGAAAATTGTGTTCTGTTCATAATCCAGTGTTCTGACGAGGCAGGATAGGGCACCTTGCACAGCGGAAAGGAGGGAAAAGAGGAAATCTCCTCCCGGAAAGATTTCCAAAGAAAACTGACATCTAAATGAGGCCACAGGTGTGTGTGTGTGTGTGTGTGTGTGTGTGTGTGTGTGTGTGTGTTCGATATCAATCTGTGCGTGATATTCATGCGTTTATACATTTATGCACTTACTGAATTAAATATGCGATCATAATTCACTCAAATAGGTGCGCATTTTTTTTTACTGAATATGGTGACCAGTACTCTCTCTGAATAAGGTGAGTAATGTTCACCTATTTTGGAGTAATGCTCATACTAGCTCTACTCAGATAATTTGTCAAGTACTGATCATCTAATTAGATGAACAAAACTCACTCAAATAAATGAGTATTTCTCACTAAAATAGGTGAGTACCGTTCACCATAGTTGGCGAAATACTAAATCGTACTCATTCAAGTAGGTGAGCATTTCTCACCGAATACGGTGATTATCGTTCATCTATTTGAGTAAGTATTACACAACAAAGTAGATGAACATTACTCACTGATTGTATGAGTAATGTCCATATGTGTGATTCACCTTCTATTGTGTAATGCTCACCTTCTTTGATAAATAATATTCACTCAAATAGATGAGTATTTCTCACTGAATAATGTGAGTGGTATTCACAAAATAAGTGAGTAGATATTTAAAAAAATCATAGACAGAAGAAGAAATTAAAAAAAAAATGATTAGTAATAAGTAGGCTGAACATATGAGCACACGACCAGAATCATCTAAACTGGTGAACAGTGAAGATAGGATACTATGACATCATTTATTTTCGTTGGCATTTAAGTTAGTTGATTATGTACCTAAATGAATTTCGAGGGTACATTTATTCGTTTATTCGTGAATCTATGTTCTAACGGAAAACGTGAGTCTGTAAAGTCTAGTACATAAGAGATAAGTTTTCGTTGGGATTAATTTTCGTGGATAAAACCCTCCACGAAATCGGCGAAAATTAGTGTCCCATGAAAATTAATGATTTCACAGTAAGTTCAGCCTAAGCAAACTAGTCTGCATTGTGCAACCTGCATTCTATCAATAATCCACCCTTCTTGTGTCTTTCGTGCATTATTATTATATTTTCCAATGAAAGGGAAATGTTTATCAAAATTTTAATAGCCCTAGATTGATTTTATTAACTTTTGTAAATCGCCTTACAATTTGGCTCCAACTTTTGTAAATCGTCTTACATTTTGGTTCCAACGCGAAGCAGTGGTAGCGAACCCCGTCTGCTAATCAGCAGTGCATTTCACCGTATGGTTTCAGATCGGAAATGAAATAATTATAATTTGTCTAATTACTTAATGCAAACTGAAATTGCATGTCAACTTAAATACCATTCCATGGACAATTTCCTTTTTAAAAGTAAAGAAATACTCCAATGTTTCAAAACGTCTTACGGCTTTAAATTATTTTCCGGACGAAAATTTGAAACTAATTCTTGTCAACCGAACTAAAAAATATATAAAAATAAAAATAAATAAAAATGTCTTTTTCACGATATGACCCCTTGTTTCTCATAAGTGTGTTGTTGTTGTTGTTGTTGTTGTTGTTGTTCCAATATACATTTTCTTTCTATCTTTTAATATACATCAACTAAAGTATATATAGGAATGTCATAGATAACATGAATTTTTATACAAGAACCACCTCACTATTTGGTCCAATATTTACATTAACTACTTCCATTATACAGATAAACAATTAGTAATTTTAAGTTTCGCCAAAAACTCTCGAAGAAATACAATAGTACTTCATTAATGATTTAAAAAAGATATATCCATTATACTCCTTTTTATTGCAACTCGATGACCAGGCCCAACGTTTTCTAAAATATAGAAAATCCTACTTATTACACAAACTCAGAGTTAAGTATGATTGTAATACTCAACAAAGTGTTCACAAAGTCTATTAAAACACCTCGTTCACAGATGATCATTGACTAAGAATTTGAGTTCAAACATATGTGTTTATTACGTCTATCAATGCCAATCTGCAGACGCATAGTCACCTCATGCAACCATCCGTGATTGTAAAAATGGACGGTTTCCCCATCAAAGACAATAGCGTCACGAACAGTATTCGAAGCTATATTTAGAATAATGATACCTAAATATAGATATATATAACATTTCATTTGCCGCTTCTCGAATGATCACAATTCACACTTCGCACATGCGCTCTCTTCTAAACTTCTAAACTTATTAATTCGCTACCAAGAATTGGTGAAGAGGCAATGTCACGTGGTACCGCAAGCACCTTCTTCTAGGATACCGTATTCTATATTTAACCACAATCACCGTTTACGAAAAAAGCGTTTTCCTGTGAAATGTGATCTTCACATGCTGAGTCTATTTGTCAGGAAACAAAAACTTCACCAACATTATGGAGTGGAGTATATTTACATTTATTTTGTTGTTGTTCATTTCTACTGACATCTGTAAACTAGCTGCTTTAAGCACACTTTCAGCTTAGTCAAATTCCGTTCTCAATCATGTAATTTTCCAGTGAAAATATTCTTTCAAGAATACCACCAAACGTCTTTCTCGGGCTCACAAAGTTAAATATATTATTGATTTTAAACATGAATTTTTCTAGAATATAGGGCCAGACCAAATTTTTATTGAGGTACTCCATCCATCATTAAGTCGTGACCATGTTCCATAAAGTGATTGTGGAAATTTTAAAGTAAATGCAAGCCTTTATAAACTTAGAACAAAATAACCTATAACTTCAAGTTCATGGAAGCTTTCATCTTCACTGAAGTTTTTTAAGCATTTAATGATGGCTGGATTACCTTAAGATGATCGGTCCACTGAGAGATGCTATTGATGCCTCAGCATATGTAATCCTATCCTCACAATGAAGGTTACTTCCATAGTTGGCGAATCCCATTTTTACAAAATATCCAAGGAGATTTCTTAAGTTTTGTTAACCTTACAACAACGGCAACATTTTCAATTCCAATTGTATAATGTGTATAATATTCAAACCAAAAATGGAAAACGCAGGATAAATCAAATGGCAGTCTACAATCATAGATCAACGAATCAATGTTTATGAAGAGCAAAGCTAGCAATATAATAGTCTATCAAAAAATATGTTTTTTCCTCCTCCGTGAATATAACCACCTAAGATGCTTTGTTAATAATGCCCCCTTTACTTGTATCATCTACACCAGATTAAGACGCCACATACATGTATCACGCTAACTTTCAATAACATTTAATTTTGAATGCTTTTGTATAATTATGCACCAATGTTAATAAAAAAAAAGTTTTCAATAAAAATCAAATTAATGAGTATTTCTGTGGTGGTAACACCTATATTTATCTCAACCAGTCGTGAAAAACATTGCATTCTAAGATATAAGAAATTAATTTCTATCTTTCACCTTAAAATATTTGTCTTCTGTAAGTTCTGCAGAAAATATTAAAGCATCAAATAGTGGATAAAGAAAATAGGCCTCTAAGTCAACAGAAGTCTCCACCGACAGAATTTTCAACGTCAGCACTTTTCCGATCCACTTTGCAAGCGTATATCTTTATACCGATAAGGACGCTGCCGTCTGCGTACTTTATTTCATTCCATATTTCGCTGACAGTATAACTTTCTGAGACTCAGTACGGTTTAACACACGTTTGAGTAAATTATTCATATTGATCCATTCTTGCTCGCGATTCTCCGAAATGTGTTCATTTCCTCGTGGGACTCTGGAAGAGCTACCTTATGTGTGTTGAACACACCACATTCATAAAATAATCTAGTGTATCGATTCGTGACGTGACTAGGGACTGGGCCATGTACCAAGTATGTCTTCTTAAACAGATATTGCTTCCATAACATTGGATTACTGATGACAAAACAATGTTCCATTTTCAAGTATGAGAACAGTTGTGAAACCAAACTTCTGTGTTGAGGCTAATCATGCGATTTTTCCATAATAGATAAACGTGTCTTATAATACTTGGAAGTTGTCAATGATTGCATATCAGAACACTCAAATGATTTAATCCAGTGACTGAAAAGGCCTTTTTTTAAATCTATTGACCAAAACAACAAAAATAAACGCTAACGCTGTTGGTGATAACACAAGTAAACAGGATTTCACTAAATGATCCTCAGTAAATTTGAGTACTTAGTAGTACATGTATAAGTTAACAGCAATATATTACTGATAGGTGTGTCTTATTTAGAGCTTTTCTTTTGTTTTTTCGAAACACATGGCCTTGAGGAACTGATATCTTGCCATTTTAATTGAAATGAAACTAATAAATGCATGCTTTGCAGAATACCTTCCTTAAAAGTATGTGAAGCCTCTCCCGTAACGTCATCTACAATATCTATAATAATCTATAATTTGTCCAATCTCATTATATTTTGTACGTAAAGCTTGGAATTAATCTTTGGAAATTGAAAATCGAAATTTAAGTAGGTGTTTTGTTTCCAGAGTTTCCATGGCAATATAAAAGATCTGCTCCCGCAGTTCCCCAAAACAAATTCCACATATTGCACAATCACTCATGCATAGTTTCTCACAAACACATATCATGGACCAAAAACATTTTAAAGTCTGGCGAATTCTCTCCTGATACCTTTTACAGACAAAAACGTCCAAAACAATTTATTGCTGTCGGTACAAATTTCCGAATAATGTCTTCAGTTAAATTGGAAAGGATAAAAAATTCATGTCAAAACTGCGAGATTTTACACCAACGACATCGTTTCGACACTAGCACGACTGCCACGCGCATGGAAAAACTTGCAACAAGCAATGTTGGCATGTAAACTTTTGCTTCTTCGATTTACCGGTAACGGTTGCATTTTATGTGTATACTGTGAAATAATATATTCACGTGGGACACTAATTCTCGTTGATTTCATGGAGTGTTTTATCCGCGGATATATATCCCGACGAAAACCGTTCTTTTCATAGACATCACATAGACCTCACGTTTTCTAGAACATGAAGCCTCGAATTTAAGTACCTTTACGAAATAATCAACGAAATTTAATGTCAACGATATTAATGATTTTATAGATATACTTTGTATGTAAAAGCTTGAGCTAAATTTTAAGGTTAATTTCCATCTAGTTGACTTTATAGTGTTTATAATCTAAACATAGTCTACTAAGATTTAATCAATTATTTCTACATGAAGATATGCAAGCAATTGTACATGACCTCAACATGACGTTGATCTTTATTCTATTTAGTTTTAATTTCTGTGATGTTTGTTGGCGCCCGAATGAATTACCGAAGCAAATCAACACGAAGTATTTAAATTTTAACTAGAAAGCCTCAGCAATTTATGTTGAAATGCAATTGTAATTGAAACATTTGTTTTAAACAGTTAAATGACACGATTCTTGTTCCAATTAATTTTATTTTTTTTTGTCAATAGCTTTGGACTTTCCAAGGAGATTGTTTTGTCGCATTTAGTTATTTTAAATAATGAATTATTTATTTTATTGATGTATGCAAAATGGTGCAAACTCATTTGGCTAACAATGAGAAAAAATATCGAACAATTCAGCTCAAAACGATAAAACTAAACGATCATTTCTGATTGGTCAAAACAGGCAGCATGAATGACGTCACTACTTTTTTTTTCACAATCAATCGATAGATGGCGACTCTGCCAAAAGCAAAGAGCACCAGTTCCGTCCCAATGCAGACCCGGGTCAGCTGATCGTACAGCGAGAGTGTATGGATATAACTGCACGTTGTATGATGTGGAAGATTTAAAAGAGTTTCTCCTGAAATATTCTAGTGATTTTGGATATTTGACAGAAATACGCCTCATTGAAATAAAATGGAACGGTTTGTTGTGTCAGCGATTTTATTTTCTGCGGTCTGTTCTATCGGTTTGTATATATGATGATTTTTTTTTACTTTTTAACTTTATTGTGTTTAATATATAAAAATTAGGATGGGGCACATTTAGTCAATACACGGCTTGAAAGTAAATTTTACCATTACCTTGACATATTTGATCAAGAAATGTACAAACACAGAAATATAGCTCTTTGTATATCCGCTGTTTTAATTCTGTATAATCTGTATGTTTTCTACGTGGATGTTTTAAGATAATGTTTTAAGACTTGTTGGTAAGTTTTAAGCTTTATTCAATTTACATCGATTACGAAACAAGTTTTCACAACTTATATTAAAAAAAAATATATTTGTTATAAATTATTGTTATCCTGATGAAGGTGTTAGCCGAAACGTTGACATAATAACAATATTTTTTCCTACGTGTTGTCGTTGATTTTTTCCACTTTATTATCACAACTTATATTAATCACTCTCGATGGCTCGGGTGGCGGCGTATGTGGTCATTATTGGACGAAACCGGAGAACCCGAAAAAAAAAACACAAAAAAACGGGCGATCTCTGTATCCTCTCACCGATACGTGACCAGGAATCGAACCCGGGACACATTAGTACGAAGCAAAGAGCGTTACCACTACACTATCCCAGCACGTTGTTTTAAAACTCA
Source organism: Solen grandis (assembly GCA_021229015.1). NCBI lineage: Eukaryota > Metazoa > Mollusca > Bivalvia > Adapedonta > Solenidae > Solen > Solen grandis. Next base: position 64,965,036 of record CM037779.1, on the reverse strand, counting down.
GAGTTGAGTATATAAAGATGATTAAAGGTATTTCACATTGTACCCAATAGTTATAGGTGATAAACAGATCTGGTATTTAGTCTATGAATGATGTCGGTGAAAGGGAATGATAGATCAAATTATTCGTGATGAATATAAAAAAGATCAAGTGGACAAGTACACTATAATTCTGAATTTGGCTAAAACGAACGATGGAAAATCTATACATATATTTAAGCACTAGTGTTATTCATTTTAAGCTGAACCTCGATTTCATACTTTCAAAAGGGAAATCACGATATCAGACAAAATCGCGATATCAGACAAAATCGCGATATACCGGTTTTACTATTAATATTGGGTACAAGTAAATGTAAAATTAACAGAGAATATGTGTGTATGTACTAATATGAAAATGTCAAGTAGGTCACTTGTGTGATCAACAGACCCAGTAGAGGCTGGTAATCGCGCAATCGCATAGTGATCAAAAAAAGCACTAATATAGGATATAATATAGGATTTTCTCTTGACCCTACAACATACCACTAATGACTTAAGATAATACAATTTTCACCATCATTATATTACTCTTTCGGGTGTAATGAAAGATCAAATGAACGTATTCCATCAATAGGCTTTCATTTGCATACGCGGGCCTTAGCAAGAATTAGTACTTCAGCCATATATGCAAATAATTATCATTTATTTATTTTAATTATTCACCATGAGTTCATATGATTACGCCTTGGTTCATCAGATTGCAGTCCTTGACTCTGGCTCCGTGGGTTGTGGGTTCGAATTACGCAACCACATTAGGAGCAAGATTCCTTCATGACATTCCCTAACATTTTCGTGCTTCTTTTTAAGAATCAAACACCCATTACTTATTAATATCTAACAATTTACTTTATCTTCATCGGGGGGTCATGGATAAGATGGATCAAAACTTTTAAGCAGCCCGTTCAAAGTTGGTCGGGAGATTTTTTTTTCATGCTTGTGAAGTGAGCGCATGCGCGAAAAGTGAATGTGATTTTTTTGTTCCTCTGTACTGTATATTCTATATTCCAGTGTTCTAAATATGTTTTTTGTGTGTTTTGATATATATATACAGTTCGTAACGCTAATGCCTGTGACGGAGAAACTACACTTCTTTTAACGATCACGGAGTGTTACATCTGTAAATCGGTATCTATGGAAGTAAATCACACAGACAGCTATAAATCAAATTCTTAGTCGATTTCCACCTGTTAACGATTTTTGTTTTAAGTATTAAAGAATTTGACTAGGTCTAAACTTAATATCTGTGTATAGGGAGATATGACCCCTACCTGACGTTACTCGGTTTATATGTATGTCTCTGATGTGCTGAAGTTGACTTAAGCTGGAAAATCGTGCAACGGAGACGCGTTTTCTGAGAAATTTCAAATAGTTTCAGAAATGCTGCATCTCATTAGTCCCAAAATGGCTGAAAAAATTGTCGGTGGGACATTAAATTCAGGCAAACAAGTAGAGATGATATTACATTGTCTGGGGATTGGCTTGAAATAAATTAGGTTGACAAATCTACACTTAATTCCACATAATGGCGTGACACCATTGTGTTCAGCGCTTTAAATTGGGAACTATGTTCAAGCTTAAGGTAAACCATCTATCATTTAATTATAACCATGGTACTTCAAATGCCTTTAAAGGCGTAAGTGCAGAAGCAAGCATCCATTGACTTGGAGTTATAGGCTTTATTGCTCTATAAGTATAAATGCTTTCAATTACTGTAAATTTCCAATGATCACTTGATGGATTATAATCACAATTTTAATGATGGCTGGATTTCCTTAGACTATTCATTCTTGATGCTTTCTGTTTTGGGCTATAAGCATACAAATTGTTGATTGTACGTTAAATATATCGGAGAAATTTAACTGAACAAATATGTAGAGCGACTTTTGATAAGCATATAAGAAGAGGTCGGGGAAGTGGGGGTGGGGGGGGGGGGAGACTTTGACCCTAGACTCGTTGAGTCTCTCCGTGAACTCGACTCTGTATCAAATTCTAATTCGAAATCGTTGAACAACCTGGCCTCGAGCCAAAAACTGTATCTTTCACCAACAAGTTCACAAAAACTAGAGTTTGAAATTCATCAAATTTTGTACGAATGCCACATCCATTCCACACTTCAAATACAGAATTAAAAACAGGATCACCCGCCACGAGATTACATCATTGATCCAGAAATATTAAAGAGGATTTCATGTTTTAATCAAAACGTGATGTCAAGCTATTGGGAATAGCAGAGACCATTCTCAGTCGGAACCTTGATTGAAATTTAATAAGCTGGCGTCATACAGAGAAATTAGGAAGCCATTGTCGCATTACGTTATTTTTTTAAGGCGCCGTGGTTCAGGGTTCAGTGAGTAACTTACATGACTGCGGATCTGAAAGTTGTGGGTTCGAACGCCGTTGAGGACAATGCTTTTCCGTGGTCTTCTCGGGCGCTAAGTACAGGTCCAGCTCAGGAAATGTCGAGACGGATTTTTATAATGTGTAAAAACGTGTTTCCCGATCAACATAAAAATAGATGAATTCTATCTAATTTACTTTTCTCAGATGACGGTAAATAATGTTTTTTTAGTTTAATTTGATATATACATTAGTAAAAAATAGGGACAAAAAGCAGCGTGGATATGAAACAGTTCAAAATAGCTGAAACATTAACGAGAAAAGAGGAAAAGCTAAACGGGAATAATGAGTCTATAAAATGTACAGTCTCGATCCCGAGGGGACAGGATGACTTTAACATTAACACACACAAAAATGGAAGTCTAGAGGTGATATACTGTTATTAGACGTTTGGGATTTTTTCAAGACACTTAATTTAAGAGGATCGACCAATGTAGCATAAACCTGAAAATTAAGTTATAGTAATGGGGGAATATAGAACTAGGAGAAAAAGGGAAACCCAACGCTTTTGTCAGCACCTTTATATATTGTGCTAGCAATACAATTGATTTTATACGGCAACTATCATAGAACCAACTGTTTGATACATATAGCTTGGAGTGTGTGAGACTGGCTTAAATAAATAGGCCAAGTAAACTAGTGTCGCAGTGTATCTTTGTTTCACAGCCTGAATGGTTATTTTTCTCTTTTGGTGAATTGTTGCAAATTACGTATACTTCTGTAAAATCATATATTTTCTCTGACATTAAATTTCTTTGAGTGTGTCTTTTAGAAAAAAAATTCGTGAGTAACGTTGTTACTTTGAAATCATTTATTTTCGTGGGACACTAATATTCCTTGATTTCTTGTTGGGTTTTATCCACGAATATTTAACCCCACGAAAATGTGTTTCTTATATAGACCTCACGTTTTCTAGAACCTAGATCCACGAATAAATGTACCCACGAAATTCCCTCCGGTAAATTAATCAACGAAACTAAATGTCAACGAAAATGAATGATTTTACAGTATATCGTCTGTTTTTAGAATGAATTTGCTTTCTTTATTCATAGATACATGTTCTAGAAAAGTGTGAGGTCTACTTAATGGTTTTCGTAGAGATTGGTGTTCTTGGATAAAACTCTCCATGAATTCGACGAAAATTAGTGTCCCGCAAAAATTTATGATGTCACAATAATGCATCTCGAAATTTCCTGGGTTTGACCAGTATTTTGCGCCTGCGAGGGTCCCCCAAGTGGGTTCGAATCAATATTCTTTTATCCGTGATATACGCAACCTTTAGATCACAGTACCCTTGAAGGGTTCTTCATATCAAGTTGCATGAGACTACAGCCCTTTCAGTCATTACAAGTGTGTACGATGCCCCCTTATTTACGGGCAATCACAAAATTAACAATGATTATGGTACCACACACATCATATATCCGAAGTCAGGTGGCATGCTACCACACACAGGGGTCCTTGTCATTTGCTTAATACCACGCATACCATAAGTCGATTCCTTTGGTTATATAGCCCGATGACAAGTATCCGCAATTATTTAGAACAATGCCACATATTCTAAATTGATAACCAGCGGTTATATTCAATATACACATTAACTCTAGATAAATCTTAAAGAGCTTATATTTTCCTTAAAACTAATATTCCAATAAGATTTTCCTTAACTTTTGAGAAAATATTAAGATTTGTATTTTTTCCTTAGATTTTGTTGTAGCGGTAAATTATTCAGCCGAATAATTTGCACTACAACTGCGCTACAACTCTATATTTTTCTTTCATCTTCTCTCTCTCTCTCTTCGTTTATGTTTTATACACAATTCATGTTGACATGTATGAAGTTATGTTCTGTCTGTGTCATTTGTATATTTAAATCATGACATATTTCCATTATTAACATTATTTTGTTCATACAAATTATGTTTATTAAGTTTCATTTATATTTCGCTAATTTTGTTTCTTAAATAAGTATAGTACCTAGATGTAAATTATTTTCATAACTTCGATACTTGGCACGTTTCATGACTAATTAGTGTATTGCAATTTTAATGTCTGACACCTTTAATGGCTTCATTGATTATACCTTTGGTCATCTAGCGGCATATCAGTGTATATCAAAATCCCCTAGACTCAAAATCCCCTAGACTCAAAATCCCCTAGGCCAAAAATTGATAAAGTGTTCAAAATCCCTTAGATGAAAATGAAGGGGTAGTCAAAATCCACTAGATGAAAAATGAAGGGGTTGTCAAAATCCCCTAGATTCAAAATCCCCTAAGTGTTATAATGGTATTTGGGTAGTCAAAATCCCCTAGATTCAAATTTCAAAATTCTCCATTGTTTATTAATAAATTTAATATTGTTGTTTCTATCACAAGAAAATAATACTTGATAGTTTCAGTTTG
>CM037779.1:64910098-64960098 GCA_021229015.1 Solen grandis | reverse complement strand
AATCGCACTTCCACACTAATTGGGTAGTTCTGTAGCACTAAATTTTAATCATTGTTAAAATAAGGTTGTTGGCTGTTATCTATAAACAAGAAAAGGCAGTGACCCCATCCGGTATAAAGCTTTTCTCAAACTTTAATAACTGATGATTTGAAAGGGTTCTAACGAAATAATTTGTATTTCAATCTCAAAGTATAACCTTATGTTTAAAATGTGTACATTATATCATAATAAATAAACAAGACAAGTCATATACCTCAATTAGAAGAAATTCAAACATTATTCTAGTTTTGTTAGGCAGGTTCCAGTAGCCTTGAGCTTTATGTTGAACAAACAATAAAATGGTTGAATTTCTAGCTGTCCAAGACACTGCGCAATCATACAGAACATGACTTAGTCCAAACGGAAGCTTTATTCTTCTTAAGGATAAAGAATCTGCACCCAAGTATTTTAGTCTATAGGTACTAAAAATGAAACAGTTTACCTTCTCATCTTAAAGTTATTTACAAGTTTCAGTCTTTCAAGTATAATTTGCTTAAATAAAACATGTAACTTTAAAATTTGACATATTTTGATAAAATGTTGTATTACACATTTTTTCCAATGATAGTTGTTCTTTCGACACAGGTATAATTTATGTATTACTAAAGACCACAATGGAAATATGAGCTTATTTTTATTTATCCTTGGAAAGGGGAGGCATGTCGTGGTTCGCATAATTATAAGAATCTTTGTTTCTCAAATTCTTGTCTGAGTTAAACATAAAAGTTGAACATCACATTGCTTATATTGATTGTTGTGAACCATTATGTGTTTTAACAATTGTATGTTATCAATTGATATACAATCAAAATAAGAGTAGTTAATCACAGGCGGGTGCTATCAATTGATATACAATAAAAAATAACAGTAGTTATTCACAGGAGTGTGTTATCAACGGATATACAAAAAAAATACAGTTGTAACTGTTAATCTGTTTTTCATTCAAACAAATGAAACACACTTAACGCTTTTTAGTGGCACAAAGAGATACTATCATAAGTTTTGTCTGAGAAGAACATGAAAAACAAAAATCTTGTCCCTTTAGACGATATCCGGAACTCAGGTAAATGTGGTTTTCCATGAAGGTACAAACAATGCGTCCAGGCAGTTCTGCTTAAAAGCATGCTGCACAATAATGATTCTATTAAATTCTACCCTTTATAAACCTTTATTCATTTCTAACAGTAAATTTATGTTTGTGCCTTCATGGAACTTAGAAAAATTCCGGAGTAAGTCTATATAGTTCAACTTCACAATTTTCAGATCAGGTGGTCTATTCCCTAATATCTGTCATTACCCCCTACGAGTTTAATGAAATTGACTAGCGGGTGAGTTGATTTCACTGACGCTTAAACAGCACATAAATTATCATTATTAAGCAGGAATGGTTGGCAGAAATGTAGTTATCCGCTGGAATGTCGACCAGATTGTTGACTATCTTGTACGTCATGATCAACTGCGCATTGGTCCTGCGTGATTCCAGCGACTCCCAGCCAATTTGATTCAGCATGGACGACATACTACTGATGTTATGGTATCTGTTCGTCACATACCCTGCAGCTCTTCTCTGCACCTTTTCTAATTTTCTTATAAAGGATTTGATGTAGGGTTTCCAGACAGTGAAGCAGTATTCCACATGGGACCGTAAAAGTGCTGTGTTGGTCCAGGCTTTGGTTTCTTCACTCGAGATCCGTAGGTTGCGCCGGAGATAGTCTAGGGTCGAGTTTCCTTTCATGGCTATCTTGTTGATATAGGTGTCCAATGAGAGGTTACCAGTCAAGTGAAAACCAAGGTATTGTGTAGTAGACACAGAATGACCTTTCAGTTTGTAACTGTAGATAATTGGAGACCTCCTTCTGTGCACACGCAGGGTGCTACATTTCTCCGGGTGAAAAGACATGCCCCACTTCTTCTCCCAGTCTGCCAATCTCGCTAAGTCCTGCTGTAGATTGTCATAGTCTTCCGACGAGTTAATCTGTCTGTAAACCACGCAGTCGTCTGCAAATAACCAGGTGCTGGGACAAACTTGTAATGGTAGATCGTTAATGAATGCAAGGAATAAAATCGGTCCGAGAACACTTCCTTGAGGGACGCCGCTGATAACAAGAGCAGATTGGGACATGGCATCATCAACAATTACCCTTTGGGTCCTATGTGATAGAAAAGATCTAATCCAGGACAGGTTGATCCCTCTGATCCCATAGTCATCTAATATTCAGAGTAGGCGAGCAAGAGGAGAATCTGTCGAAAGCCTTAGAGAAGTTGACAACAGCAAGGTCGTGCTGTTGCCTGTATTCATGTAGTTGAGAAACTCATCCACACGGGTAAGGAGTTGTATTTCGGAACTGCGTCTCCGGTGAAAGCCATGCTGACAGGATATCATAGTCATCAAAATGATTCATGATATTGCTCACTACAATGTGCTCAGGAGCTTACAGCATATGCAGGTCAATGACACTGGTCTGTAATTGCTGGCCTAAAAACGTTCTCCTTCTTGAATATTGCTGACGCAGTTGTTGTTTTCCAGATGTCAGGTGTCTCCAGAGGCATTTGTTGAAGATGTGACAGAGGTATGGTGCAGCATGTCTGGACCAGTAGCTTTATGGGGGTTTAGCTTCCTCAGTAGAGCCAACACTCCTTCCACTTCGACTTCTATGTCTGGCATTGTGGAGCAAGGGTTTCCATCTGGTGTTGGAGTATCTGTTGTATCCTCCTTGGGTGAACACTGACTGATTGTATTGCATTCAGTATTATTATTATCAAGACAATCAAAACTGAACTCTTTGTACTTGAATTATTTTAACTTAAAAGAATACTCATTTATGAATTGATGAAATGTGTTTGACTCTCTCTCTCTCTCTCTCTCTCTGTGTGTGTTATATAATTAAATTTACAATTTATATGACACGAGGTTTGTCGAAAAATTCCTGGTCTAGCTCTTCATAACTTAAAACTTATTTAATGAAATTATATAAAATGATTGAAAAGACATCTATTCCCACCAAAATACATACAAACAAAACTATGGTAAAAGAACTAACATACAGTAACGTAATCGAATATATTGACGTAATTTGGTAACGTCATCGACGTTGTTGACAGGTAAAGATGATCCCTGTTCAAGTAAATTCCATTATTACGTCATATGTACCATTTTCTTTTTACTTCCTTTACTCCCGTTTTTATATATATTTACGTGTTCTGTCACATATTCCTTGTTAGAATCTAGTATTCATATACTTTTGACTACAGGTTCTTTTATTTCATAGCGTCTCTTTGGAAAACTCGTTTGTGTCGTTTTGATATATACTGTTTTATCTACACAGCATTGTTTTCTTGGGCATTATCATCATCGTCGACATAGGATCCTCTTTTGTGACAACCATTGACATTTTCACCGATTACCTCAGCTCCGTGTCCTATTTTGTTTCTATCATCATCAGATTCATAGGTATCTTCCCTTTTTCGATTCTTTTTCTTCTTTTTGCCTCTATCACCGTTATCCATTTCATCGATAAATTCAGCTCCATGCCCTATTTTATTTATGTTATCATCATTAGGGTCATAGGTCTCCTCACTTTTGCGTTTCTTCTTCTTTTTTAAATTCAACTCCGTGCCCAATTTTATTTATGTTAAAATCATAATCATAGGTCTCTTCTATTTTGTCAATAATTTTCATCGATAAATTCATCATATGGCTCTCCTTTGTGTTTCTTCTCCTCTCTCCCTGTGGAATCGAAATCAGTTTCGCCGCTATGACTCGGTCCCTGACAAACGATTTTATTTATGTTATCATCATTTGGATCATAGGTCTCTTCACATTTGCGTTTCTCCTTTTTGCCTCTATCATTTTCATCGATTTTTTCCCTGCGGAATCAAATTTTCCGGACCCTGACAAATGGTTTGGCGTATAGGGCCAAAAGATGTGCTGGCTATAACAGATAATTCTTTTGGGATAAAATCAACTCGACTGAGGAGACCAAGACTAATATCAGGACTTACTGCATTTAAATGATCACCGGTTGTTTCTACTACATTCACATCAGCACCTTTTGTATTGCTAATACTCGTTTTTACATTTAGTTTTTCATCCTGATTTTGAATTACTTCTTTCCCTTTATCTGAAGCTTCAGCTTGCTGATTTTCCTCCCCACCGTTGTCTCCATCTTGAGCTTTTACTTCTTCTTCAGCATCATTATTGTTCCCTACATCATTAGGCGTCGAATCCCCGACTTTTCTTGACCTTGAAGTAAACAAAAACTCATGAACAGAAAAACCATGATTGACATGCATTGTTCAATAGCAGAGGTTTGAACGGCAAATAACTTAAATACTTTTTTTTTATTTATGGATTTATTTTCATTTTAGTAAACGTGTATGAAGCATATATATATATGAATATATCCACTATATCAATTTACTTAATAGACATTGCGTTAAAAGTCTTGCATTGTAGTTTATCCCTATCTTCCAATATGGCAAAGCTGCTATATATACGTTAATGAAAACATATATTTTCTTAATTCAAATGAAAATATCTAATATCTTTACCTTATTATCATTTAATTAAAGTCTGTATCTAAGTGGATATTCAAAGTCAAGTGATAGTGCAGATAAAGTCAAAGTCGGAAACAGGATTCGAACATTTTTGTTTGTTTGTTTGTTTGTTTGTTTGTTTTATTGGGATTTACGTCTCGCCGACAATATTTCAGTAATTTTGGAGATTATGTCTACTTGAGACAGTTTAGTGCTTCCATACTCCTGTATCACACCGTAAATATGTGACATAATACCACACATAGTCACATTATCCTTACACCGTGTAACCAGCCCTGAAACTACTCTTATATGTTGAGCTCCAAGCAAGAGAGCTATACCAGTACCATTTTTACGACTTGAATAGAACATTTACTTTACTCTAGAAAACATGTATAGCGTGAAAATAAAGCGGACTGACGAGACCATCGACATAACTAGTTTGGATTTAGAATACACATTATAAGTTTTTGTTCAATCCTTCATTAAGTAATCTATAAAAAAAAAAAAAAAAAAAAAAAAAAAAAGTCACCTTTAAACAGTGTGTGTATGTGTGTGTGTGTGTGTGTGGTTTATAGTTGGGTTGAAATTGAAGAATGTAAACATGAATATCAATATTATTGTAATAGATAATTGGCATGCCATTCTAAGATGGAAGTTCTTTATCCTAAACATACAATATATCACTATTTACATGGGGAGACCATGGTGAACAGCTCGATATCTAAAAAGTTGGATTAGTTGAACATTTTTACATACATGTACCTAAATATCCAAAATATTAGCGTATATGTGAATATATTTATAATATGATTTATTGTTGCTTTTAAGTGTTTGAAATGAATTAAGTAAGTGCTAGATTTTAAACTTTGTTTTCTTGCTAAGCATTAGACGGTTACCACAGACACAGTTCAATAATAAGAAAATGAACTCTGTGACTTATACCTTTTAACACTGTTTTATCAAGTAAGCATTAAAGAATTTTTACTTTTCTTTTTCCAAAAAATTCTATGGGTTTATGCCTATTTCTGTAAAATGAAGTACCTTAGGATATTTAAACCATTGATTCAGATAAAGTGAACTATCATCAATTAACTATATGTATGTGTGTCTCCCACTTGTATATCTTTCCAACAGAGATGTACATTTTAGATATATTTTAGAAATGGTCACCATGGGGATATACAAACGTAGCATAAAAACAAGAACGGTGACCTATCAATTATTTTACATTTTCGTATTCAGCGCATTACTTTACATGTGTGAAAACCAGAAAATTCTTTTGAAGAACAAAAACACATACGCCCTTAAGCATCTTTCTTTAGAACGTGTTTAATGAATACTACAACTCTTTATCTAAATATATTGTAGAGAATAATCATTTTATATCTAAAAATCCATATAAATCTTCCTTTTTGTATTAATTACTCGAGAAACAAAGATGCATTTGAAATAATATAAACTTACTTGCGTTTACATACAAATTTCATGCATACCCAACCACCGATAATGCCACCAATGGCTACCAGTATGCCTCCGACAATACTTGCTATTAATATCGTATTGTCTGCAATAGAACAAGAACATATATATATACATAAAACAGGCGGCCTATATGATGCAGAAAATAGGTAACTAATCGTATTGATAATATTTAAATAATGATGTGTAAAAGCGACAACAGACTGCAGAATAGCTTACAATACTACTGATACACTGTCACCTGTTGTCTGGTAGATGTACACCGTCACCTGTTGTCTGGTAGACAAAGATATCTGAAATGTTAACCTTGATGTTTGACAGGTGGATAAAGATATCTGATTGGTGGACCTGGAGGTTTAACAGGCGAATTAGGATAACTGATAGGTGGACCTGGAGGTTTGACAATTGGAATAGGATAACTGAAAGGTGGACCTGGAGGTTTGACAATTTGAATTGGATAACTGATAGGTGGACCTGGATACCTGATAGGTGGACCAGGATATCTTATTGGTAGACCTGGAGGTTTGACAGGTGGACCAGTGTATCTGACAGGTGAACCTGGAGGTTTGACAGGTGGACCAGGATATCTGATAGGTGGACCTGGAAGACCAGGTTTTACAAGTGGACCAGGATATCTGATAGGTGGACCTGGAGGTTTGACTGGTGGACTAAGTGGACCTGATCTGACAGGTGGACCAAGTCTAATAGGTGCATCGTGTGGTTTGACAGGTGAAACAGGTCTAACAGGTGGACTGGGTCTAATAGGTGGACCGAGTGGTTTGACAGGTGGATAAGATCTGACAAGGGACCAAGGTCTTACTGGTGGACCATGTCTGATGGGTGGACCATGTCTGTCAAGCTGACCAGGTCTGAAAGGTGGACCTGGTGGTTTGACAGGTAGACCAGATCTTAAAGATGGAATAGTAGCAAAATATTTGGGGTTCTGAACTTACCATCGGCTTATCTCCCTGAAACTCTACTTTCACCTCAAATCTAAACGTTTGTTGAAGAGGACATTTTCTTACAACGACTTTATTTTTGTAAATCATTATATCATTTTTACCAGAAGAAGTTGAATAACTGTTTAGGTATGCGACTTGAGAAAAAGTTGAATAAAATTTATATATTATGTGAGTGGTGATAAAATGGGGTTAAATATTTTATTCTGAATACAGGTTAGATAACTATTTAGTTATGCGGTTTTGGAAAATTGTTGAAAAAATTGATATGTTGAATACTTATACGTTGGAAAAAAATGTCTAGTAGTATTGAATTTAGGGGACAATTAAAAAAAAGATCTTTATAATTGGATCACAGACTATGAGCGTTAACCGTCACTGTGTCAGTAATATCAATAAAGTGGGCTATAGTCAATGTAAAGATTGTAATTTCACTTGTGTGATTTATTCGTAGCTTAAATTGTTAAAATTTCGGAAAGAACATTTAGTTTCTAAATGAAATATAAAAATAACTCATGCATATTAGTAGTATAGTGTGAGGGTTTGGGAGAATAACTGCCACCCTGTCGCAACTCTGATGTTATTAGAGGGCGACACCGTCTTATGCTGAAAAACAAAAACAGACCTTCCTGATTTGCATACTTTCCTCGGCAAGTTTAAATGTACCTCTCCGCGCTTAGAGCAGATCCATGCAATGCGATTCTGCACTACCGAATACGAGTGGAATATGTTACACAGATGTTTAAATCATAACCGTAACCGCTTATAATGTGTTTTTGTTTGTTAACATGTTTTCTTTTACCATTATTTTGCACTGGAAACATCCATTTTAAGCATGAATAAAATATCCGCATGATGTGTGTAATTAATCTATGTAGTCCACACGTAATATTGCATGATGGCGAGTTAGGTTCCTCCCAGAGCAGTTCTTAACTTTGAAATAGAAAGGTAAGCATTCAAGTATCTTAAATAATCAAATACCTTGTCAATTTCTACACATACGCAACAACAGATAGAATGTATACATCAAGTGCACTAGTACTGAAGAAAGAGAATGATCTACTCAGCTATGCGACTTTATGAATGACAGGTTCATGACCCTTACTCCGGATTAGAATGTGACAAAAAGATAGCGATTTCAACTACCTCTGTAGCAACAATGTGTGGATTTTTTTTTTCGTCATATGACCATTATTGCTTCAATATCTTCAGAAATGCTGGGTTTAGAATTTTAGCTATTACATGTTAATCCCGTCGCCGTCTCTCAGCGCATTGTGTGCTTTAATTAGGAATGGCATAATCCTTGACCTAGCTCCCCCTTAAGTGAGGTTACGTGGGTATTGCACTTAGGATTAATTTATCTCTTACTATACTAATCATATATTTTTTCGTAATGTACTTTCATATAAAATAAGAGTTATTTGTAAGTTAGTATTCTCAGGTATGACGACCTATCAATATGAGCCCAAGGCATAAAGCGTCCTTCAACACCAAAGAAAGTACCAAAGATTGAAAAGGGTTTGGCAAAACGAATGTATCAAAATGATAACACTCTCGTTTGGGGGGCGAAATCAGAAATAAACTCAACAACTTTTCTAATTGGTCACCCTTTGATTTTGATATTTTTCAATACTGGTGAATATATTGATGGTAAACCATCACAATTGAGTTACCATGAACATAACCTTGAGGTATACATGGATTTTGCCAACAAAAACATCGTAGGTAAACCAACACAGCGCTTAGTTCGTAATAAACAGTTCTTTAATTTAAATACATTAGATTTTCATACACTTATTTTCCTTGTGATATTTTGATGAAATTATCAGGTGACCAATTAGAAAAGTTGTTGAGTATATTTGAAGGCAGCCTTCAATCTTAAGTGATATGGTACAACACAAGACCTATCTTCAAAATCCCTAACCCTTAAGAACTGGACTGCCTATGATATTAAATGATGACATGGACACTGTATATTGAACTAACCAAACATCACCAAACAAACTACCATGAAGTGTCTTCCTAAATGGCCGAGAACACCGAATGTGATTATTCTCCGATGCCCTTTAAAACAGATTAGATAAGCCATTGAACAAATCTCCTTCAGTGAAACTCTTGCTTCCGATATGTCCCCTTTCGGAGATTCATTGTTATTACGCATTGCAATCGAGATTCATAGTTTTCCGCAAGAAAACTTCAATGCATAAAATCCTTCACAGTCGATAGAAAGTCAAATTCGAAACAACTGTCTCCCGACAGTCCACACATTAATTCAGAAACTATCTGGTACTGATGCTTAATAATTGTCAGTTACTTTATACCACCTTATTATTGAGAAAATTAGCGGTATAAATAAGAAATGACAAATCATTAGGTAATGAAAATATTTCAAATTAACAATTACCTAATTTTAGGTGGTATATGTTATAGAAAGTTTCAAATAAACATAACAATTATAAAAATAACACAATTTTCATTAAATTTCCATGAGTTATTTCTTTTGAAAAATAAAATGATTGGGAAATAGGTAAATGAAGTTATTTTAGGAAAAATGTCAGTTTCTGGCTTTGGGTTTTAAAAATTTAAAGTTTCAATTAGAGCGTGTAGACCTACATACAGACTCATCAAACCGAAATGAGGTACTCGTTAAATTGCGTACTCTTGTACGATTCTTGATGTCTGGATTATGTGGATGATTGGAGTACATGGTAAAATATGTTTCATACACAAAACCAAATCCAAAACAAAGACATTCGGATAAAGATTTAGAAAATATTTTTTAAGTAAAGAAATTTACAAAGGGCGTGTTGTTTATTTGTTGTTTCATGTAGATATTTTGTTATCTTTTTCTTTCATGTTCATATACACTTGATGCCCCGCATTCATATTTGATATGTGATTGATATAAGCATTGTCTTATCTACAAACTTAGTTACCTGAAGACGAAGAGTTGTCAGATGGCGTCTTGGTACTAGTATGACCTCCGGAGTCTTTGAAAAAAGAAAGATAACAAACAAACATAAATGCAATAAAAAAAGTCCTTCTTATACGTTCACTATTGCAAAGTCTTATGTAGTTATACATTGAAACTGTAGAACTGTCTTTATATGATTTACGAATGATTATCTGTGTGACGTTTCATTCCGGAAAGACAAAATAAACATAAATTTATAAGAACTCAGTTGGTAAAGCGTCACCAAAAGCAAACGGCAGAGTAAACATACAGTAGAACCTCACATAGCGGGCACCTCAATAAAACGGGCAACTCTATAATACGGCCAAAATTCGCGGTCCGGATCGCTTTATTCTTTATTTATTTGTCCGCTGAACTCAATAAAGCGGGCACCTGTCTATTGCGAATTGCGGGCACTATTTTCGGTCCCGATCGGTGTTTAGACTAGCTAAAGCGGGCACTTGTCCAAGGGGGATAATGCCTTCCGACTGATAATCTGACTGGTTTCATCATTCAATCCACCGGAAATCAAGCAAACCAGTCCCCAAATTTAGCAGAGAAGTCTGTGTATTCAGTTTTGACACTTCCTTTTGTTTTGATAGCTGTACACAAGAATCAAACTGACAAAGATTAAAGGCACAGGTGTCAGTTTGTTCCGATTAATAGGATTACAGTGCATAATGGATTCCCTAATTAAAGGCGGTGCGTATGCGTATGTAATTGTAATGAAACTATTTCGTACTAATGCTTTATAATTGTCAGTGATTTTTTACCACCTTCTTTTTGAGAAAATTAGAGGTATAAATAAAGAAATGAGAAATCATATGATAATGAAAATGTTTCAAATTAACAATTACCTAATTATAGGTGGTATATGTTACAGAAAGTTTCAAATAAACATTACAATGATAAGAATAACACAATTTTCATTAAAATTCCACGAGTTATTTCTTTTGAAAAATAAAATGATTGGGAAAATAGGTACATGTAGTTATTTTGGGAAAAATGTCATTTCTGCCTAGTGGAAACCACCTGTGGAAGGAAGTAAATTTACCAAAAACAATCACTGATTGTATGTCTGAAAAAAATGTTGCAAATCATTTTCCTCAATTTAACAAGTTTGACAGTGGCTAAGTGACAGTGTGAGCGTGTAGACCTACATATAGACACATCAGTCCGAAATAAAGGCACTCGTTAAATTGCGTACTCTTGTACCATTCTTGAAAAGAATAGTAAAGAAATTACAAAGGGTGTGTTGTTTATTTGTTGATTCATGTAGATATTTTGTTATCTTTTTTCTTTTGTCTTTCATGTTTATATACACTTGATGCCCCGCATTCATATTTGATATGTGATTGATATAAATATTATGTTATTAGTTAGTAGGGTAAACGGTATTTAACGTCATGATCTAAAAACATAGTTACCTGAAGACGAAGAGTTGTCAGATGGCGTCTTGGTACTAGTATAACCTCCGGAGTCTTCGAAAAAAGAAAGGTAACAAACAAACAAAAATGCAATAGAAAAGTCCTTCTTATGTGTCCCTTATTACAAAGTTTTATATAGTTCAGTGACTTACGTTTTCAGTGAATTAACAAGAAATGTATTTCTTGGAGAATGTAGAACGGTCTTTATGTGATTTACGAATGATCATCTGTGTGACGTTTCATTCCGGGAAAACAAAATGAACATAATTTTTTATGAACTTATTTGGTAAAGCGTCACCAATCGCAATCGGCACAGTAAACATAACTGTAATGAAACAGACTATGACCGTCTATCAACCATATGGTGACTATGAAACAGACTATAGTTACTTTTTTATTTTGCAGATATTTATAACGTTCGGCCCAATTTGCATCTTAGTGAAGTGATTTTTATCAACTGCATATGTTAACAAAGTTGCTTGCAACGCTGTTCAAAGGAAGCATACATTTTAGATCGGACAAAAATTCGGAGCTATATTTAGTAATTTTATATTAATAAATTTTCTTCTTATTTTCCACACTGAGAAAAAAGTCCAAAATTTGATTCCTCTCTTGACACTAAATGGTTACAGTTTTCATGTTTAATTCAGTAGGATTGCATTATGGACGTCTTAATTGAATAGAAATGTGTTGAAATCGATGCTGGCGATACCTTGTTTAATAAACTGTAACGAAAAAAGATAATACGCAGGAAACAATTTGCAATCTCATGCGGAAAATCATTAATTTAAGTACATGTGTGTATATATATATACTAATATTATCTTATAAACTGTAGGCTAGAGAAATGGGGAGAGGAAGAGTGGCGATATGTTTATTGTTAGCAATCAACGAAGACAAATGGTGGGTTTATCGTTTTTCACGACCGTATTCAAGCAAGGTATAAGTGGGTTTATAGCATTTGGGTCATTGGCATCGCTTGGAAGTGTTAAATTCAATTTGATAAACATAAGAAATGCAACATCATATTAAAAACCGTGTTCTCTCAGCGCTATCAGCGCTTTGATTATCAACGTAATTATAGTTCAGTTAGGATAATTCATTAAAATTTCCTGATTCGGAGCATATAAAAATGGTGAGTTATTTTTTTACGTAAGTAAAGAAACATCTACCAATGAAAATCGTTCAAATATTAATTCGGCATTGTCTTACGTCATCATCCTTAAGTAGGTCAATAGTGAGGAAAGACAGTTAAATCAAAAACAACAGCAACAACTGGACAACAAGCAATACATACAGACGATGATTCGTCAATTAAGAAATACCTGTGGTGGCTGATCTATTAGTAAATGATGGGGTGGTTACTGAAAAAAAAAAACAGTTACTTATTGTTTATGTGTGTTTGTTTATCGGGTTTAACGTCCTGAAAACAGTATTTCAGTCATTTATAGACTATTTTTATTTGAGACAGTGCTACCCACATGTAGACATGTGCCATGAAACCACACAGTAACATTTTCTAGACACCGGGCCAACCAGTCAAGCGTCAGGCAAGGAAGCTACATAAGTACCATACATATGTTTAGTGACTTTTAGTATGTCGCGGCCTAGTCTGGTACCCGACCGACCTTACTACTGAGAGTTAAGGTCTGACATACGCTTTCAATGGTTGCCTGCAGTGAGCCAATCCAAGATGGCGAATCACAATGAAACAAAAAAAGAAGACTGATAAATTTGTATCTGAAGGCCCTGTTTATAATCAGTATAGTGTAAACGGAGGTTTAAATCCCCAAGAATCCATGAAATATCGGAGTTGTGAACGTCCAACTTAATTCGCCAAAACACATTTCCATACATCGTATATTCTCGTAACATTTAGACTATCAAAACGTCATGCTATCCTAAACAATTCGACTCCCACTGATAAAATATGAATTGTTTCAACGATCTGTTAAACGGTATCAATATGGTACAATCCTAGACAAAGATATGCCCAATACGTTTACGTCAGTACAAACAGCTGTTAATAACTGACCATTACGATTCGGCACAAGGTGACATAAGAAGAAAAGTAAGGCGAAGTAAATAGAAAAGGCAGAAAAAGACAGATCAAAGATAGAGTAAGTAAAACGTTTGGCTTGACTGTGTTCCGTCCTTTGGGTTAGACCACTTCGGCTACTGTAGCGGCCACTGATACAGCTCTAACCTTTATCAGTACATGTACTTACAGTCATAGTCTGTCTGCTTAGAAGAATAGCGATGAAAGCCCCAACCTGAAGGATATCAGATCTGGGGCCTCGGCTGCTTCTGTCGGCAAAGCGTTCCAAGCTGGGATGGTCCGGGGAAAAAGCTGTATTTAAATAAGTCTGATGAGGTCGAGATTATATTAAAGGAAATATCATGCTTCCTCCTGGTTCGCATCGACGCTGGTGTGAGGTGTGAAGATGCCTGGATGTCTACTTTGTCATTGACAACTTTGTACATCATTGTCAGTTAAAGTTTTGTCCTTCATGACTCCAGGGTCTCCCAGCCGAGATGGTTGCGGAAGCAGTTTCTGGTTGCGAATGCAGTATTAGGGTTCCAGACACTAACACAGTACTCCACGTTTGATCGGACAAGAGCTCTGTATGCATATCTTTTGGTCTCCTGATTATTAATACGAAGATTTCTTTATAGGAATCCTAGCATACTGTTGGCTTTCTTTACGACTCCGTCAATGTGTTTGTTCCATGACAGCTCTGAGCAGATGTCTAAACCAAGGTACCTTGCTATGCTGACTTCCTGTAGTGTGTGTTCCTTAAGGGTGCACTGGCTGCTCATGGGGTTTCTACATCTTGTTATATGTACTGTGTTGCATTTGTCTGAGTGAAAAGACATACTCCATTTATCTTCCAACAAAACTAGTTTATTTAGATCCTGTTGTAATTTGTTTATGTCGTCGTCTGATTTAATTTCTCTATAGATGGCACAGTCATCTGCAAAAAAAAGCCTGGTTAATTGGACACTTTCAGGCAGGTCATTTATAAAGGCGAGAAGCAGTAATGGGCCGAGTACTGTTCCCTGAGGGACGCCACTCACTCGGCTGCGTCTTCTGATTCCTGCCCATCAACAATGACCTTCTGCCTTCTATTGGAAAGGAAAGACTTCATGCTCCATGCTGATGTCTGTCCTCTTATCCCGTAGTGGTTTAGCTTGGCTAAGAGTCGCGGTCAAAAGCCTTGAGAAATCAAGGACAACCAAGTCTATTTGTTATCTACCCTTGCTTCGCTTGTCAGACTTGATGCAAGTTCATGTACAAGTGTTATCAACTGAGTTTCACAACCCCGTCTGGCCCTGAAACCATGCTGGCAATCTGTAAGGATGCTGTTCTTGTCCAGATGGGTCATGATGCTACTTGTCAGTATGTGCTCCTGGATCTTGCAGCAGATACTTGTCAATGATACTGGCCGGTAGTTATTAGCTTAAAATCGTTCCTCCTTTTTAATCCCCCGCCACGAAGCGTGAGGGGGGTTATAGGAATGGCTTTCGTCTGTCTGTCCGTCTGTCTGTCTGTCTGTCTGTCTGTCCGTCTTTAACGTTTTCGTGTCCGCTCCATATCTCCTATACCGCTTGAAGATTTTTTGTGAAACTTGCCTCAAATGTAAACCTAGTTGAGACGATGTGCAGAACCCAGGTGGCAGCCATGTAGGCTCAAGGTCAAGGTCACACTTGAAGTTTATGTGTTTGAACCTTCAATTTACATTTCAATTTCGTGTCCGCTCCATATCTCCTATACCCCTTTCCGCTCCATATCTCCTATACCCTTGAAGGATTTTTCGTGAAACTTGCCTCAAATATAAATATAATTGAGATGATGTGTAGAACATAGGTTGCAGCCATGTAGGCTCAAGGTCAAGGTCATTTAGAAGGTTATGTGTTTGAACCTTCAATTTCCATTTCAATTTTGTGTCCGCTCCATAATTCCTATACCCCTTTTAGTTTTTTCATGAATCTTGTCTCAAATATATATCTAATTGAGTCGATGTGCAGAACATAGGTTGCAGTCATGTCAGCTCAAGGTCAAGGTCACACTTGAGGGTCATGTGTTTGAACCTTCTATTTCCTTACAATTTCATGTCCGCTCCATATCTCCTATACCCCTTGAAGGATTTTAATGAAACCTGCCTCAAATATAATTATAATTGAGATGATGTGCAGAACACGGGTTGCAGCCATGGCGGCTCAAGGTCAAGGTCGCACTTGAAGGTCAAGTGTTTGAACTTTCAATTTCAATTTACAATTTTGTGTCCGCTCCATAATTCCTATACTCCTCGAAGGATTTTAATGAAACTTGCCTCAATTAAAAACCAAATTGAGTTAATGTGCAGAACACAGGTGACAGTTATGTTGGCTCAAGTTCAATGTCACATTGATGGTTCAGTGTTCATTCGTTGATATTTTGTTTCCATGCTATTTTTTCTGAACAACGGAAAGTTTTTCATAACTCAACTACATGTACATCAAAATGTTGGCAGAAGCAGGGCAATTTCCATTAGAGGAAAAACATGTCTCCTCTGTCAGCGGCGGGGGATATAGCTGTCCTTTGGACTGCCTTGTATATAGCTTTGACATAGGCTCGCTTCCAATCATCCGGCACTGTGCCTAGGTCAAGGGTTCTTTTGTAAAGGGGTGTCAGGATTGGGGCAAGTTCCTCTGCCATCATTCCTGATCCACTCGCCTTGTTTGGGTTCATTGGCTTAAGTGATTTGAGAACCCCTTCTTCTGTGACCTTCACATCCGGCATCGTTGGATATGGGTTGCCATCTGGGACATGGACATTATTTACGTCTTCGTGAGTAAATACCAACTCATATTGTTTGTTGAGTATATTTGCTTTATCCCTTGCCTCTGCGTGCATCTTACAATTTTCTTTCAGAAAGGCTATGTATGGAAGATTATTTATGTAAAAATTACAACGTGCTAACTAACATATGTGCATGCTGCCTAAATTGCATTTCTGTTTCTCACTTCTAAATGACAAGTGTGAAGTGCTAAATGTTATGTGCTTACTGGCTATTAATATGATAGTATATTAAGACCCAGGTGCGAACTACCAAGTGATCTTTTACAGATGAGAAGTGCAAACTTAAAGTATGTATATGCAGACTGCCTGTACCACATTCTAAATAAAAAGTCTATTGCGCCAAATGCTATGTTCTTACTGTCAAATAATACATTACAGACTATGTTTCTAAACTGTGTGTTGCAACTGATAGCGATTCTTAATATGACACGTAGTTGCCGAGTTACACATACAATATAGCACTTGCCAGTAAGCATTTGCAACTAACCAGTAAGCATTACGCACTAAACATAATAGAAGCTGGAACCAGATTGAACATGTACATTTTACTAGGGCCCATTCGGCTTAATGAAGGGAGATTACTCTAGCATTCTCTTTGCAGGATGTACGACGAAGCGTAGCATTGCACATGCGTACCAGGACGAATCGTACCAGTTTATTGGACGAAGCGTACCACCAACAGGTCAAATCCAGAAAGAAAATTATTGGATACGACTGATTATTAATTTAATGCATGTAAGAAAAGAAAATAACTTAATTATTGTTTTGATTAATTTTCATATTCACCAATAAAGCACAATAGCTCAGTGGTATTGCCCACTTAAGGCTATGCGTAATTGTGTGGAATATTTATAATGATATCACCCATAGGAAAGAAAGCGATGTTTCGTTTCTTTTTTTAGGTTTAACGTCCCACTGAAAATAATTTAGTCATTTGGAGACTATGCCCTATAGTACTGCCAAACTGCAACACCACGTAGTAGACACGTGACATGTTACCATATCCCGACAAAGGGCGAACCAGTCCTAAAATACATTGAATATATGCTGAATGTCAAACAGGGCGCTACAAGTACCAACTTTGACGAATTTTGTACGTAGCGGTCGGTAATTGAAACCACGACCGAGTGCAATGTTATTGGGGGGGGGGGGGGGTAATAATGTGATGCTTAGATTTTAGATTTCTTTTATTTTTGAAAGTCATGACAAATAATGAGTAATTTTTCATTAATGACGAAACGTTGACTACTAAGAAAAATTAAACCGAAAAAAATAAAATAAGGGAATTTATAATGAAATTTATTTGAGGACATTTGAGAATATTTTCATTTTATATATTTATTTTAATTTCGTCATCGTCATCTATTATTTTTTAAGAGTTGTACTATAGAAAAATAAATGTTTTGCTATTTTTTATATTCTTTGCTTTCCTGCATTTTCACGTTCACCATCATGAAATTAAATTAGCGAACTATTTCTTCTTATCTTCTTCTTCTTTTTCGTCTTCTATAGTAATGCTTAGCAATCATTTTTTGATTATTATGGCCATAATCAGATGTTGCGGTCAAGGACAAATCTCAACTGGGTTTTTGTTTTTTTGTGGGTTTTTTTGCAGAAGAGACAGCATCAGAAGAGATATTGGTTGGATAAAAGTGAGTCTGCGTGCGATACCCTAGGACTCTTGCGAAGCGATCACTTGGTTCTTTTACGTGCTGTATAGCACCGATATACGGGAGATTAATTCCTGGATATAACCAGTACTGGGTACCCCGAGTTCCCATGGCAACCCCATATTGCCGAGAGTCAGACAAAGGTGCGTATGGTACCATTTTTATACTTCTTTGGTTTGACACGGTCACTGGAGGAAAGTACTCCGGCTGGGATTCGAACTCCTGACCTCCCAAACGCAAAGCGAACTCTCTGAGCTATTGCGCTTTATTGGTGATTGGTGAATATGAAAATTAATTAAACCAAATGAAAACGTAAGGATGTTCTAGTGTGTGAACAAGAAAATCTTGCATGGGTGATTTTCCATGCTTATATCTTAAATTAATAATCAATCGTAACACAATCTTTTTCTCTTCTAATTCAGTTTGATTCCAAATCAAATACTTTTCGCAATTGTGAATTCACATATAATTATTTTTCATACTTATATGTATTAAATGAATATTGTGTCATATAACAATAACTTTTCTTTCGGGATTTGACCTGTTGGTGGTACGCTGGTACGATTCGTCCTGGTATGCATGTGCAATGCTACACTTCCTCGTGCATTCTGCAAAGAGAATGCTAGAGTAATCTCTCATCATTAAGCCGAATGGATCCTAGTAAAATGTAAATGTTCAATTTGGTTTCCAGCTTCTATTATGTTTAGTGTGCAATGCTTAATGCCTAGTGCTATTGTCATTTTAAATTTTTTTTTAAAGAAAGCATTTAGCTTAATTAAGAATTAAACAAGGCTACATGTATGCTTGTACTTCTTATTTGTTATGTATCATTTGGTAGTTAGCACTTGGGTCTTGACATATTGGCATATTATTAGTCTTTAAGCACAAAGCATTTAGCATTACACACTTGACATTTAAAATCGTCTAACAGAAATGCAATAAGGCATCATGAAAAGTATACATACATGCAAGCACATGTCATCTTTCATAAAGCATTCGAAGTAAGCATGTTGTAATTTTTACATAAATAATCTTCCATAGCTATGCCTACATTTTCTTTCCTTTGATTTTAAATAAATGTCCAAAACCTCTTCTCAAGGTGATGATGTTTCGTTGTCTACAGGGTTTATAATATTTTCAACATATTTCCAGTATTCTTTTCTTTCTTCCTTTTGTACCCTTGACCTAAATAGTTTGTATAATCTGATATCATCTGGTTTCTTTGTTTCTGTCCTTTTTAGAATTTTAGTCTGCGACGATGCAAGGATTTTATATGCAGATTCATCTAAGATCTAAACTTCTGGTCATTTTTACTGACTTCTTTGGAAATGTACTG
Source organism: Solen grandis (assembly GCA_021229015.1). NCBI lineage: Eukaryota > Metazoa > Mollusca > Bivalvia > Adapedonta > Solenidae > Solen > Solen grandis. The sequence continues at coordinate 64,940,853 of CM037779.1, read as the reverse complement.
GTCTATGAGTTCCTTGAGCTTGGTCTTTAGACATTCCCATGATGCAATGATATTTTGGGATGTTACTGTTTCTCTAAATTTTACTACAAACTGTTGCAGATCCTGTCTCATAGAATCAAAGTCTGCCTCCGCCTCCATACTTGTAGATCTTCTTGAGAATAATTTCTTCGGGAATGGTTTAAGGAATGATTCCACAAAAACTGTGTCATGATCTGAAATTCCCGGTATGATGTGAACTTGGTTAATTAGGGTTAATTATCTTGCATCAACAATTGAACGACGTATGCCAGACCTTTACTCTCTGTAATAAGGTTGGGTACCAGACTAGTCGCGGCCGGATGGAACCCACAACTCATCATAACAAAAATGGTGAGTTACTTCTCTTCGTAACTATTAGAACATCTACCAATAATAATCGTTCAAATATTCATTCGGCATTGCCTTACGTCATCATCCTTAATTAGGTCAAAAGTGAGGTTAGGCAGTTACGCCGAAAATAAATCAACAGACAATGGCCTGTGATTCATTTTTTAAAAAGTACCTGTAGCATTTGGTCCAAGTGTAACTGACGCAGTGGTTTCTGAAAAAAAATATAGTTACATATTATTTATGTTTGTTCGTTCGTTTATCTATTAGATTTAACGTCCCGCCGACAGTATTTCAGTCATTTGGAGACTATGCCTACTTGAGGGAGGCCACACTGCAGTATCACGCCGTATACATGTGACATGATTCCACATAGTCACATTATCTTGACACCGGCGAGCCATTCCTGGGACTACCCTTACATTTTTAGCGCCAAGCATGGGAGCTATACCAGTACTATCTTTAAAGAATTTGGTATGTCTCAGCTAGGGATTATACCCACGATATCCCGATTGTAACCACTCGGCCACCGGGACCGGTCATATTGGTATTGATAACCTTCCATGATAATTATTAAAAATTCGTGAATACGGATCATACGATCATATATTTAAGCTGGTTCTATGGTGCTTAGTTTTTCACCAACCAATTGTCTTACGTCATTATGCTTAAGTAGGTCAAAAGTGGTGTTAGACAGCTGCGTCGACTGTAAAACAACCAGAAAATTTATAGTTTGTCCTAGTTAATCGTCCTATCAAATGTTTGTATTTCGTTCAAAATTTGTAGGAAAAAAAACATTTCATTAACCGTAATTATCTTGATATGGAGAAAGTATGTGCCTACATGACGAAAGAGAATTATGGGTGGGGTATAAATAGGCGGCGAATTATTACGTCATGTTGTGTCAGCTAAGATATAAATTACACAACAACACTGGTCATGTGATCGGACTGAGGGTGAAACGAGTGTAGCCGGCGACACAATCACCAGATGTTAGTTCTTGGAAGCACGAAATAATATGGGGACAAATGCATTCCAGTATGTCTTAAAATGCTCTTTTATTACGTTAGAATAATAACGGCAATCTCTGAGAACACCTGGATATAGAATATATTTGTAATTCACATTAAAATATTTGTTTAAATATTATCGCCATGTAGCAAGAAATAATAACACTATCATTATAGGTTGCTTCAGGAAGAAACTGACTTGCTAACATCTGCCATATTTGAGCGGCGCATTCCGCGTGCGCCAACAAGGTTTTTTCGAATTGCGCCTAAACCAAATGAGTGCACTCGCCGGGCCATAAAAGTCAACCGGGTCAAAGCGTTGATACTGAACAGGGGGGGGGGGGGGTCCATATTGCGAGGTCAATTACAAAGCTGTATGTCGTATATGAAAAACTGTATGCATTATTTATCGTTTGTATTTTTTAAATTTTATTGATTTATCGCAGCGCTCCGCTTTGCGTCGCTTGCGATAAATTCCATAAAATGTAAAATACATACAGACAATATCATATGATTCCTCAATTAAAAAAAATAAATATAGCTGTAATTATTAGTCCATGAGAAACTGTCGAAGTGGTTTCTGAAAAAAATATGGAATCATAGTTACATATCGATGATTCTGAATCATATGTTCTGCCAATCAATCGGGGGATTGCGGGAGAGGTCCACATTTCGAGGTCAATTACAAGGCTGTATGGCGTACGTGATAAACTGTGTATAATGTTACCGTTAATATTTAAAATAAATGCGATAAATTCCGTAAAATATAAAATACAAGCGATAACAATACTTATACATACAGACAATAACTTAGGATTCCACAATTGATTAATAAAAATTACCTGCAGTTGTTGATTCATGAATAACTGTCGAAGTGGTTTCTGAAATAAAATGGAATCATAGTTACATGTCGTTTATTATGAGTTCTGCATATGTCTGAAATTTGGCACCAACGCACTAGGTGTTAAGAATAACATTTTGTGCATTTGCATTATAACTTGTATTTTCTTCTACATTTCAATATTTATTATATAGTGGTAATATGATAAGAAACTATAAAGTTTACGTCAAAAAAGTATACTGTATGTCTGTTAAAGTATTTAAGTTGACAAGCTTGAAAGATAATATAAAAGGAGTACCGTAAGAAACCACCGATATATCATCTACCGATAACATTTGCTCTTAACTGATTATTTGAGCGACCGATTTTCTTCATATATATGAAAAAAGACTTGACTATTTGAGTTTACCGTCGCTTCAACAGTATTTCAGTCATATAGCGACGTCCAGCTAATTACAGGTGGAGGAAGACCCGAATGCACGGAGGCATCCGGGTAGAACCACCAGCTGGAAGGCTTGCTCACATGAAAATCCGAATGTCCCTGCCAGGATGAACAAAAGACATTGAAATAGCATTCTGAATAACCAATGTTACATGATACCTTTGTACTTACTGTCTCCTAAAGATCGAAATAAAATATCGAACAAAATATTGTTTTACTCGATTCATCACGATTTCTAAAATCATTTAAAGGCCATTTTAGCGTTTAGATAGTAAACTAGGACTACAAAATAAGTCACTATCTTACGGAGATTTTTCATAAAGAGCCGTTACCGAATCTTCTTTTAGCCAAGCTTATACTGACGCCAAAGTTAATAGATGAGAAAACTAAGCAACATTTAAAGTGAATTACCAAAATATGCGTGTGTCCTAAAAGCAACGACCCACGCCTTGTCATCTCGACATGCACACTTATTCTTCATATCAGTGCTATTTGTATGCGTGGGACCAGTGGAGATATCCGTACATTTCTCAACAGCAATTGTCCAATTACTTTCACCATAGTTTGATTCGCATACTCCAGCTACAGAAGAGGAGAAATGTCCATCACCCCAAATCTAAACTATGGTAGCAATTTATTCTTTTTAGATCAGACTTTAATATGTTTACACCAGGAAACAGCTGAATAAATGATGTTAACCATTCATAAATACTTTAAACAGTTTTTTTTTTTTTTTTTTTTTTTTTTTGTTGGTTATGTTAATTTGATGCAGATCTTTAATGATTATGAAATATTAGATAACTAAAGGGAAATATATTTAAAAGAAACCCTAAAAATTGATAAATTTTACAACTTGTGCCTAATTTCGGTGGGCACAACACTTTGTGTTCTTCAGAACAGTTGCTTTCAATCAGGTCTTTCGTGTGGCATTCCATCGCTAAACACGTGTTGTTATTCTGCGGTGCAGTATGATCTGTCAATATTTAATGAAATTTTAAGAAAATTATATCTTAATACAGTCATACCTGTCTTAAGCGGTCATTCAATGGAACAAGAGAAAATGACCGTTGACCGCTAAAAGAAATTTAAAATGCTAATTTGATAATGTTAAAATTGACCGCTAAATACAGGTTGACCGTTCAGTACAGATGACTGCTAATACAGGTTCAACTGTATAGTATACATTTCTTAAGTACTGAAGTCGTGATAGGATTTAATTAGAAATCTTCCGTTTACAATGGGTGCAGTGGATAAAAACAAATTTACGAAACCTGAAATGCAATTTCCAAACAACTTGAAAAGTTACAATGACCTGATTATTGCTATAGAGCGACAAGAGCACCGCCTGCGGGTGCAAATGCTCGTCTGTTTTTGCCAACGTTAAATATTTTTGTTAAACATTTGATATAGCTGACATTAAAAATCAAACTAAAACTGAACATGCAAAGATGAAGTACCATTTCCTTTAGATTTGACCTCTGACCTTGAGGGATGACCTTAACCTGTGCAAGGAATAGAATGTATACAACAAGAAGATGTAAAGTTTGAAGACAAAAAAAAGATCATTGGCTAATCCATTGAGTTTTCGATAATCAACACAAAACAAAGACATTTTTTTTAAATGCTCTAATTTTATTTATCTGTCAGGTACTAGTCATGACCGAAATCACACCTGCACTGGTTCATATGATGACAAATCACAATACAAAGTTTAAAAAAATAATTGATAGATGACAGAGAAATATGTATTTTAAAACTTTTCCAAAGTTATGGTAAAATAAAGTCAAAGGTCAAGGTGAATAGATCTTTGAAATATTAGGTAATCTGAATAAGCCTTGTCAAGATGAAAATGCATACCAAATAAAAAGTTGTATGTCATATAGTAAAGAAATTATGGCCAACGTAAAAGTGTTTTGTTAAACATTTCAAAAATAGGACAAAGGTCAAGGTTAAAAGTCCAAAAGTGTAACATTAATGGAAAGGTCTTGCAAAAAAGAATTCACATGTGAAATATCACTGCCCTGTTGGTAACGGTTCTGAAATGACAGACATTTTTATGTTACAGGAAAAATAGGTCAAAGGTCAAGGTCAATAGGTGAAATATTTGCATATGTCTGAAGGCCTTGTCAAGATGAAAATGCACACCAAAATAAAGTCGTATGTCAAATAGTAAAGAATGGCCAACGTTAAATTTTTTTGTTATATTTCAAAAATAGGTCAAAGTTCAAAGGTCAAAAGTCCAAAAGTGTAACATTGGTGGAAAGATCTTGTCACAAGGAATTTACATGTGAAATATCAGAGCCCTGGTGGAAACGGTTCTGAAATGACAGGCATTTTAAAGTGTTCAAAGGTTACAGCAATAATAGGTCAACAGTCAAGGTCAATAGGTGAAAAATATGCATATGTCTGGACAGGCCTTGTCAGATGAATATGCATGCCAAAAATGAAGTTGTATATTGAATAGTAGAGAAGTCATGCCAACGTTTAGATTTCGGGCGACAACGACTAACGACAACGCGGACGCCGGAGTTACGACAATAGCTCGTATTCTTTTCTTCGAAAAACGGACGAGCTAAAAATGATTCCAGAAAGTATATGCTGCCTTTGTTATATATTTTCATTTACGATTGATTTTTAGAAATTAAGACACATATAGTTGCAATCCTTTTAAAACTGCAGAAACGTAAATGGCAAACGGAAACCAAGAAAATTCCTAATTAAAACCGAACTTTCATGTGGATATTGGCAATATTCTTGTTCTGGGCTATTCAGCACGTCATATCGCCATTTAAAAATGTAGAGGGAGTACCCGTAGACATGAGTAGAAGATAGGTGTGTGAAGTTAGCGCGTAGATCGTAGATCGTAAATCAACACTATAACTAATTTTCTTTGTCGACCTGGGTCGTAGATCGTAGCTCAACCATTAAAATAAACCAATATAAATGGTTGAGCTGGATCGTAGATCGTAGCTCGACCAAAACCAAATTAAATAACCATAAAATGTTGAGCTGGATCGTAGATCGTAGCTCGACCATTGAAAACTTTATGGAATGGTTGAGCTGGGTCGTAGATCGTAGCTCAACCATTAAATAAACCAAAATAAATGGTTGAGCTGGATCGTAGATCGTAACTCGACCACTGAAAATGTTCATGGAATGGTTGAGCTGGGTCGTAGATCCCGCTAACAAAAATTTTCCGACGGAAGCTTTTACGACGAATGAGATTCCCGACGAGGACAACCTTCCCGACGAAAAAGATTATGCGACTTTTTTCCGATTAATACAATTTTCCGACGAGTACAATAATCCCGACGAAGATAATTTTCACAACTAATACTAAATTCCCGACATATAATTTTTCCCGACGAACAGAAAATTTCCCGACGGTTTTCCCGAATGAATATTCCCAAAGTAAATTTTCCCGACGAAAGATTTTTTTTTTCCGACAATCGATACAAAAATCTGACAAAAAGAATTGTTCAAGTACGACTAATAAAACAAAAAGCGACAGATATTTTTTCCCGACAAGTTCATTTTTCCAAACGAGTACAAAATTACCGACGACGACTAAAATACGATCTACGATCCAAATCAACCATTAATCTTGGTTTATTTGAATGGTTGAGCTACGATCTACGACCCAGCTCAACCATTTATAATGGTTTATTTGAATGGTTGAGCTACGATCTACGACCCAGCTCAACAATTCCATGGAAGTTTTCAATGGTCGAGCTACGATCTACGATCAAGCTCAACCATTTCATAATGTTTTGAATGGTTGAGCTACGATCTACGACCCAGCTCAACCAATATAATGGTTTTCAATGGTGAGCTACATCTACGACCAGCTCAACCATTCCATGAACTTTTTCGATGGTTGAGCTACGATCTACGATCCAGCTCAACCATTTATTTTGGTTTATTTGAATGATTGAGCTACGATCTACGACCCAGCTCAACCATTCTATGAAAGTTTTCAATGGTCGAGCTATGATCTACGATCCAGCTCAATCATTCCATCAACATTTTTAATGGTTGAGCTACGATCTACGATCCAGCTCAACCAACTATATTGGTTTATTTCAATGGTTGAGCTACAATCTACGACCCAGCTCAACCATTCCGTGAACTTTTTCAATGGTTGAGCTACGATCTACGATCCAGCTCAACCATTTATTTTGGTTTATTTCAATTGTTGAGCTACGATCTACGACCCAGATCGACAAAGAAAATTAGTTATAGTTTCGATCTACGATCTACGATCTACGCGCTAACTTCACACACCTGTAGAAGATTGGTTCGGTGTTATCTATTGGAAATTATGTTAGAATCAGAGGTTCATGTATAAACGTCATTTTGTATTTTCATCCTCCTTTAAACTCGTTTATTCTTTAGTGATAAAATGGGGCATAAAACATGCACCAATATGTTCCTGAAATATCTCTCATTACAATTTTCAAATAATCTAAAATCGTTCGAAAATTACATAATAAAATATCCGACAGTATTCCACGATGAGGCGTTTTCAAAATACTTGGGTATATCTTTGTTATCTTCTGAATTCCATTCGGTCACACAAGATACAAGATAGGAAATTGTGTGAGGTTTATAAATAAGTGAAAATTATAAATATAAATATATATATCATGTTATATTTTCAACATAGTTTATCATTCTAGTGTTTATGACATATGAACAGAACAGAACAAATATTTTATTTAGACGTGTACAGTCATGGTGCATAGTCTTGTTCACATGATAGGTACAATTACAATAGAAATATCCATTTTATTTACTTATATTTCCAGGAGAATAAAGCTAAGAAAATTTACACATAGTTCAGCGTAAACTAAGTAATTCTTGTATTGTAAGGTTACAATTAATAGTGATAGCAGTGTTACACAGGAATGTTTATGACCGTATAGATATACCGACCTTATTTCAGTAAGTGCCCGCAAATTGAAAATGTACCGGATGTGTCCGGAAAATAAACATGTCCTGGGGAAAAACAAGTATGGTTCCGGTTAATTTAAGTGTTGAATATGTATAACTGTAGCGATTAAAAATAAACCAGTAGGACTTACCAATTCTGTACCCGGAATAAACGCCATCTCCACCACATTTGAAATTTCCCGCACATGACTTATTGCAAATCCCCTTATGGTGGTTGCCAAGGCGATTGGTTGAACAACAGCATTCTGAATCCTATGAATGTCTCATTGTTACTGACTGATGTTTATAGTATGTAAATATTGATATCTCAACGGCTAATAACAATGTTTTCATTTTGTATGTTATAATAGTCTTATATAAGACCTATTGAGAAAAAATAGCAAAAATGACGGGTAAGGAATGACAACTTAATGTCCTTTTGCTATGAGGTATTGGTAAGACATATAAAATTAAAAACATGAGTTTAAAATGTTAAACATTATTGCCAATTACAAAATATTGTTACAGTTTACAAACAGAATAGATGTTCCAATTGTTGACAAAAGTATTATGTCACAAATTCTCCAACTTAGATTCGACTCACCTTTGAAATGTGTAAATCAATCAATTAATTTGTCAAAAGTAATAGGCAACGCCTTTTTGATATGCACACCGATGTGTGCAAATTGTACCTCAGAAATATGTCTATGGTTGCACCCAATTCATTCAAGTCACAAGTGGGAATGAGGAAAAAATGCATATCACAATAGATTCTCTGACACATACCCTCATATCCAAATCCAGTCAAACCCGAGAATGTATTCAGTACTCAATAGCCACCATAAACGTTTGATTTTGCACTTGCACATTTTAACAAAGGTATATTGAGGAGCAGTATGTACATTACTTGCCAAGACTGGTTTACAGTGTTTATAATTAAATGGAGACTGGAATATTAGATTCATTCAAAGTGTTCATCCAGGAATATGATTGAGACATTATAAATAATAGGTATACTTTTACACTTATTATTATTATCATCATGATTTGTTATTCCGTTCAATGATATTTAGAAGTATATGAACTCAATAATTATAGTACAATGGCGTCATAGTCCAGTCATATTGTATATGACAAGGGATCCGAAGGTTGCAAGTTCGAACTTAGATCAGACAATAACCGTACATGACTTTCCCGGACGCAATCCATTGGTCCAACCCAGTAATCATAAATAGAAATTAGTTTAAGTTGTTAAAACATACTTCGCAATCGACGTAAGAAGTAATATTCATAGCAAAAGGCAAGATGACTATACAGTATGTTTCAGAACATGCTCTGCCTACTTTTCATTCACTATTATCATATAGTGCTCCGTCTGAACAGCTAGGGATTTGTGGAGATTTCCTGTTTTCTTTCAATATAAACTTCATTGTGAGGACTTCGGAGGTTAAGTAAACCCCAGTTTAGGCAAAGTGCGATAATATATTTTTCTCTTTTAATTTTAAGGACCAATGCGGTTAATACTCGTAATGTATTTTTGTTATCCTGCGTTACTTTTACCTTCAATATTCAATATTTACCTTATATTCTTGACTCAACTCAATGCTGGCGTGCATGCGCGAGAAGTAATTTAATAACAAACACAGAAGGTTTTGAATATAAGGACTCTATAGAGTCCCTGGTGAATATGAAAACGGAATAAACATGGTGTGCGTTCAGTATGACAAACCGTATGCAACCGGTCGCTTAAAGTCAGCTATGGAGTTGTCTTAGGACCATATAGCATGCTGTTCACGTGATCCTTATGCTGTACATGGGTATACGTCAGCATCATGGTTTATGACACTCAGACAGTTTCATTACTGACTGTAAGCGTATGGTTGCATACGGTTTGTCATACTGAACGTACGCATGATAACAATGAATGTTAACATAATGTTCGTTGATTTAATGCAATGAAATTCGTCCGTGATGAGGAAAGATATTTCCGTTTTAAGACTTAAGATCTTTAAGGCAAATCCTCGCATTTTCTTTCAAAATATTACCATTCTTTGATTGCGTACCTGTAACCCGATGAAGATTGTTTCTGAATGAGCTATATTGTAACAAAAGTCATAACACTTGCGGGGATCGTTGTCTGTTATGTTGGTGCTGTTGGAACAGATCATATTCTCACAACCTGGACAGAAGAAGACGAAGAATACAGAACAGTGTGTACATTACATATAACAGTTCATTTACCGTCCCCGGTAGCCGAGTGATTAGATCGGCCGTCTCGGGAGCGGGAGGTCGTAAACAATGGTACTGGTAATCGTAAAGCTTCATCATATAGGGTTAGTTCCAAGACTGGTTGGCCCGGTGTCAGGATAATGCGACTGTGTGCGGTATCATGCCATATGTCAACGGCCCGATACTGCAGTGTGGCAGCACTATATTTGTCTCAAGTAAATGACTGAAATACTGTAAACCAAACAAACAAACATAACAGTTAACTTATTATCCGTTCATTTATAAAATAGGTGAACATCGTGTAGATAATTTCAGCCATTTCAGAAAAAAAAACAGGCATGATGCACAATTAACATTTGATTTCAATTTTTGCAATTATTTCATCTAAAATGTAATAATAAAATAACAGAATTTTAAAAGAAAGTAAATTTCCCAGTAAGTGCTTACCGTTCATCCAGAACAGCGGTTCTTTTTCTGTTTGTCCTGTAAAATTAAATTACTGTGAAATGATTTCAAAGATCATGCCTATAAGAATAAAATGCTTGTAACAAGATGGTCATAACAGTCCTAAATCGCTCACCTGAATACCATCAACCCTAATAAACACATATAGGATTTGACACCCGACTGCAGCCAGATTCAAGATTTAAACATCTTCGGTCGTATTCACAAAGAAGCTTAAGGTGGACTATACGTAATGGGTGTTTTTAAGGCCTTTAAATAAATCTATGTCATCCTGAAGTACACCATTGGGTTAACTTCTGTTTAAGTGTTTTATAAAGTTTGTCCGCCAAATAAGGATGTTTTTAGATTTTTTTGCATTTTGCACTTCTCCTGGTCAAATTATTACCTTAGAACCAGGACAAAGGCACAATGAATATAAATAAAATAAGGTACTGTTGATTTTTCATTAGTAAATAAATTTGTATAAGATCCAGAGATGGATGATAATTTATAATCATAAAGGAAACTGAATGTTCCATTAATAAATTTTGGTGTTTTTTTTTACCAAACATAATGACACAGAGACATTGAAAAAATCATTTTTTACAACAATGAATTCCAAAAACAGAAAACATAAGAACATTTTGACCATTAAATATATAGGGGCATTAAAATTATGCAAACAAATTATTTCTGTTCTATTCTCAAAGTACTGTGTAAATTTATAGGTATGTATCAAGATGGTCTTTTGAGAAAACCGGAAATAAATCTTATGGTGTCCCTAAATTGCCAAGGGAGAAAACTCCAAAACGTGTATTAAGCTTACCACTACATTTAACTTGTACTTTCTGAACATTTTATATATATAAACCTTTTATATTTGCAACGTTGTGTGACAAATAGGAGAAAAATGGCCTCTGCTGGGATTTGTACCAGCGGACCTGATATCTGAAATTGTCTATGAAGATTTTATAAGGAAACAAGATCCTTGAGATATTTAAGGGATATTCAAGTTAGAATGGCAGAGGCCCATTGGGTGACCATTTTTGCAATAAAAAATTTAATTCTCAACATCGATTCGAAAAAAAAGACAAGAAAGGATTTAATTTTGAAATGTTTCGTATTTAGAAAATTTGAAAATCAACCGCGACTTGTGACTTTAATTAATAGAAGGACCAACTTTTTTCAAATATGGTAATAATAAAACCAAGAATCGCGCTATTTAATTTTCCTCAATTTCTTTTCCAATTTTCTCAGAGGAAATGTCACTTAAAATTGTTGACGACGAAAGTCACAAAATGGCAAAAAGATCTCTCAAAAGTTGACAATAAGCACATTATGCTTATGTGGGTCAAAATTAAAGAACTCAAAAAGAGGTACAAAATATTATTACATTCTTTGACACATATACCCGTACCTATGTGAGAAAAGGTCATATTTCTAACTTATTCCCCGTGATAAAATTACCTAAATATTTTATTTCTTAACCAATAGGTTTAGCCTGTAAGTTAACTTTTCATGTCAACAAATAAATGTACTTTAATTCGTTTCGGTAAACAAGAAAGGCGGAATGTGCCCCTACCTTACTGAAGATTTTAATTTATTTGGTGTTAAAAAGTTATGTTTATCGCAACATTATTGAAAAAGCACACAGTCCCCCGAAAGCGTCGCGTAGGGAGATGTACTTTAGTTTAATTTAAACTGATCTATTTTACGTCGATTTTGAAACAAGTATTTACAACTTACACTTATCCCTCTCGTCGGTTCCTGATTTGGACTAGTACTTAGCGCCTGGGAAGAATTTAAGTAAGATTCGGTGGGGTTCGAACTGTATGTAGCAAATGCTTTGACTTAAACTATATATTCCACAGATACACTAGGGTCTAACTTGTTTCATTTATTCATGTATTTATATATTTAGGCCTAAATACTTGTGCTAAAATCTAAAAATGGATTGAATGAGAAAGATTTAGTTAACAATAAATGTAGCAAAACCATGCTGCATAAAATACAATGACATGCTATTTTAAGTTTTGACAAACGGGTTCCTGTGGCTCTCTAGGAGGATTAGGATTCTTGATTTAAAATCAAACTGTGAAACTTGAACATTTAGATAGCAGTCTGAAAAAAATGTACCATTAACCCATACCATGCTCAATTTCTAAATTGGGCTTGTCTTTTATTCATTTTGGATTTAAATTTATTGACTGACCAGCGAACAGTGCAGACCATGAACTGGTCGAAAAGGCAGTCACTCGTGCCGTCAGAATTGTAAGGGCTAGATGACATGTTTGTGGCTGCTTTATTTTAATGGATCGCCATTTTACAAGAAATGTATTTAATTCGTATTACACCGAGCGGGTTAAGTCCCTGACTCACTCATCACTCACCGCCGTGGGTTTGAATCTAGGCACGGTCACTATGATTTCTTTGTTATGCAGCCTTCGTTGGTTCTTCGGCAGTTCGTTGGTTCTAGCCGGCTGCATGAGTACAGTGCAGTAGGTATATCAGTGGATACACGTGGATATACCCCAGGGTGCAGAATTTTTTTTTTTTTTTTTTTTTTATTTATTGATTTTTATTTATTTGCGTTTCTTTCTATTTGTTTTATTCATTATGTAAAATATCATTTGCTATATTTCTTGCTGCTACAACTTTTGTTCCTAAAATTTTCAATGGTTACTATAAGACATCAGATATCTCCCTGAAAAAACTTTTATAACTTCCCTTATTTATTATACTTTCTGCTTATTCGAATTTCGTAACAGAGTAAATTTCATAGATGAGATACGATATATCAATATCATGCGTCTCTCTCTCTCTCTCTCTCTCTCTCTCTCTCTCTCTCTCTCTCCATAAAGAAAGAACCACAGATCAAATAAAATAGCATGATTCTGTCGAGGGCTTGATATCGACCACGTGCGTTTTTCAACACTTATATAGGGATGTGGGTATGTCGACTATAGATAACCAATGTAGCTGTAGCAAATATCCCCGTTTTCAGAATGCCGCCAAAACATGGCTTGATTTGCTTTGTAAAACTATTTTATAATGTTATCAGAAAAAAGGGATTAAAGCCATAATCAGTCACGATCAGTGTCACAGCAAGATCTTGCAAGCTACCATTGATTTGTTCGTTTGTTCCCCTGGTTCTTATAGCTAACAGTTAGTTTAAACTTATTTATTTTATCGATTTTGAAACAAGTTTTTACTGCTTACACAAATCCCTCTCGACGGTTCCTGGGTTGTACCAGTAGTCTGCGCCTCCCACGGGAACTTAAACGCGTTATCAAATGACCCCCTACCTTTACGTCGGGAAAACGTAAAACTTTAACATTCGTGATATAAAAATCATAATATGTATTATTTATATTTCTATTGGTACTCGATTTTCCTAAATCAAATTCATATCAGGTTAACATAAGGTTGGTAAAGCCCCCCCCCCCCCCCCCCCCCCCCCCGGAACTTTAAAACGTTTTCATATGGCACCCCGCCCCCTCCTCTTTGTATGTTTCTTCGTTCGGAAAGTTCATATCTTGTAACATATTTGGAGAGGTTCACAAAGTATTCATTCATAAATAATGAGAATTTTCTTTTCTTTTTTTAAGTTTCAGGCCGCCAGCAGACTTTCAGCGGACTTACGGAGGAAATAAATCTTTGACAGAAAGACATCAAAAATCATTTAGTCCGCCGTAAAATGCATATTTTGAGATATATGTTAAATTGTCTCATGATCAAAGGACAGGTTCGTCCCCAAGGAAAATTCAAACATATATCAGCGTAATTTCCCCTGAATTATTGTTCATCTTATCATTTTATAATCACTTTAACGGTCAAAATAGGCCCGGGGAAAATTATATATGTGTTAAGAATTGGTTTATCTTTAATTGTCGTCTATAAGCTAAGCTAGATAGCCGAGCGAAGCTTTAATTATTTTTCGAGCATTTACACGTTTAAGTACTTAAGTGTTATATATTGCAAATAAGAGCCATGAATTATCATTAAAGTCGTTTATTTTGTGTTCATTACGATTACGAATCAATTTATTTATAAGTCAGCTTATGTAAGTGTTTTATTATATATACAATACTTCAATTTTCTAAACTTAATGCCTTAAACATAATGAATTTTTCAAGTAGTTGTCTTGAACTTCTTATAAATTAACTTGATCAATGTTGTCTTTTCATATGTTAGCTACGGAGATATTTAAAATCAATTGACAAGGGAAATCGACGTGATATCTCCACGTGCTGCTTGTTTTACACTACTTCCTTTTTTCCGAGAAAGACAATTGAGTTTTTTCAATACACTTGAGTTTTTTTTTTCTTTTTTTCCATAAGAGCTTTTATAGCATGTTTTGTTCTTAATACTATATGTGTATATTAAACCTCATATAGATTCATTTTGACGCATTTGCAAACAGAGAAGACCCGGAACGGAAGCTCTCTGTTTGCTCGTACAATATTGTAGCTCAGATACCACACAGTGTGCACGGCAATGACAAATTCATTGTTTTATTCATTCATTATTTCATTCATTTTAAGTTCAGTCAATTAATTAATTTGCACATGATTATTAAGGAGGTAAATGACCATTTATGAAAAGTATAATCTTTATTATGAAATGTGCAAATTTATGAATAAATATTTGAATTATGCATTTAGATATTTATTATAAGAAATATATAATATTACAAACGATGTATCATCATCCCTGCTATAAAACTATATATCTTGTACGAACTCTACTCGATATCTAAGATATGACCAGACTTTAAGTACTAGTCCAACTCGAAATTTTCGAGTGGGGAATAGTGAGGACTTGTTTTCAAATAGACGTGCCAAAAATCTAAAATACAGCTCGATATATATATATATATATATATCATTAAACCGATTAAAATCAAATTAATTGATAAATTATTGTAATAAATTCAAACATTGTAAATAAAATGTACCACTCTGAAATAGCATGAGATATTACAAATTATCAACATATGTACAAGCGATGAACCTGTTTGGCTGTATGATGAAAAACATTATGGCGGAAGTTGAAGTTTCTTTTCTTTTGTATATCATTTTATTGTAAAATGTAAGACTATCCTTGTTATAGACACATTGAACAATCAGATATCGATGTGTCCACTCGAATCAATTTTATACAATGAATAAGCATAGTTGACCGACAGTTTGAAACGTTGTCATCTTTTTCTCTCATAAGTACATACTCAAGAATCATGGGATTTTTTTTTATTTTTTTTTTGTAATCTGTCCGATTAGCTTACTTTCCAAGATTTCGAAATGTAAGCGTTCTCTGGTTATCAATAAATTAATTTGTGTTTGTAATAAATGCCTAGGTAGTTATCTAAGGTAAACTCCTGCCAACACGACAAACTATAATGCCGTTCGTATTTACCCCGATTTCTTCGAAATAATTATCAGTAGATGTGATTAATTACAGTAAAATTGCATTTTCCTACATGCAATTTGCGCGGTATGCATTTCAATGTAAATCAATAATGAGGGGTGGAGCAATTAAAAAAAAAAACAAAAAAAAAACAAGAAATATCTTTTTAACGAATATTGGGCGTTGATGGGGATATGTAGAATAGTTATATGATGTACAAATTATTATCTGTGATGTCAAAATAGTAAAAATCAAAGTAGTAGTAAACATTATTCCATTGAAGAGGACAGTGTAACAGACTATAACACTCTGCAAATATTTATAACGATCAGCCTGTACCAGTTCTAAAAGAAGTGATTTCATAAAACAATATATCAAAGAAACTGTAATCAAGTCAGATTACTTAATTAAAATTGTTTGATTTGTTGGGTTTAACGTCCCATTGACAGTATTTCAGTCATTTGGAGACGATGTCTACCTGAGACAGATACAGTGCTGCCACACTGCAGTATCGGGCCGTATACATGTGGCATGAAACCACACCCAGTTACATTATCCTGACACCGGGCCAACCAGTCCTGCAACTACCCATATATAATTAAAGTGTGTGTATGCGAAGCCCTTATATCTCAACAGGCAAAAACAAAAGCATCTCGGTTATCTTAGCCATACTATTTCCTGACAGAACTGCGTTTTGTTTTGTTGTTGTTGTTTTGTTGTTGTTGTTTTTTGTGTTGTTCTTTGTTGTTGTTGTTTTTTTGTGTTTTTTGTTGTTGTTTTTTTTTTTTGGTTGGGGGTATCGTCTAATTAGCAATAGTTACATCATGTTTATGCTAAACAGTATAGGATAATAAAAAGCTTTTCAGCTTATCTACAGTTTAAGATTATCATTCAGGATTCATCTAGTGTGTACTCAATATTAAGATTAATGTTCGGATGTTTCGTAAATATGGCACTTGACGTCGTAATCATATTATTTTTCTATTCGAGTTTTTTTTTTTTTTTTTTTTTTTTTTTTTTACGCCAGCAATGCTTCCTGATTCAAACTAGGTACCAGTCTAAAGTATTGCAAGAACACATTACCAGCAGCAAATGAATTTGTTATGGTAAAACATGGAAACAGCGATAATGATTCCATGAAATCCTCAAGGAAGCTATGATAACAAGTATTGGGATTTCGAGGGTTGATTAATACATTCTTTCTTTATAGCCAATGACAAGATTGGACAAGACGTAAAGTGTCGATAAGCCGCAACGTTTGCAAACTAGAACAAATGCCTTTTACACGTAGGCTTGATATTTTTGTGCTTTAGCAAACTCGTATACCCTTAACTAACCTAAAGGAGATTGCTGCGTTTCAAGGAGCCATTTGGTACTATTGATTCACCGTCCGAGATGTTTCGAGTATAACAGATTTGGGAACAATGCTTGGGTACGTATAATTCGCCAATAAAAGGTGTTATCAATATCTTCTATTTTACACGTTAACCTTACACGGTGTCTCTCACAACATTCCACAACGCTAAGCAATGCTTAAAATTTTAAAAATACATTTTACCATTCTGTTTAACGAATTACCAAGCTGACATATTCCATGAAGTGAAACAATTCGATATCTTTACTAGAAATAAAGAAAACAAAACACGCCCTTTAATATTGCTTAGCGCTTGGTAAGGATGGCGGAACAGGCAGTAGGTGTCTGTTCTAAAACGCTTATTGGTGTGTACGCAAATGCTGGTCTAAGATCTACGCACCGACGCTATTCGATGTATCTCGATAATTTACGTAATATGACATTAAATGCAAGAATGTAGCGATTAAATACGTTCATGAAAGTCATCGCATGTTTTATTTTCACACTCTGTTGAATTTTGGTGGGTTTTGGTAATCCATGTAATGTCTGTACCATTATTAAATATGTCGCCCGACATTCAGTATATATGTCTATGGTCAAACTGTTTTGACCTCCACAGTGGCCGACCGTGACAAATCGAAGTCGTTTAAATGATACTGGTAGCTCCTTGCTTGGCGTAAAGCATATAGACAGTGTATTTACAGGACTGATTGGCCCGGTGTCAGGATAATATGACTGGGTCTGGTATCATGCCACATGTCTACGGCGTGATACTGCACTGTCGGAAGGTCTATATCTGTCTCAAGTAGACAGCATCTCCAAATGACTGAAATACTGTTGATGGGATGTTAAACCAAACAAACAAACAATTTTTAATTAAGTCATCTTTCTTTGATGTGTGTGTGTGTGTGTGTGTGTGTGTGTTATCAAAACACTTTTCTTAGATGTAGACTAAAATATTATCGCCTTGGGTGGGTGTTAATATGACGTATATTTTGGTCCGTGTCTACTCTTAGAATTTCACCAGACTGGCAATAAACGGGAAAATTCGCTGATTTAAACTGTAATGTAATTGGACTCTAGCTAGACGCTATTGTTACATTTTCATTGTTACTAACCTATTACAGATACAATTAGAGAGGACCGTTGCATTAGTTATGCAACGTCTGTCTCAGTTGTGACTGTCGTTAACACAAATATTTGACATTATTATTTGACATTATGTAATACACATGTTTACTGTCTGGCTGGCTGGTAACCAGCCAGTATATAAGCTGACCGGTCAAGGGTCTTGCAATAGATCTGGTTAGATACCTAAGAGATAGATCTGGTTAGATACCTAGGAGGAGATCTTGTTAGAGCCTCGAGACCCGACCATGGGCTAGGCACGTTACATGGCAGCGCTCTGTCATGCTAAATAAAGTGTATAAAGACCAAGAAGGCTACTTGTCTTGAATACGGCCATTATACGACAAAACTAACCAATCAGGGACTGCGGGAATTCTCAAGTGCATGCTTATTTCCCATTGAACAATGTTTGGAATTTTACACCAGTATGTAGATTTTGATTATTCGTGAAGTGTTTGTTGATTTTCGTTGGTTTGCGTCTCATTTCGGAGGGAAATGGTCTATTGAATATTATTGTTTGTCAGAATGTATATCCAATGCGGGCCATGTAGGTGGTTGCTTTATTCAAAATATGTTTCAACAATTTATTATGATGAGGAGAAAACTTCAATAAACTTTTAGCTTTCGATTTAATCCTATTCTGTATATATTTGTGAATTGTTCTGTTATTGTATTTGATTAATAAATATGTTTAAACTAAAAACAAAATGTTGTTTACTTCCTTCAGTCTTTCTAATTTAAAGTAAAATTGATTTTCCCAGAGTTGCATAACAACACAATTCTAAATGCTTATCTCTTGAAAGTCAAACAAACACCACATAAACCATTCAGAGTACTAATACATAAAATGTTACTGAATTGATAAATATGAGTTACTTATTTTTTTAGGGTTACCATTCCGGTTTCTGAGACAGACCAATTGTTTTCCAAAATTTAGGGAAAAAAACAATAATCAGATATCAAACCTACCGAAATACATGTACACATTGTATTCATATGTAACTGTAAACTTTCATAACAATGATTAAGTTGTTATCACATTTTGTTCTCTTATGTTGGATCTCTTAAGCGATGAATTGGAAAGATAAGCTAAACTATGGTGGCTGGTTTCAGCCATGTCTCACCTTCGCCACGTCACGACGGGGCGACGTCGCGAAATAGACACCTTTGTCGCGTCCGCGCAATAACTTGTCGCGACGGTTCATCGTCTTCACGACAAAATCTGGGCGAAGACACGACAATAAATGCTATAACGTGGAGACCCTTTTTGTAATGTTCGCAGGCTAGAAAGTCTTGCTGTTGTGCCAAGAGATAAAGCACGAGACAACGACAAACTGCACGTGTTTTGTCATCATGCTGTCATGATGGCGTTCTTATAAAGCGCGACATCACAAATTCGCGACATGGCAGAAATCAGCCTCTATACTTAACATTTATTTACACTTAATATGAATACACCAGAATACTAATGTATGCGAAAAAAATCAAATTATTTCTTGCTGGACCTTTTCTGAATAGTAAGATTTGTGTGCACGATTTTGAATCTCTTGATTGTCTTGAAAAAATTATTAGATACAAATCCAGTACATGAAGAGAATGCCGAAATATTGCGTACATGTATAATTATAAACTCACAGCGGTGGGGGACTGAGTGATGTTTTTTCACCCGACTGGCAACGAAGGTCCCGAATGCAATCAAAGCGCTGATAGCACCGAGAGAACATATTTTTTTAATGTGATGATGTCGCATTTATTTTGCTTATCAAAGTAAATTTAATAAACGATGATCAAATTTTCAAATTTGATGTCAATAAACCCAATGTTATAAACCTGCTTTAACCTTGCATGAACACGGTCGTTAAAAGAAATGATGAACACATTATTTGTCTCAATGGACTTCTTACAATAAGCATGTCGCCACTATTACTCTCCCCTTTTTCTCTTGCCTACAGTTTATAGGATTATATGAATAATTTTGTGAAAGCAAATCTAAAACAACAAACTTTCATTATCTAATGTATGTATTTTTATTTCATTTTATATACACATATATTTAATATAGGTAAATCAATGATATTCAATATAACAAACATGTATGTATAAAATAATGAAAAATATTGTAATAGAAAAAAATGTGTTTCCCCGCTGGGACTCGAACCCACACCCCTTTCAATCGCTTTTTGTATGGCGAACAGCCTACTACTTAATCTACTGCACTCTTGGACCAATTGTTGTTATCAATACATTTTAATTTAGTTTCACCTTCCTTAACACAAGCGTACTGAAATAAACATGAAGATTGACACCATCAAGTAATAAGACAGGACTTTTTCTCCACGTAATAAAAAGGGGGTGGGGGGTGGAATCGTTGTCTGAATATAGCACCGAAACGCTGTGTGATGCAGAAATGTGTGCCTCCATGGAACATCGTTTTAAAGAACTAACGTATATGTCCAAAAAAAAAACCCGGAAAATTTGGATAAAAAAATATTAAATTGCCAATACGGAAATGAAATTTCAAATCTCGTTTAAAGTAGCTCATAAATCTAATGCCTTCAATGTTTCTTTCGGCACCGTTATCGTGAGTTTCCATTAAAGCAGAATTAAAGATATAAACAATAGCTTTGACATCTTATCAATCAGATGTACAGTTTTGTGCAAATAAGAAATTGGCAAAAAATGCATTGTGTGGTACGTTCTGCAGGGTTTCTTTACTTCATTACAAGTTGCATGCTAGGATCCATCAGCTGATTTCATATAAGGGGTATACCCTCTTAATGCAGTGGATTTGGGGAAATCTTTTTTATGCGAAAAGCGATCCTCTCTTGGTCTTGAATAGGATAAGGAGAAAACTGTTTTACAACTCTGGATCAGCACATATGCAATTTATTTTTTTAAATCAGAACTTTGATTTGAAATTCATTTTATTAAACCTGATAAAAGTAAGAAAAAAAAGACAGTTATGTTGTAAATATATAGTTTATATTTATAACAGTTTATACTAAATACCAGTAAGTGAAGTACAAGTCTTGGAGGGGTAGACAAAAGAGACAAACACATGATGCTAAAAAGGAATTTGATTTATATCTTTTTCATCTTATTTCAATGCATCATAATTGTTTTATACCTCCTTTGCTTCTTTTCTTTCTTTTTTTATTGGGTGGGGGTGGGGGTAAATTAATTTGTTTTTCGTTTGTTTTGTTGTAGCTAATTTCATTTCTTTATTTATTTATTTTTTAATTTATTTATTTATTTTTTTTTTTTTTTGCTTTGTTGGTTTTATGTTGTTGTTGTTGTTTCTTTCGTTTTTAGCTCACAAAAGCTTAACTTGCTAAAGTTAAGTTGTTTTTATCACCTTGCGTCGGTCGTCCATAGTCGCATGCCGTCTGTCGTGCGATTTGCTGTCATCTATTCTGAAACCACTCGGAAGACATAAATAAAATTTGGCATCATAAATGATCTTTGAATGGCCCTTTAGTAAAATATACTTGATCCACCCAAAACTCTGATTGCTTTTTTTAAATACTCCTCTAAAACCAATGTTTGCCACAATGGTTCAAATTAAATTTGATCCCTTGAAAAGTAAGGTCTCTATATGTTCAACTAGTTTATCTTTATACTCGATCTCAATAAAAAGAAATTCCATCTCCTGTAATTGCTCAAACTGTTTGATTCATTGAAAAATGGGGCCTGCAGATGGTTAGACAGATTTCTGATATAATCTGTATAGAAACCTTATATTTTTGTATTGACATTTGAATCTAGTTGGTGCTTTAATAAGGTAACCAGGTAAAATCAATGACATGAATTGTTTTGATTAGGCTTATGGTAGATTGGTGAGCATTTATGGACCTCCATGGCCTTCTTGTTGTTTACTATGTTTATTGTTGTTGTGTTTTTGTTTATGTGTTTGTTTTGTTTTTAAGGGGATGTTGCCTGAATTTCGTCATTTTAGGGTATGTCAAATTACGCCATTTCATTGGTTCCATCACGGTTTTACCAGGTGCTGTAACTTAAAAATATATGCGTTTTCATTGGTCAAACTTTTAGTCAAAAACTGCTGTAAAACATTTTGCTTTCCTACTCTCTCACGGCTTGGTGCTGAGTACTGAAGGTTCCCGACGCCGGGTTGGGGGTAAGAAAGATACAGAATATATGACTTGCGTTTTACTCTTTTAATGCGCTTAACTCCCTGTATTATCAAGTATTGTGCAACATTCCCTGTTGATAAATCGCCATAATAATATACACATGCCCACAGTTCGTTATCTAAAATCCACTCGCAAATATTTTGCCGATAAAAACATCAATAATCAAGACCGGTGGATCAGGTTTAGAGCACATTTTAGACTGTCGGAGTAAGCCACCGTCTTTAATA
The DNA here is from genome assembly GCA_021229015.1 of Solen grandis. Lineage (NCBI taxonomy): Eukaryota > Metazoa > Mollusca > Bivalvia > Adapedonta > Solenidae > Solen > Solen grandis. The sequence continues at coordinate 64,918,323 of CM037779.1, read as the reverse complement.
ACTGCAATCCAAAGTATCGACATCGCCTGTTAATTGTATCACTCCGCTTTTAGTTGCTTATCTATGCAATGCATTTCTGCTATGACAAAGTACACGTTATCATAACCATTTATGTTTTTAATGTGTTATATTTTGGTTACATATATCTCTCATACAGTTATTATGCGCCTTGAAGTATCCGCTTTGACTTAAAAAGAAAACCCTGGTCATTTAACAGAACAATCACCCAATTCACATCAAAACATGAATATCTAATCCTGACCAAAATAATGTAGTGATTCGCATCAGACACTCCAATATGTGTAATTTATCAAAAGAAGTTCACAAGTATTTTGCATGATAACGAGTTTAAGCCCCCATTTGAAAACTTATATCTTAAATTATCAAATACCTTGTCAAATTTCTACATGAAATCAACTACAGATGATGACCTCCTTATGTATGCAACTTTTGAATGGAATTACGAATCTCACTCAGGATCACTGTGTAACAAATCAAAGTGCTGAAGGCACTGGGGTCATCATTAAATACTTAATGCATGTCTGTTTGATTCACTAGAGTGAATCCAATAGATCCACTTAAATACAGAATGTCAGTCTCGCTAATTGCTAATACATGATAAACCCCACCGGCAATCTCTCAGTGCTCTGAGTGCTTTGATTACGTAAATGACGAACACCTGTATTACAAATGCACGAATGCACGCTCAAAATATTTACAAAATAATCAAAACGATATCAATATACTGAAAATATACAAATGACAAATGGGTCTGACCACAAATTCTCAAAACTTAGATAAAGATCATTCTCAAACAGTCACGTCGGATGGGAGAAACAAACAATTCTTACACAAAATATAATTCAACATTAACCCTTCATACCAGGACAGAATGGCAGGCTGACAATTGTTGAAGATGATGAATCAGATATTAATCTAAAAAGTACAAGTTGGAAAGCTGAAAGGTCGGACAGACAGATATGCAATAGCAGTATTCATCGTTGGAACCCGTGGGTTTCGACGATGGGCAGTATTTATTGTTTGAAGTAGATATGCTCTCCAAATGACTAAAGGTCTGTCGGTGGGACGTAAAAACGAGTAATGTCATCCTACCTTGATAGATCACCGTTCCCAGGACAACAAAGAGCAGTGTCGCGTAGCGTGAGGGCAGTGATCGTGTCTCCATGCTGTCTCACTGTAGAGGAGTTGAACATACAGTATAATCAAGTTTCGTGTGAATATATAGAACAACTGTCATTTACCATCTTTATGGAAATCTATATATCGATAATGCAGAGTGCACTAGTATTTGAACAAACTAACGATACAGAAATAATGATAAGCTTATTATCTTAGATGTCACAATATACTTAAAACAGAGAGATAGAGAGAGAGGGGTGTGTGAGGAAGGACTACCAAGTCCTTAATAAGGAAACCTTTTACCCAATTCTTTAAAGATGTTAGTGAGAGGACATTTGTCATAAATTTAAATTAATTTAAATCGGGAAAATTTACAGCTTGTGACCAGACATCATTCTTCTCTTCCGCGAGTGTAAATGATGATTTGAACAACCTCGTTCATGGGTTACCAAAAGCAAAAATAAAAGTAGTAGGTTTTTTTTGTTGTACTGATTATGATTTCTGAGAAGAGTAGCGTAGCGTTTACTTATGATAATTTCAATTTAATAAATACTTAAGGGGGGATAAATGCCATTTTGATACTTAGTCAATTTCTGAAAATATATTATATTTCAAGGTTTCTAACTTATCCATTTTCTAAATTTTTTTTAAATTTTAACATTAAAATTATAGAACAAAAGTTAAACTTACATCAAAACCATAAAAATGATACCTTTCCATAATGCATCTCACTCAAAACTGCACGGTGTTAGTTTCCGTTGTCAGGCACGCCTCCGTGTGGTAACTATGGCTATATTTCCGGTAGATAACATGCGGGAAGTAAAATTTCCATGAAATAAATCGCTCGACAGCGATACAGTACAATTTGTCAGATAAGGATGAGCACATTTTTTTTTGGGGGGGGGGGAAGCCGTGAACTGATAACTATGGTGGCATATTTCTGCCAACCACTTATTCACTAAGCTATGTCGAAACTTTTCTGAAAAATTGTCACATATTCAGTTAGTATCTGGCAAGTAGAAAACTTTCGTGTTATCATCTTAGGTATCATAACAGGACAAAACTGCCTGTTTTTGCCCACTACTGCCAGTCATATATTCACTTAAGATAACTGGATATCTCGCCTTTTTTCAAGTTAGTCAATTAAATTATGTGGATAACAAACATTTTTTCACATAATTATCTAGAAAAAGCATGATATCCAGTTAACCTAAGTGAATATGTGATTGGGAATGGTGGGCACTAACAGACAATTTAGTCCTATTAAGATACCTAAGTGGATAACTGGAAAATTTTCTACTTGCCAGATAATAATTGAATATGTGACACATTTTCAGAAACGTTTCGACATAGCTAAGTGGATAAGTGGCTGGCAGAAATATGCCACCATAGATAACACTTCGTTAAGGAATTTAGTTGTGTTCGGATGCATTAGCTTTAGGGTCTTTCATTCTGGTACATATAGATCTACATGTACTTCTGGTAAACAGGTAGTGTAATCAATAAAACCTTTTACATCGTAAAAGTTAAAACCCATCTAATCATCATGCTGTTTCTGTTTGCATTCGTACCCCTCTTGGCAGATAACTGCTGATGAGTGCATGTGAGGTCAAACAACGAAGACAATGTATTTGTAAATATTTCTACGTAGTTACATGAGTAAGATAAATTTAAACCAAATATAGCTCTACGATTGTATAATATGTATTGTTTGTTGTTTTTAAGGGGGAGATAAATTTGGTCAAAATGGACTTAAGAGTTATGGCCCTTGATGCGATTGTAGCCCTCGTGATAGTGAACAAGTATGTGAAGTTTGATAACAGAAGCTTTTATGGTTTATAAGTTATGGCCAAGGTTAAAGTTTTTACGACGATAAGTTTAAAAAGACAGATTTTAGGCAATTAAATTACATTTTAGGAAAATTGTGGTATTTCGTACGTCACTTTCATATTGCTTTTTTTTTCACTTTTCTGGCAAATGGCACGTATCAAAGGTACGCGAAAGGGAAAAAATGCCTTTTATTAAATCCTTGAACCTAAGACTGCGCATATTAAAATATTCTGCCACCGAGGCCTGGCGAAATTTCGAATGTCGAGACAATTTGTGACATTGTTCACATCTTTGCTCATTTGACGATTTCAACTAATCTAATCCTGTCGCCTCACCGGGTTTTATTGAACTTTATACTTTGTAAGACAATCTCGGTGTTCATTTTAAAGATTACCTGTCAATCGTTCGAAATATCAAGGCCCGTGTATGGGCCATTTTGATGATACTTGTACTTTGTACAAAAAACAGTGGTTGTCCTAAACTAGAGAGAAATGTCACTTACCTCGATTTTAATATGAATACATAGTATATTTAAACGGACCGTTCCCCATGACTGAGTGGTTAGAACGTCTGTCCCGTTACTTGAATAATGTGATTGAATGTTGTATCATACCGTTGTTTACGGGGTGATACCGCATTGGGGAAGCACTTTATCTGTCTCATGTAGACAAAAGTTGCAAAATAACTGAAAAATAATCAGTGGGGTGATAAAACAAAAACAGAGATCCGCATCTCTGATTAAGGTAAAGAGTAAGACAATAGAAGGTAGTCCTTGTTGAGTTACGTATACGATCACGTGACCGCAACATAACGTGAGATGTGTAACATTGAGTTTTCTCTTCAATGCATTACCGATTTAATTAACCCTTTCCCTCATAGAGGACACCATGAAAAGACCTATGCGAACAGCATAAAACTCAGATCAGCCTGCGAGTTACTCGCAGGCTGATCAGGTTTTATGCTGTTCGCTGCTCCTCGGTGGTCTGGAAATGAGGATATTGTAATTAAATTTGGTAAGGTTTAACTGTGGTTTTCTGCAGATCAGGCTTTATGTGATACCTATTGAGTGCGTCAAAATGAGTCTATATGAGGGAAAGGGTTAAATATGTATGTCTCTCATTATTTCACAGATCTCTTTTATTAGTGATACTGTAATGCGTCTGTCTGTTAAGTGCCTGCAAGATGTTAAGCGTCTCAGCGAGATCTCGTTCTAATCCCGTTCACCTGTTATTATTATTATTATGTATGTGTGTTGTTATTGTTTTGTTGTTGTTTTTTCTTTCTTGTTTTTTTTTCGTCACGAGGAAAAAAATAACATTTTTTTCGAACTGTTTCATATCTTGTTATATAGGTGCTTAGTACTTTGGATAAACCTGAGCAAACAAACATATGTGCATTGTGGCTACGGGTGGAGTTCTATTCATGTATGCAATTATAAAGTTACAAATCGCTATCTCAGGATGAAAATTATTTCATGTTTCACTTTGTCTGACAGTGTTTAATCTTTGACAGATATAAAACGTCCCTACCTGTAAAAAAAGCTATCTTATCAATACGCCTTAATGTGCTTTACGCGTGACCGGAAAGGCTTGCTAAAGTATCTAAATGAATATATGAAGTACCGGAATGCGACTCATTTTTACGTTAAGGTAAAGATACGGCGCCCATACGCCCCTAAAAACCAGATATACTGCGGCGGGCACAGGAAATTTGCGTCCCTTGGGCATATCCCTATATATTTTAGCGCGACAATAAGAGGGCAGAAAATCCCTTCTGACCGTCCCCGGTGGCCGAGTAGTTAGAGCGTCCGCCTCGGGAGCGGGAAGTCGTAGTTTCGATCCCCCAGCCGCGACATACCAAAGTCATAAATATGGTACTGTTATAGCTCCCTCGCTTGGCATTCAGCATATAAGGGTTGTTACAGGACTGGTTGACCCAGTGTCAGGATAATGTGACTGGGTGTGGTATCATGACACATGTCTACGGCGTGATACTGCAGTGTGGCAGCACTATATCTGTTTCAAGTAGACATCGTCTCCAAATGACAGAAATACTGTCGGTGGGACGTTAAACCCAACAAACAAACAAATCCCTTGTGTACAAATAATTATTATTAAATATAATTTTCCTGTCCAGAATGATCAATGAGTTAGTAAGCAAAGGAGTTACCATCTGTGTCTGAAACACAAGTTTCTCTGAGACCCTGTTTCGGAATGAATGTTATAATATATCTGCACAAACAGAGAAGTAAATTATACTCTGTTTCACCGTAATTATAGCCCGCTCAATAACGTGCGTGGAGTGAATGCTTTATCTATCCTTATACTTTGACACTCTTAACAGATAATAATGTTCTCTCTCTCTATCTCTCTCTCTCTCTCCTCTCACACACACACACACACACACACAGAGATGTTCCTAATATTCAGAGGAGAAAAATGCAAGTGTTTCAAGGTTTATGTGAATGTTATTCCCCTTTTGTTCAGTTTTCACGCAGTTTTTAGCTCACCTGAGCTATTGTGGTCAGACAATGTCCGTCATACGTCAGGACGTCATGACGACGTCCCTACGTCCGTCGACATTTTCTTGTGTATGCTCTAGCATCTTCATGCCTTCAGCAATTTTCTTCAAACTTAATGACAATGTTTATAGTCATAATTTCTCGGCCTTGTTAGGTTATGGCTGATATCTTCCAATTAGATCTGGAGTTATGGCCCTTTCATGATAAAAACAATGCTAGATTTCCCTTTTTCTACACTCTAGCATCATCATTCAACCTTGTTCTAACTTTATGACAATGTTAATAAACATAATCTCCCAGCTAAGTTTTATTATGGCTGATATTTGCCCATAAGGTCTGGAGTTACGGCCCTTGAATAATGAAAAAAATGACAAATTTCACTTTGTGTACAAACTTCTTCAAACTCAATGACTATACAAAGCACTCTATCATCATTGATAAAAATAAATTTGATCCCTTTAAATATGAGCCCCCTTGCGATCAGCTATATTCCACTTGTGCTATTTATAGATAAATTCAAAATCATTCTCCTTATTCTCCTTTGAAAATGATGTCCAGTATTATATTGTGTTTTGTACTAATGGTAACCCCATTATCCTCTACCATAATTTTCCTCTCTTTTTTTTTCTTTTTTATCACTTGAAAAAAATTAGACCTTCAGATAGTTGACTTATTTCTACCTTAATCTGAAATTGGAATCGGGTTGCTGCTGATAGTTACAAAGTAAAATCTCTGGTGATCTAGGGCAGTTATGGTCCTCTGGTTTCATGAAAAGAAACAAATATCAATCATATATTGATTGTTGCTAGTTTTATATTTATGTCCGTATTGTATATGAAATAGATTGTTGTTGTTCTTAAATGATGCAATTTTTGTGCTGTAGTATTTTAGGTTTATGTACCGTGATAAAATGACGTTTGATTTTATCCTTGATTCACTTACCACCGCGGGGACGCCGTAAAGCGACCGTGTCTGTTTTGTCACAAAAGTAGGTCACCGTACGGTCGCCGCAGGTATGCCGCAATTGACCATGCGTCATCGCTTCAAGTCGTGCGGATATGCCACTACAAATTCAATTTTAGTCTCATGGTCCAACAAATAATGCACTTCTGTCTCGATCTGTATTCTTTGCACTTGCATCATCATATACATTTTCTGACTAAAGACCTATTGAACAGAAATTGGAAACCCTTGTACATCCCAGTGGAAAGTATTGTTTAAGCATACGGCAGACTATAGACTGTTTCACTCCGAAATGAGATGTAAACCTACGTAAAACAACGAGCATTTCCCGAACACTTATCTGTGTAAAATTGTACACATTATTCAATGAGGAATAAACATACATTCGGGACTTTTCTCCAGTCACAGATTGGTCAGTTTAAATCAGTGAATTATACCAGATATTTCTGATCCCTTGGTAAAATGGTCTATTGAATTTTGGGATTTTCAGAAAAAGTATTGGAAAAAAAAACAGAGTAAAATGTAACTATACTATACCATAATCATTTCTCTAATGCAAGGAATTATTTTCAGTTTTGTTTATTTTTATTTCTTTTCAACTATGATTTAAATCCAACAGAATTTTGCATAATTCTTTTCATACAGGTCCTTTTTTTACATATAACTTATTTTTATTTCTTGACATGTTTTAATAAATAAGGTATCTGACCTACGTTAGACCTTACTCTGTAATGGCTTTTTTTTTTTTCGAACCAAACAAACGTATGATCTATTCTGTTAAACAAAATGCTCGTACTCTCGCCTTGATATAGGGCTTGACAAAATCACATTTGTAACTAATGAATAATAACTTTTGAAGTTTGTATTCAATATATGATTTATTTATTAATAAGGTTTGTTTGGCTGATTGGTTTATCTATTCATTACGAGTTCTTAAAGATGGCGCAAGAAAAGACCATATGAATATTTGACTGATTTTCTTTGGTAGAAAATGCCTATACTAAATCACAATTCTTTGTTGAGATGACAACTAGCTGAAATGCATACTTCTTATTCAAGAATTTCAGACCGAATTACACTTCTTTTGGATGCACATTAAGACCTGTTTCGGGCCGAACGTTACAATTACCTGCAGTATAGCATGTTCACCGTCTAGTTATAGTACAGACATGGGTTAAAGGCTAACGCTTTTACAGCAACGTATTTTGACTCTCCAGAATGAAATGCTTTACAGATAATACTTCAAACAACATATAAGTGCTCTAAATTCTCCATCAACGCGGCGTTGTGTGTGGTGTGTGTGTGTGTGTGTGTGTGTTTCCGTAAGTTGTACAAAATTGACTGATTGACTTAATTCTTGAACCAATCAAATCTGGTTAACAACCGAAGAATGCAAGGGAAAAATAACTGTTTCAATGTTTGGAATAAATTAATTTAGGACATTCATCATAAAATATGAGTTTCAGGGTGTATATCTTTCTACATGATTTTCAATTGACAGATCCACTTCAATCTTCCTATTTAAACATTAAAAAAAAACCATCTAGATGGAAAAAGTAAACAGTTCAGAGGGAGCAGTCGTGTGTTATTTTCAAAAATTAGGAAACGTAGTTACCTTTTGTAGGCTCATACCTTAGTCTTAATATATAGTAAGATACATGTATATAATAAGCGGTTAAAACAAAGTCACATACTTAGGCTGAATTAGCCAAGTTCTCATATTTGCTTTTGGCTTCAAAGTTGAAGTTTCTTATTAAGTGCCTACTTCAAA
>CM037779.1:64869731-64909998 GCA_021229015.1 Solen grandis | reverse complement strand
ATCCAAATACTAAAAGTACATAGTCCTTCAACTGCTTTTAAAGAATTCAGTGCAGATGCATGTAACATTTGACTCAGAGTTATATGTTATTTTGCTCACAGTCTATACAGGCTTGCATTTACTGTAAAATTCCCATAATCATTTGATGGACCATGATCACAATTGATGATGGATGGATTAACTTAATACAAAGAGGAACATATGGTTTTAGGATTGTGTTGTCTTTTGGGAAAGCAAGAAAACAAAGAGAAACAAGAGATATCTTTTAAAAAGATATTCAGCGTAGCTAAATAATTGTCAATTTTAACATGTAAAACAGATCAAAACTATGATAAAATTGGAAACATTAGCAAAAATGTTTATAAACACCAAGATTATAAGAGGTTTCTGAGAAGACAAAATGGATTTAATTTACAAACTAAGATAAAACTCATCTACCAACTTCCATTGAATATTATGCACTTGCTGGTTATTATTTTTTTTATTTTATTTTTTAAGTAAAGACAAAACATATGTAACAGGTCATAAATCGCGTATATCCGATTATTGTTTCAAGATCCGCACAATAAACTGCTCAACTTCTCCGCAGTAGTTACCTCCCCTAAAGCTCGAGACCACTTTTACAAATTGGGGGAAATTGGTCTAAAAATAGACATACGCCTGCTTCTTATTTACTTGTTTTGAATCATATTGCCAAAGCAGCATTCCTAAAATGATATGGAAGTGTTAAATTTTAAGATAGATACAACCTGAAACTCCAATTTTAGATGTGAATTTCCTAAAAATAAAATTATACGAGCCAATGATGACATTGCATTTACTCTGACTTAATTTGCATAACAACATTTGATTGGTTGAAGAAGTAGGTCAAAATCAATTTTATACAGGTACGTTGTAAAATTATAATCATGGTGATGAATAGTTTGAAAACTGGAACTATCAAACAACCATTGATTGGACAATCCTACCTGAGGACCTAAGGATAGTTTTCACCGTCTCGGGATGGCTGACGTTGATGGTGGCAAGGAAAGGTCCCAACCACCCCAGGGCAAGCTTGGGTCGGATCTTCATCTGGTCCCTCATGAAGGTTAGACCTCTCTCGTCCACCCCGGGGAACTAGAAAACGTTTCAACAAACAGTGAAATGATCAACTGTGTCGAAAAAGGAATAAGTAGAAAGTCTGATTATAACCGTCGTCATTTTTCTGTGTACTTCTCCATGCTGAAGATATTCGGCGTAGCTAAATAATTGTTAATTGTAACATGTAAAACAGATTAAAACTATTATAAAGTTGGAAACGTTAAAATGAGAAGGAAATGTGTTTTTTGTTGTTTTTTTTTTTTTTTTTTTTTTTTACTGTGCTACCTTTCATGTTTAAACTGAAAAAGAAACCTGTTATATCAAGTAGAAAGATGTATGTAACCTGAAACTCCCATTTTAAGTTGGAATATCCTTAAAAATGCAGTATACATTGCATTTACTCTGGCTTCATTTGCATATCGACATTTGATTGGTTGACATTTGATTGGTTTAAGAAGTAGGTCCAAATCAACTTTATATAGCTACGCCGAAAAAGATAACATGCGTCAGTACGTAACAAATGTTACCACCTGCAATAAAATTGGAAACAAAAATGGTTTCAATTCAAATAAAATAATAATTCAAATAATAACTGCATAGGAAAAGCCAAATGCACCTACATTCAAAACAGACTTCTAGAAAATGTGATAGATACTTTTCGTGGTTGATGATATTCGTGGCAAAATCCCCTCCGTGAAATCAACAAAAATTAATGTCCCATAAACATTATTGGGTTCACAGTATAATTACTCAGGGCCTTTTTAACCAAACTTCGTTCGAAAAATATATAAGAAATTCAGGAATTAAAAGACATTACTATGGACAGCATTCTCATCATGATCCAGAGGGAATGTAAAACGGATCCCAGCTAAATGGAAATAATTATTTTAGTATATATCTGTCATTTGAATTTAATATCAACATAGTTGTAAAATGTAAGAGCTACACTACCTTTATTCATGCATTGTTTACGCCTGTAACCTTCAAAAACTGATTATTTATCTATTATTATTATTCCTAATTTCCGTTAATATAAATCTGATAGTATTTCAACCTAGTGGGCACTTTGTCTACTTGATACAGGTTCGAATTCCATCAACAGTTCTTAGCACTAAGTAATTACTTCAATTCATTGCTGTTTTATGAAATACAGAAGTACATGTTCATGATTAATTGACATAAATTATTACCGTAATAATCATCAATATTAGTTACGAAATTTAAAAGATATTTTATTAGGAAAACAAAAATGATGCAATTCTCTCCTAAGTATTTAAGTATTACTTAGTGGTGATGGAACATGAGACTGACACAGTTCTGTCCTGCCGCAGACGAGTGACAAGTAATAGCACATCATGTCGTATATAATACTCAACCAGCCTTTGACCTACCAACGCAAATCAGGGTTATTTTAACGACATTGATCATACTGATGAGTGGTCATACCAGTTACATCAAGCTAAGCTACTGAAATTAACAAGGTAAGTAATTACTGCGGGAAGTTTGGACTTCGAGGATGGAACTCGTGACAATCGGGTTATAGGGCGAGTGTTTTAACCACTCGCCACCGGGGAGAGAGCAGTGTTAGTGTGCGAGCTATTTTTTGACCCGATCATGTCACTTATCTATCAGACAATCTTAGTGACATACTGGGGTGTGTATATGTATCAATTCATATGAAACTTTATATCAAACCAAACTTATCCTTAAGACACAATGTTGCTTACCTGTCTAACATTTCCAAAGAAAAATTCGGGTTCCATGCCCGGAATTTTCTCCAGAATTTTAACCCTTTCTCTAAACATCATGTACTTTCGTAACAATATTGTTATAAAGTAACCAACCACTATCGTCAGTCCTATATTTAACCAAATTCCCATTTTTTAAGAAAGAAATATATTCCAGTAACGAACTGAATAAATAATCTAAAAGTCAGTTTATTTCCTAGTGGCACAATAAAGCCGTGTAATAGTCTACACAACAGACTGTGTTTACATGACGAGTTTATACTCGGCAGCTGTTAAACGAGTGTAATAAGAAGTTATCAACCACTGTTATCAAATGATAAACAACACAGGGGTTAATTTTAGCTGCAGTGTACAAGGTACTGGAGCCAATGTCGTATATGCTTCAATACAGATATGATGATAGTAAACCTAATTACTGTCGAAAAAAAAGGTCGACTTTCTATAATGATCCACAATGATCAACGAATAAAACAAATTTATGTTATCCGTGATAGTTTTACAACGTCCGAATCAAACAAGGGAAATAACTATGAAAAATACTATATGTATAGCTTTGCGAGGAGCAATTAAGATAGCAATGTAGGTAATGTTTACTGTTGATCCAATTAAAGACCTAAACCCAATCATGGATGTTATATAGCGCCAGGCAAGGAGGTTATACCAGAACCATTACGACTTACGACTTTGGTATGTCGCGTCCAGGGATCGAAACCACGACCTACCTCTCCCGAGGCGGACGCTCTAACCACTCGGCCACCGGGGACGGTAACATTTGATGTCTATCACCAGTCTAGACCATACATTTGACCACACGTTATCCATTTGCCAGAGATGTTACAAATCAGAAAAGTCGTCCACTATTATTTTTAAACCAACCTGGTCTGGTTTTAAATGCCTATAAAGTTAACTCATCGTGATGAGAGAACAAGTTCGACCCTTGTAGCCGCACACACGTGTATCTAAAAGTCAAACTATTTAGCGTATATCCATTACATAAATAAAACCTAATTCATTTCGGTTTTCAATAATGCTTACGCATTTTAAGACATTAATACTTTACGACGAATAATCATGGCCAACTTATCTGATTGTTATCATCTCTACACAAACTAGTCACCATCAGTAACTTTTTTGAGTTATTGATATGTACATGTGTATAGGTTGTTTGTGCGTGAAAACTCTGAGAAGGGTAACTGAATTGATAAAGTTTTATTAGTCACACACAAAAACGAATGATTATACAGCGACTAACTGTATTTTTGTCATCGTTTTTTTTTTCTCTCTCTTTTTTTTTCTCTCTCTGTTTTAATTACAGTGTTTCGATTTGCGTCGCTTGCACTAATTCCAGAACAAGGTCTGCAGTGGCCTTTGCTCGCTCTCCAGAGTATCGTTCCATCAACTAGATTCTTTCAGACACAAAGATTTCTAAAGTTTCTATGGACTAAACTCTGACCACTGGTATCAACGGAGATGTTATATATATATATATATCCGTTGAATAATCCATTTATCCATTATATATATATATAGAGAGAGAGAGAGTATATATAAGAAAACCAGCATTAAGGGGTCTCCTATTTTCAGTTTTCTAACAATCATAGTAGAAGGCTATAAGGTGACCATTTATGAACATTGGTCCCACCTGGGATTCTATTTTAGTCGCTGGTTCCAAAGGTGATTCTTAGGTTGTTTGTTGTTGTTGTCATCGTTTTTTATATATATATATATATATATATATATATATATATATATATATATATATATATATATATGTTGGTTGCCATGACAACCGGAGTTCTGAATGCATTAAGTTTATTTTAGCAACGTCGCACGAGAGACGCATGGTTGATCAAAATAGCTAACTTGAACACGATGATTACTTAGGATTTCTCTGGCATTACGATCAATCTTAATAATTCGCCTGTTTTCAAAACAGCTAAATTAGTCAACCTAGTAATGTTCTTGCAGAATTCTACAAATAATGTTAGTTATTAAGTTAATAATCATGTCAACCTAGTAATGTGCTTGAACAGTTCCTAAAACAGTAATGGTGGAATGCGTTTGTACTTAATGGATTTATGTATTACTAAGCGTTAGGTGTTGTTGAATTCGGGCCAGGATATAACAAATGGGCCCTAGAACGCTCACGCAGACGAAATAATTTTACTATAAACATAACAGGAAAACGAGCTCCGCCCCCTGGCGACCATGTTTTTAAATGGATCCAAATAATTTCGATAATCTTGGGGAGTGAGCCAAGGAACGTATGTGCTAAAACACTTTGAATTCCATCCAGTTGTTTTCGACAATAAGATTTCTAAAGTTTTCAGTTTAACAGCTATTGGTTGCCAAGGCAACCATATTTCTGCATGGAATCTAATTCTTTGAACAACTGTAAAGAGAACCAGCAAAAAATCTGTTGTTTTTGTTTTTTGTTTTTTTTAAATTGGCATAATAATTTAAGATGTCGCTTCAGTTAATTGCTGATAACTGACGTAATACGACGTACACTATATGCATTGGTCACAATAGTTTGTTGTGCTCCGGTGAGCTGAAAATATGAGGACCAACAGCTGTCCTTTAAACTTTAAATTCTGTGCACATGCTAGAGTGGCATTCATCTGACTTTTTTATTCATCCATTGATTTCCTTTAATCTTGCTTCTCATTTTAGATATTACCTTTGCAACAGACTCACGCGAACCATTACCAATATTAAAACTGTTCAAGTTGGCTTCCACCAATATATTCACTTAATCTCTGTTGTAGCTCTACACTCCCCCGTCTTGTCTTCAGATTATCACTTTTAACATTACTTTTACTCAAAATAATCCACACACTAACGGTTACCAAAATATCTAACTTCCAAATCTATGTAGATAATTTACAATCTAAAACTCTTAATCTCAGTTATTAATCCAAGCACTGGGGCAGTATCCATAAACACCTTCAGCTTTTCCTTAATTGTGGTGAAGTTCACTTTATTTTTCAATACACTTTTCTTTTCAAGTGCAACTCTTTTTTTTTTTTTCATATGCAACACTTATCAGGGGAAAAAAGGGGAATATACACCAACAAGAGTGCTTCATTGCATACACATGTATACTTGTATATAGGAAAAGCGATAAAAAAATCTCCAATAATCATGTCCTACTTATAACAAGCAACATTCTATATTGATGATGCTTATGAAACAACACTTAACCCCATTTCATGATAGGGAAGATGGAAATACCGTCTAACATAACAAACACTATATCTGTATGGTTGGTACAGAAACAAAAACAACCACGAAATAATTTTAAGGTTGTTTTTTTTATTACATAAAATCAGTCACCGGGTGCAAGTGACTGAGTCTCAGGTTGGTCCATGTATTTATCAACAGTAAATCTACTGATGAGCTTGGAAACGTTTATACAGTAACATTATCCAACACAGATAATTCTACAGGCTTGTTACAAACATCTACAAAAACAATAATCATTGCTTTTATAATTCATTAAAGAAACAACAAAAAAAATATATATATATTTTGATGTGCAGTTTCTTGGTCAAGGTCAACGAATATGATTTGTATTTGCTCTGTGTGTATGTATGCGTGATCTATTGCTTTAACTAGTAGATCAAAAACAACATAAAGTAAGATTATGGTAATATACCATGTGACAGAAGTCAGAAGATGGTAAAACACCATACAATACACAAGTCAGGTGATGGTATAACACCATATGCACAAGTGAGATGTAAGTAAAACAACATATGACATTAAGCCGGATGATGGTATTACACCATATGACATCAAACTATATAAATATTAAAACACCAAACAACCTGAAATACAGCCAATGCATTCCAGCTGCATATTATAACTTCATGCTTACAAGTTATTCTTAACAAGTGTGTTATCACTAATTTTTGTATCATAATAATACACAAATAATAGAAAAGTCTGTTTATTTGATACATATGACTAGGCTTGTTTTTCCTTTCCTTCTGAGCCTTCTACACCAATGTTTTTCAGGTACAGTCTAGATATAAACCCCACTGACAGGACTAGCACACAGAACTTCAAGTATGTGAAAACATAATAGAGGACAGGGTCCACGTGGACTGGTTTAATGTTTTCTCCCACCTGACACACAACTAGGGACATAATGATGTGAAGCAGTCTAACAAACATGGACGGTTCCTCCACTGAAGGCAGACCTGAGCTCAGGAACAGGTAGAGTCCAAACCCTAGAGCAAATAAAAAAAGTCTTAAGATATAGATGTGTTGAAATGACACAAATGTGCCCCCTAAAAATGAATTTAAAGGGGGTATAAGAATACAGAGATATAAATGTTTGACTAAAATTTTTGGCATCAATTGGGAAACAAGTCTTACAACTTATACTAATCCGTCTTAACAGTTCCAGTGTTGCACCTTAGAAGGTCTTGAAAATGTCTTCCCCTTATAGGGATCATACTTGCAACCCTAGGATCCAATCAAAGAAAATTACCATTGGCCCATGAATCTCTTATATATTAACATAGGTTTTTGGTGATTTTGATGTGCAGCCAAACATGTTCAGAGGAGGAAATCAAAGGAACTAATGGCTGATCAAAACATGGAAGTTGCTTACATTTGAACAGTATTAATCTCCCACAAACAATATCAGTCAGTTCAAGTCAGATGATATTCGATAGAAAAGCATAGCATCACTGACATATCCTACCATATTAGCATACCACAGGCAATTTATCCTAACACCAAGCTTAGTCCTATAACTACAGGTACCCTTACAAAACTGAGGGTAAAGCAAAAATGCTATACTAGTACCAACTGTAACTATCCTAAAGGGGATAAACACCCCACACACCCCACCTTGTTTTCATATAATTTGAGAGTCAGACAGGACACTGATGGGATGGATCATGTAACGTCCCTATGTGGCAAGCCTGTTTCCTATATAACACCAACTTCTCTGGAGCTAGGGTATAAAACTTTTAAGAGGTATGTCCTGGCTGAGGATTGAACCTTCAAACTCCTACTTCTGAGGCTGATGCTAGAACCACCTAGCCCACCAGTACTGGTCATAACATCAGCCTAATGTTTAACCCTTTCCCTCATAGAGGAAACCATGAAAAGACCTATGCGAACAACATAAAACCAGATCAGCCTGCGAGTAACTCGCAGGCTGATCAGGTTTTATGCTGTTCGCTGCTCCTCAGTGGTCTGGAAATGAGGATTTTGTAATTAAATTTGGTAAGGTTTAACTGTGGTTTTCTGCAGATCAGGCTTTATGTGGTACCTACTGAGTGCGTCAAAATGAGTCTATATGAGGGAAAGGGTTAAACCAAAAGATAATACAAGTTAAAGTTCCACTGGATACTAACCAATAATGCTGCCTGCATCCCTGTAGATGGCATTAAAGGGGGTTGTATCCAAGTGTATCCACTCCGACCTTGCACAGTATTTAGTTGCCATGGATATTGACCACTGTGGATCCAACCCTAAGGTCTTCATTGAGTAGAACATGGCCAAACAGGTGGTGGGTATGAGTGCTGACGTGACCACATAGTGTCCAAGTTTTAACCTGTCCACTTGAATATACCTGAACAGGTAGGTCAGACCTATGCCTGGAAAAGAAGGTGAAATATGCAGCTATGGACAACAATATGGCAACTTTCATTTTGTGTCAATTTGGAAACAAATTTCTAAAACAAAAGTTACAGTTTAACCCTTTACCTCATATAGAAAAGTTTTGACGCATTGGTAAGCAGAGCAGACTGAGATAAGGCTCGAATTCCACCAACAATACTTAGCACTAAGTAATACTTAAATTCTTTAACTACGTAGACACACATTCAACCATTACTATTTTATGAAATATTTAAGTACATGAATAAGCTGAAATGAATTATTGCCTTAAAAACTGACAATAACTGTTAAGAAATGAAATATTTGGGTAGTTTTATTATAGAAACAAAACTAATAAAATTTTCTCTAAGTATTTAAATTTTACTTAGCACTAAGAATTGTTGGTGGAATTCAAGCTCAGAATCTATGCAGTCTGCATGGCAAAGAATATTCATGTTTCATTTACGACCAAATGTTCAGAAAAGTCATATATATTTGTACATAAATATTTATGAGGTAAGGATTTACCATAGAAGCAAGATGGCTAATCCAACTGACCAGCTATTTACTCTGTCTGTCCAAAGTAACTCTAAAAGTGAAAATCATGGCAGCTTTTCTTTCTTAACTGGTTTCTATAAACTATGGCATATTGTCATTCCAAGATTTCAGAAATATAATATCTGTTTATTTCCACCTATTTCTATGTCAACTATCTACTTAGAAGAATTGATTTTACTTGAATGTTTTATCATACAGCCCTCAAAAAAATACAATTCTTAAATCAATCAGAAAATACTTGTTACATCCTTTCTTATGGTATGGCAGATTAAGCTTATCATCAGATATAAAGCAAAACCTGCAGGTCTTGTAATGGTTGTTACACTCTCATAAATGTTTTTTGTGAGTAGAAAGTATTCCTATAAAATATGCTCAAATTTTGACATACTCAGTCTGATCTGACTTTCTTATGGTTTTGTTCAGTGTAAACAGGCAGATCAATTGATAAAGAAGAGAACATTTAAAGATGAGAGTTACCTGCCCCTGTTCCAAGGAGCACCTGCTGTGGGAAATGTGTTGCTATGTAACACCTGGACACACAGGCTGCAGCCATAAACACACAGAATCCACACCACAGTAGCCATCGGAGTGCTGACCTGCAAATAGTATGTATGTTCACACAGGAAAAGAAAATCTCAGTACAGTGATGATACTTATGAAATAAAACTTGCAATAGCTATGAATGCCAGTGAACAATGACTTGTCATTTTCAGTGGTTGATAATAAGAATGCTTTTCAGGCCTATTACAATTTGTATTAAAATAATATCTTTAACAGCACAAATAAAACCATAAGTTTTTTTGTGCAATTCAAGGCAAATATCCTTGCATAGCTGTTGGGACAGCCTGTAAGTCAGTTGATAGACTAAAAAGGTCCCTTAGCAAATGTGCTTATATATACATCATTCTATTAAAGTCACCTTCGATACATGAAATAAATTAATGACTCTCATAAACTGTTTCTCTTCATATACACACATAGGAAATATACAACACAGGAACCGTCAAAAGAGATTAGTATAAGTTTGTTGTATGGAGCAGACACGAAAGTGGGACGGACGGACACGTGCAAACCTGAAACGTCCCGAAACTGGTTGGGACTAATAAATTTAAATGTATTATTAATCTTTTGTTCTACATTTAAACATGTAAAACCTTAACCTCATGAATATCCATGAACAAAACTAGATAATATTAGTTTATTGAACTTTAAATGGTGTATGAAACAATGGGATTTTTTTTTTATCATGCAGGCTGTATAGAATCTGAGCCAACAGACAAAACCTGATCAAGCAATTCCTTCCAATAGCCGTCTGATCTAGTCAGTTCTGATTGCCAAGGCATCAAAAATACATACATAAGAAGTAAAAGGTTAAACACGCCGACATACTAGAAATTAAAAGTAGCCATCGCATGTTCCTCAAATCACAATACTATCAAGATTCAATTGTGTCCTGCATATCTTTCATTTTGCACTTTTGAAATCATTTACAAGTTAACAATAGACGAATGCACCAGAGGGTCGGCAATATCCAGTTCGCTGATTTAAATTGACCAATCAGTGACTTGGGAAAAATCTCAAATGTACTGGTATGTTTATTTCCAATTGAGCAATGTGTGGAATTATCATCAAATCATGTCAACCTTGCCACTCGCCTCTGCATTAACAAATACTTAAAACACGTTGTATACATATACACAGTGTACATGACGTTATGTAAATGGCTTACTGACTAATCAGAAGAGAGAATTTGACGTTGCAGTATAATAAAGGTTTATGTCTCATTTTTGGGCGAAATGGTCTACAAGGACTTTTGTTTTGTTTTGTTATGTTTTCAATAACTTATTTTCTGCACTTTTGAACATTTAAACATTTCTGAGTAATTAAATAATCGTGTTAACTATCTCTACATATCTTATGTACTGCATAGTCCAGCAGTGTTCTGCCCAGCCTTCAAAAACTTTGGGCCACAGGGCCCATTGAGCCAAGAAAATGTGGGCCATTCCCAAATTTTATGGGCCATATCAACCAAGGGCCTTTTCTTAGTAACTTTTTTTGTGTGTGCTTGTTTTCCAATTTCTACACGCATGTGTAGTCATAGAGATATTTCGAATGTTTCAGACAGTTAACACACCATAGAGTTTGATATTTCGCAGTATCCTAAGGATGTAAATTCATTTAACCACCTTTTTTGAAAGGATCTGGTTTCCTTTTTCTTCCTTTTATCACCAATAACTGGGACTGTCGCCGTTTTCTTTTCGACAGTATCAGATGTGGTTAATGTGAGGTGGGTGGGGCACGCATTTTGCATTTTGGGGGAAGAATTTACCTCGTTACTAACACTGGTTAATGTTCCGCGTTAACATCCTGTGTACACGATGCATTGTTTTCATTAGATTGGCTAGTTTTTTGTACTTATGTAGTCGGCGATTAAAAGAATACTAATAAGATTTCAATTTTCTTTTGCCATCTGCAATTTTGGAAAGATGCGCCGAAGCCAAGCGCCATAGGATACCGATTGGCTAAACACCAATCAAAACAGCAATCGGAACTCTCTAGAAAGGAGATTACGCTTTGAGATCGCTTAGACGCTTGGTTGGTATGAAAATAGACGCTTTGTATAACTAAATGTAAACAAAATGACGAGAAAGTTTCGGCGACGCAAAATTATTAATTCAAATGTTTTATTTCGTGATCGGATCGGCTCACAATTTTAGTGCGCCGAATGGCCCATCTGTGGGGATATTTATGCGCCATTTGCATATATTTAGCGCCAATGGCGCAAGGGCGCGGCCTGGGCAGAACACTGGTCCAGTATATGCTTGCTTGGATTTAATGCCCCATGGACTGACTTGTATTTGAGAAAATATTTTCCAATGTAAAGCATGAGGATTTTATTCTAGGTGATACAGTACCTTGGCTGCAGAAGCTGTATAGCCGATGACACAATAAAGAATATGACTGCAGCTGTGACCATAGCATGACCTGATGGACTGCCTGAAACACATGTTTTATGACTAACAAGTAAGTGGTGTTGCACGCAATACACAAGTCCCCTACCGGTGAGGTGCATAATTTTTATGTTACCATAGCAACCAGAATTTTGGTCAGAGAAAAAAAACGAGACATGCAGAATCTCCATACTGCCATCTATTCATATACTATACTATAATAATATCTTAAACAGTTTTTAAGTTATCGCGGGATCCAGCTTTACGAACATCTGGATGGATGGACAGACAGACAGATGGACAGACAGACAGAGGGCAAACCTATAGCCCTTGGGAGTAATACCGGTAGGGGACAAATTATTGGTTTCCGAGAAGCAACCCCCTGCAGGCCTCGATTTTTTTTTTTTTTATTTCAAATTAATTTCACCAATTATGGTAGAGACCTATGAATGATATAGTAAGAATTTAAATTTCTTTTGGCATGTATGGTCACCTTGTGGTTGTCTACCAAAACTGCTAAAATAATGTTGATCCCATGAAAAATGATGTCTGCTTGTTTTCCTATATACTCCACATGCAAAATTTGAAAAATCTTCTTCATTCAGCACAAATGGTCATCTCATCTGAGGAAACCAGCCAACCCAAAAGAGGTCTAAAGGGATCAACTTCATTTTAGCAATTATGTTAGAGGGGCATGATATTGGTTCCACAGAAGAAGAATTTTCTGTATAGAGTATCAGCAAAACTAGCTGACTTCCTTTTGGCATCAAACTTCATTTTAGCAAAAAGGCTGAGGGTCATATGGTGACCAGTCAGGCGAAATGAAACTAAATTCTGACCATTGGTTACAGAGGGGAAGATTTTTAAATATTGTAAAATACAGAAAATGAAATAAAGTTCTACCTCAATCAATTTTAATTTAGCAAGTTTTGTGAAGGTCCACCCAAGGATCATTCATTCCAAGTTTTACACCGCTCAAAGGACAACACACAATGATGGACAGCTGACACAGGGTAATCAAAATAGCTCACCTTAAGCATTTTCTGCTCCAGTGAGCTAAAATCAGTGGAATGTGCACACATCAAATTATTTGTATTCAATTGATTACAAACTTTTAATTAGTGTTATTTGTTTTTTATGCTAGTTACAGTATTTAACTTTTTGTCTTTCCTTCCCACCTTTCAAATGGACCATATCATGAGCATATATAACGCTGATGACTAATAGAATAAACAACAAACTGACCTGGCCCTGTTTCACAAGTGAGCCGATACTGCTGTACAACAGTCTCATTGTTCCCATAGAAACCGGAGGCACCAACCCACCAGTAAGGTCTCTCCCCATGGAGAGCCCTGAAAAAGATGAAAAAAATAATTCTGTCTACCCAGAATCTTTCAGGGGTGTTTAATTCCTAAAATTTGCAATAGAAAAATCAAGAAAATAAATCAATGTTCTGATTTTTCACTAACCCTGCATTAAATTTTAACAGGGCCAGGGCTAATGAGCAAGTGAAATTTTACCACCCCACCTGAAACAAATTAAAGATTAAAACAATGCTGCTCATATTCATAGCCATTTAAATCCACTCCATATCATATTCACTATATATTTTTCACACAGATATTCTGTTTAATAATGTGTCCATGGTAGTGTCTTCTAACTACAGACCCAAAGGTTGCCAGTTCAATTCCCACTACAAAATAGAATTTTTTTCAAGACCTTCTAGGGGAAAAATAAAGGTACAAACATGGAACAACTGAGATGGATAAGTATAAAGTGAAAAATTGCATTTCAAAACTGACATAAAATAAATGTTTAGGTGTTAAATACAGTATAGACCTGTTACAAGTATTACACACACACAATTAAAATTTGCAATCTAGTGTAACATGATTCAATACTGCACCCAAAATCTATATCGTGCAATTTGTTTAATTGATTTGGGTTCAGTGCCCGTGGAATATTAGCTATAAGTACCAGTTGATTCCATGTTAGTGACAGAGAAACTGAGTGATCTTGACCACATCCTCCTTAACCCTTTCCCTCATAGAGGAAACCATGAAAAGACCTATGCGAACAACATAAAACCAGATCAGCCTGCGAGTAACTCGCAGGCTGATCAGGTTTTATGCTGTTCGCTGCTCCTCAGTGGCCTGGAAATGAGGACTTTATAATTAAATTTGGTAAGGTTTAACTGTGGTTTTCTGCAGATCAGGCTTGAGTGTGTCAAAATGAGTCTATATGAGGGAAAGGGTTAAATACAAATACCAGGAACCTAATGGACTCTGGAAAGTTACTGACGCAATATCAGCTGAACCTGAGACAGTAACTCTTGGCAGAGGATACAATGCCATGCAAAAGGACATGCATGATTTCATATTCTGACACAATCAAAAAACATATGCTATATAAACA
Organism: Solen grandis; assembly: GCA_021229015.1. Taxonomy (NCBI): domain Eukaryota; kingdom Metazoa; phylum Mollusca; class Bivalvia; order Adapedonta; family Solenidae; genus Solen; species Solen grandis. The sequence continues at coordinate 64,895,627 of CM037779.1, read as the reverse complement.
CTGAAGCAGTTATGTGGTATGTATTATTTTCTGACAGAAATATATACGATTCAAAGATGATATACATTATATGATGTCACATGACTCCTAAATAAAGTGTAATAAATAAACCAACACATTTCTATCCCTTTTAAAACTTTGCTTTCTAGTTAACAGAGATAGTGTTTCATTTTTCATGTTACAGGATAATGCACAGCATTGCTTTTAGATATTTAAACATTATATTAGATTGCAGCAATGCATATCTGAACTCAATACCGAGCATTATTCTGCTATATACCACATACAACAAAATTCTTATTTCTAACATAGACCCAACTTCACAAACATTTAGGCAAGGGGGTGGTATAAATAAATACTGAAACATACACACCATTTCAGGATTGCATTCAGCCACTCTGAGAGACAGGCAAGCCACAAGACGACACTGCCTGTGGGTTTGTGTAGACTGTACACAATTGGAAAGTATATGAGGAAGGCATTTCTGGGATCACCTAGATGTGACAATACCAGCATCAGCTCATCATAGTCCTGTGAAAAAAATAACAAATTTACACTGATTATTCTAAGGCAATTTTAAGGATCAATCTTTAAACTAATAAATGCTGACTGAAAGGATCAAAATCAACATAAAATGAATACAGGTACTAACAAGAAGTGTCCCTTAGAACAAGTGTCACCTGTTGAAAGAAGTGTGACAGAAAAAGTGTGACAAAGTGTTACAGACAGACAGACGACAGAGAAGTGATCCCAAAGAAATGGGGAACTGCAAGCAATACAGTTCCCAAACTGCATTTCTGTCTAAAATTGCACAGATACAAAAAAAAAAAAATGTAAAATTCCCAGGTATAAATTATTCAAATACATGTTAAACTGTTCTTCCACAACATTACATATCTAACTATTCTGAAAGGAAATCAAAGACTCTGGTTAAAATTTACTACTTACATTTACAATCAACAATTTAATAACAAAATATAACAAGAACACTGCAAAATTTGACAATATAACACCCAAAGGCATTGCAATGTAAAGAACCCATATATGTTGAATGGTACAACATTACTGTCAAGCATGACCGTCCTAAATATTGTGTATCTGTGGTTTGGATACTGCTGCTTCTATCACAAGCTGAATCACATAGGGGGCTGAAACCAGCTTCTATGTAAAGGATTTCCCATACTAACGCAATTTAGGTAAAAGTGACAATGGGCCTTAACTCCCCAATGAAATGTGTAAGCATAAAAATCCTGTCTTAATGTACAAGTACATATGCAAGCACCTTGGGTGAATTTGAAAACAATCCCTGAAGTGAAGAGGAGTGGCACTAACATAAATCCACCAACAGACCCATGTATATGAAAAGTGATCAAGGGCCCATAACTCAGGAAACCAATGTATTAGCTTGAACTACGCCAAATAATTTATTATAAAGACAAGTGTAACAGGTAAGATTCAAACAAATCTGTCCAGCAAGAGGGCTTGTGTTCACAAAGGTCTGCTTACTTAACTCTTTTTAAGAGAGATATAGTGGATATAAAATATTCAACTATTATAATAGCCATCCGAAACCTACACTCTGCACATCCTCTCAGTATGGTTAACATTTCTGTCAAATTATTTCATTTCCCTTTCAGCGGTTCAAGAAATACAGAGTAGACATGAATTCACTAAAGGACGGACATTTTCTTAAGCAGTGATTAAGATTGGACCCACATTCCTAAGGACAGTTGTCCTAAATAGTCAAAAATGTTTAGGTCATTTGTCCTAAATTGAAAAACAAGAGGCCCAAGATGGCCCTAAATCGCTCACCTGAGATAAATAGGTTGACCCAAGGAACATCTGTACCAATTTATTTTAAAATCTGGCCAGTAGCTTTGAAGAAGATGATTTTTAAAGTTTTCAAATTTTTTTTCTTTTTGTTGCCATGGCAACAAGAGTTCTATATGGATCAAGTTTATTTTAGCAACTTTTGTGAAGGTTGTCCCAAGGATCATTCCTGCCAAATTTAATCAAATTCTTTCCAGTGGTTTCAGAGGAAATGTTGATTAAAGTTTTCCCTATATACATATAAGGCAAATAAGCCCCGCCCCTGGCGGCCATGTTTTTTACGGATCGGAAAATTTTTAGCAACTTTGGTAGAGGTTGACCCAAGGAACACCTGTACCACTTTATTTTAAAATCTGGCCAGTAGTTTTGAAGAAGATGATTTTTAAAGTTTTCATTTTTTTTTTCTTTCTATTGCCATGGCAACCAGAGTTCTTCATGGATCAAGTTTATTTTAACAACTTTTGTGGAGGTTGACCCAAGGATCATCCCTGCCAAGTTTAATCAAATTCTGTCCAGTGGTTTCAGAGAAGATGTTGTTTAAAGTTTTCCCTATATACAAATAAGGCAAATAAGCCCCCCCCCTGGCGGCCATATTTTTTTATGGATCGGAATAATTTTAGCAACTTTGGTAGAGGTTGACCCAAGGAACATCTGTACCAATTTATTTTAAAATCTGGCCAGTAGTTTTGAAGAAGATGATTTTTAAAGTTTTCATTTTTTTTTCTTTTTGTTGCCATGGCAACCAGAGTTCTACATGGATCAAGTTTATTTTAGCAACTTTTGTGAAGGTTGACCCAAGGATCATCCCTGCCAAGTTTAATCAAATTCTGTCCAGTGGTTTCAGAGAAGATGTTGTTTAAAGGTTTCTCTATATACATATAAGGCAAATAAGCCCCGCCCCTGGCGGCCATGTTTTTTTACGGATCGGAATAATTTTAGCAACTTTGGTAGAGGTTGACCCAAGGAACATCTGTACCAATTTATTTTAAAATCTGGCCAGTAGTTTTGAAGAAGATGATTTTTAAAGTTTTCATTTTTTTTTTTTTTTGTTGCCATGGCAACCAGAGTTCTACATGGACCAAGTTTATTTTAGCAACTTTTGTGAAGGTTGACCCAAGGATCATCCCTGCCAAGTTTAATAAATTCTGTCCAGTGGTTTCAGAGGAGATGTTGTTTAAAGGTTTCTCTATATACATATAAGGCAAATAAGCCCCCCCCTGGCGGCCATGTTTTTTTACGGATCGGAATAATTTTAGCAACTTTGGTAGAGGTTGACCCAAGGAACATCTGTACCAATTTATTTTGAAATCTGGCCAGTAGTTTTGAAGGAGATGATTTTTAAAGTTTTCAAATTATTGTTCTTTTTGTTGCCATGGCAACCAGAGTTCTTCATGGATCAACTTTATTTTAGCAACTTTTGTAGAGCCTCACCCAAGGAACATTCCTGCCAAGTTTCATTAAATTCTATCCAGTGGTTTCAGAGAAGATTTCGTTTAAAGCAAATTGTTGACGACGGACGACGGACGACGCACGACGACGGACGCCGGACGAAGGGCGATCACAAAAGCTCACCTTGAGCACTTTGTGCTCAGGTGAGCTAAAAACAAACTTCAATTTTATAAAAGAAAAAAAAAATCTACTTATAAGACATTAAAAACACCTTTAAATTCATTTATTCAAATTTTCTTTGCTTTGAATATAACATTCAAGTTTCAGGACTTTTAATTATGGTGAACTTATCATTTCTCAAACCTTAACATTTACATAGAGTGTAATTTCAAATGGAATTATTTTGATAATATTAATCAAATATCAGTACACTAACAAAGTAAAATAACATAGAAATGTTTAAACTGATTTTGTTTTTTTTGTCAAACCATTTTAAATGGTTTGTTGTCTTGTAAAAGCACTTTTTTGGTGGGGTTTGATAATAGGTAAGGTTTCAAAATGTGTACTTTGACGATAAATTATTTCCTAGGAACTGATGCCATGACATGTTTGAAGTCATTCTTACAGGCATTTGCAAATAATGCCCTTTGGTGATCCTTAAGGCTTTGATTTAACATGGTCACTAAAGACTTTATTTATAAACCATCACAAATAGTTCTGAAGTAGAGTATATGTTGTGTCTGTAATATTGTCTATATAAAGTCTGACTGTTCGCTTCATAAATTTGTCACATTGTCTTACGAACGGTATTTTTTTCGACCCAATGGGCGTACTGAGTTAATATTTTCGGTCATTTGTTGCTTTTATAGGCCCTGGACCGAAGGGCCGATCAAATCTGAATCACTGTTAAGAGGGCATCTTTTGTTATTTAACTACCCATTAATACACAGTAAGTACACATAGGGCAATAACTCCTGTAAAATTTAGCAGATAAAAACCAGACCCGAATTTGACCAAGCTCAATACATTAATATATCAGGGAACGTTTTTTTTACAGTATTTTCAAAATACTTTTGGGAATGTAAGATTTCTAATTCAGGTGTATGATATTTTTCTTCTGAATTTCAGATTATAGATTTTTAAATAGAAGTAAGGACAAATGGTATTTTTTGACTATGGGAACATCACCCAGTAACAGCTATAAAAATGGCCCTGAATGTAATTTATCCTTGAGAATACCTGAATGCATATTAACCAATAATTACTATCACTATATATACTAAAAGTCAGAAAGTCTGACCTTAGTCCCATCAATGAGCCCTTGGCGCGACATGCTATTTTTGGTAGGGGATAGTGCCAAACGAAAGGTAGCATGCTATCACAAATTACAGGTACAGCATGCCATCACAAATTACGGATACACCAATTATGTTGAAAGAAATGGAAAGAAAAATGTCTTCTTACTAAATATGGCTGGATTTTAACGTGTGCATCCTAAAACAATCTATTAGAATGGCCAAAACAAGGTAGGGGTATCCGTATAAATTTCCCGATGCTTTTATAGAAGGCTTGGGTTGAGATCCAGAGGAGGCCAATAAGAAAAAAATAACCAGAGCGATTCTCAGTAGTGATTACTTTCCTGCCAAGTTTTTTTTTTTTTTTTTTTTTTTTGGTTGTTGTTGTTCTTGTCGTTTAAGCCGAACTGTCCAGAAAAATACCTGACCATTAGGTATGTACATTTTGATAGTTTGGGTACGTTTTCACTTGGGTACGTTTAGGTCTTAGTAGGGACACGTCCTATTAACACTTGTTATGGGCACCTGTTTGTCCCTCCTCGGTTAAAGTTACCAAAATCAGCATACGCTAACATATGCCTCACCTTAAATACATATTGTAATTCTTTAATTGCATCGACACCTCTTGAGTGAACAAAATCCATTATTGACACGACACTCCGGTGGGTCTCACTTCGCCCTCTTCCAATCGCGTTCAGTATGTATTAGGTCAAAGTGTTTCAGGCGAATCAGTGTTAGCAAGGAAAATGTATTTTAAAACAGATACTCTTTCAAAGAACACTTTGTAATGAACAAAACTGAGTAATTAAAGAGTTTTGTATTCATTTTCAAAACAAAAACGCGTGGATGATGACACTTGGCGGGAAAGTTACTTCGCAGTCACACATCCGGTTTACTTTTTGATTGTTTATTTTGCACACTATTTATATTTGATATGGCTACTTTCAATTTAATAAATAGCTTGAAAATATGTGAGATAAATATTGAAAGTTAAATACACAAATAAAAACAAACACATTTACTGCAGAGCTATGGTCCACGTGGGTTAAAGAACTTCCGGTAGAATGTCGCAAGAAGCGTAAACAAATTTGTTAAAACTCAGCGTTTTATTTATTTATTGAAGAATCGAAACACATAGCAACATGGCACATTACAACTTTAAGAAGATAACCGTTGTTCCAACGGCCAAGGTAAAATGGAAATCTATGAATTTATCACTTGTTTTCGCGAATCCAATTAAAATCATCCCACATGTTCCATCAATGGCATCATGGTCTACCTTCTTTTTGATACAATTTTTGGGCGCATTTTTTGGTGTTTGGTGTGATTAACGTTTAGGTAAAGAATTTATGTACAAAATGCCGAGAGCTCTGAAACTGTCAAATTTTGTGAGAAAATCTCAGTAGAAATTCAAGAATTAAGAAACTGTCTAATCTATCTTCCTATGATGTCAAACCCCTGCTGGGACCTAGTCATTTTGCACGTCAAGCTGCAAGAGTATTAGTACAGATTGTGTTGGGATAAAATGAAAAGATTAGGAACAAAATAAAATTTGATAAAATGTATCGGCCAATTTCGCTTCAGACAGGTATGTTTAAGTACATTGTGTCAACAATGCTGTAGACCATCCTTACAGTAGTGAAACTGTTCTGTGACTGTGCCCAGGGCTTCAACCAACCATGGACCAACTGAGACATCCGACGCATTACCCGTCAGAAAAGACACTGGTGTCTTTTAAGGAAGACAAATGCCCACAATGACTGGAACAAGTATCACAACATCAAACGCTGAGCCCAGTTGGCATGCAGAAGGGCCCATGACAGCGATGTATCAGCAGTGCTCAGCAAGGACCATAAAAACCCAAAAGTGTTCTGGCAGAATATCAAGTTATGAAAAAAGGACAGTTTGGCTTATCCCCCTCCCCCCCCCCATTGAAAAAAAGATGGTTTCACATACAGTAGAAGCAAGCAGAAAGTGGATATCCTGAATGAACAGTTCACATTTGTTTTCACCAAGGAAGACCAATCCGCCAAAGCTGCTCAAGAGTCACATACCAAGCACCAGCCCAATGCCAGTGAAAGAAGAGGGAATCTTTAAACTACTAAAGAGGCTCAAACCTCACAAGGCTCCTGGCCGAGACTAAATTTCAACCAGCCTTCTGAAACTCAGCACTGCAGAGCTTTCACCATGCATGACAGCACTCTTCCAGCTCTCTCTGATCCAAAGCAGACTGGAAGGCAGCCACATGTAATCTTCAGCAACATAATGACTCACTTTGATACCAACATCATCTTCACTGATTTTCAACATGGCTTCCGTAAATGCCGCTCATGTGATACTCAACAATTAACAATAAACTACTTAGCCAAAAACCTAGACAAAAACCAATAAGTTGATGCCATAATTCTCAACTTTAGCAAAGCTTTCAACAAGGTTGCCCATTATTGTCTTCTACAAAAGCTACAGGATCAGAGGTACTTGGCTAAAATGGATTCAGGAATTCCTCTCTTGGGGAAACTCAAGTTGTTCTTGAAAACTCCAGCTCCAGTGTCTCTCCTGTAACTTCCGGTGTCCCAGAGGAAAGTGTGCTTGGCCCTATGCTTTTCCTTGCCTACATTAATGACCTTCCCTTCCGTCCAGAGTCAAATCAACAGTATGCATGTCTGCAGATGACTACCTCCTCTATAGGACAATCAAAGGCCAAGAGGACACTTGTACCTTACAAGAGGACCTAGATAACCTTCAAGACTGGGAGAAGGAGTGGCAGATGGCCTTCAGTCCATACAAATGTAAAGTCATCTGTATCACAACAAAGAGGAGTCCCATCATTAATTCATACCAAATTCATGACACATAGTTACAGTCCAAAAAGCCAAATACCTGGGTGTTACCATCACCCCTGACCTGTCGTGGAAACAGAAAAGCACACTGACACTGTAGTGAAGAAGGCAAACTCCACAATGGCCTTTCTTTACAGGAACATTCACTTCAGTCCACACAACGCCAAAGCCACTTCCTACAAAACCTACGTTCACCCTGTCCTTGAGTATGCTTCAACAATATGGTCAGCAATATGGTCACCGGCAGCCGACAGCCACATCAATGCGCTTGAAATGACCCAAAGGCAAGCAGCGAGGTTCACAATGAACGACAACTCTTCGACAGAGCAGCGACACTGAGATGTTGACCACTCTACACTGGGCCTCATTGCAACACAGACAGAATAAAGCAAGAACCACTATGCTATACAGGATCAAAAACAACCTTGTGGTTATAATACCTGATCCTGCTCTCTGTTGGGCCAGATCAACAAGAGGGAACCCCCAATAGCTCTGCCCGTTACCAGTACTAAAAGCTTCTTCCCTGCAGTCATATGGAATCGTCTCCCTCATGGTAGCAGACCAGCCGACTCTAGAAAGCTTCAGATCGCCCTGGCCTCCCATGTATGATGTAGCAACCCACTAGATGTAGCCATCCATTTTTAACCTATTTTTACCTTGATGTAAAAAGACTATTTAGCTGTACAAAGTAAGCCGAACTGCTGCGCATGTACATAGTTTTAGTTTCATCGTGAGTATACTGTTCCTAAATTGAGGCGATTACTAGAGATTATGGCGACGATGATGATGATGATGACAACTGTTCTTGTTACTTTCCGACATAATATTTGATTCTTCTGTCATTCTGTGAGTCTTGCACTTTGTGAGTCTTTCACTCAGTGAGCTTCTCTCTCTCTTTCTCTCTCATGCTTATCAAGTATGATAGTTTGATGTCTCTGATATAGTTCAATAAGGTTTTTATTTTGTTACAGGAGTTTGTTGACATTGTCCTGTCAAAAACACAGAGAAAGACACCAACAGTAATCCATAAACACTACAAGATATCCAGGATACGACAGTTCTACACTCGCAAAATCAAATTTGCACAACAAACCTTCCATGATAAATTGTCACAGATTATTACAGACTTTCCTAAATTGGAGGTATGTTGGTTTTGTTTGTTTTTATTTATTTATTTTTTTTACTTTATTTATGTCTTTTGTATTCAAAACTATGAGCTACAAAATATAAAACTAATATAACAATATTAGGCTATTAGCACTCATTTCCTTTTTTTTGGGGGGGGGGGGATGTTTTGTCATTGACTGTTTCAGAAACCTTAGGACATACAACTGTAAGCTGTTAAAAATCACAAACTATATTTAAAGGTGCTGTCTTTATTAGATATTTATATATTTTTAGGTTCTTAAATATTAAAGCCCCAGTGCGTTTTAGCTTGGAAAAATATATTTTTCAAAATTTCTAATTAGCAAAGCCTCAAATGATGTTTGATTAACCTCTTAATGTTAACTTAAGCCCACATAATGAAATATTCACCCGGAAGCCTTAGTTGTTCAGACAGGGCAAACTAGTGAGAAAAATGGGCGGAGCTTATTCTGAAACACGCTGTTCAGTAAAACCACGGATGTCTCGGTGTACATGGGGTGTTTCAGAAGTTAATGGACTTTTGCTATAGACTGGATAAATCTTGAAACACGGTAATAGGGATGTAGGAAGAAAATCTACGAACTTCTGAAGAAAAAAAAACCCTTGTATGTTAATTTTATGCTGTCATTGTTTTGAGCTAAATATAGAACGAGACAGCCACAATTTGTATTTTTCTAATAGAATCTTTCCTGTAAATTAGGCCTTTCTCAAGGTCTTTCGGTGATGAAATTAAAACTAAATTATATATGCTGTAAGTGAGTTCAGGTTTAGGTCTAACATTTATAAGATACTGGGACTTTAATTTATTTATAAATACTTGAATAATTTTCAGTAAGTATTTACCCAATATATTGGATAAATAGTGATATTCATGCTTGAAAAAAAATTCAAACTTATAAAATAAAAGGGAAAACTGATATTTCATTGGTCCTAGACAGTGTTTTTCGGTAAATCCTTGCTCATGATTTAACATGATTAAGGTTTTGTTTTATAATAAAAGTTTTCCTAGGCTCATGATTTAACATGATTAAGGTTCTGTTTTATAATGTTTTCCTAGGATGTGCACCCATTTTATGCAGACCTTATGAATGTGTTGTATGATAAAGACCACTTCAAACTGGCTTTGGGACAGATAAATACTGCCAGACATCTTGTTGACAAGTGAGTACTGATCAAACCAATTTAGCAGGGGTGTTCGTCACATTCAGTGATAGATGTAGTCATAATAACAAGGCTTTATTTTTGCTGAAATTGTGCAATAAAATTCTAACATCATTAACTGCATGAAAATCTATATGAGAGGTGTGAATTATTGCAAAATATCTGTGTGTTGTTTGATATATGTTACTAGCTGCTATGACGGCTCTTGATTTTCTTCTCCGTAATATTAAAAAAAAAATTAATCTATTTAGCTGTAGAATATGAAATGAATCAGAAAGAAAAAGAAAATGTCAATTACCTGAAGAAGAATTTTATGAAATAATTTTGTTAACTTGATGAACTATTCTTTCTTTCAGTGTTGCTAAAGACTATGTGAGACTAATGAAGTATGCTGACAGTTTATATAGATGTAAACAGCTTAAAAAGGCTGCTCTGGGAAGGTAAGCTCTTTCTCTCTTCAATCACAAATCTGAATTAGGATTTGTTTGGTGTTTTTTTACATTAGGCCACCATTTTGGCATTGCAATATAAACAGAAATGAGACACAATACTAATAATAAAGGTAAATTTGGTGAGGGTTTCTTCTATAAATCAGGGCTTTTTTTTCTTCTACCGTAATCGTTTGAATATTAGCCGCAGTTTCATGCTAAATTTCATCAATTTAAACTGTGCATGCGGCTTATATATGGTATTACAACATAGTTTACTTTTTTCCGAACATAAATCTACCGAGAATCGGTCTTTTACAAGCGCCGCCATTTTGTGTACTATTCTGCGGATTCGTATTAATTAAAGGTTACGGCGCATCACGTAAAATAAGGAACAATTTAATGACATATTTTACTTTTATAATTAAACGATTTATATGAAATAATATTTTTTTTTATTTGAAATTTGGTGTTTTTGTGTTGTTTTTCTTGATTTTTTAGTGTATTATTTTTAGGTAAAATGTGTGAAAAAATCCAGCCAATCACAGGCCGATATTCAATGAGTGAGGTCGAACAGGGATGGCGTCGGGTGGGATGGGGTGTCACTTTGACACTGTGTACCACAGGTTAATCAATACTAACCTGGCACTTACCTGACATATTTGAGAATGTATTGAGATGACACATTCAGCTACGATTCGCTTTATAAGCAGAATCATTTTGACCAAATTTCATTCTTGCTTTCGAGCTTGCCTAGCAAACTTCGATTGTAAAACAGATCTTTTCAGATCTTCCTTCACATTGTCAAACAGATCTTTTCAGATCTTCCTTCACATTGTCAAACAATAACTGTCTGTTATGGGCCGAACACGAGTAAGCTATTCGGCTACGTGTTATGGGTACGGGTTATGACTACTTTAAATTACGCAGCGTGTAAAAATTATGGGATACCAAAATGGCCGATCCCGACGATTTGTCCGCGGCTTTTATACTGTATTAGGCGTTTTTTAACCGATTTGGGGACAATTTTCAGGATGCGGCTTATCCACGAATGCGGCTAATATTCGAACGATGACGGTATATCAGGGACCATTCATAGGTGCCTTCTCCTCTGAAAAAAATATTTAGATTCACACATTTTTCCCAAAATTTGCGTCATACTCCAGGATTTTATTTTCACAGTTAGAAAAAAAAGGTCATATTTTCCCCAAAATATGGTATTAAGGCCCATTCTCCAACATCTAAAAACAAGAGTGTTCTCTGGAACACGTGTGTCACCTGCTGATGTGTGGCGGACAGACGACGGAAAAGTTATCCCTGTGTGTCACCTCTGTTCACAGCAGGTGACACAAAAAGGGTTCCATCCCTGGCGGCGACATAACAAAGTCATGAAAAATTGTTAAGACCGGTATAGCTCCCTTGCTTGATGCTCAGCATATAAGGGTAGTTCCAGGACTGATTGGCCCGGTATCAGGACAATATGATTAGGTGTGGTATCATGCCACATGTTTTAGGCAGCACCATACATGAAGTAAACATAGTCTTCAAATGACTGAAATACTGTTGGTGGGATGTTACACCCAACAAACAAGCAAAAGTATTTCATCATTAACTATAAGCTTGTGTGATGATTCAAGAGACAGGTACTTTTTGATCAAATGTAGTGATGTAGCATATCTATCTAACTACAGAATGTGCACAATCATGAAGAAGCAGAAACAGAGTCTGGAGTACCTGGAACAGGTCCGCCAACATTTGTCACGTCTACCCACCATCGACCCCAACACACGCACACTCCTCATCTGTGGCTTCCCCAATGTTGGCAAGTCCAGCTTTATCAATAAGGTATGGTTGTTGTAGGTCACAAATCCTGGGAAGTGCTTTGTTTACTCATCTGCAAAAAGGATTGAACATTTTCATGTATTGAAACCTTTTTTAGCTTGTCTGATTCAAAGAAAAAGTTGAGCTATTATGATTGCCGGGTTGTCGTTGTCATTGTCATGCTAAAACTTTAATGTAGCCCATTACTCAAACTCTTTTAACAGATGAGCATTGGTATCCGCATGCAGTGCTCTTGTTTTACTACATGCAGTAAAGTGCTAATGTCACTACTGACTAGATCTACAAAAAGCTTGATTAGAAGACATATGAACACACATTTTAGATTAAGTCCCCTCAACATGCATATTTCTCGGAACCATATTACATTTTTAGCTCACATGCTCATGGTGAGCTATTAGATTCACCCTGCATCAGTCGTCGTCCGTCTTCAACAATTTACTTTAAACGACATCTCCTCTAAAACCGCTGGACAGAATTTGATTAAACTTGGCAGGGATGATCCTTGGGTAAACCTTCACAAAAGTTCCTAAAATAAACTTGATCCATGTAGAACTCTGGTTGCTATGGCAATTGAAAGAAAAAAATAATGTAAACTTATGTAAAAAATCATCTCCTTCAAAACAACTGGCCAGATTTCAAAATATTTTAGTACAGATGTTCCTTGGGTAACCCTATACTCAGTTGAGCGATTCAGGACTCTCTTATACTTCATAAATGAAGTATTTACCCTAATTTTTAAAATACAAGTATGACTGAAAATTCCCTAAGATGATTAGCCAAGTCAACTTCTATATATTTGTTGACTGACAGATATCACAGTACTCAGTCTTCGGTCAAGCAGTTTAATACATTTTGCTCATGGGAAACTACAAATTTGTTATAAACTTGTCCACACATTCTCTGGTGTCAACACTAAAAGTTAATTCTGCTCATACATAGGTATATTTGAGTGTGATATAGAAACCTTTGTAAGACTTTGTCAATCCATTTGTATGTTTTATTTCAGATCACACGAGCAGATGTAGAGGTGCAGCCCTATGCCTTCACTACAAAGTCTCTGTTTGTAGGACACACAGACTATAAGTACCTCAGATGGCAGGTATGTGCTTGATTGTGTCACGTGATAGGGAACAGGGGTAGAAGATTGGAAGTGTACTGCATAATGTGATTGGATTGAATATTCAAGCGTAATTTCAAACCATCACAATCTCCAGTATACACAAAGTCAGAAGTGAATTGACAGATAGTTATCTCTGATGGCATCTTGTTACATGCCCTGTTTATACAACTTAAAAGTAAGCCCTAAACAAAAAAATAACCAAAAACAGAAGCAGTGGAAGCCCAAAACAGAAACAATGGAAGCCTTAAACAAAAATAATTTCTACATTCCAATGATGAGATTCATACCGCCCCAGTCTGAAGTGAACTGACTGATAGGTTATCTCTGATGGCATCGTATTGTATGACTTATAATTATACAACTTAAAAGGAAGCCCAAACCAGAAACAATCAAAGCCCAAAAGAGAAACAATCAAAACCCAAAAATGAACTTATTTCTTTATTCCACTGATGAGATTCATACCGCCCCAGTCTGAAGTGAAATGACTGATAGGTTATCTCTGATGGCATCCTGTTGTATGACTTATTAATATACAACTTAAAAGGAAGCCGAAAACAGAAGTAATCAAACCCAAAAAGGAAATAAATTCTTTATTCCAATGATGAGATTCATACCGCCCCAGTCTGAAGTGAACTGACTGATAGGTTATCTCTGATGGCATCTTTTACTTGAACCAATACAAGCCCCAAAAAAAACAAAGCCAAAAAAAAAATGAAACAAAGCCCCAAAAAGAAACAGTTTCTTTATTCCAATGATGAGATTCTTACCGCCCCAGTCTGAAGTGAACTGACTGATAGGTTATCTCTGATGACATCCTGTTGTATGACTTATTATTATACAACTTAAAAGGAAGTCGAAAACAGAAGCAATCAAAACCCAAAAATCAACTTATTTCTTTATTTCAATGATGAGATTCATACCGCCCCAGTCTGAAGTGAAATGACTGATAGGTTATCTCTGATGGCATCTCTTTACATGCCCTATATAAACAGCTTACAGGAAGCCCAAAACAGAAGCAATCAAAACCCAAAAATCAACTTATTTCTTTATTCCAATGATGAGATTCATACCGCCCCAGTCTGAAGTGAACTGACTGATAGGTTATCTCTGATGGCATCTCTTTACATGCCCTATATAAACAGCTTAAAGGAAGCCCAAAACAGAAGCAATCAAAACCCAAAAATTAACTTATTTCTTTATTCCAATGATGAGATTCATACCGCCCCTTGTCTGAAGTGAACTGACTGATAGGTTATCTCTGATGGCATCTCTTTACATGCCCGATATAAAGAGCTTAAAAGGAAGCCCAAAACAGAAGCAATCAAAACCAAAAAAATCAACTTATTTCTTTATTCCAATGATGAGATTCATACCGCCCCAGTCTGAAGTGAACTGACTGATATGAACTTATTTCTTATTCCAATGATGAGATTCATACCGCCCCAGTCTGAAGTGAACTGACTGATATGAACTTATTTCTTTATTCCAATGATGAGATTCATACCCCCCGTCTGAAGTGAACTGACTGATAGGTTATCTCTGATGGCATCTCTTTACATGCCCTATACAAACAGCTTAAAGGAAGCCCAAAACAGAAGCAATCAAAACCCAAAAATTAACTTATTTCTTTATTCCAATGATGAGATTCATACCGCCCCAGTCTGAAGTGAACTGACTGATAGGTTATCTCTGATGGCATCTCTTTACATGCCCGATATAAACAGCTTAAAGGAAGCCCAAAACAGAAGCAATCAAAACCTAAAATGAACTTATTTCTTTATTCCAATGATGAGATTCATACCGCCCCAGTCTGAAGTGAACTGACTGATAGGTTATCTCTGATGGCATCTCTTTACATGCCCGATATAAACAGCTTAAAGGAAGCCCAAAACAGAAGCAATCAAAACCTAAAAGAACTTATTTCTTTATTCCAATGAGAGATTCATACCGCCCCAGTCTAAGTGAACTGCTGATAAAGATGGCATCCTGTTGTATGACTTATTATTATACAACTTAAAAGGAAGTCGAAAACAGAAGCAATCAAACCCAAAAATGAACTTATTTCTTATTTCAATGATGAGATTCATACCGCCCCAGTCTGAAGTGAAATGACTGATAGGTTATCTCTGATGGCATCTCTTTACATGCCCTATATAAACAACTTAAAGGAAGCCCAAAACAGAAGCAATCAAAACCCAAAAATCAACTTATTTCTTTATTCCAATGATGAGATTCATACCGCCCCAGTCTGAAGTGAACTGACTGATAGGTTATCTCTGATGACATCTTGTTACATGCCCTTTATATACAACTTTAAGCCCCAAACAAAAACATAAGCCAAAAGCCAAAAACAGAAATATTTTCTTCATTCCACTGATGAGATTCATACCGCCCCAGTCTGAAGTGAAATGACTGATAGGTTATCTCTGATGGAATACATTCATGAGTGCTTTATGCCCCATCTTCACTTTGTGAATAAGCAGTTAGAAGGAAAAGAGGGGCGGCCACTGTGCCATAGTCATATTTTTGTAGAAAATGTTTGCCTTAAAATTTTTACCTCCACTTAAATTCAATTATGTCACAGATTTTTCTTTAAGAAAAAGAAAAGAAAATGAAAACCATGGCAAATGTCGCATTGAAAAATTCTTTCCCAGTCACCAAAGAGTGGTAGTACTGGAATATACATTGTAATCCAGTCTGTTGCTTTCCAAGTACTGGAATATACATTGTAATCCAGACTGTTGCCTTCCCAGTACTGGTATATACATTGTAATCCAGTCTGTTGCTTTCCCAGTACTGGAATATACATTGTAATCCAGTCTTTTGCTTTCCATTCTCTTTGACCATTCTTGTGGTTGCAGTATTTACTCTTTGAAGTTGATTTACTTTTAACTTAATAATATTGTTTATTCTGCAACTATGAACATTTTAAATAACTGTTAGTTATCTTTTCTTGTCTATATCTGTGATGAGATAATACCGCCCCAGTCTGATGTGAACTGACTGATTGGTAATTTTCTGAGAGGATGTAATGTATATACATAGGATGTAGTAAAAACTCATATTTCTTGTCTGACATCTTCCATACCATGATGGTTTGGTCATTTCTTTACTATTACATTTGACAAATG
This sequence comes from Solen grandis, assembly GCA_021229015.1. Taxonomy (NCBI): domain Eukaryota; kingdom Metazoa; phylum Mollusca; class Bivalvia; order Adapedonta; family Solenidae; genus Solen; species Solen grandis. Next base: position 64,879,445 of record CM037779.1, on the reverse strand, counting down.
TCAACTTCAGCAGCTGTAATTACTGTAAACATGTGTATATGGACAGGTTGTGGATACACCAGGTATCCTTGACCACTCACTGGAGGATCGTAACACTATAGAGATGCAGGCCATCACAGCTTTAGCTCACTTGCGGGCAGCAGTCCTCTACGTCATGGACGTCTCCGAACAGTGTGGTCACTCCATAGAACAACAGGTAGGTCCTCTCTCTCTCTCTCCGTCTCTCACTCTGAGAATTTAGTTTAGCTTCTTGACAAAGATATAATAAGGCATATTTAAAATTTTAAAATCCAAAATGGCAAAGTCTCTCTTGAATGGATTACCATGATGAGTTTCATATCCCCCAGTCTTAAGGATAAATGTCTGGTAGTAATTTGATGGAAGCTTTGACTCTTGAACATTAAAAAAAAAATGAAAAAAAAAAAATGTTAGGAAGTCCATCTCCCAAGAATAAGATTTTATTTTTTTTTTGTAATGATTTCTCAGGAAATAAAATATGTCCAAGGGCTATCATTCCATTAAAAATGGTGAAAATGTGAAATGCAAAATCTACATAAAAATATATATTAGTGCAATATAAGCTATAATGTTGATTAGAAAAAAAAAACAGAAAAAAAACTGAAAACTACATGATTCTATATCAGAAGGCCCTTGTTGTTCAACATCAAGAGTATAAAAATCAAAACCAAACTCAGCATTTAATTCTTTGTGATAATGTTAAGTTTAAATGCTGTAATTTTGAGTAATGTTTTAGTGTCTTACTTACACAGGTGTCACTGTTCAGGAACATCAAGCCCTTATTTGTCAACAAGCCCCTGATTGTCATCATAAACAAGATAGATGTGTTACAAGTGAACGACCTGCCGGAGGATAAATTAGTGAGTGTTTAACCCTGCACCTCATGAATATTCATGAAAAATTCATGACTTTATAATGAATATTAATTAAATGAACTGTAGATGGTATATGAGACAATAGATTTTTCACTGCCATGCATATTGTAGAATTTGAGTTACAATTTATTATGAGAAAACATCAATAAAAAGGTGGTTGTAGGTCTGTTCTCTAGCTGTGATGTCACAAAATTGTAAAACATTGGTACTGCCATCACCCCGTTTCTTGCCAATGCAGCATGTATGTGTAGTTCCAGGACTGGCTTGCCTGCTCTCAGTCTCTTGTGGTAACATGCCTCATATCTACGTAATGATACCACAGAGAGGATGCAGTCCCAAAAATGACTAGAATACTGTTGCATGCACATTAAACCCCATTATACAAACAAGCACGACCTTGATAGCTTATAAGTGATAAAAAGTAAAATATGTAGTATGCATCTCTATATGACTACATGTAAAATATAGAATTTGCTAATCAAAAATTTTTTCACTGGCAAAAAAAAAATGCAACCCTAGTTGCAAAAAAAAAAAGTTCAGTTTTTGCCCCAATTTGCCCCTGCAGGATTTGATCCGTGCTTTTGAGGAGGAGGAGATCCCGGTGATGCACATGAGTACAATGCAGGATGCAGGGGTTATGGAGGTCAGGAATGAGGTATGTGTCATAAACTATTTACTTTTAATAGATGGGATCTGCTGTACAACAATTTTAATAATTATGCTAATTTGTTTAAGCATTTTCAGTAACTTCTTCAGGGTTTTCAGTGATCTTGCTGACAATCATTGGCATCCTTGGTACTTGCATATTCATTTTTGACTATCAACTGTCCATTACTGTTCATGTGGGATAAAAAAGGATAAATTCAAATACTAGAACCGCAAGCGGTATCTCGGTTTTCGCTTTTAACCTAATCAGCTTGAACACTTTATTTCAACTCAGCCACACTTTTTAATATGAAACAGAACGAAAAGGTTTTTGAAGACCTACTCTCATTTGCACAGTTTTTTTGTTTTTTTTGCAATGTTAGAACATTCAAACTCTTCTGGCGCAAATATTTTCCCATACCCTGTCCCTTGAAATCCATCAAATTCTGTGGTGCTGTTAAAACATGGAACAAAATGCTGAAAACCGCATTTCAATCAGACTTTAACATTTTGAGTTATAAGCAAAAGAGTAATTTTAAGCAAAACGCCCTCTAGCGGCAAACTTAGAAACAAAATTGCAAAAACAGCAAATATTTCAAACAAGTATATAAGTCGCAGAGTCGAACATTTTTATATATCCACTAGCATAAAATATTAACAATTATTCCAAAAAAGGATTAACTTTGACTGCCTAAAATGAACAATTACAAGTCCGATCTTCAAAAAACTAAACATCACTGAAAGAGCTCTCAGAAACTAAAACTAACTTGGTTATATACTCTCAATGAAATATTTTTAGATTTGGAGCACTTTGTGGCCGAATAAAAAAACAATTATTGTAATATGACATTCACCTTTTCAATTTTTTTTAACTTTTTAATTGTGAAACCCTTTCAAACTTAACAAAACATAACGTGTGAAAATTTCATGACGAATAAACAAAAAATAAAGTCAGGAGCGACAAAAAACATGTTTTTGGAATTTTAATTTTTGCTAAATTTAAGTGACGTTTGACCGTTTCTAGTGGACAAACTACGCATTTCTTAAATTCGCCACCCCATATATTTTGTGTGTATACGTCTTTCAAATGGTATGCCGGAGACTGAATTCTCCTATCTGATCTCTAACAAAAACGGATAGGTTTTTCGTAGACCTACCCTCATTTGCAAAGTTTTTTTTTTTTTTTTTTTTTGCAAGGTTCCAACATTCAACATTCCAAGCTCAAAAGCTTTCAGCCACACGGACCCTCGAATCCTATCATATGTTATTAGGCTATCAACAGGGAACAGAATGCAAAAAACCGCATTCGAAGCTGACTTCAACTTTTTGAGTTATAAGCAAAAGAATGATTTCAAGAAAAGCGCCCCCTAGCGGCAAAATGAGAAAGAAAATTGATTAAAATTTTACTGTTAGGTACCTAGCAAAGCAGCAAATAGTTCAATCAAGTATACTAGTCGCACAAGTCAAACTTTTTATTCTTATGTATCAGAATTTGAAGCATAAAACCTGATTTACAATTATTCCAAAAAAGGATCAAACTTTGGACTGCCGTATAATGACCAAATCAAGTCCAATCTTCAAAAATTAAACATCACTAGAAAGAGCTCTTTAAGAACTAAAACTTTTGTTCATATACTCTCAATGAAATAGTTTTAGTTTTGGAGCTATTTGTGGCCGAATAAAAACACAATTATCGTAATATGACCTTGACCTTTTCAATTCTTTTTAATTTTTTGAATTGTGAGGCCCTTTCAAACATAACAGTACATATCGTGTGAAAATTTCATGAAGAATGAACAGAAAATAAAGTCAGGAGCGACAAAAACATGTTTTTGAAATTTTAATTTTTCCTAAAATTTAGTGAAGTTTGACCGTTTCTAAAGGACAAACCACGCATTTCCTTAATTCGCCACCCCATATATTTTGTGTGTATACGTCTTTCAAATGGTATGCCGGAGACGGAATTCTTCTATCTAATCTCTAACAAAAACGGATAGGTTTTTCGTAGACCTACCCTCATTTGCAAAGTTTTTTTTTTTTTTTTTTTTTTGCAAGGTTCCAACATTCAACATTCCAAGCTCAAAAGCTTTCAGCCACACGGACCCTCGAATCCTATCATATGCTATTAGACTATCAACTGGGAACAGAATGCAAAAAAACGCATTCGAATCGGACTTCAACTTTTTGAGTTATAAGCAAAAGAATGATTTCAAGAAAAGCGCCCCCTAGCGGCAAAATGAGAAAGAAAATTGATTAAAATTTTACTGTTAGGTACCTAGCAAAGCAGCAAATAGTTCAATCAAGTATACTAGTCGCACAAGTCAAACTTTTTATTCTTATGTATCAGAATTTGAAGCATAAAACCTGATTTACAATTATTCCAAAAAAGGATCAAACTTTGGACTGCCGTATAATGACCAAATCAAGTCCGATCTTCAAAAACTAAACCTCACTGGAAAGAGCTCTTTAAGAACTAAAACTTTTGTTCATATACTCTCAATGAAATATTTTTAGTTTTGGAGCTATTTGTGGCCGAATAAAAACACAATTATAGTAATATGACCTTGACATTTTCAATTCTTTTTTATTTTTTTAATTGTGAGGCCCTTTCAAACATAACAGTACATATCGTGTGAAAATTTCATGAAGATTGAACAGAAAATAAAGTCAAGAGCGACAAAAACATGTTTTTGAAATTTTAATTTTTCCTAAAATTTAGTGAAGTTTGACCGTTTCTAAAGGACAAACCACGCATTTCCTTAATTCGCCACCCCATATATTTTGTGTGTATACGTCTTTCAAATGGTATGCCGGAGACGGAATTCTTCTATCTAATCTCTAACAAAAACGGATAGGTTTTTCGTAGACCTACCCTCATTTGCAAAGTTTTTTTTTTTTTTTTTGTTATAAGCAAAAGAATGATTTCAAGAAAAGCGCCCCCTAGCGGCAAAATGAGAAAGAAAATTGATTAAAATTTTACTGTTAGGTACCTAGCAAAGCAGCAAATAGTTCAATCAAGTATACTAGTCGCACAATGCAAACTTTTTATTCTTATGTATCAGAATTTGAAGCATAAAACCTGATTTACAATTATTCCAAAAAAGGATCAAACTTTGGACTGCCGTATAATGACCAAATCAAGTCCGATCTTTAAAAACTAAACATCACTAGAAAGAGCTCTTTAAGAACTAAAACTTTTGTTCATATACTCTCAATGAAATATTTTTAGTTTTGGAGCTATTTGTGGCCGAATAAAAACACAATAATCGTAATATGACCTTGACATTTTCAATTCTTTTTTATTTTTTGAATTGTGAAACCCTTTCAAACTTAACAGTACATATCGTGTGAAAATTTCATGAAGAATGAACAGAAAATAAAGTCAAGAGCGACAAAAACATGTTTTTGAAATTTTAATTTTTCCTAAAATTTAGTGAAGTTTGACCGTTTCTTAAGGACAAACCACGCATTTCCTTAATTCGCCACCCCATATATTTTGTGTGTATCCGTTTTTCAAATGGTATGCCGGAGACGGAATTCTTCTATCTGACCTCTAACAAAAACGGATAGGTTTTTCGTAGACCTACCCTCATTTGCACAGGTTTTTTTTTTTTTTTGCAAGGTTCCAACATTCAACATTCCAAGCTCAAAAGCTTTCAGCCACACGGACCCTCGAATCCTATCATATGCTATTAGACTATCAACTGGGAACAGAATGCAAAAAACCGCATTCGAATCGGACTTCAACTTTTTGAGTTATAAGCAAAAGAATGATTTCAAGAAAAGCGCCCCCTAGCGGCAAAATGAGAAAGAAAATTGATTAAAATTTTACTGTTAGGTACCTAGCAAAGCAGCAAATAGTTCAATCAAGTATACTAGTCGCACAAGTCAAACTTTTTATTCTTATGTATCAGAATTTGAAGCATAAAACCTGATTTACAATTATTCCAAAAAAGGATCAAACTTTGGACTGCCGTATAATGACCAAATCAAGTCCGATCTTCAAAAACTAAACCTCACTGGAAAGAGCTCTTTAAGAACTTAAACTTTTGTTCATATACTCTCAATGAAATATTTTTAGTTTTGGAGTTATTTGTGGCCGAATAAAAACACAATAATCGTAATATGACCTTGACCTTTTCAATTCTTTTTTATTTTTAGCTCACCTGAGCACAAAGTGCTCAAGGTGAGCTTTTGTGATCGCCCTTCGTCCGGCGTCCGTCGTCGTGCGTCGTTAGTCGTGCGTCGTCCGTCGTGCGTCGTCCGTCGTCAACAATTTGCTTTAAACGACATCTCCTCTGAAACCGCTGGACAGAATTTAATGAAACTTGGCAGGAATGTTCCTTGGGTGAGGCTCTACAAAAGTTGCTAAAATAAAGTTGATCCATGAAGAACTCTGGTTGCCATGGCTACAAAAAGAAAAATAATTTGAAAACTTTAAAAATCATCTTCTTCAAAACTACTGGCCAGATTTCAAAATTATTTGGTACAGATGTTCCTTGGGTCAACCTCTACCAAAGTTGCTAAAATTATTCTGATCCGTAAAAAAACATGGCCGCCAGGGGCGGGGCTTATTTGCTTTATATGTATATAGAGAAACCTTTAAACAACATCTCCTCTGAAACCACTGGACAGAATTTGATTAAACTTGGCAGGAATGATCCTTGGGTCAACCTTCACAAAAGTTGCTAAAATAAACTTGATCCATGTAGAACTCTGGTTGCCATGGCAACAAAAAGAAGAAAAAAATGAAAACTTTAAAAATCATCTTCTTCAAAACTACTGGCCAGATTTTAAAATAAATTGGTACAGATGTTCCTTGGGTCAACCTCTACCAAAGTTGCTAAAATTATTCTGATCCGTAAAAAAACATGGTCGCCAGGGGCGGGGCTTATTTGCCTTATATGTATATAGAGAAACCTTTAAACAACATCTCCTCTGAAACCACTAGACAGAATTTGATTAAACTTGGCAGGGATGATCCTTGGGTCAACCTTCACAAAAGTTGCTAAAATAAACTTGATCCATGTAGAACTCTGGTTGCCATGGCAACAAAAAGAAGAAAAAAATGAAAACTTTAAAAATCATCTTCTTCAAAACTACTGGCCAGATTTTAAAATAAATTGGTACAGATGTTCCTTGGGTCAACCTATTTATCTCAGGTGAGCGATTTAGGGCCATCATGGGCCTCTTGTTTGAATTGTGAGGCCCTTTCAAACATAACAATACATATCGTGTGAAAATTTCATGAAGAATGAACAGAAAATAAAGTCAGGAGCGACAAAAACATGTTTTTGAAATTTTAATTTTTCCTAAAATTTAGTGAAGTTTGACCGTTTTCTTTTCAAAGTTTTCACACATGTGCATGGCCATAATATCGTGGATGAGTTCAATATCCAGCATTATCGCGTGAATGACTTAGAAGTTATGGCCCTTGACGTACACAAAATACTTGAAATTGTGATTGTCCGGGCTCTAACTTCAATACTGTTAGTCCAATCCTTTTCAAACTATTCACACATGTGCATGGCCATAATATCGCGGATGAGTTCGATATCCAGCATTATCGCGTGAATGACTTAGAAGTTATGGCCCTTGACGTACACAAAATACTTGAAATTGTGATTGTCCAGGCTCTAACTTCAATACCGTTAGCCCAATCCTTTTCAATTTTTTCACACATGTGCATGGCCATAATATCGCGGATGAGTTCGATATCCAGCATTATCGCGTGAATGACTTAGAAGTTATGGCCCTTGACGTACACAAAATACTTGAAATTGTGATTGTCCGGGCTCTAACTTCAATACAGTTTGCCAATTTCTTTTCAAAGTTTTCACACATGTGCATGGCCATAATATCGCGGATGAGTTCAATATCCAGCATTATCGCGTGAATGACTTAGAAGTTATGGCCCTTGATGTACACAAAATACTTGAAATTGTGATTGTCTGGGCTCTTACTTCAATACCGTTAGACCAATCCTTTTCAAACTTTCCACACATGTGCATGGCCATAAAATCACGGATGAGTTCGATATTCAGCATTCAGCATTATCGCGTGAATGACTTAGAAGTTATGGCCCTTGAACACTTGAATAAGTCAGAAGAGACATTTTCCTTCAAATTAATGGAAATGTTTCAACATGATTGTTTTAATAAGTAACATTCATTAACTAATGGGATTTAGGAGACAATAGCTTGTTTCTCTGAGCTATTTCTGAGAGTCCCCATACTGTGATGGGCGTATTTTGTGGCAGTCCTGACCCTTGTTGAATATGGAGTAATAATGGAGGGTGTTATAATGGATTTACAATGTATGTTTGGACTTTATTTTATCCTATGTATAATGATTCTAAGCCCAGTAAACATCCAAACGTCTACTGCCACCAGTGAAGCTCTGTTTATATATGTGACCGTGTATAATTATAGGCATGTGACAGGCTGCTGGCCCACAGGGTGGAGACAAAGATCAAAACCAAGAAGGTGAACGACGTGGCTAACAGGCTGCATGTGGCCCTCCCAGCAAAGAGAGATCACAAGGTAAGATCTCTTGTCTCTGTGTACCTGTGAAGAGTTATGGCACACTGTATATAGATAAATTTGTGGTGCAGATTGCTTCTTCAGTTTTGGAGCTTGTTCAGTTTTTAGATGAAATTTTTAGAAAAGGCTTCTGTGTGTAAAATCAATATCATCTTCAGTAATAGTTCTAGTTCTTTTTAGCATGAGCCTTCAGATATGGTCATATTTAAATGGGAAAAACACATTGCACGGGAGGTTGATGGTACGATTCCCGACCACCAACACCAAAGTCATTGAAAAAGGTACTGGTAGCTCCCTGCTTGTCACTCAGCATATATATAGGGTTGTTCCAGAACTGGTTGGCCCAGTATCAGGATAATGTGACAAGGTGTTGTATCATGCCACATGTCTTTAGCATGGTACTCAGTGGGGCAGCACTATTTCTGTCTCAAGTAGACGGTCTCCAAATGACTGAAATACTGTCAGTGGGACGTTAAACCAAACAAATAAGTAATTTTTTTAACCTGGGCTGTTTACCTGGAAGTGATATATTTATTATATTTATCTTAAGATGACATGATATTCTGGTGAATGTTGCAGGAAAGGCCTCCCTGTATTCCAGAAGCTGTTTTAAAGAAACGACAAGCCATGGAAACAGAGCAAAAGCGAAAGCTAGTAAGTGATAAACTCTTTAATACATTGAATTCTAAACAGAAATTAAAATTCAAAATATACACCCAATTACCATGGAGTTTCCTGCTGGAAGTTTTCGTTCATTATACTCCAACTTTTTAGAAGTGGGCTATATAGTGGGGCTATATAGGACTCATGCTCATATTACCCTTTCATGTCAAGTCATGTCTAATACATTACATAACATGGTGGGATGTGGCATATTAATCCCCTATAGTGGTAGTTCTAGTTTACCATGGATTTGTTTAGTTAACCCTTTCCCTCATATAGACTCATTTTGACACACTCAATAGGTATCACATAAAGCCTGATCTGCAGAAAACCACAGTTAAACCTTACCAAATTTAATTACAAAATCCTCATTTCCAGACCACTGAGGAGCAGCGAACAGCATAAAACCTGATCAGCCTGCGAGTTTCTCGTAGGCTGATCTGGTTTTATGCTGTTCGCATAGGTCTTTTCATGGTGTCCTCTATGAGGGAAAGGGTCAACTGATAGTTGTAATCCACAGTGAACAATGTTAACATTGCATTGAGCTTTAGATGTTTTTTGGCATGGCATTTTGTGTATGAATTATTAGTGGAATATAAGACTTGTAGGTCCATGATCCATGTTTTACTGATTTCCCTGACAAACCTGCTTGGCTGCAGAGGGTTGTTATCACTCTATAGGAGGTGATTTAGTTTTCTGTATGATATATTTCAGGAGAGAGATATTGAACTGGAGGAGGGAGATGAATACATATTGGACTTACGAAGTAAGTTGTCTTTTGTTCACTATTCTTTGAGGAAAGGTTTGGAGAGACGGAGAGATTGAACAAGTGTCAGTGATAATTTGATTTTCTAAGGACTCATGGGAAGATTTGATTTAGCACGATATGCACATAGTAAGGTACATTGACATTTTGTATATCAAATGGGACTATTTCAGGAACTGTTGTCTCTTCAGATTCCTAACTGACA
>CM037779.1:64819631-64869631 GCA_021229015.1 Solen grandis | reverse complement strand
TCATGCAAACTGGAGTTATCATCATCAACATGGTGAACTACCTCTGGTGTGTCACTATCATTGCTGTTACCATTTAGTAATGTATACATTGCTTGCCTCTGTATGAAAGGTAAAACAACAGTATCAATGCACATCACAGAAGGGATCACAGCTCTGTTAAAGACCCATCATTTCTAAGAAAAAGACAGTTTGAGTAAATCGAATAAACGTTTGGATATAAGTTCTCTACTGCTTATTGAATCCTGTCCAGTGGCACAAAGGCAATTGATAAGATGTTTAACTGCTGCTAGTACTTTAATTCTAAGAGATTTCTGAAAACTCTTTCAATAAAGAGGAACATCAAACTGTATGGGACTTCTGCTTTTACACTTTTTTTTAACCCTTTCCCTCATAGAGGATACCATGAAAAGACCTAGGCGAACAGCATAAAACCAGATCAGCCTGCGAGTTACTCGCAGGCTGATCATGTTTTATGCTGTTCGCTGCTCCTCAGTGGTCATGTAATGAGGATTTTACAATTAAATTTGGTAAGGTTTAACTGTGGTTTTCTGCAGATCAGGCTTTATGTGGTACCTAATTGAGTGTGTCAAAATGAGTCTATATGAGGGAAAGGGTTAATATCAGTTCATCTACTATCTCAGATGACACCGTCCATATGTGCTCTTATTTTATGTCACATTGACAATCAGACTAATTCAATTGCAAACTGCGGTAGCATTTCCACATTCATGAAAAATACATAAAGCATTTAAAAGTGGACATTTTTTAAGCTACAAAAAGTCAGGGGAAAAGAAAAAAGATAACCTTTGTAAAACATGTAATAAATGTAATAAACTACATGTAATAAAGTTACACTCCTTTTGGGGAGTATTGAAAATATCAATTTTTTAGAAGTAATGGGCTTATAAAATAGCACATTCTGGAATTTGATTTGACATTATTATAACTTCACTGACTACTGGTCCATCCTTTAAGTTACATAGATGCCACATCATTGGCATGGCTACAGAGAGAGTCAAGACACAGATGACCAAAGTGTGACGAATTAACCAGAAAAATATTGCTTCCTGAATCAGACCCATAACTGAAGTAATTCATACTCTAAAGCAGTGCCTTTACTCAATTAAACATGCAGATGTATAAATGTTCAAGAAAGAATGACCAATGGTAATTTCTATAAACCAACCTGCAAAAAGGATGAGGGAAAGGAAAGTTAAATGATTTTTCCAAGCTTTGGTGTCAAGTGTCACTTCTCTATTGTGTAAAATATAAGCAACAATTTCATAAAAAAAATTCTCAATCATCTTCATATGAAGTATGCTTATTTTTAAAACTTTGAAGCAAAACTTTTTAATATCACATCACCTTATGACAAAAGATTTTTGGGGTTCAAAAATGGACAATACTGAATATTCCCCCACTTAAATGAACTCAAATGAGTTGTTCCATAACTGTAGTGTTTACCCACAGTTGCCCCAAATCATGCTGAAAATGAAGAGGTTTAAGTTTGAATAACCAATGGAGGTAAAAATATGAAGCAACATTATGACCAAAAATAATATTCACATTAATGAGGTATTAAAGATTTATTTAAAAAAAATGAGCAATATTCTTAACCCATTACCTCATATATACTCATTTTAATGTGTTGGCAAACAGAGCAGAACCACTGTTCTTTTACATTTTAAGTCCAGTCAATTAATATTCATCAAGTCATAAATTTGTACATGAATATTCATGAGGTGAAGGATTAAAATAAAGATTTGAATCTTTAAAACACAGAGTAATATTAAAACCAAGTCAACATCATGATTTTATCAAAATGTCAAAAGATATTAATGATTAAACTTTCAATATTTTATCTTTTATAATATCATGATATGATGAGCCTCCTGTTTATTTGGCGGTGCATGTGCATCTCGCTGAGCATAAACAAAATATGATATCAATAATGTACTGACATACTATTCTCCGTAAATCTTGATATCAAGATTATATTTTCGACAATGTATCATTAACGGCTATGAATATTTCTTTCAGAATTAATAATTACATATACTTTTAGTTTCTGTATAAAATCAGCTCAATTATATACAATGTATTTACTAGTAATACATGACAAAAAATTATGGAAATAAAATCTGAAATTTAAAAAAAAATCAAAACATTTTAAGTGATGGTTTCCTTGTTCATACATCCCATATTCCATCAGGATGCTGAATCTCTTGAGTGTCAACCTTACCTGTCCATTTTTGTTCTGTTTCCAGAGCAGGTAGGGTTTGACAGCCAGCATCCAAGGGACGCAGAGTAATGCCAGCATCACCAGGAATATCTGGAACCCTTTCTGGAACGAAAATCATGCACATTCTCATATATACATACCTTTCGATGCACCTGAGGCCTCAACCTGATATGTATCATTACAGTCTAGATCCATTTTATTTGCTACATCAGGAATGAAAACATGGAAACCACGTTATTTCTGTTATGGTTGTAATAACAGTCCAAGTCTATTATAAATCAGTTTTGGGGGTCCAAACTTGAAAATAGCTTTATACTGGACAGCGAAACCACCATGCAAATGTATTTTATTAGTCTAATGGTCAAAAACTAGTTTCCATCTTACATTGGACTGCAGTATGATTTTGTGACAACATTTACAAATGACCGATTTAGGATCAAAGATATAAACTGTGTTACTGGTATATTGTATTTCAATTGATAGCATAATGACCTACGCTGTATATAACATTTCACACATAATGATACTCCTTGTTTGGTTGGATGGTTGCCACACTGCAGTATCATGCCATAGACATGTAGCATGATACCACACCCAGTAACATTACCTGGACACTGAGCCAACCTGTCCTGCAACTACCCTTATATGCTGAGCGCCAAGCAAGGGGTCTATACCAGTACCAATTTTTACAACTTTGTTATGTCCCTGCCAGGGATAAAACCAAGGACCTCCTGCTCCCAAGGCAGACGCTCAAACCACTTGGACACCAAGGACAGGGACACTCCTTGTTACTTTTAAAATAATGTTAAATCACTATACTTGTAGCTTTCAATTATTTTCAGTATCAGATATTATAATAGCTATGTAAGCACTGTGATGCAGTAGTCACATTCCCTATTGTGGATCCAAAGGTTGTGGGTTCAAACCCCCTTTTTGGGTCAAGAATTGTTCATCACCCTCCCAGGTGCAAAGTACTGGTCCAATCCAGAAACCGTCAACAGTGATATGTGTAAGTTACATTATTGCTGATATTTCTAAAAGAAATATGAGCAAATGTTCAATTTGAAGACATAAAAATAATAATAAGGCATTGGGATTTATTAAACTTAACAATGAGAATAAATCATATTAAATTTACTGCAAGAATGAAGTCAGTTAATTGCAATAACCTACACTTGTTTCCCATTTGTTGTAAAATTATTGAGTTAAAACTAAACGTAACTCATGACGGTGTAAATATACACTGACGTAAAAATGTGCTAGCAAGTAGTACCAAGGTGTGTCAAGGTCAGTCTACTTACCTGTCCATCATAGAAAGTCTGGACACTCTTAGAACCAGTGGTGGGGTAGCTCATCAGGAACATGTTAATCAGTCCTGTCAATGTAAGAACAGTGTGGCCATTATACACTATCCTTCAGTACGGTTCAGGTTTGCTTATATGTAATACTAGATATAATAAGAGCTTCCCTTATTTGGGAGCTAAATGTATTCAAAGGTTAATTTACTTCTCAGTCAATAGCTCCTTTCCGTTATTTAAAATGTAACACATAATGCGTTACTAGCAGGAGTCCAAAAACGAATATCTACTTGCCCTAGAGAAAATGATGTCTGACCCATGTATTACCACGCAATAAGTTCTGACATTTTAGGCACTAACCTGCACATTAAGTTCCAAAAAGTCCAAAATGCATTTAAAACATGCAATATTTTTTAATTATTTGCCCCAAATATGCAGGAAAACACATCAACGTGTATCTCTGAAAAAATCTGTCCTGGGGGAGCATGCCCCCGGACCCCCTGCCCCCTAGCCTGGCCTGAACAACAATTTAGCTCCAGCTACACCCATGTCTGACATATGTACTCACCAATTAGAAGATTTGGAGCAGACTGGGAGTCTTTCTCTGTAAACTTGAGCCACTTGACAAAGATCAGTATTATAAGGTAGCCAAAGATGCTCAACAAAAATATCAGCTGTGGAATAAACTCGCAGAAAATATTCAGCGGTCTGCGGAAGTACCTGAAAATGAGGGAAAATATTCTGGTAAAAATCAATTAGATTACCAGGGGGAATCTCCTACACAGGTTTAACTACCATATTATGACAGAATAAGGACAACAGCCCCAAAGCAGACTGTCGTTTTCTAAAAAACATATTCCCAATTAGGCTAAAGTGGAACAATTACATTATAGAATTGCAAAAAGTTCACTTTGGAACAGGTAAGATTTGTCTTGTATCATTGAATTGTTTCACAATCCAAACCTGATTAATTAAAATAAATTCAATCCATCTTAATTGAGACTGGTGGTTCAATTGCCTTAATCAGTGTGGCCATACCATGTGGTTTTGGACGTTATTTTAAGCGAACTCGAAAAGCAAATTTTCCATCGATTCAGAAGGAAAAACTGCTGTAAGTATCTTATTTCTTATCAATTTTAATCGTATATAGCGCATGTGAAGCGAAAAACTGTGTCCTACGCAGAGGTCCTAATGATTCCTTTGTAAGGTGTATAGTTTTTCCTTACATTCGGGAAAACCTTCCGAGATCGAGAATCTTTGTTAGCTAACACGTAAAGCACATCCCTAATAATGTTTTCCCAAAATAAAATAATTACAGTTTTTCCCTCTGAATCAATGAAAAATTTGCTTTTCATGTTAACGACGTCATATACCACATGGTATGGCCACACTGTTAAGAGAGAGGAAATACTGAAGAATCTAGGTTACACATTTGTATAGACCATGAATGCTTTTATTTTAAAATAAAACCACACTGAATGTATGAAACAGATAAGTGGACTAAAATCCCTGCTATTTTTATTAATGAGTCCCTCCTATTGATGAGTATCAAACTAGAAGACATTATGAGGTGCTCCTTCTCAGTCCCTCCCTTCTCCATTAGGTGCAGACAAATTTTTTGTATTGTTGAACATATTGTTACTGGCCCATAATAACATGTAAACTGCTGGCTAGGCTATGCTGTCATTGTTGTACACTGCCGGTTTCCTTCTCTGGCAGTCACCTCTCAAATGAGCCACTCTCAAGGTGCTGTGATCCAGAAATAATGCACCTGACTGCTGATCCAAAGGTGAAGTATTTGAACCCCATTAGGGGCAAGGATTTTTCATGATCTTCCTAGTGACAAGTACTGGTCCAACCCAGGAACCATCGAAAGGGATTAGTTAAGTTTTGAAAACTTGCTTCCCAATCGACATGAAATTAATAAATATAGACTAAATGAGCCATTCTCTGACTTACCTATGATTTAGTAAGCTAAGTGACAGACCAAACAGCATGTGGAAGACTCCAAATATAACAGAGATCTTCATCTTCAGGGAGTTAGTGATGGTGATCTTATTCAAGGTCAGCTGCCACACCTGTAAACACAAACAACAGTCAGCAAAGTACACTACTATAAGTACAACCTAACCTTGCCCTGTGACCCTATCACTGTTTCACACCCCATTGTCAGTATTACAGTCATTCCAAAACTTTGTCTCCACAAGATGGACAGACAGATATAGTGCTGCCTCACTGAGATACCATGCCACATTCAGTCATTACATTTACCAGACACTTCACCAACCAGTCCTGGAGCTACCCTCATATACCGAGTACTAAGCATGGGAGATATTTCAATATCATATTCATCAACTTCAACACTCTAACCACTTGGCTACTATGACTGTTTTAACTTCTCTAAGTCATCACACATTCTTTTTACGTAACTCCCTAGCCTTGTGCACTGCAATACCATGATAAAAATCTTAAAGCCCCAAAATGGAATATGACCAGGGCAAGATTTTTCCCAATACTGTGTAATTACGCCATTTTGCAAGAATATACAATGGAGAGCAGGACCAACCTGACACCTTTTTTTTCTCTGAACAGGTTTGGAGTTTTAAGGATAAGTAACCTATATAAAATTTGATCAGCCTGTGACTTACTAGCAGACTAGCTTGTAAACCTAACAAATAGTTAAATTGCTTCATAATTCTCAATTGGTAAAAAAATAAACAGCCAGACACTGAGAAGTGATTGTATGTGTTCATACGTGTAGCCAGGGATAAAGTTCGAAACTTACCGGATCCAAGCCAAATGGATAGGGGCCAGACTCTGAGAAGCAGCTGTGGTTGGGGTTGATTTTGTAGTTGTTCTTGTCCATACCAGCTGTGTACAAACTGTCAACAAAAGGAAACACTGCAGTCTTCACTACACCTCCATACCAAGGTCTCTGTGTGTATTACATGTACATACCTACATCCTTCCATAGTTTGGAATATGTAAGTACATTTGTACATTCCTTACATAGATCAAAAACATTAAGAGATTTGCAAAAACATTCTTTTTGTTTCTATCACATGAAAAAGCCAAAAAAGCTGTTTTAAAAGCTTATTATTATTTATGGATATGAAAAGCATGTCTCAAAATGCTGATGTCCTTAAATAGTGTATGAAAATATATCAAAGAATAAATCATAGTTCTTTAACCCTTTCCCTCATATAGACTCATTTTGATGTACTCAATAGGTACCACATAAAGCCTGATCTGCAGAAAACCACAGTTAAACCTTACCAAATTTAATTACAAAATCCAGACCACTGAGGAGCAGCGAACAGCATAAAACCTGATCAGCCTGCGAGTTACTTGCAGGCTGATCTGGTTTTATGCTGTTTGCATAGGTCTTTTCATGGTGTCCTCTATGAGGGAAAGGGTTAACATATATGACCTGACATGATCGCAATCAAACCATAAAACCAGACGGTGACTCCATGGAAGGACTGCTTCACAGTGGAAAATGGGCATGTCAGGACTGCTAACAGGTTCTATTTTTTTAAAGCTACACGCTTGGGTCCCATCAACACTGTTTCAGACATTTTAATGAATTTTGAAATTAAATCCCAGATTCACAACTAAACATCAAAATAAATATAGGATAGTTACTTATACAGGTATACCGACCACAAAATACTATATAACGGTATTATTTTTTCACAGACAGTCAGGAGTCATAACTCCCTTCAAATATTTTTAGATTCTGGATGGAGCATGATGGTTATTTTATTAAGCATGGAGTACCCCTGGTTGTATTTTGGAGACTGTGTTCAAATGTCAGATGGGTAATTTTGAAGCAATATACCGTAAATAAGAGCTGGAATTTGGGGCGAACCTAGTTTGTGTGGCGGAAAATTCTGGAGAAATGTTGGGAATTGAAATCAGTTGTTTTAGTCAAATAAGGAATTCTGGGACAATTTCTGTGGAAAGGAACTGGCTGCTGACTGACCCGTTCTGTTAGGAAGTAAATTAAAGTTTATCTGATCAAATGGCCTAGTGATTGAATCTAACACTGGGTCTGTCTGATCAAATGGCCTAGTGATTGACTCTAACGCTAGGTTGTTCACCCGTCACCTCAATATGAGTTTAACATCTACCGTATGGAGGGAAGTGAAGGAGGTTGCCATGGGGATTGGACCCCACCAGGTAGGTTTGTAAGTCGCCATGGGGATTGTACCCCAGGGGTGACTTGTGGTAGGGATTGGACCATTTCATGGGGATTGGAACCCAGAAGGAATTGGACCCTACCGGGAATTATTGGAAATTAAATGGGGATTGGACCCATGCGGAGTGAGTGTTGGGATTGGACCCTACTGGATTTCTTTCTTGGGGAGTCGCAGCTAGTTCCTTTAATAATTAAATAATTATTTCTTCAGGGTTTTCCACTAAATCAAGGAACTTTACTGCCACATTTGGAATGTAAATTGATTTGATAAATATTTGTTATTAAACTTTTGAATTAGTGCTGGTGTTTGTAATTAATTTTAGCCATTTTGTAATAATCACTTGCACAGGTATACCTACCACAAAATACTATATAATGGTACATGTATTATATTTTCACAGACAGTCAGGGGTCATAACTCCCTAACTCTGCTATGTCTTGATGAATTCCAAAACAAAACCCTTCATGCATAACTACGAATAAAAGTGCATGTGTTTGTAAAGTTTCATTAACCTAGAATAAAAGATTCAGGAGTTATAAGTGCCAAAATGTTAGGGGCCATAGCTTAATGATTTTCAGAACAAAACCCAGCATGCACAACAACCTATGCTGGTAAAGGTTTGTGACTCCGGCTTATAAAAATCTGGAGATATGCGAAACATAAGATTTTAGCTTTAAGTTATTTGTTAAAAATCAGCAGGAAACAAGTTGTCATATTTAAAATCAATCCCTCTCAACAGTTCCTGGGTAGGACCAGTACTTTGGGTCAGGGAAGGTCATAAAAATCCTTTCCTCCCAATGAGGTTCAAACACACAAATTTTGGATCCTTAGTCGGGAATGTTACCACTGGATCATGGTGCCCCTTATGATTTTGTGACAGACAAATTGACAGACAGATTGAGGGAAGGATGAATGAAGGCAATCTATACACTCAATCCCTCTTAAAATTAGAGGCATAAAAATGCTTCAAATATCAAGTTAAGTACTCACTCCTTGCTTGGGTACCAGGATGACCCAAATATATTGATTGACTTGGAGAAAATGTCATTATAGATGAGACCTGTGTAGATAGAGAAAGACCCCATCAGGAACAGGATGTAGCGACCGTGGAAAAACATCCCAAATATCTGCAAAATGAAAAATAATATTGAAAATACACTGAACTACCTATATTAATGCTGGGGAGGCCTATTTTTGCTGGTGATGGTGAAGGGACCTTAATACAAATGTACCTTAATTTGGCAAGTAAAAGCACTATTTCTCAAGTTTTTTGTGGGGGGAAAACCTTATGATTCATAGCAATTCAGGGGAAAACTGCATGAAAACACCTAAAAATGGCCCCTGATAAAAAAGGAAAAGAGCCCTGCTTAGCACAAAGGAGGAAACTTCCATTTCTGCTAATCAAGTTTCAATTATACATGTCATAAATTCTCTGAAATGCACAGATTTGTCTTACCTCATTATCTGCTGTTTTAGGAGCCAATTGCTTTTCTCGTATAATCAGGAAGAGAGCAAACAACAGCATGATGATACCATGACCAGCATCTCCAAACATGATGGCAAATAGGAAGGGGAAAGATATGATGGTATATGGAGCTGAAACATAGACATGCAAGGATGAACAAACTATAAACAAATCTTAAGTCTTTAATACATTAACCCTTTACTTCACGAATATTCATGTAAAAATTTATGACTGGATGAATATTAATTTACTGAACTTTAAGTAATATATTAAACAAGTAACTGGTGTTGCACGCAACATAGGAGTCCCCTACCGGTGAGGTGCATAATTTCTTGTTACCATAGTAACCAGAATTTTTGTCAGAGAAAAAAAAAAAAAAGTGATGCAGAATCTCCATACTGCCATCTATTCATATACCAAGTTTCATAAAATTATCTAAACGGTTTAAAGTTATCACAGGATCCAGATTTCCGGACATCCAGATGGACGGACTGATGGACAGACAGACAGAGGGCAAACCTATAGTCCCCTCTTGTGTAAACACGGTAGGGGACTAAAAACTATACATCTGGAGTTTTTTAATACATTAAATCTTTACTTCATGAATATACATGTACAAATTTATGACTGGATGAATATTAATTTACTGAACTTTAAATAATATAATAAAATGTTTTTCTTTGCTGTGCAAACTGGATAGAATCAGAGCTTCAATATTGCATAAGCAAATAAAGGGGACCCAGATCAGACAGGTCTTGAAAGGAGCTTTCTGATCTATGTCTGCTCTGTTTGCTAATGCATCAAAATGAGTCTATATGAAGTAAAAGTTAATCAGAATCAATAGTAAATCCTAAGCTTGTTTAAAATCTTTTTATTCTGTCATTAATTGATATTTTTTTTTTTTAGTCTATGAAAAGTTGTTGTTTACTCTGACATACATATTTAAAGGCCAAATCCAAATGAGATTTATAACATCTGCAATTTCCTCTGTGACTGGGGCATTACAGACAATACATGAAAAAGAAGTAAAAGATTTCGAGTTCTTAAAATTACCAAACTTTCTAAACCAAATTGACCTTACCAGGATTGATCTCTCTGTAGCTAGCCACTCCATAGGCATCCACAATGCTCTGGAACACAGCTGTGAACTTATTGACTCTATTGTAGGTAGGTGGTTCCTGCTTCGTACTCATTCTGTTCAAGATGGACGGTACAGAACTGCCACTTCGCTCCTGCCATAGAAAAATGAACCCATTCATAATCAGGTACAATACTGTAAAGACTACTCAGGCCCCCTGTTCTCTAAAATACTTAAGTACGATCTAAGGTTCAAATTTGAGTATCATACTAAAATTCCAATTAAAACTAATGGGCATAGTTTGAGTGTGAAAATCATACTTAACCCTTTCCCTCATATAGACTCATTTTGATGCACTCAATAGGTACCACATAAAGCCTGATCTGCAGAAAACCACAGTTAAACCTTACCAAATTTAATTACAAAATCCTCATTTCCAGACCACTGAGGAGCAGCGAACAGCATAAAACCTGATCAGCCTGCGAGTTACTTGCAGGCTGATCTGGTTTTATGCTGTTCGCATAGGTCTTTTCATGGTTTCCTCTATGAGGGAAAGGGTTAAGTATCGTTTTTATTTTTGAGAATGCGGGGCCAGACTACAGATACTATTCAGTCTGAAAAGATTTCACAGAATTTTTTGCATCATTAATGCATTTGGGAGAAGTTGACAGTATAAAACCAGTCAAGACTGTGTTTACTGCAGTCTAATTTGGTTTTATGCCGGTCACACAGGTCTTCCTGGTTAATCTGCAGGGGTTATGGGACATATGGTACCAACTGGTAACTTTTGGTATAACATTGTCAATCAATCCCTGTCTAGAGGGGACTTTGTGTGTTGGTTTGCCATTTAGAGCATTTGCTATTGAACATTTTGGGTATATTACAGATTTAAAAGTGTTTATTTAGGGCTATCATTTGAGTCTCCTAGGTCACCTTATGATATGTATGACATATCAACTACATCAACTGCATGCAATTGGTAAAATGTAAGCCATTGGCTCCATACCCCTTCAATGTTACAGTAACATGAAAAAAAACAAAAAAAAAACCATGATGAGGCAGAATGTGATGGGACACAGTCAAATGGGACAAAGTGATGAAAATATAGCCCCTCCCCACAAAAAGTAACACATAGTTTTAAGGATAAATGAAAGATTTTCTATTCCCTTAAACCCTCCGGGCAAGGACCCTGTGAGAGAGCTACACATGTTACTCACATTTCCACGCTGTAGGGCCTGCTGTATCCTGTCCAAGTCTGCCACCGGACACCAACACTCGGCTATGAGACATTTCTGTGTCACATCCAAGTTGAACATGTTCAAGGTGTGGTATATAGCCTTGATTTTCCTCACTTTGATGAACCACACCTTAATATTTTTGGCTGCAGCAACTAAAAGTCGGTGGCGATGATCCTGCGTCTGACCTAAGACCTAAAATATATGGCAAAGTACTGTGTGAGCTTTCATTTTGTGGACGATTAAAAAACAAAGTATTGTGTGAGCTTTCATTTTGTGAATATTATCAAACAAAGTATTGTGTGAGCTTTCATTTTGTGAATATTATCAAACAAAGTATTGTGTGAGCTTTCATTTTGTGAATTTTAAAAAAAAATGTGTGAGCTTTCAATTTGTGGAGTAAATGATAATTTGTTGTTGGCATTTAACAAAAGTTAGTAGTATTATATTCAATGATTCATGTTCTAGAATTTGTTTTTTTCTTTTTTAAATATTTTCACGCACATGAAAATTTATAGTAAAAAAAAATAAAGAATCCCCTAGAGAAAATTAAAATCTATTCTGGAGTGCTATTCTAGGATACCCAAGAGTTAAATCTGTATTATATGTATGGGTCATTTATTTCACAAGGTATTCAATTCACCGTTTTCAACTATTTGAAAAAATCCTCAAAAACTGCAAGAAGCAAATAAGGAAATTTATTAAAATATGATACAATTTATGATATAAAAAAGATTTCGAAAAATGATGTTTATTCAAAAAAAATGTGAAAAGAGAAGCAAAATCAATGACCTATACAGGAATTAGCACAGATACACTTACAGTATTCAGGTCTTCAATTCTTGTCATAACCCCAATGGCCATTTCTCGTCTCTCAGACTGGGTTTCTGGACAGGGGTATAGTGTTGCTCGGAATCTGGCAAAAACATACCGTACAGAATAAATAATAAGTCATAAAACCTCATAACTTTTTACTCCGTTAAATGCTAAATATCTTGTATGGTTAAAATATCAACTGTAATGGAATAGTGGTGATTGTAGAACTAGCAAAGAAAGTAATGGAAGTGAACATTGGATAAAATTGCATATCTTTTATGAAACTCATGTCAGTAAGAGTCCAGTTGATCAGTTTGTAGAGCAAGGGATCCCAAAGTTAAGTCCTGCTCTGGCTGCACTTTGTTCTAACCATGTTAAATCAATAAACTTCATGTAATTTGAGCAACAACCAATGTAATATTTAACATAATAACAGAAGTGCATCCTAAAGAGACAGTGCTATCTAAACCAATTTTTTTCTAAAAAACAAAAGTGTTTTTTGGAATATGTGTCACCTGCTGAAGCATGACGGAAAAAGTGTGACAGACAAGCGGAATAGAGATCCCTACGTGTCACCTCTGTGAAACAAAAAAATGATGTGGTCCTAGTTCCTCTCTCTTTGAGAGGTGAGTCAGGAAATCTATTTTATGGGAAGTAATTAAAGCACTGGTAGTACAATTACACCAGGACAACAAATCCTGGAACAACCCTTATATGCTGAGGCCAAAGCATGGTTGCTGTATCAGTACCATTTTTGACAAGTTTAGTAAGTCACAGTATGGAATCCAACCCATGACTTACTGGATACAAGACAAGACCTCCTTATTATAAATCCTTACCCTTCACAGATCTTCTTCACCCTGGTTTTTAATTGCTCTCCTTGGAAAAATATAATGAAAACTGATTTGTCCACTTGATCTCCCTGAAAATAAAACAAGGACTGATTATCGTAAAATATGCCCCTACTAACTTTTATCAATTCAAGGGTCATTACTCTGAAGTGACATGGACTTTCTAGCTCATATCAAACTTGGTCAGGATATTGTGACATACAAATTGTGACCAAGTTTGATAAAGTTTGATTCATATTTATGTTAGAGAGTGGATTCCTTTAATTTTGCAATTTTTCATTTATTCAAGGGCCATGACTCTGGAGAGTCTGAAACTTTCTGGCTGGTTATCAAGCTTGGTCAAGAAATTGTGCGAATAAACATTGTAACAAAATATGGTAGAGATTGCTCTTATTTGTCAGAGTTCAAGAGCTCAAAAGTGGAAGCTGAATGCCCACCCAATGCAGGTCACTAGTGATTCCATAATATATCCAATCATTCAAACATCATTTTGTAACTACAAATTCTAAATCTTGAATGATACATGTTTAAAGAGAAATCCAGTCCTAAGCAGGCTGTGTCTATCTGTAAAGTTTTAAAACAATATCATAGTTGTTCTAGTTCTGGGGCTGTCTTCAAAAGAAGTTTTACAAGTCACCAAATGTAAGGAAATTTCTTCAAAAAAATGGTGCAGAGATAAACATCACTTCAGCACCATGTGGGGGCAGCAACTCACAGTCACAGGGTCCTCCAGGGGCGTGTCAATCTCCGCCTGCTTCAGGAACACGTTGCCGCGACACACACGCCATAACATCCTCTCAAATGCTGGGATACGCTCACGCAGAATTACGCCCGCCACAAACCTGCAACATTTGTAGGAGTTGTATTACATCCGCTTGTCTGCATGGTACACATTTTGTTACTGTATCATACATTCCAACGATTACATCTCATAGATGTATGATGTTGTAAAGAAAAAACACACCTAACAATTTGATAAACTACATTTAAATAGAATGTATTTTCATGTGAGTAAAGTTTACATATAAAGTGGGTAAGGTATAAACTCAATTGAGTGGAATGTATATACTTAATTGCATATAATAAACATGTGGGAAGAGTGTAAACAACAAGAGCTGTCAGAAGACGGCACGCTCGACTATTCAAAATGCTTGCTTGTAAATGAAATGAAATCTATTTCAATCCTGCCCTTCACATACCTGTATATAAAAATAGACAAAACTGACATACCTTGATAGTCTGATACCTCTTAATATTTTTATGAAGTTTAAAATCAATCCCATGCCTAGTTACTGAGACATAAGCATAATAACACTGTGCATGCAAAACTTTAACCAAGTATCCAAGTTAGAAAAGGGCCATAATTTGTATAAAATTCAGTCCCAAAGTTATCCTCCTTGGTTTTCTGATGCCCTTAAAAACACTCCTTGACTTTCTAGTCAATACCATAAACAATTTCTGAGATATAAGCTGTGTAGTAGCTTTAATGCAAAACTTTAACCAAAATTTCAAAGTATATTAAAGATGTTTCAAATCAATCCCATGCCTGAACTCTGAGATATAAGCATGAAAGTACCTTGCATGCAAAACTTTAACCAAGATTTTTAAGTTAAAAAGGGGCCATAATTTGTAACATATTCCATCATGAGTTAAACATGACCCTAAACATATTCATAAACTTTCAAGTCAATATCATGAATGGTTATGGAGACAGAGGCTGGATAGTAGCTTGCATGCAAAACTTCAACCAAATTTCCTATTGCATGCAAAACTTAGAAAATTTCTTTAAGTTAAAAAGGGGACCATAATTTACATTAAATTTAGTCAAGAGTCATCTACCATTGTTGTCTTATGCCCCTGAACAAATTTATAAACTTTCAAGTCAATACCATAAATGGTTATTGAGATATAAGGTTGATACTAACTTGCATGCAAAACTTTAATCAAAAGCTGCAACGCCAACACCGACGCCACTGCAAGGGTGACTACAATAGCTTTCATATTCTTCGAATAGTCGAGCTAAAAATGTATACTGATGTAAAAAGATTGTATTGTGATATAACAAGATTGTATAACAATGTAAAAAGATTGTTTACTGATATAATAAGATTGCATGGACAAATGTTGGAAATTAAACAAGAGGGCCATGATGGCCCTATATCGCTCACCTGAGTACCACTGCCCTAAAATTATGGACTATAACTTCCAAACAAGGCATAATAATCCTTGATTTATTATCACTATGTATACATCTGATCAAGATTGTTTTATAAATGAGGATGCTAGAATGTAAACAAAATTAAATATGACACTTTTTATACCTCAAGGGCCATAACTGTAGATAGTGGTCCAAAACCAAGTCAGCCTTGGCAAGATAATAGTCATTAATCTGTACTAAAACATTTTGAAATCTGGCCATAAGTTTTGAAGGATATTATTTTGAAAGTTCTCTCTTTTTTTTCCTGTTGCCATGGCAACTAGAGTTCTACATGGATCAAGTTGAATTTAGCAACTTTTGTGAGGGTTTGCCCAAGGATCATCCCTGCCAAATTTAATCAAATTCTGTCCAGTGGTTTCAGAGGAGATGTTGTTTAAAGCAAATTGCTGATGACACATAATGCAAGACGGACGACGACAGATGCAGGGTGATCACAAAAGCTCACCTTGAGCACGTTATGCTCAAGTGAGCTAACAAGAGGGCCATGATGGCCCTGAATCGCTCACCTGAGTACCATTGCTTCAACTGATGTCAAGGTTTTTAAACAGACAAGGATTCTGATATAACTTAATCTAAAACATTTTACCCCTGACAATACTACACACCAAATATCTAAGCAATGGGCCATATGGTTTCAGAGA
Source organism: Solen grandis (assembly GCA_021229015.1). Classification (NCBI taxonomy): domain Eukaryota; kingdom Metazoa; phylum Mollusca; class Bivalvia; order Adapedonta; family Solenidae; genus Solen; species Solen grandis. The sequence goes on along the minus strand of CM037779.1, from coordinate 64,853,585 downwards.
AGACTTGGACGCAGGGTTATTTATCACCGTAGGGCCAAGACTTTGAAAATCTTTGTAATGAACCATTAGATGCTACTACATACAAAAATTTTTAGCTCTAGGCCTTATTGATTCATAGAAGAAGATTTTTTAAGATTTTCCTATATAACTCTGTGTAAAACAAGTGACCCCTGGTGGGGGGGTCATTTATCACCATAGGGCTATGATTTGTATAATCTTGGTAGTGGCCCATAAGATGATGCTACATACCAAATATCTAAGCTCTAGGCCTTATGCATTCATGGAAGAAGATTTTTTAAGATTTTCCTATATAACTCTGTGTAAAACAAGTGACCCCCTGGTGGGGGGGTCATTTATCACCATAGGGCTATGATTTGTACAATCTTGGTAGTGGCCCATAAGATGATGCTACATACCAAATATCTAAGCTCTAGGCCTTATGGATTCATGGAAGAAGATTTTTTTAAGATTTTCCTATATAACTCTATGTAAAACAAGTGACCCCTGGTGCGGGGTCATTTATCACCATAGGGCTATGATTTGTACAATCTTGGTAGTGGCCCATAAGATGATACTTCATACCAAATATCTAAGCTCTAGGCCTTATGCATTCATGGAAGAAGATTTTTTAAGATTTTCCTATATAACTCTATGTAAAACAAGTGACCCCTGGTGCGGGGTCATTTATCACCATAGGGCTATGATTTGTACAATCTTGGTAGTGGCCCAAAAGATGATGCTACATACCAAATATCTAAGCTCTAGGCCTTATGGATTCATAGAAGAAGATTTTTTAAGATTTTTCTATATAACTCTTTGTAAAACAATTGACCCCTGGTGCGGGGTCATTTATCACCATAGGGCTATGATTTGTACAATCTTGGTAGTGGCCCATAAGATGATGCTACATACCAAAAATCAAAAGGCTAGGCCTTGTGGTTTCGGAGAAGAAGATTTTTTCAAGTTTTTCCTTTATTAGCCTATGTGAAATCAAGTGACCCCTGGGGCGGGGCCAATTTTGACCCTAGGGTCATAATTTGTACAATCCTGGTAGAGAGTCATAAGATCATGCTACATACCAAAAATCAAAAGGCTAGGCCTTGTGGTTTCAGAGAAGAAGATTTTTTAAATTTTCATTTTTAAAATCTATTTTTAGCTCCTGTGACCTAATTATGCGATGGACCAGAACCATTTATACAACTTTAGTAGAGCTTCATCCAAGGAACATTCCTGCAAAATATTTTTCAAATTGGCCAAGCCGTTTAGGAGGAGATGTTGTTTGAAGCAATTGTTGACGCCGGACGCACGCACGGATGCACGCACGGACGCACGCACGGACGGACGCACGGACGACGGACGCCGGACAAAAGGCGATCAGAAAAGCTCACCTTGAGCACGTTGTGCTCATGTGAGCTAAAAAAAAAACAAGAGGGCCATGTTGGCCCTGGATCGCTCACCTGGTATCATTAGGCTATGTAAAATCAAGTGACCCCTGGGGTAGAGCCAATTTTGACCCGAGGGTGATGATTTGAACAAACTTGGTAAAGGGTCTATTAGCCCATGTTACATACCAAATATATAAACTCCAGACTTTGTGGTGTCTGAGAAGAAGATTTTTCAAGTTTTTTTCCAATTAGCCTATGTTAAATCAAGTGACCCCTGGGGCGGGGCCAATTTTGACCCTAGGGTCATGATTTGAACAAACTTGGTAGAGATCCACTAGACAATGCTACACACCAAATATCTTAACTCCATGCCTTGTGGTTTCTGAGAAGAAGATTTTTCAAGTTTTTTTCCTACATTAGCCTATGTTAAATCAAGTGACCCCTGGGGCGGGGCCAATTTTAACCCCAGGGTCATAATTTGAACAATCTTGGTAGAGAGTCATAAGATCATGCTACATACCAAATATTTAAACTCCATGCCTTGTGGTTTCTGAGGAGAAGATTTTTCAAGTTTTTTCCTATATTAGCCTATGTTAAATCAAGTGACCCCTGGGGCGGGGCCAATTTTGACCCCAGGGTCATAATTTGTACAATCTTGGTAGAGAGTCATAAGATCATGCTACATACCAAAAATCAAAAGGCTAGGACTTGTGGTTTCTGAGAAGAAGATTTTTCAAGTTTTTTTCCTACATTAGCCTATGTTAAATCAAGTGACCCCTGGGGCGGGGCCAATTTTAACCCCAGGGTCATAATTTGAACAATCTTGGTAAAGAGTCATAAGATCATGCTACATACCAAATATTTAAACTCCATGCCTTGTGGTTTCTGAGAAGAAGATTTTTCAAGTTTTTTCCTATATTAGCCTATGTTAAATCAAGTGACCCCTGGGGCGGGGCCAATTTTGACCCCAGGGTCATAATTTGTACAATCTTGGTAGAGAGTCATAAGATCATGCTACATACCAAAAATCAAAAGGCTAGGACTTGTGGTTTCAGAGAAGAAGATTTTTTCAAGTTTTTCCTATATTAGCCTATGTTAAATCAAGTGACCACTGGGGCGGGGCCAATTTTGACCCCAGGGTCATAATTTGAACAATCTTGGTAGAGAGTCATATGATCATGCTACATACCAACAAGAGGGCCATGATGGCCCTGAAACGCTCACCTGAGTACCATTGCTACAACTGATTACAAGGTTTTTAAACAGACAAGAATTCTGATATAACTCAATCTTAAACATTTTAGCCCTGACAATACTACACACCAAATATATAAGCACTGGGCCTTATGGTTTCAGAGGAGAAGACTTAGTGCGGGGTCATTTATCTCCAAAGGGCCACCATTTTGAAAATCTTGATAATGAACCATTAGATGATGCTACATACCAAAAGTCTAAGCTACAGGCCTTATGGATTCAAAGTAGAAGATTTTTTAAAAAGATTTTCCTATATAAATCTATGTAAAACAAGTGACCCCTGGTGCGGGAGCATTTATCACCATAGGGCTATGATTTGAACAATCTTGGTAATGAACCATAAGATGATGCTACATACCAAATATCTAAGCTCTAGGCCTAATGGATTCATAGAAGAAGATTTTTAAAGATTTTCCTATATAACTCTATGTAAAACAAGTGACCCCTGGTGCAGGGGCATTTATCACTGTAGGGCTATGATTTGTACAATCTTGGTAATGGCCCATAAGATGATGCTACATACCAAATATCTAAGCTCTAGGCCTTGCAGTTTTGCAGAAGAAGATTTTCAAAGTTTGCATTTTTAAAATCTATTTTTAGCTCCTGTGACCTAATTATGCAATGGACCAGAACCATTTATACAACTTTAGTAGAGCTTCATCCAAGGAACATTCCTGCAAAATATTTTTCAAATTGGCCAAGCCGTTTAGGAGGAGATGTTGTTTGAAGCAATTGTTGACGCAGGACGCACGGACGACGGACCACAGACAAAAGGCGATCAGAAAAGCTCACCTTGAGCACGTTGTGCTCATGTGAGCTAAAAATCAAAAGGCTAGGCCTTGTGGTTTCGGAGAAGAAGATTTTTTAAATGCTCATTTTTAAAATCTATTTTTAGCACCTGTGACCTAGATTTTTGACCAATCAAAATAATTTTAACAACTTTGATAAAGGGCCCCATAATGAACATTCCTGTGAAGTTTTATCAAAAATCCATCCAGTGGTTTAGGAGGAGAAGTTGTTTAAAGGAAAAATTGACGCAAGACGCTCACACGGACGGACGGACGACAGACGACAGACAAAAGGCGATCACAAAAGCTCACCATGAGCACGTTGTGATCAGGTGAGCTAAAAACACCTGAAAATCCTGATTTAGTAATTTTTTCATATAGTTTTATATAGAACAAGAAGTCATTTGACAATCTGAAAATCCTGAAGTTCAGGAAAATATCCTGAAAACTTTTACCCATGAGATTGTTTAATGACATAACAAGACTGTATTGCCATGTTAAAATAGTGATGAAACAAGATTATTTTTTGACTTTGCAAAATGGTGTACTGATTTAATAATAGCAATGCAACAAGATTGTATAATGATATAACAAGAGTATACTGACCCGAGCTTGAGGGCCTGGCTGGCACGGGACATATCCTCTCCTAGCAGTCCTGCACTCTCGTCAGTCACTATGGGCTCATGCATAGCCTGTATATGATGATGTTCAGCCTGAGACACGTGACAAAAACACAACAACGTTACCCCACCCGCAACTTAACATAATGCACATAAAATAAAAATATAACAAAAGAAAGTGATGTGTAAATTGAATGTAAATAGGTAATGCAGGATTGAGTGAAACATGCCTATAAAATAAATATACATGTAATTCTAATTACAAACAACGCAAGCAATACATGTACAATGTATAATATATACAACAGGCAAAAGTACAATAAGCAAAATGATCATTCAAGAGGCAAACATCTGTAAAGTAAAAAGAGGTTGTATATGGTGAAATAAAAAATGGTTACACATTGAATCCAACTTAAATTAGTTCTTAATGTGTTATTGTAAAATCAGTGATTTCTGTGTGTATGTGTGTGTGGTGGTGTGGAGGATTTTCACTGATTTTGTGGATGGTTTTATCCATGAATATCAAATCTCATGAGAAAGAAATCTAATGTTGATTCATTTCAATTTACTATAAATGATTTTAAAGTAATTTTAATAAGATTCAAATTATTATGCAACTAATATTGAACATAGACAATACTACACAAAATTCAAAAGTATTTGATTTTTCTGTCATTGTTGTTTTTATAATTTTTTTTTGTTGTTGTGGACAAAAACATATCCTCCCTCTGAGGCATATGAATTCATATGCAGATATACCTTCCTGTAAAATTTCAATACCTTAACTGAAATCCTTTGGGTGACATAGATGACACAAGGTTTTATGCACATCCAAAGGAAAGGGCCAATGAACTTACTGTAAACTAATGAAAGCCTAGTTAAAACCTTTAAATACAAATTTCCAGACCCCAACTGAAATACTTTGAGATATATATGAGATGCAAGATTTTGTAAGTAAAGGGCCCATAACTCACTGTACCCAGCCTTAAGTGGAAAAGAGTTACGAGGGCGAGTCAATAAATAACCGGCCTTACCTATTTCGGGTTGAGATCTACCTTAATCAATATAATTTTCCTCCAGGGCTATGCACTTGGACCAACGGTGTTAATGTGCAATCAGCCCAGAAGTGAAGAAGTCCTTTCCATGGAACCACTCCTCAACTGCCGCCATGACTTCTTCGTCAGACCGAAAATGACGTCCACGTATATCCTTTTTCAAATTTGGAAAAAGGAAGAAGTCGCTAGGAGCCAGGTCTGGTGAGTAGGCAGGGTGCGGTATTAATTCATACCCGTTTTGCTCCACAGCATCCATTACAACTTTACAAGTGTGGACTCTTGCATTGTCCTGTTGCAGCAAAACACCTTTGGAGAGTTTACCATGGCGTTTCTCGCGGATGGCGTTCCTCAGCTGGTCTAGCAAGTTTGCATAGTATGCACCAGTAATTATACTTCTCTTGGGTAAAATGTCCAACAAAATAACGCCCTTTGTGTCCCAAAATACTGTGGCCATCATTTTGCCAGCAGATGGTTGAGTCTTCACTTTGCCAGCAGATGGTTGAGTCTTGAACTTCTTTGGCCTTGGGGATCCCGTCCCTACGCACTGACGACTCTGGGCTTTATTTTCTGGTTCATAATAATGCACCCAAGTCTCATCCACAGTAACTAGACGCAAAAGGAATTCATCTTTTGACCTCAAATGCTTCAAAAACGCACTGCATACTTATGCTCTCGTTGCCATTTGCTCATTGCTAAGGGAATTTGGGACCCAACGGGCTGTAAGCTTGCGCATGCCTAAATGATCATGCAAGATTGTTGAAACGGTACCATGTGAAATGCCTAATGCCTGTGCTATTTCTTCAACCTGACTTCGCCTATCTGAGTATACCAGATCTCTGACTTTATTACACATTTCTTCATCGGTGGCATCAACTGGGCGTCCAGACCTGGCTTCATCTTCTAAGATGTTCTACCGCGTTTAAACTCCCCAACCCAGAATTTAACTTGAGAATAAGATGGTGCAGAAGTCCCATACACATCAACTAACTCAACATGTATGTTCTTACCAGTTTTAACTTTTAAATGCAAGTACCGAATTACAGCACGGTACTCCACTTTTGATGAAAAGCTTGTTTTTACATCACTAGCCATGTTTGACATTCAATATCTGACAAACAAATGACCGTATACATGTGTAGTTTTGTACACAGGTATAGTACATGTATTGAAACAATGCGTGAAAATCGTGGATGTCTCGGTTGATTGGAGATGTCATAGCTGGTTATTTATTGACTCGCCCTCGTACTCCAGAATTAAGAATATTTGGGAATTTCCCAGCTAATCTGAGGGTTAAAAAAAACTTTTACAGTTACAACTTCGTGTTGTTGCACTAGTTCTATTGTGAATGGTAGTGCACCGTGAAGCTGTAACGATAACAGATTTTTGTACCTCGGATTAGACGGGAAAAACCCACACCTTCAGAGTTCCGGATCGCATCTATTGAGCCCCTAGTACAAAGGTTCACAAGTGGCTATACCTTCCTGTAAAATTTCAAAACCCCAGCTGAAATACATGGGTTTGAGACATAAATATATAAATATGAAATAAAAGCAGGGAAAACCTATGAATACTGATAAAGGGGAGCAACACCCTGGGTTTTCTATCAAGAACAGCATTTTAGTGTACCACAGTAAACCTGATTTACAACTTGATATTGGAGCACTACCTAGCAATATAAACACTTTGTCGGGAAAAAATAAAACATGCAGAAGTAAATTAAAGCCCCCACAAAAATCACACAATACTACAAAAGAACCTATTAATATGGACATTAAGCAACATACACATGGACAATTTAGTAATACATTCCAAAGAAAATATGCACAATGTGTGTAATACATTGGTAACAATGCCACACTATTGCTTGTCATTAACAATTTATCTCTTATAGACACAACGGTTAATAGAGCAGACTCAGGACTTAGGAGCTGTCTGATCAGGGTTTCCTCTGTTAGCTCATACAATATCTTAGCTTGAATCTATACAGTCTGCTCATCGAAGAAAAATCCATTGTTCCGTATACAATTTCAAGTTCCAGTAATTTAATATTTATCAAATTATAATTTGTATATGAATATTCATGAAGTAAAGGGTTAATGAATCAAACACGTACATAAGAATAAGTTTATCATGAACAATACTACTGTTATCTTTAATCATGTAAGTCATATGTTTGTGTTTGATAGATAAGGTCAAAATATTATCAACACTTATCTTATTTTTCCAGAAAAGGGTTATCTATTTTTTTCTAGGAAGTTTATAAGTGTTTATAATGTTTGTGTTAAACTGTCTTGATCATTATCACAGTCAGGTATTGGACAACCACTTTATCTAGAACTTTGGTTTGATCAATTATCTGTTAAACCCTGACAGGCACAACTGCAATTTACATGAGTGAGTGTCTATGTTCCTAAACCCCCAACCTGAGCACCATTACCTTCCATGACAAATTGGCAATAAAATCCATTCATAAAATCATAAACCTAACTATCAGATGACTCATAAACATAACAAAATTCGCAAGAACAAAGGCACATAACAAATGCTGTTGCTTTGAAGTTATCTGTCGCTGTGAAAGTATTTCAGTCACATAATCTATGTTAAGTTAATCACAGGTGGATGAGGACCGCCAAGTGCACAGAAAGTTCCCCAGTAAAACCACTGACCAACCGTAAGCATGCTGGAAGGCATAAAAAATCAGAAGGACCTGAATGGGACTCAAACACAGTAATGTTTATAATATCTCAGCCATGGTAGCCATTTATATCTTTTGAGAAAAACTGGTGAAATGTGACACAATTTCTTAGAAATGTTTGTTTATTGGGTTTAGCGTCCTTCATAGGAATTAACAAAGGTTTGTATGTTGGAATTAACTTCCCATTGACAGTATTTCAGTCATTTGGAGAAAATGTTTATTTGAAACAGATATACCAGTAGTGCTTCTACCCTGTAGTATCATGCCGTAGACATGGGCATGATGCCACACCCAGTCACATTATCCTGACACTGGGCCAAGCATTCCCAGAACTATCTTTAAATGCTGAGCCCCAAGCAAAGAAGCTATTATATACCAGTATCATTTTTTTTGTACTGGTCTGATCAAAACTGTTGCTTGAGATACAAGACAATAGACAAACCATCCTAAAAGCTCATCCTGAGTGCTTCTGTCCATGTTAAGTTTTAAAATAAAAACCTTCCATGTTAAGATATATAACAAAAACCTTAACACCTACCTCATCAAAGAATGTTTGTGTTTTGCGCAGTATATGCTTCAGCTCAGTGAGCTCCAGGAAGTTTCTCTTCAGGGCTTCTGTGTTGGCATTGACATCATTCATCTCTCCTTCTAGTTTCTCAAACGTTGCCTGAAACCAATGAAACCCTCATTAGATCAGAAAAATCATATTTTGGTAGGGCAGAAAAAAATTTTTGGTAGGTCAGAAAAATGTGAACACCATCATTAACTAATCATTACAACTTTATAAACACAATATAAGAACCAAAACTTATTTCTTCCTATTGGAAACAAATGCTTGCAATTTATACCAATCCCTCTCAATGTTAAATGGGTAGGGCCAATACTCTGCACCTTGGAAAAGTTATAATAGCTTTTGCATTTGCAGGTATCAAACCTCTGAATCCCAAGTCAGATCAAATTTTTGAAAAATCTGTAACTCCTGTGGCAACTAAGACAGACATTATGGTATGTATATGTTAGTGTTAACATGATCTAAAATTGTGTTTTGTTTGTTGAAAATTTATAAATTGCAGTTATACAGAAGTTGAGATTTTTTAGCAAAGGCTGACATCAAGATGAAATGTTTATTATAATGTATGCTACATTGTACTCTGAGAAAGGCTCCCAGTATGGTCAACCTTTTTTATAGTACACCATGATGTAAAAGCAACCTAAAACTGACTAGTGAAGTCTGAATACATTTAGTTTTTCAGGTCAACATGGTGTTAAGAAAGTAACTTAATTCTACTACTCCAATGAAAAACACCAACAGACATCATACATCAACAGCTAGAATACAAAACCAGCAACAATAACAAAACCCAGTGTTTTTTGTTAGTTCATTTATGGACCGAGTTACTTGAAGATTACGCACATCACAGACTATGCTCGTGTACAAACATCTTGTTTTATAATGTTACTATCAATCACTTGAGAATGATTTATTATTCAAATAAGACCTGGCTATATACAAAGAGTCTAGACCCCCTTCCTTATCTGGAGCTCTGCTCATAATGCATGATTTATGGCCGCTGTAAAATTAACATTACAAGTGTATGTCTAACAAAACCTGAAAATAGCCGGTTTGGATTTTAAAAAATATCTCAAACTCTGATTTTACTCCACTGAAAAAATTGAAGATCAATATCTCTGTTAATAACATGCCTACAGGACAAAAACTTTGCATACATGCTATTATAGTATAAGGATGCATTTAAGAATCAGAGTAGAAGGCATTATAAATTTTAGGAGGCAGGGAGGTCTGGGTGTCCTATGTTTTCTTGTGTTTTTTTTCTCATTTTCTTTGAATTATTCCCATTTTTTTTAATAATTTTACAAATTTGAGCCAGCCAGGAAAGGATTTGAGGTGATCAAATCTGCTGCCAGCCGCCCCTCAGTAGAGATTTTGGAACCTTTGAATTCACACTGGATAAAGATTCTGCTTTACTATAACATGGAAGTTGCTTATACATTCAGAATATATTATGTAAATTAACTTCATTAAGAAAACAAATTTATTTATTACACACAGTGTGGATCCGTTGTGCCATTTAACATACATGTATTTTTGAGACTCCATATTATATTGGACCATGGTGTGTAACTGAAAACAATTAACAAAGTCAAAAATCCTGGATAAATAGTTTGAACAGATCTTTCTTCAGTATACTGGCATTTTTATTAAACTGGAGTGTGCAGTATTGAATCTGTGCTATAAAGCTGGGGAAGTATGACTAAACAAGAATTTAAAGGGAAGGGTTAGTGACATAAGACCAAGTACCTCAAGGTCTATCATCTCCCTGGGAACCGGAGCATCTGGGTTGTCACCTGTATCCAACATAGGTATCCCGTCTTTCTTAATCTCCTTCTCCAGGAACCCTGCAACACAAGGAACCATGCATGAGCCACAGTTGAAATTAACACAATAACAGACACAATGTACTTACTCATCATCACTGTAGAACACTATATGGATCATGGTGCATATTGACATATGGAAACTGGAGTTTCCGAAGACAAGAGGGCCATGATGGCCCTTATTCGCTCACCTGAGAAATATTGCTTTCAATGGTTTATAATATGAACATACTTAAAGTGGGACCAATTTTGACACAGGGCCATGATTTGAAGAAAAAAAAACTTGATAGAGATGTACTAAACAATGCTACACACTAAATATCTTAACTCTTGACCTTGTGGTTTCTGAGAAGAAGATTTTCCTTTCTTCCTCTATATAAGCCTATGTAAAATCAAGTGACACCTGGGGCAGACCCAATTTGGACCCAAGGGCCATGATTTGAACAACTTTGTCCACTAGACAATGGTACAAGCCTTATATCTAAGCTCTAGGCCATGTGGTGTCTGATAAGAAGATTTTTCTAGTTTTTCCCTATATAAGCCTTTGTAAAATAAAATGAGCCCTGGAGCGAGGGCAATTTTGACCCAGAGGTCATTATTTTAACAACTTTTGTAGTAGTTCACAAGACAATTCTACATACCAAATATCCAAGCTCTAAGCCTTGCAGTATTTCAGGAGATGATTTTTCTATTTTTCCTATGTAAAATCAAGTGACCCCTAGGGCAGGGCCAATTTTCACCCAAGGGCCATGATTTGAACAACTTAAGTAGAGATCCACCAGACAATACTACATACCCAATATGTTAACACCAGGCCATGTGGTTTCTGATGAGAAGATTTTTCTAGGTTTTCCCTATATAAGCCTATGTAAAATAAAGTGACCCCTGGGGCAGGGCAAATTTTGACCCTAGGGCCATGATTTGAACAATTTTTGTAAAGGTTTATAAGACAATTCTACATGCTGTAGAGGCCTTACAGTTTTGCAGGAGAAGATTTTCTAAGATTGCATTTTAAAAATCTATTTTTAGCTCCTGTGACCTACTTATTCACCCAATCAAAATAATTTGAACAACTTTGATAGAGGTCATGATAAGGATGATTCCTGTGAAGTTTGGTCAAAATCCATCCAGTGGTTTAGGAGGAGAAGTCGTTTGAACGAAAAGTTGACGACGGACGCACGCACGCACGGACGGACGCACTGACGCACGGACGATGGACAATGGGCGATCACAAAAGCTCACCTTGAGCACTTTGTGCTCAGGTGAGCTAAAAAACCATCATGCCATCTACCCGCTCATTTCTACGATGGGGAATCAAAGCCAGGACACACTGATGAAAAAGAAGTGAGTTGCACTGTCCAGCTCTTCAAAAACTTGGAAATTCATTTGAACTTGCATGATTTAATTGATGGTGTTAACTCTGAGTATACTTTGAGAAGTTACTTAACAAAACTGCAAAATAAAAACCCCTCTGAAAAAACAACTATTCACTGGCATGACAAGCAAATGCTTCTGTTTGAATTTTGAATGATGACAGAAATTTAGCCAGGCATACATTATCATGTTACTTACGTAATTTTCTCTCCATTTCATCACATCTTCTAACCTCATTTACAAACTTTCTCTGGAATGCATTGACATCTGGATTCAGCTGAAATATTTCAAAACATTATGTTAATTGACTTGCTCATGATTATCAATCAGCACTACTCCAAGTTGCAAAATGAGCATCCAAAAATACCAACAGGCAACTACAGCAACTGCATGTCAAAGTTAAATATGAGTCACATGACGTTTCACTGAAGGAAGCTGATGCACCAAATTCATGAAAACCTTATTTTTCCTAAAGTTTCAGGAAAGTAAGATATTGCTTAGTGAAAGCAGTATTTTAGTTTGGACCTTAAATGTTGCATTCTCCTGGATTTGTATATATACATCTATCATATATACTAACCTCTCTTGATGGTTCTTGGATTGGACCAGTACTTTGAGCTGGGAAAGGTTATGAAAGATTCCGAACCCACAACCACTGGATCTGCAGTTGGTTAAGTTTCAAACAGAAATTATATCCCTAAAGTTTGATGGTGCTATACATAACTAGAACTGTCATCTTGAGGCTGACTTATACCCTCTGCCCAACAAAGTCAGGGAGGGGAGTGGGGAATAGCACAGAGAACAGCAAAAATCAATAGCCTACTTACATCTCTGAACTGCACAAGACCCAGCTCTCCTAACTCTGACACACAGGCGTAAGCTGCTTCAGCTTGCAAGAACAGCTGACACAAGGTCATATCCTCACTCCGAAATAATGACCCCATCTTCTTTGTAACAGGCAACTGGATTTATTTCTATGAATCTGAAACAACAAAAAAACCTTTCTTGAGATCTTAACAACAGCAGTCATTAAACTCCCAACTTTCACAGGGGTATAAACAATTTCAAATGCTACTTGCCCTGTAGGACTAGTGACTTAAAACATGTAGTCGCCCTTAGAATACTTTCACTTGCCCTTAAATTCAAACATTTTGATTATTTTTCATCGTTTTGTTTGAAAATAGTATCTACCTAATCAAACTCACTAGTCACCCTTCCTTTTTGTTTTTCATAATTAAATGCCGTGATTTCTGATTATCTATTCCTCTTCCTATTAAAATTCACCATCCATTCCTTTTTTTTTCTTAAAGATATTGCTACTTAAAAAAACTGACATTTGTCTTTTGTCATTTTAATATTTTTACTGCCAAGGTCATGCAACATTCTAAGTCACACTCCCACCAAAATAAAAACAATCAGAATTGCCAGATTTAGGTTAAGTTTTCAGATCCATGTAAGAGTTTACAACTGCAAGATTTGTTTATACTTGGCAACCGCTGAATGACTACATTAATCCTAAGTTACTTTTAAAAAGTTGTAGTAAAATTATAACCAGTCTAATTGTAGATTACTGTGGTTTGTTTAAAATTCCACTGACATTTGTTCTTATATCGCCGAATTCGGGTTACACTTACACCCGGATATTGTTCCCAAAAAAAAGAGAGAATGGGCCCTGGAATCACAGTCTACATCACATCAGAGGTTAGGTTGCAGCTCCATCAACAATACTCAAATAATTTGTTACCTTAGGCTTAAAACTAAGTTCACTATCTGCTTCAAAATGAGGCAGTAGGTACTTACTATTAGACCTAAAAAATTATTTCTAACCCTGAAACATTAATTCATCTAAAAGTTGATTTCCATCATAATGGTTGCATAAATTCATTGACATGGGTTTCACTGCTGACAATAGAGCAGATCTGAGATGGGTGCAAACCTAAAAGAATGAGAAGAATAGGGACATAAGCCACGTATAACCACAATGCTTGAGACCTAGCTCTGTGTTTGATACGGTTGTCTGACTTTCTACATAAACCAATGGGTGGTTTCACCATGGTGCTAAATTGGGCCAGTACTGGGGATTCTCTATTCATGAATAATTAATAAATGATAAATAAATAAAACATCACAGAAAATCAGAACTTACATCATTCAAAAAGTAGCAAGGACGAAATCATTACAAATCCACATAATTCTGTATAATCAATAGTAGGTTTCATTTCCGATAAGAACAAATAATGGTGTACAACACATAAATTTGCAAACCGAACACTAAATTATGGAGTGTAAATTAATGAAAACGTCAAATGCATGTTATCAATATTTGTTATTTTCCTGATTGTCATTTTGTTGTCACATTTCTTACCTTCTATATTATGAGATGACATAATATATGTGTGACATAGCAATCATACTTGATTTGATCGTTTCTAGTCCTCGAACATGAAGAACATTTACCTGATATCTTAAAAAAAGACAGGGTAAAATGTCTAATAATTTCATATGGACTGATATTTAATTATATAATTTGACATCATACTTTAACATTTCAGTTCAACGTGCATAATCGATATATTATATAATTTCAGTATATTCAATAAGTAATTCTAAACGATTTAGAATAGACAAATCAAGTAATTAAGTGTTGTGCGCATGCGTGACTTAATGTTAAATTGCGGATACTTTATCAGACTACGGGTATTTTAGTCGATTAATCAGGGACTCTATATGACTTTTTTATGCAGTAAACTCCTAAAAATGATGACCCAATGGAGCCGATTCCAGGCTTTTATCTTCAATTATTTGATTCAGCTATCTAGCTGCTAAGATCGACGAACTATATATTAAAGTTACTTTTTTGCTTAGCTCTCAGCACCCGGGGGAAATGTATATAAAGGTCCTGTCAGCACAAAGGAGGTATTATGACTGACTGACTCAGTGTCAGGGTAGTGGGATCAGGTTCTCTTATTAGTATTAGTTAAGAGACTGAATGTACTTACAAGCCACCACTCTCTTACACATCGGCTTACATTACATTCACCTATGTGGTGGGCTCAGAAAGTAGTCCCAAATATATGACGTCATCCAGACCGTTGTTCAAATATTTAATTTGAAGGAGACTAGATAGGATCCTTAAACTGTGAAATACATAAATAGCACCACTGATCCTGATCGAAATGGTCATTAAAATTTCAAATTATGAAAATAAAAAGTAGACTTTAAATAACGATATCCGACTGAATCTGTAAACATTTACATTTGCAGACGATTAAATAATAAAAATTAATATTTTACACACGTTTCAAAATGTATTTATTCAATGTTTCTATACTTTTGATCCGTAAAATTCACTTAAATCCGCGTTAAATGATATTCTTGTCATTGAGGTTATGTTAGGTACGAACGACAACTCTGCTTGGAGATTGACAAGCCACTTGAAAGGGCGCCGTGGTCTAGTGGTGTAATCAGTACTGGGAAGTCCTTAGTTTGAACCCCGTTGTGCGTGCGTGTGTGTGTGTGGGGGGGGGGGGAGCTTCTTTCATGTTATTGCCATGTGTAAAATACTGGTCCAACCTTAAAAACCGCCGAGAGTAAAAGTACTAATGGATCTTTCCAGTTTTGTTTGAGTCTCTGATTGTCTTTACGAAAGATGACCATTTTCTACAATCTTTGGTGGCGGTTTGCTGTGCACAAGCATGCTATTAGTGTGTTTTGAATGTCTATTTGGCTTTTGAAGATAACTTTCTTTTTATCGTGACCATGTTGTTAATTATTATATAAAACATGATAAGACTAGCTTATTTTCGTCTGGTTTGGAGACTTCCATCCCAATTCTTGTAGCATTTCGCTCACACTTGAACGCTTTTTATGACGGCTGTGATGTATCTAAAAGCTCTTCTTTGTACTCTCTCGATTTTATCAATTTTAAATTTCCACCGCTAAACACTGAACAGGGTGCATTGATAGAAGTTATTTGAACTGGTTTCCTTAATCAACGAAAAACCAGTTTAAACATGTCTACGGACTGACAGAGAAGTGATGAGCACTATTTTTGGCCGATGTAAGAAGCCCTGAGGCTAAATCGATTATATATTGCCGCATACCCGATACATACTTTTATTTTCAATAAGTAAAGATTCTTTATTTGTGTCTTTACGTTCATATAGATATACAGAGGTTATTGAGTAAAGAAACATTTTTTAGTAAGGATTACTTTCATGTTTTAGGAAATTGAACCCAATTTGGCCTTTTTGATAAAAACGTTCCTTTCTTCCAGATACAAACAAATGCGCCCTTGACGTCATATTGCTTGTACGACAATATTGATTTTACGTAGTACTATTTTACTAAATGTGTTTCACTGTGAAAAATTATTATTTCATATTTACGAAAATCATTTCACTGTTTTATTAAAAAAAAAAAAAAAAAAAAAAAAAAAAAACATGTAAAACAAATTTATATTAATTATATAGCTTTAACCCTTATGATATTTCGTTCATACAAAATATGAAATATCCGCAATAACGAAATACAAAAGTATCTCCCAAGAAAATAGAAATGTGCAATGCCACGTCTGGGGCTTCAACCCAGATATACAAGTTTAAAGATACTCAATGTAGACAAACTAGGATTGAATGTTTATTGACATGATAGATGTGCGTTGCGATGTAACTTGTATCATCCAATATACATTTACTTTAAAAAAATATCGTTGTGGATTAAACCCCGTTGATTTAATGAGGATTAAGTTTCGACGATTTAGTGGGTTGTTCGATTCATTACTACTAACTCCATGTTAAACGTTCATCTAGCAAACCTCACGTTTTCTGAACAGGGATCCACGAAGTTATGTACCCTGTAAAATAGATAGCGATACAGACACCACGTGTACGATCAGGGTTAAATTCTACCAACAATGTTTAACGCTAAGTAAAACTTAAATACTTAAAGGCGAATTTCATCAATCTAGTTTCTCTAATAAAAAAATACCCAAATATCTTATTTCTTAAAATTTATTGTTAGTTATTTAGGTAATGGTTCGAATTCATATCAGCTTAGTCATGTACTTAAATATTTTATGAAATAGTAAAAGTGGAATGTATATCTACCTAGTTTAAGAATTTTAAGTATAACTTTGCGCTAAGTATTGTTGGTGGAATTTGAACCAGGACCCAATTATATGTACGTTGTTTTCACACACACACACACACACACACAGACACACACAGAACTTTCATTTACATCTGCTCTCTAACTTTCTCTCACCCACTTTCCCCAGAGAGATAAACATGGGAATACATATATTTATAAAAGAAAAGGAAAAAAAAAAAGAAAACTAAACTAAGTTTGAACATTAAGTTTATTTTCCTAGGCATGATAAGAAGAAATGACAAATATACAAAGTTACACAAACGCAATACAGTAACATTTAACACACGAAAATGTACGCCATATAGCAAAATAATATAAAAAAAATAAATTGTGATTGCTTGGTAGCATACAGCCTTTGAAATTGGATGGTAACGTAACAGTCATATCACAAAACACGAAAGGTAGATACCAAGATGGTACTAGGTTGACAACGCAATAGTGATCGTTGATACACCATGTGATAATTTGTTAACACAGTGGTAAAGGCATCGCAATACACAAAGAAGCAACATTAAATAATATACTAATGATAGTCATGTAAGATTATAACAGCAAAATGGCGATGACAACGAAAATAGATAAATACAAAGACAGTACAACGGCGATCGTTAGACAACACGACAGCGATCATTAGACATGGTCCATTTTTAATCAAAACACGATGGCGATTGTTGGGCAATATAATGTCGATCGTCAGAGCCGATGGTTACAAAACATGGTCGCGATATTTAGATCACATAATGACAGTGATTTCACAGCACGACGGCGATCGCTAGACAACACAATAGCGATTATTTCACAACACGATGGCGATCGTTAGACAACACAACATTGTCATTTCGCGATCGTTAGACAAATTAATTTCGATGGTTACACATGACGATGGTAGTTCTTGCACAACTGAAAGAGATACACAGTGGCAATCGTTGTAGAAACACAATGACTCAATAGCTAGGGATAAAGTCAGAAGTAACGGTACTGTGACACATTCATATTAGGATGCAAATGTGTTTTTAATATTTCAAAGGGAATTATATGAATTATATTTGCAGATCAATTGTAAACGATAATACACATGAAAAAAAATATCATACATCGATATATCTTAGGACATAGACTGTAATATTGAATAAGATTCATCCCGTCTTTATCTCGGGGAGGGAAGGGATCTTTAAAATATAAATTTGGGGGGGAAGTTTGATTTTCATCATTTTTAAAGAATAAACCTGGAATAATTAGCAATTTAGGGAAAGCTGTATGAATAAATAAATGTTCATAGTGGGGAACGCAAATCAACACCAGGACTCTAATAAACCAGTAAGCTTTAAATCTTAAAAATAAATACGTAGAAAGCCATCTTGGACTATTTCATTAACACCCTTTCTTTCTAAGGTGCCGGAGTCATATCTGTCAGGTAGAAACATTTTTCGGAATTATCAATGGTGACCGTAAAGATGGATTAGAGCCATGGATAAGTACTCAAATTTCGTTGTAGTTGATAAAATTTGAACACATTTCAAATAAAGTTTATGTGTACTTGATGACTTTGATAGGGATATATCTTTTCCTTATTGCTAAACATTTCAATATGCTTTTTTTATCTTCCTTTTTCTTTTTGCTGGTTACCGGTATATAATATCTGATTTGGCACATTGGAAATACGTATGGGACTTGAAATGTTGAATAGCGTGTTTCTTTACATCTATCTTAGCATTCCATTGCAAGTTATGTAAGTATAATGGGCTTTTATGCGAATCTGTTGACAAAGTATCAAAGCTACCACGTACATGTATGGTCTTTTAGAATCTGTTTCTTCAGACTGTAATACAAACTAAAAATAACGAGTTTATTTCATTTTAAACATGACAACCCGATTACTTTTTACACACGTCACCAAAAACATTGAACTATCTGGCGAGAAGCAAATAATTTTTGGCGAGACAAGGCCGTCTTTGTCAGAGAGTAAATCACGAATTATCCGTCCGTCCGCTGACATCTGGTAAACTTTGTTCGTATTTGACAAGCACGCATACACATTGCCTTTGTCATCGAGAGCCATGCTGTCAGTTTTGTAATCAAGTTTTGTTTGGGAGACAAAACTTACTGTTCCTGTTCCTAGAGTCGAATTTGGCGTCAAAGAACAGATGGAAGTGTTTTTAGTCTTCAAGGTCACGGTTAATTCTCCGTTTTGTTTTATGGTGGATTCCAATGACTGCTGAAGAGTAGCCTTTCTGTCATCTTTTCTGCGAATCGCTCTTTCGACAGCCTTTCCTTCCGATCGACATAATTTCTCGTTGAGAGTCCGCTCAAGCGCAGAATCCATACCATATTGTGGACTGAGAACACCTGCAACTGGCGTTCTCTCAATCTCTCTCCCACCTTTACGTTCTGCAATAGGCCTCCCATACTCGTCGACACGCCGGAAGGTGTGGCGACCGCTTAAACGTTCATTCGGGAGATCTCTAGTTTTATCATTAGATTGTCGCTTCTCTGGAGGCCTCCCTGCTTCAGACTCCGCGGTAGTGTCAGAAGCATCATCTCTCTTTGTAGCAGACGAATTGATATTTTTCGACTTTCCAGCTCGCCCTGATTTCAAACTCCCATTCCTACTTGGAAGTTTCGATAACTTTGGCTTAGGAGTAGGCATTTCAAAGAATATAGACGACTTCTTTGCCCCGTTCGTGTCGATAGCAGTGACAACCACGCCAAATTCCATTTCATCAGCTACATACACAATATCTGTGTCATCCATACGACCTGAGCACACAGCTCCTGGATAACGGAAAATGTCATTTCCAGATAGGTCGTACCTGATTTCTCCGACTTTAATTTGCTGGGCTCTCGTTAAACGGTACTTTAGCAAGGAATTGTGACCAAGAAAGGTACATATCAGATTATTTTGCATACAGCCGATGCCAAGCGGGACACCTGAGAGAGTTCTGTGAACAAAGTGCTGGATTTTCTCTCTGATAGTAAAGAGGCGGATGTGGAATGTGCCGGACCTCTCTGTGATGACCGCAACAGTATGATTATCGACTCGGCACGCATGTGATGGACTTACCCTCAAATTTAACTCTGTTATAAGTTCAACCCTTGTTTTATGAGAGACATCAAATAGTTTTAGTTTTTTGTTAGCGTGATCAGATAGCACTACTTTATTGTCTGTGAGAAATACTGCACCTCTGAAGTCAGGTGTCGTCTTATCTCCGGGAGACTTGCCGCTGAAATATCCAAGTTTCACGACCACCTTACTGTTCATCGCGTCCACAGAGGTCACTGTCTGCATTACAGCATGTTGTTCCATATCGGACGCTTTCCGCCCACGAGAACCGGTGTCGATCTTCACAACTTTATCATTTTGCGTTTGCTTTAAACCTTCGGCTGCTTTAATCGCTTTGAAGTCAGGCTGCACTGTAGTTTCTTCCCTTTCCACGATATCTGCTAATTTTGGACTAAATGAAGTTATATCATGGCTGCGTGATTCTTCGCGACGCTCATGATGTTTGGTACAAACCTCGCAATGGTGCTCCAGACATGTGTTGCAGTAGGCCACCGCAGGTCTCGTGGTATTGTTTACCAGACAAACATCGCAGAAGGCTTTGTACGATGTGTTTTCTGTTTGGTTTTTCACGGTGGCATTCTTCAAAATTCGGACGATAACAGCATTGACTGGGAACTGATGAGCCCATCTTTGTTTAAGCTGTTTCCCGTCGCGTGGTTTTGTTGTTTTCTGGCAAACAGGCACTGGAAAGAATCTTTCGTTTTCGTCGAATCGGTGTAGGCAATTACCGAATTCAGGCATTCAAAGCAAGCTGTATGACCGCATGGTAAAATACGTGGTGACTTAAATACATCGAGACACACTGGGCACTTCAAAACATCGTTGTCAATGCAGTAGGTTACTTTATTTAGCTTTGGTAGTAGACCCTTTCGGACGGGCTGTGATGAAAGTTTTGACGATGTTGGCTTTTGTTTCGGTGACTGTCCTCCAATTCTCTGGTTCCTGAAAGTGTTGGTTAAATTAGGCGTTTTTAAATCTCGAGACTGTTCACTGGCAGATCGCGATTTCACTTCACGCATTTCTTTTGGCTTTGGTGAGCTCTCCGGGGACATGCGTGCCGGACTCGGTGCTTTAGATGGTGCTGCAGTTCCCATGAGCCGATTGGGCTGTCCACTAGGTGACGGGGGTTTAAATCCTGACACTTTCGACATTTATTTTTCATACGATAGCGGAGAAACAACATTTACAATGATTTTGATATAAATCCCATTTTTACTATTTTGAGACTAACTGTTAGATCACTATTCACACTGTGTACCCTGTGCGTATAGCATTCCAAATGACAAGTCTATCATTTAAAGAGGACAGTCTTCATTCCGTGAGAACAATGGACTTACGAAATGTAAACTGTTTGGCCTCAAACAAAGGTTGCGCATTGATATCATTAAAGGTATCCTTTGATTAATTTTACAATGAAAAAATCAACATGATAGTTTTAAGCATTCTTAATTAACTCCAAAGTCAATATTGATTATTTTGATTTTAAAGAAAATATCTATTTCATAACTTGGGCACCTAATGTCTCCAAAATGATTATTTCTTAAAGATCCAGATGTATCATTTCTAATGTCATTTATATTTTCTAGTCTTGCATACAAAGTTATTATCAAATATCGATACTGATACCTCATTTGAAACCCGTCAACTTAATTGTAGATATTGATCAAATTAGATAAATGATAGATAAACAATAAGCTAATTATACACTTTGTGAATTGGTGGCCGGATCATCACGCGCTAGTTTAAACATCAGGTATGAAACAATGACCAAGCGGATAGGGATTACACAAGTAATATTTACGTGTGTGGTTGAGTGAATTGTTTATTTGTTTGTCTGTATACAAAGAAATATTTGTAAAGTAGAATTGATTTATAGAGATAAAGAATGTAAAAAAGGGTATACCCTCAACCACTAGGTAACGGAGGGGTTCCCGATTTTCTTCCTTAAAGCTGTTCGCCCCTCAGATTTCGAACAGCCATATTGCTTTTGAAATGCATGTATGAATAAAAATCATGGCTCGTTTTTAATGCAGTTAATTTTAATGCAAGTTATATATCACAAAAGGCGGAAAACTATACACCGGCCAAATATTTTCGGTCAAAGTTCACGAAATCACACAGATAATTAGACTTTATGTAAAGTCATTAATTTTCGTTGACATTAGCTTTCGTTGATTATGTACCTAAGGGAATTCATGGATGCATTTATTCTTGGATATATGTTCTAGAAAACGTGAGGTCTATACAGGAGACAAGTTTTCATGGGGATTAATATTCGTGGATAAAACCCTCCATGTAATCGACGAAAATTTGTATCCCACGATAAATAATGATTTCACAGTAAGCTGAAACATGACCTATGAAACATGATTTGCAGGTCAATAATTGGAATCTCCCGTAACATAGGGGTTAGAGTTCAGATGATTTAGGAACTTAACAATTCGTGTTTGAACACTAGATCTATTTGACAAAATATTTGAAAAATATAGACTTCTCAAGAAAGATACAGTTCAAGAATTTTGACAGATAAATTAATTTATGCTAATTTATTGTACTTACATAAAAAGAAAGAAAGGAAAAAAACATTTTTTAACATTCAAAAAGCCGATTTTCATAAATATGTTTAGCTCGGAAATTTCTAAATATTTCCGGTGATAAAGAAGCGTTTTTACAATGTACGATGTTATTTGAGTTACAAGAAAATTGTTGTTTCGAAATATGTATAAGCCATTGATTGCCAGTTCAAAGTTTAAATCCAAGACTCGTATCTCTTAATTAACTTTCAAGTTAATGAATCTACTATATTGGTTTTGTTTTGTTTTAAAAATATTCCACTTTCGATGAAAATTCTATTTCGGGTTATATGTAATTTTTTGCGACATTTGCTTGGATTTCAGCAAATGGTAACCTAAACCTAGGTTCTAAACCCGAAGTACTTAAGCTAAGTACTAAACCATAAGTACTAAACCTAAGTACTAGACCTTAATATTAAACCCTTAAAACCTAAGTGCTTAACCTTATTTTACTAAACGTCATACAACGTAGGTACTTAACCCTAAGTCTAAACCCTAGGTACATATCCTTAGTGCTTAATCTAAGTACTAAATCTTAGGTACTTAACCTTAGTACTTAACCGTAAGTACTAAAACATAGGTACTTAACCTCAGTAATTAGCCCGAAGTCCTTCACTTAAACACTATATCTATATGTACTAAACCCTATAAGTGCTTAACCTAAGCACTCAATCTAAGTTCTAACCTAAACACAATAACCAGGCTTTAGCCCCATGGCTATAGAAGTTGACTTCTCACTTGTCATCCACCTTTCTAGGTTTGAGCCCCGATCTGGTCATTCGGGTGTTTGATGTAAGGAAATCTTCAAGCTCACTTGCGTACCCGTATGTCCCTTTTGTTTCCTCCACTCGTTATTAAGCTTGACATCGCTAAAAGTGGTCAACTGTAACACTTTCACAGAGACAATAAGCTAAAAACAACATTGATAAACACAGTTCAATAATGTAGGAATATACTTTAACAAGAAAAGATTAAAACAAATGGACACATATAACTTAACCTGTTTAATAAGTTTATGATATAAATCAAAAGGAAGCAAATACAAATGAAAAAAAAAAAATAATAGATATATAGCCCAATAATTTAAAAAAAAATATTTTAAAATACTTTATAACTGCATTGTGTCACCTTTAAAACAACCTTATCAATACTTTCATTCTCCTTTTTATTTGATTTATTATTATTTTGATATTTCTTTTGATAAAGAAATTTAAACAAGATTTGATAATAAAAATAAGAATTTAAGAGAAAAAAAACGGTCACAGCTGGAAAAAGACTCAGGACCCTTGCATTGAGCTAATGCAAAGGTGCAAAAGAGGTTATTTATAATTAATAAGATCAAAACAGCGGCAGCACTACACAGTTCGACAGTTCATAATTATATCATTAATTTAATGCATTAACTACACCAACTGTTCATTTTACGGTTACATGTTAATAAGATTAACATTACGCCTTACTTATCACACACATCATGTAATAAATAAACAACCATGTATTATTACAAACACAATACAGTAGACATAATGTCCATTGCCCAGACCGACAAGTGAAGCGATAGGTAGGTCATGGCCTACAAGAATAAACATCATCAAAAATACAAACATCTACTGACTAATAATTTATTTAATATTATCAATAATCATAAGACGCAAAACTATTTAAAACAAACACAAAACACATGTTTGATACCCCAAAACAATCACATAGAAAATTATCGCTGACTGAAAATATTTCAATCACAACTTTACATTTGACTACAATATCAATTTGCACATGCGCCAACGGAAGTTAAAACCATTTTAATTGGACAAAGTCATTTTAATATATACCATGACTTAATAACAGTAATATATATTCAGTACTAAATACCGTCTGATCTCGAATGGACACCTCCTCTCCCTTCCAGCTGATTCAATTAAAAGTACATGATAGTTTTAAAGTAGGGCTCTTCCAACACATCTAAACCTAATCAAGGTTAAGTCGCGGGTGGTTTGATTGTTTCGAGGTAACTAAGCGCAAAAAATATCATTAACACAACCTTATTAACAGCGCTAACAATTCTTTAAAGATGTTTCAATTACTTGTTTAATGGTTTATCTACTTCGTGAAAAGGTGAGCTCAGTTTGATAAGATAAAGAAGCAGACTGAACCACGGTGTCTTGAAAATACACAATTAATTGTGATTAAGTGGAGAATCAGTCTGGTTCACTGTACATCACAGAGAGAAACACGCGCAGCTTATTTTTATTTGTTCTAGCTGCTCGGTGTTTTACCTTTAAATAACGCCTGGAAACCATTTGGGCTCGACCGGTCCTTTCTTGTATATGAAGTTTTTAAGACAAAATAATTCAATACAGTGTTAAACTGTTAATTAGATAAAACAATGCTTTCCGTATATCGTCACTCTCTCTCTCTCTCTCTCTCTCTCTCTCTGGTTGGTAAGAGCAGAAGTTATCAACAGTATCTCCTGTTTTCGCGCATATCACGAGTGCATGTAATTCTCATTCCTTCCTCTGCGAGGTTTTCATGTAATACCGATAAATCCAAGACATTAAATTAATTAATTAATTAAATTAAAAAAATCAAAGGAATATATTTGACATTTGTATAATCATTTGGTCTAAACATATAGAGGATATTCTTTTTGTGGAAGATGCAATTTTATTCCACCGAGTGAACTTCGAAAATTGTATTGAACATTTCAGTTCACGAAATAAAATTGTATCTTTACACACACACACACTAGCGATTTACGTTGGATAGAGTGAACTTCTATTTTATTATTTTACTGTGAAAGTATCAAATACTTTCTTTTATTTATATCACAGAAATCCACTCAAAAACATAAATAAAATGTTGCTGAAGACATAAAAACAATAATGAATAAGTTTCTATTTTCTTTCATAGTTTCATTTTGAGTGTACCTATTTCAAAAAAGGGTGGTTTAAGATGTCGATCTCTTGAAAAAGCCAGCGACTGTAAAGTACGTATAGTGTCCTAAATCGCCTGTTTATTTGTTGTATTTCATGTTTTAACGATGAGGTGACTGTTTCAATTTAGCAACTATTTAAATTGATAGTTGTAACTGTAAAAAGGGGATACATATATACGTTTTGCAGCTACATTTTAGATACTGTAAGTATGATTTTACAGTTGCGTCTACTTTTTTTAGATAAAATTAGAGTTGCACATTTGCAATGATACAGTTGCGACCACATTTGAGATAAAATTGCAGCTTTTACTTTACAGCCGTAATTTTGAGATTACAGTTGCGGCTACATTTTAGATAAAATTGCAGGTGTACATTTAAGTTGTTATTTTTTTAAAAATTTTTTTTTTGTTTTTTTGTTGTTGTTTTTTGTTTACAGTTGTCGTAATTTTCAGCCGAACATTTACAGTTGCAATTACAACTTACAGTTGTGACTGCATTTTAGATAAAATTGCAGCTATGAATTTACAATGTGGCTACATTTGAGATAAAATTACAGTTGCAAAGTTATTGTTATTATAACTTTACGGTGCGACTACATTTGAGAAAATTGTTGCTTTAATTTACGATCGAAACTGCATTGGAAATATACTATTAAAATTATATTTTAGATGATTCGATAATAAAGCACAGTTGAAACAGATTCTCAAAAATAGTGAAAAAATGTGAGTTACAGCTTACTCCCTTAACTAGCAGATGGAAGTTCAATACGCATAAAATTTTACCGGTTAAAATATTACTTGAAATGCGTAGGTGTTACAGATGCTGAAAATATCTAGAGAATTGATGGTTCTATAACATTTGTCGAAAATAGATTCACCCTGAACGTTTTAATGACCTGTACACGAATGTTTTGGATCTAGCGAACTATATAAACTATTTTATCTGAAATTGTAAAAATAAAATAAAATGCAAAGTTCTGAAACTGTGAAACGTAGCAACACTATAAAAGCAATAGTTTACCGTGTAGAATTACTATCACGGTTATTAAACGGGCACTTTATGGAATTGGGTTACATCTATATTTATATCCGAATCATACTTACAATCAATTCTTTGAATAATATTTGCAGCTAAATTTGAAATATGAAAACCATATGGTTTTCTGTGTTCTGTTGACCAACTGTCCTATTTGAAATGCATTGTTTAATTACATAGCTGTAATACCGGGCTATTTATTTCACGAATGCATACCCTAGGTAATGCAGATATTTCATTTTCCAGCTATACATTAACTGTTCAGAAGGTTCCCTTTGAAACTCTCCGAACTCGTTAATATTCCACATAATTGCTTTTAAGCCCATCCGCGTCTGTGTTAGAATAATCAAGACACGGAAGTATGGTAATAAAGAGAGAAATGGGATTACCAGACCGCTGCCCTGATACGTTCCTTGAGGATCGGGAAGCAAAACAAGCGGTCTACTTTCTTCGCGTAGCTGCTTCTGCGATTGGCTTCTTTGCGCGGAGGGATTTTAAAGAGGCGTTCCTACAAACTCGTCAAGCTCTCTATTGGGCATGCGTTTAACGACTGGCTGCAACAGTTCGATCACCTCCAGTCGCTAACTTTTCTATTGATCTTTGATTTTCACTCACAGAGACAGTCGTTGTTAATTTTAATTATTTTCAACAGTTATGTCAAATATCAATTATGCTATCGGTAAATAAATACACTACTTTACTCGTAATGCTGAGCTATGCCCCTGGTAACCATAGATACAACTATTGCAGATATCTTGATACCGGATATTGTTAAACAATGATATATACCTTACGAAAGTTTTATGCAAATTTATTTATAAATATAAGCGTCAATGGGGTAATAGTGATAAAACGTGTATATAGTCGAATCTGTCTTTAAAAGCGGTCAGTCAAGGGGACAATAAATAGAGACCGTTTAACAGGGGTGGTCACTAGATAAAGGTTAAACATATAGCAAAATGCTGGTTTGTTAATATCAAAACTAACCGCTAAGTGCAGGTTGACAGCTTAAAACAGGTGGTCGCTAGTTCAGGTTCAACTGTATATACCTATATATATATATTGCAGCGGGCTTTCAAAGTGTAAGCATTTCGTAGTTATTACTACACAAAAAAATGCCGAAAATTAAATTTGCATGTTTTCATTTCATTTTCACCGGGTCTTTATTTTAAATAAAAATGTTCAAGGAAGAACATCGACATATCATTACGTAAGTAAAGTCATGTGAAATGTAAGCTTACATTTCGTAAACAATCACTCTTTTCCAAATGATGCTGAAAGGATATGTGTGTATACAAAAGTCATTGCAGTCAGGAAACATATGTATGTGTGATCAGGGAATGTGTTATTAGACCTAGTACAGTTGTAATGATCATCCGATCAGATGCTGATTACAAACGTAGGCATATATATTCCAACAGCGTTCAAACTGGCGAGGAATCCCGGGGCGCTATGGCAGCGGTGTCCAAAAGGCGTCTTAATTGATCTTGTTCAGCATCAAACGGTACAAACAGACAACACAGCTGATGATGATGGCGAGACAATTAATGGCCAGTCAATTGGTGAGTGATTACAGGCGATTGTCCCCTGACCCGGCAATATGGGCAGGCCATTATTACTCTATAAAGTCAGGCATCCACAATCTTGCACATCCCCCAGTCAGTCAGCCATCATGGGAAATGGAGACAAAATAGAGATGCACCATTTGAAGGTCTATTTTGTAAAGAATTTGATGATTCTCACATGGATGAGGGTAGATCAATTAGTAAAGTGGCAGCGACTTTGTAATGATAAATGGGATCTTAATTATTTTTCAGCATGCATCTTTTTCCATGTATGTTATAAACGTTTTCTGTTGTAAATTATTTATTGTCCTTGGGTGAGTGTTAAATAATGTTTAGAATTGATTATTTTCGTCAAATAAATCAGATGACATTTCACTAGTTCTTGTCCAGAAGATAAAAAACTACTTGGTTACGTTTAGCCATCATTTTATTTAAGTACATGTACGTATAATATATACAGATAAAAAGGATCAAACCTACGGTAGGTAGTATATTTGGAAACAATAGATCAAGGGACTGATAGACAGTTTTCTGTGTGGATGAGGCTACACTGACTATTTCATTCCATTGCGATCAGAACAAGACGTGACCTTTCGCTCAGACTTCGGGACCAAACAATATGCTGTAGACCTTGGTATGTAATACATTTATCTGCTGCTTATCAGCCCTGTCTGGCAGGGTTGCATGTAGCCAGACAAGTCTCAAGATAGGGCGGTAATCACAGCTAGAGTAGCAGGATGTGTCAGTACAGCCTGCCCAACAAACACATCCCAAAACAAATTGCATGTGCTCATCGCAAATGCATGTTTAACCCTAACCACACTGATTTTCGTAAGGTGCTCCATCTATCATTATTTTGTGATAAAATTGTTCACGGATTTGAGGCTGATTTTGGTCTACACTGGTCGTAAAGGCGGTCACAAGTGCCCACAGCAGTGTTAGGGTTATACTCCTGCAGCCGACAGCACCCAGAACCGTCTCTTAACCCCTTAAGTGTTATATCACATTTTACAGTGTTCAAAATGGGTTTAGGCCACAGGTTCTCTCAACTTATATTCGGTCTTACCACGAATTCTTAAACACATATAAGCCTAAATACACTCATTTTTAAAGTTTTAGATGAAGAAAGAGAGAGAGATGTAATAGTAACAAAAAAGTTTTGAGCATATCATACGAATGCCAGGCCAGATTTCAAAAGGAATGGGGTTTTTTTCTGAACATGTTTGACAGTGTTATCTGCAGATTGCTAAAGAATAGACGGGTAGCAAACAGTATAGAACCTGTTCTGTCTATAACCTGCAGGCTGATCCAGTTTTATGTATCATTAACCTGTTCTGTCTATAACCTGCAGGCTGATCCAGTTTAATGTATCATTTTCCTGATGGTTATAACCTGCAGGCTGATCCAGTTTTATTTTCCTGATGGTTATAACCTGCAGGCTGATCCAGTTTTATTTTCCTGATGGTTATAACCTGCAGGCTGATCCAGTTTTATGTATCATTAACCTGTTCTGTCTATAACCTGCAGGCTGATCCAGTTTTATGTATATTTTCCTGGCGGTTATAACCTGCAGGCTGTTCCAGTTTTATTTTCCTGATGGTTATAACCTGCAGGCTGATCCAGTTTTATGTATCATTTTCCTGATGGTTATAACCTGCAGGCTGATCCAGTTTTATGTATCATTTTCCTGATGGTTATAACCTGCAGGCTGATCCAGTTTTTTGTATCATTTTCCTAGTGGTCTCTGTGTTGAGAATTGTTAACAATTTAGATTACAAGAATTGTTAACAATTTAGTTTACAAGAATTGTTGACAATTTAGATTACAAAAAAAAAATGACTCAAGAGCAATGTTTATTTTTTTCTGGTGGTCGTTTTCACCAAAATATAATAATCATACTTAAACTTCAAATTATTATTAGCCCCACTATCACTTTCGGTATACGTGTGTTTATTTATTTATATATTTTGGTTCAGTCGAGTTTGTTTACAGATTTGATATAGATATGGATTCCGGAGATCTGCCAGGCTCTCATATGTATTTCGGACTGACCGTGAAACTGCTTTAAATGCATATACAGAAGCTATATCCGTTTCTTGATCAACCCACGATAAAGACTAAACATGTGCGAACACCTTAATACTCTTTTATAATATTGAGCGTTATATATTACGATGCATTGATTCACATGAGAAAAGTATGATTTGTATTGAAATTGCCAAAAAGTGTTGGTGAAACTATTTGGAATATTTGAAATCCGAGTATATAAAGTTTGCCAAGAATATACAAACATGCACGACGGGATTCTCGTTCAAGAAGGCTCGATCATAATACATGAATTAACATAACGCGCAGATAACATAAAAATATGATTAAAAACTTCAGACAGCCGCAAATAATATCACGTTTAATCATGATTATTACAACCCAAAATTATATTCAAAATTATGAAATCGTGTCTATAACAAACTATTTTGCTTTATTGGGTGCCGACGTTTTATCACGTGACCTCTACACGTCTGTTGTCTGGGAAATTGTGTCAATTCCTTTCTCTTTGATTCGCTGCCTTACGCCACCGCTCACTGCCAACTTTGCCGTTCTATCATCTAGGAACACTTTACCATGCTTAACTGCAAACATGACTCTCGTCTGTTTTATCCATTTATTAGTAGCTTTGAATTTTAGCTTGATTATTTTCGCAGGCGGAATTAGCGGGAAGCGGGAACAGCGAAAGTTTTTGCACCAGTATGAGCCAGCTGTTGATATCATATTTCTCGAATGTGCGAAATGAGCACTGCTTCTGGGACCATAACGCTTTACCATGAGGCATCGGGAAAAAAACGAAAATCATTTCGATTTGTAATAAATTGGATTATTTGGAACTTCCTTTTTTATTTTCTAAGCAGGAGAGTGAGATATGATTTTGAATAACTTGCCAAATTTTGTCAAAATATTGTTTGTACTTTTCCGAGTGATAATTATATATATTTGTTAAAAGTCGTTCAAAATAAGTTATTTTCACCGGCCCATATTGCTTTTGCCACCCATGTTCTATAATTAATAATTAATTTTTAAAATCATTATACATTTTGACAAAATATGTTGCTGTAATATTAGTGACACTATATGCAAATCATATAAAGATGATTATCATATTTTATTGCTAAGGTTATATCCGAATATGGTTTTCATTGCGAAGGAAACGAGAAGTTTATGGATTAAATATGGCCGTTGAATCGTGGAAAACAGGTACATTAAATATGAAATGTCAAGAAAATTCTGCCCATTAATGAAAAGCTGCCAGGTTTTTAAGTCACATACGCCCAAGAACTCTCACGAATTTTAAAGTTTAAGCACGAAGCTACATTAATCTAGGTATTTACATCTCTGGTTTAAGTGATTTCAGAACAGAACAATACTTTATTTCGACGTAAATATGAATATATAATCACACCCGTAAATATACACACACAAAAAATCTTATCTAAAAAAATGTTAAGGATGACGTCATCATATTTGATGATCTAATATAAAAATACTTTTAAATGTATAGACTTTAGGATCGAAAAAACATTTTTTTTTTTGATGGAATGATGGTATACATGTTTGTTGTTAAAATTGCAATTTTGACATTGATTAATTCGTTTTTTAAAATTTTCCAAAACCAAATAATTGCTGAAATATGCCTCATTACATTTAGAGATAATCTAAAATCGTTTGAAAAACACGAAATTAAATATTCGACTTTTTCCAAGATGTGGCGTTTTAAAGTTCTTCAGTATATATTGTTCCTGTTACAAAGATTTGAACCTGGATTTGCTCCTGTTTGGTACAATTGAATTCATTTCAAATTCATACATGATAAATGATTTCTTTAAAATAGATTATTTTTTTAATATTTTGACACTATATGGGATTTTTTACAAACAAGAGAAATAAATAAGAGAAACATGTGCCTTTACAGATGTAATTGATTTTAATATCTTTTTATTTTACATATGTTAATAAAAAAGGTAAAATAAATCGCTTGTTGTCATTAACATAGTTAAACACAGTTTTCTTACTTAAACCAATCGTAAAACAAGAATTTTCCTCAATTTAAACTCTATTTAAGCTCTCTATTGGTGACCGTCCACACATATTGTGTTCAGTATAGGCCAAAAGTTCAGACATACGATATGGGTCAAGGAACGTCTTAATATTAAAAGTGCTAGAAAATACATATGTAAGTGTAAATATACAATTGTAGCAGTATTTTAAATGTATAATTATCATAACATGGTGCAAAATATTATTGCAACTTTGTAATTTATTTGAGACCCAATTGCGTTATTATTATTTATTTACTAACTTCCACAGCATTTGCCATAAATGCATGTAGTTGTACCAATATCTTCAAAGTTTGAATTGTGTCTCATTTAAAGTTCAGCCGTAAACACGTATTTCATTACAGTATAAACTGCAATTTCAGTATTGTAACAGAATACCTTGTGCTTTTGAAGTATCAATTTTAGATTCACTTGTAAAGTTACAGTTGCAAAATGTACTTTAATTTCCACCGTCTTGACTAAACTGACGTATAGACTACATCTATACGGACCCTAAAAATCTGTACTTATCTGTATATAAATGTAAATAAACAAGTGAAAATTCAGTTACAGGACATTTCTCATATTCCTTTGAAATACATTTTCACCAAAAACAACACTAAAGTCAATGGTAAATCGTAAATCTTTATTTTTTATTTTTACCGTTTTCAGAAATGAACTGTTTATTTATTTTAACAAAATCAATTATTAACAATTGTACTTATGAATATGCTTCTTTTATTTTGAATATTCATTTAAGCTCCCTTTTCTCTCTCTCTCTCTAACATTTTTTTACTTTCCTTCTCTTTCTAACACTTCTCTCTCTCTCTCTCTCTCTCTACTTGATTAAGCTACCTAGTATCAAAATGCGGATTTAGAAAATGAAAATAATGTCTTTACCCTGTTCGTTAAATGTGTAAGATCGAGGAATGGCTAAAATACAACAAACAAATTGCTTAAACTTATCATGGGAGTAACAGGCCTATCTGAAATATGTAGTTTAATATCGCATGCTTAAAGTGATGTTTATTTGTATCTAATATATAAATATGTGCGTTATGTATGCGCAATATATATACATGCTTTGATGCAACCAAACATGCAACTTTTGAACAGAATAAGAACTTAAAAAATTGTCGATATGTGTATTTAAGGATAGCTCTGTTCAAAATATTATCTATTCAGTGTGTATGTGTGTGTGTGGGGGGGGGGGGGGCTAAGTTTGGATACCCTACTTTTTTTTTAGAAATAACCATGAAATTCACATTATGAATTGATAAAGTACATATACATTTTATTAAAATATCGATGAAATATGTGTTACAATATGATAATAACAATAATCAAAACACAAAGTTATTAAAAATATGAATATCAAGCAGTACACTAACAATGTATCCTCAATCGGAACTATTCGGGTAATTCCGTCGTGACAGACCCTCAAACCGGACCTGCTCGGGTAACACCGTAGGGTGAAAGATCTGTCTCTAAGGATGTTTCGTCAATGTGCATACATTGACATATGTGTCAAATACCACATAATACACTGAAACCCAGGGATATCGATTTAAACGTCTAAAAATACGGCATTAATAAAGAAGATCTCCATAATGCACGCACGGATTGCCATATACATTGTATTTATCCGGTCATACCACACAGAGTATTATTTTCACTTGAAGCATTATTTTATTGTAACTATACCTCGCCCAATATGTCTTTTAATGCATTTTTGTAATGTAGAAAACAATGACAACTTTTAAAGAGACATACTTGAAAACATTAAACCGGATGGGGGAACGAGATAGGGGAGCACTACACCAGTCTTACATATTCAACCACGCCTTACTGGCGCCTCGCCGTGTTTAACCCCCATCTTTAGAATAATAAAGTACACATATTCCATCTTTACGGCAACATACCGACAAAATGTATGCTTTCCTCGCTGTCGATGGTAGACCTGCCTGTAGTTCCAGTG
>CM037779.1:64808474-64819531 GCA_021229015.1 Solen grandis | reverse complement strand
AAATTTTAAAAATTTTCGCCAAATTTGTTTGCACAGATTCGCCAAAAAAATAAAGCAATGTTTTTTTGAAAAAAATTTTTCCCGTGCTTCTATTTATAGCCCAAAAAAGTGGTAAAATAACGTTTGCAATTAAATAATTAATAAAGAATAAAAATTTTATAAAAAAATATATATGACACAAGGGAAATGATAATGATATATTCAAAAAACAAAAAGAATATTTTTATAAGATAATTTAATGTTTATGACAATAAATTATAAGTTGAAAACATCAACAAAAAATTCTATTTCTTTTTTTATCTTGAATCGTAGCTCTTTTTTTGTCTCTCTCCCCCCTCCCCCTTTCTTCTCTCTCTCTCTGTAAACTCAGTGGTTTCATCTTTGACCTAGGCTTTATTTCAATGAATCACTATCCCATTTTGCTTACACGGTCCAAAAACTCTTAACAAGAGGAAGCAAAAAATACGTGTTCTAGTGCGCAATTTAAAAAAAATGGAAAGAACCGCTTTTTTCCCACGGGAAATCGACGCTAATGAAGGGCACTTCGGAACACTTTTTTGCGATGCGGTCGGGGGGTTTGTAAGGGGACTGCCAAAGGGTCCAATACACACAGTCCGCTAAGGAACGGCTGACGATAGGAACGTTGGTATTTGTCTGGAGGGGGTTTGCGTCCCTTGGACGGTATTTCAATCATTTGAACATGCTTATTGCTGGGGATATCAGCGCTGCCTCACCGGACACTTCAAGAAACGAAATATTATGAATATCAAACCCCCACACAAATTTGACAGAAAGAAGCTTTTTGATGGGACAGGGGATTGGCTCTTGGACGTTACATCGGGTCGAACCCACCCTTTCTGTCCAAAAGCAGGCATCAAAAAAAAGCCCCGGGCCGCAAGAAAAAGGCAAACCTAAAACTAACTAAATACGAAAATTTCAAAATCTTAATGGGTAGAAACACATCCCTCCGTTTTTGTTTTACAAAATATTTTAAATAAATGACTTAAAAGAAATTCCACACGACTACAAAATTTTTTTCCAAATTTTTTTTTAAATTTCAATGTTATTCAGTGGGGAAACTTAAACAAATACGAATGTTCTCCCTACGGGGGGTTTCAGTTCGAAAATTTGACGTAACCTACGAAATCAACGGCCTTCCCGCCCTTTAATTTTAACGCGGGTTTTAAATTTTCCAACTTTTTTCAATGGGAAATGAGCATACACCTAGTTTTTGTCCCAGTCCTGATTGGTCAATTTAAACCAGCGCATTATACCAGCTAGTGTCGGTATTGTTGCCTATTGTACAGTGCAGATCAAGCCCCCCCAAAATATAACTAATGATAAAGTCCAAAATAAAGAAAGGACAAATCTACTTAAGAATTTTAGCATGGTTAGGGCCTTTGTACTTGTTTGCTCCTCTTTGATATCAGGTTTCGCATGAAATTCGGTCCGCTTCTGATTTTAAGGGCCCCATATCACCAAATAAAATAAACATCCAGACTGGGGGCACTTTGACCGAGAAAAGTCTAGCTTCTCCCTCCTTTTACTATGCAACTTGTGACATGATTCAGCAATTAGGATGATATAGGGGTTTTGATGGAATACCATGCAATGCCAATCAATGGGGTGTCAAACACGCTGGTAAGTGCCAGTAATTCATAAAAGCGCGCGAAATGACTTTACGACAGGTCCTGACGATTATTGCCTTAGTGCAACCTCATACAGAGAGCCCTTGGTGCCGGCTGGTGATGTAAGTAACCAAATATTGCCCTGGAAAGTGTAAATAATACTATATGGTAAATACTGCATGTTCGTCCTTAGGCGACGCCACAATCTTTTTTTTCTTTCGGCATGTATACACGTATGCTTTTGTTCACCGGAAGTTCAAATTTCCTTCATGTTTCGACCAGGCGACAGCTACACACGAACGCCGGAGAGCGCGTGACGACTCCAGGTAGAAAAGTACGTGGATCCCGTTCCGGAAGGGGATGATCAGCAGCAGGACTCAGCTCGACTGTCCGTTTGAAGATCTGCCGGTAGCAGCAACATGACGTTTTCCGAGAATTTGGCCCCAACGCAATGCGCGTGGCCCAAACCCCCGTTGCAATCAAACTGAAATAATCATGAGAAAAAATAATTAATTCAATTAGAAATATCAGTGTATATGATTTATACCCTCCTACAGCGCTTTGATACAGAATATGGGGCCTTATCGATCGGACGAAAAAAATTTGGGCAGATTTTAAGTAAAATGGGGGTATAACTATATAGCATGTGTACCAAAGCTAAATCTGTTGAGCCAATAATGAGTTATCGACCGGACAAGGTACCTTTTTTTACGAATCTTATACATGTATATTTTGATATTATACATATACTCAATCATTGTTTCAAAATTAAAATTGCTTAGAGCAATAACACATAAACATACTTCATTGAAATGGCAATCGTAAATAAAATCTAGATCTTTTTTTAATTTTACTCTATGTGACATTTGCATCGGAAGTTTATTTTGTGTGAAAATAAACCTCACTACGTTTGCCCTATTCGTTTAATTGAATAAAATGTATTTTCAAGAGAGGATGCTTAGACACAATGTTTTCATACAGTAACAGAACTTTTTTTAAAGAATATTGACCTCTTAAAAAAGGGGAGAACGGGGACCATCGCAATGCGAACAACACACCACTCAACAATTACATACTGAAGTAAGGCCTAAGTGATCCAGACAAAAAAATAAAACTGTACGAGTGCATTGATTTGGCTGGTACTTAACAGTTAATTGGATTTAGACATATTTTTACCGGACTGGTTTTTAAAAACGTGTGAATGAAAATTAACATGAATGAAACCGCTTTACGACAACCATTCGAAAGGAATATTTATTCATTTGACCCGTATTGGCGGTCACCTGTATTAAGCGGTCAACCTGCACTAGCGGTCAATTTAAAATTATTACCGATCGAGTATTTGTTGATGTTTAACCTTCTTTGGGCGACCACCTTTGTTATACGGCCACATACTCTTGTTCCCATGACCGACCGCTAAGGATGGTTTGAAAGTATAAAATTCTCCGATTATCAGCCGTCCCAGCGAAGCACCATTATGTTTTTTTGTAATTTGATTTCTTAATTAAGATACTTATTGAATTAAAATCAACACAAAAACAGCGCAATACCATTTAAATTTCGCGACAGCCCATGGGAAAGAAAAAGGATTTGTATTTTGTACTACACATAACAAACATATAGATTTGAATGTGAGAAACTGATATTTTATTTTACAAACATTTTTACGTATGAGTTCCAACCGCATTACATTCCTTCATCAAAGGTTAGGGAAGTATGCAAATAAAATGGTTCCCTGGAATTCCTGTTGTTAATTACCCAAAGACAACAGGGACAACCAATCAGAAATAGACTGCCTGTTCTGGTACTCTGATTTGTTTAAATACATAACATTATTTTGGTTCTACTCCTGTGGTGGACTAACTGAAGTAAAACCGTGTTTATATAAATTTTTAGATCCGTCACGTGTGTTAAACTCGAAACACATCGTCCCCTGTAGCCTAGAGGTATGAAAGTCTGCCTCAGGAGCGTGAGGGGGGTTCGTCACCTACCGGCGTCATATTAAATTCGTTAAGATAGTACTGGTATCTCCCTGCTTGGCACTCAGCATACACAACGGTAATTTCTCGGGGCTTGTTTGGTGACAGGATAATATAGCTGGGTGTGGCACTGTCACATGTCTACTGAAAGATTGTCTAAATAGACCAGTCTCCAAATTATGAACTACTGTCAGTCTTAGAAGGCTGATAACCCAAACAAACTCAACCTTCAATTACACCCCCACCCCACTGAACAATAAATACCATGTCATTGTTCTCGAAAGAAGTCCAAATGCCCCAAACATATCTTTTTTATTATTCTACCACGTTTGGGAAATAAATATACATAATGGCAAATATCCGCCTACCCAAATGTGCAATGGCCCCTTGTTACTTCTTCTATACAGGCCCAAAGTGACTTACTTTTTCATATTGACATGATCATCTGAGATAAGTTTTCCGTCGTCGTTAAGAACCTCTCCGGCATGAACTCCCCGGTTGCCCCAAACCCTTTCGTCAGGGATTCAGCCCAAACAGATTAGAGAAATCTGAAGAATAAACAAATAAAAATGCATGTCGTTAGCCCCCTTGCATAACACCAAGGCATAGCATATCATTTAATCATAATAATGTCCTTCAAGCGTTAAAAGTCCCATTGCAGAT
Organism: Solen grandis; assembly: GCA_021229015.1. Classification (NCBI taxonomy): domain Eukaryota; kingdom Metazoa; phylum Mollusca; class Bivalvia; order Adapedonta; family Solenidae; genus Solen; species Solen grandis. The sequence continues at coordinate 64,815,261 of CM037779.1, read as the reverse complement.
GCATAGCACCACTACTTGGAGTTATAGAATAGTTTTCTCTAAGTCTTCAAGGCTTGTATTTATATAAAATTTCCACGTTCATTTGATGGATCATGATCACAATTTAATGAATGATGGATTACCTTATTATATAGGCATGACTTGTCAGACAAAGTCGGTTGTCTGAATATCATGCCTCTTTCGAGTTTCCGGGGTGTATAGTCCTTTGTCCCGTTCGACCATATTTACAAGTTTTACGAGCTGAGTGTCATATACATTCCGAGGTCCGACTGACCAATTCATAAACTTGCTTTCGTCCTAAATGTCATGTATCGTTTGATATATTTAAAATGAAACTTTTTTTCAAATTTTATTTTTTTTTTTGATTTAGTTGGCAAGTGCGCGTGAACAAAAAAAAAGTTAAACGATGACGTCATAGGGCCAAATTGGAGTGTTAGGTTGTTTTTGGTTTCCTTTTAAATACGCGTAAGCACGAGGGCGGAGCCCCATGACTTGTGTGTAGTTAAAGGAATATGAAATAAGCTTTTAAGCACATGGGATTTTCCTTTTAGCACTGGGATTTTCCCCTCGCCCAAAAGGGATAGTATTTGTTCTTTTCACCCTAACTATAACGCGTAGTCCACACTTTTTTAAAAAACAATAAGTGTGGACATGCAACCACATAACTCAACCTTTTGTGACTTTTGTAGTGTGGACGGAAAATCCATTGCTAAATAGTTGTTCATAGTTGCCTTCAACTACACACATAGTACTCGGGGTCCGCCTCGAGCTATAGTGAGTTTAAGGCAATATGAACTAACCTATCCCCTAGGACAAAACGTCACAAAAGTTGAGTTATGTGGTTGCTAGTCCACCTTTGATATTTACAAAAGTTTGGTATGGTGACTTGAAAAAACTTGGTGATATTAGACTTATTGGAAGAAGGAATCGCAATGTGCTAAATATTTAAAATTAACAAAAAAGGAAACCCCGTAAAACCCAATGGAAAAAATTTTTGGGCACAAAAAAAAGATCATTTAAAAACTGCAAATTTTCAACAAAAAAAGTATGGAAAATTTAATGTGATACAATATACTTTAATTCACATATCTTCAATAGAAAAGGAGATATTTGAAAACGTGACTTTGCGAGAATCGGACAATTTGTTATAGCTTCTGTGAGATTTAGACTAGTTGCCAATCTTTGTTTAACAGGCTTTTGGTCCGAAGTGCCGGTCAATATAGCACTATATTATTATATAGAAACGAATAAGATGCTTTTTTTTGTTCGGTCTTGACATCTGTGCCATTTTTTAGACTGGCGACAGAGCCAGTCTTATGTAGCAGGAAATCAAAAGCTGACATTGCTGATTTGATTATTACCGCAGCCGATACACCTGTATCATGAAATAAGGCCACGAATCGATAAGTATGCGACTAAAAAATGAATCAATATCGTGACCCTCAATTCGAATTGTTTTGGAAATAAATCAAGGCGCTCAATGCGCTGAGAGACGGCAGCTGGACTAACAGGAAAAAAGCTGTGATTCTTAATTATTGATACAATAGAGGCAAAAGCCACATGACGCAAAAACTCCACAAACTCTCCTGCAACTATAGTCGGTAGTAAGACAATCGAGTACGCACTCTGTTACAAAACAATCCGGAATTAGGGTCATGAACCTGACTGTATGAACTTCAGAAGTAGGTCATTCCCTAGGACCCGATTTATATCCAATCTCTACTGTTACTTAAGTGTAGAGCTTGACAAGGTACTTGATGTTTTAGATATTTAAATGTTTGTTTCTATTTCAAAGTTAAGAAAAGCTCTGGGAGAAGCCTAACTCGCTTTTATGCAAAATTACGCTTGAACTACTTTAGGTTAATTTCAGACATTCGAAGTGCTACTTTTTTTCTTTTTACAGGAAAAGATCTTCAAGTATGTACATGTGGATTGCTGTTCTGATTTATAAGTGTCACGGATATATTGTTCACGCTTAAAATGAATGTTTACGGAGCAAAATAACACGTTTACAAACAACAGCACATGAATAGCGGTTACGGTTATGAATAAAAGGTCTGCGTTACATATTCCATTCGTAAGTCCAGTATCGCATTGCGTGGATCCGCACTAAGCGCGGAGAGGTACAGTTAAATTTGTCATGGAAAATATGCAAATAAGCAAGATCAGCGATGCCTGGTAAGTGTTTCTAGCTACTAAAGACGGCAAGCTGCCGTCTAATCAAACCGCTCTTGAAAGGCACTGAGAGGCTGTCGGCTGGGTTTTCATGAAGTATAGCGAGTTCAGCTAACTTACAATTAATCAGAGCAGGAAAAGCGTGGAGTTTTTGTCGTCATATGACTTTTGTCTCTATCAAATATCATAGCTATTTAAAATAAATCATGCCGGCAGTTTCACTGCATTGGATGCTTTGATTGGGCAACGGCGTTAGAAGCGAGTAATTTTGCCGTGTGGGACCAAATTTCAGTTGATTATGTCTTAAGTCATATATTTACTAAATATATATTAGGAATTCCGTCGTTTTATCATTTTGCACCACTTCCCTAACCTCATGTCAAAAATGATGATGTTAACATGTATAGAACTATGAAAATATGATCATATATCAGATGTCTTTTGTGTTTTGTTCATCTAAAGAAAGCTGAGCAATGCAGACACAAAGTACAAAAATGCATGTGTTATTTACACGGGGCTACGAAACAGTCAATTACCTAATTCTTAACAGTCGCTAACGAATATGAATGAGAAGTATCGCTTGTGATAAAGAATTACTGAATAATTTGTATACATCTAGGCAAGAATAATCTCCGAGGTCGGTAATTGCGACAGTCTGTTTTAGACATGTACATTGTATATCATTCGCGATCGACAAAGTAGGTCAATGGTATTAACAGTTGTTATTTTTTTATTTAGTAATTGTTTGAAAGCTAAGAAAATCTGCACAGTGAATAATACGTTGAGATATAAACGTTAAGTTAGCTAATATGAAATGTTGGCAAATCGTTCCGCCACGTGTTGCTTATTTCTTTTCTTTTTTTTTTTTTTGGTAATTAAACTATAAATTTTCAAAGTTTAGCTGAAATAGGCTCCTCTTTGTCGGACAAACGGGAAATTCGTTAGAAGGACATAGTTAGAACATATATTTTACTTGAACGTTATTCTTACCTCTGTGTTTTTTGGAATTACGTATTTTCCGAACTTGACGTTGCCAGACCTTGGACAATGTCTGGCTGATATTGGAAGTGGCGTGTGAAAACGTTTCAGTTCTAACATACAAGCATGCGTGTAAGGCATGTTGGCAATGTCCCCAATAGATGGCGCTGCGTTTGGTGAAACCTGCGTCACTTCTGCCCGGATTTTTGCTTGCACTTCTGGGTAGTGCAACAATATCAAAAATAATACTGATAGTGTGTTCTGCAGAGGTACAACAGCTGAAAATAAAAAAAAAAATGAACATTTTTACCCGAAAAAAAATCATTCACGATATGATTAAATGATGTTGTACTGGAGTTTCCAGTCGCTGCGAAAGTATTTCAGTCATACACCGACGCCAAGCTTATGGATAAAGTAGGGACATCCACCTTTTGTTAGCTACATGTAGTTAGAAGGTTTTGAACCAACAACGATGAGTAGATTTAACATTAAATAAAACGACATACAACTCGTGAATTCAGATACGCATAGGCAGCCACACCTGCCTTAAGCGGTCAGTCAAAGAAAGATGAGAAATTGATTGAATGGTTTTAATCTTACCAAACTTTATGAACTTACCAAAATTACCAAACTAAATGAAGGTTAAATGTATAACAACATGCTAAAGTTTAGTAAGATTAAAATCATTCGCTAAATACAGGTTGACCGCTTAATAAAGGTGACCGTCAATACAGGTTCAACTGTATACATATTTATTACAGAATATATTATACGTTGTTTACCTCTTTCAGTGAATTATTGTAACAGCGAAATTCAATATGCATATACAGTTTATTTATATGGCATTCCAAGGTGCCACACTTTATAAAAAGAAATTTACTTCAAAACAATGCGTACTTTGTTATTTTATATTTGTTTACACGGCTAATCATTTGCGGGCGCTCTTATTACCGACGATAGCATTGTATTAATGAATTTTGACATGCAACTAGATCCAGCTGTTTTCGTTGTTTAACAGCACCAAGGGTATGAAGCTGACTGACTGACTGACATAATAATGGTCTATCCGCACATTTAAAACGCACTTCAATTCTAAACCCGGGAGTGTGAGCTGCACTCCTTAAAGGTCTTATTTTGGATATTTAAATGATTAAATGTTGAAGATATCATATTTTTATGACATGTATTTATCATTGAAGAATATATTTTCTTTTTAATGTCAAAAATAATGGGGACATTGCTGGGCTAATTTAGCCATGGTGAAAAGGGTATAAGAGTATTTTGTTGCTCTGTTGGATTATCAGACATATAAAATAGTTATGCATAGTTGAATTTCAAGACGTCATGCGTACTAGATTCACAAACTTTTCTCGAAGTCGGGACATTCCTTTTCCCAACACACACACAAAAAACTATGTGAGTCCCTGATTAATTTTTTCCCTTTTTCATTGTGTTTTTGGTGATATTGCATATAATTTTAACATTAACACTGCCTGAAAAGAAAAAATTTGAAATGCGGGGGATACAATTTTTTCAAAAATGATTTAGAAAAGATTTAATCTCTCTTTTCTCAACTTTTGATGACGTTTTTTGCATTTATTTTTGTGATGGAAAAACTTAAAATTTGCTTTTTTTCGTTTCACTTCCCAAACAACAATATTTGTGTTTTTGGCAATGGAAAGCAAGGGGGATACCAGCCTACCCTTTCTATCCTGACCCCGGGCCCAACCATTTCGTGAGACGCCCTTGCATTTTCGAAAACCAAGCAAACGATAGACACAAATAAACTCTTTAAACGGGTGGAGGAGCAATGCTTATCGGGGGGAAACCCAAAAACAGGGTTTAACTGTTTTTGCAAAAACCCATTGCAGAAATTTTTAAACTGTACTGTATCACTCCCCCAAAATGCAACAACAGATGGACTGTACTACTTAAGAAAGGAAATGCCCCCCCCCCTCATTATCCCATGCATATTATGAATGAAAGCCGGGTCATAGCCTTCATTTGGGATCCCCTTTGAAAAAAATCAAAACCTCAATGCAAAAAAAGGGGTTTTAAATTGACTTCCCTAATTTAATTTGCAGAAAAACGTTTTTTTTGCGCCATGTGATTTGAGTCTCTACGAACAAAACCCTTTGGGGTCTTGAGGACCAGTGATCAAGGGTCGGACACGCACCTCGGGATCGAAAGGCCCCCGATTTTTCTTTTTCCACCAATACCTGCCATTTTTTCCAACTTCCTATACAAGAATTTTCCCCCGCTTTGTTTCTTTTTCCCCTGATGTAAAGGGGTTACCTGAGAGAGCGAAAAAGAAGTCACGGGGATCATTCAACAATGTGAGCTGTCATAAGCGGAGTGGAAGCCCCTCAAAAAAGATCGATAATGGATACAAGTAGACGGATGACCAGTGAAAAAACTGGGAAAAACAGGCGAACGTGCCCACGGCATGAAACTAAGACTATGATAAAATGCCTTTATTTTACTTTTACTTTCAGAAATTTTAGATATTCCCTATAAGTTTTGGCCGAAAAAGTCCCCCAGTGCATTGAGCGCTTTTTATCAATTAACATGATCGCAGTCAGTGATAATAAGGAAACTCAAACAACCCACCACCGGGATCGGTTTTGGGTGGAAAAGCATTTTAAAATGATGTTTTCATGACATTTTCAAAGTTCTCATTAATCAAGTAAGCACGTTCCTTTGAACGGTTTAGACTATCCAATGCCAGTAAACTAACATTTCTATTGTGGGTTGGGTATGACCCTTTGCTGTAAATGAGGTTTTAAACTTTTTTTTTAGCTTTGCATATTTTATCAGCAGATCATTATGCCCGGATATCCCCGCTATTCCTGAACCAAAATTTTTAACAGACAACAAAAATACAATCTAAAAAGAGGGAGACGTCTGCAAAAAGTTCTTAATTACCCCAAAAATCACAGAAGAAACAATTAAGAAAGGGATCATTTAGTTACAGGTGGCGCACTTAAAACCGAACCGAAGACTGAACATTTATTTAAACTGAAGAAAGGGGTTTAAATTTAGCATGCCCTTAACACCGCAGCTTGGTTTAAACCCTGTACGGATCCAGCCATTTACCTCGGGGGGGGGTAGGGAAGGGGGTCCAAAATAGAAAAAGTTGGGCCCAAACCCGAAAATTACCAAGTTAAAACCAACTTATTTCTGAAATCAAATTCAAACCCTAGGTAAATTCATCGTAGATGGTGTTTTAGGGGAGGGGGGGGGGGGGTTTTATGGGCCCTTTTTTCATAAAAAAGTACTTTTTAATATTTTTTTAACAGGGGAAAGGGGTTTCGGGGGTGGGGGGGGGTCTCTTTTCTTTTATAAATCCAAATATAGTAGCCAAAAATCCCGGGGGGGGGGGGGGGCTCCTCTGGAAACCCCGCATGCCTTTTTTTAAAGTTAAATAAAGGATACTTCTTATCTTGTTACTGTTGAGGGGAGCCAGGTTTCTAAGGGGGCTGCAGAAGCCGACTTTTTAAACTGTTTTTTTTTTTCACTGAGTTATCCTTATCCCCCAGATTTATTTGGGGCCCAGTCTTTTTAAAAGAATCTGACATTATGAACGGATTAGAGTTTATCTTTAGTTTTTCTTCAGAGAATTTTAGGAATTATT
>CM037779.1:64758374-64808374 GCA_021229015.1 Solen grandis | reverse complement strand
CTAAGTACCGGTTCAACCCATTAAGTGTTTAGAGGTTTTAGTTTATTTACATGTTTCCCAATCACTATACATGTAAGTAAAATAAAATAACCATTTAGCATTATATTATGAAAATCAATAATTATTGTGCACCCGCTTACACAATCACGTGACTTGATACACTCACATTACATGAAGTTTGGTATGCAGTCAGACTTGGAAAATGAATTATCATGACAACATCAATCAGCAATGACAACATTTTTATTCAGTGTGTTACAATGCACCACTATAAATGACTGCAATTCCTTTGGCAATCGGAGTATATTTGTAACATAATGATGTTAGGTTTGAGTGCTATTGGAAGTTTTTTAGCAGTCTGATAAATAGCCTTAGCTTGACGTCACGACAACGACGTTGCCGCGACGGTAACCTTACGACATGGATGTGTTATCCATATTTGTTATTGTATGTGTGTTTCTTTTCTTGGTAATTTAATCATTTTGGGACTTTTGTCTATATCAGACAAAGTGCTGCCTCAATGTATTAACTCGCCGTAGACAAGTGACACACCACGCCCTGTCACAATATCCTGTCATTTGGCTAACCAGTCTTGACACTACCCTTCTTGCTGAATTCCAAGAAAGGGGGCTTTACCAGTATCGAGACCAGGGATTAACCACAACATCTCGACGCTCTAGCCACTCTGCTACCGGGACCATTTTTTAAATGTAGACTGATTACTGGTTATATTAACTAGTCTCAAAGTTTTACTTGTAATTTTTTTTTAGAATGTTAAAGTTTCAAATGTCCGAATGACCCACATACATCTAAGCATGAAGAGTATCATAATATCATTTTAATGTCGTGAAAATGATCACGTAGTCATGTGAAAATCAGCCATGTAATAACAGTGAAAGACAGCAACACATTTTTACACGACGTAGTGCATTCATGATGTTGCCTGAACACGCTAGTTTTAACCTTTTTTTCTAAATTGGATTCATGTAGCTTGAACGGAAGGGAGGTGTAAGATTGCTTTTGCATTTTGAGCGATTAGCAAGACGCATTGAAAATAAACTGTTAATCCTGAAAGAAAAGACGAACTTTATTTCATTATCAAGTTTAATATCCGGAATCCCGTGTTCATATTAACAAAGACTGCATAATTTAATCGTCCTTCTGAAGTAAAAGTCTTCTATACGTACACTGTAATACTGTATAGGATACGGTAGGATGCATGTGCATGTTTGAAATAATATTCGACCACACACATTTTTAAATCGCATATTTGTGACTTGCATTTAGCGTTTTCATACACAAAAAATACAAAACTTTTTAATTGAAAAAATTGGGAATAAAAAACGATATTTTTTATTTTGTATTATTATGGCATGAATTATCTAACCCCAGATATCTGGTACATACGTACATCATTGTGTACGCATGAAAACCATGTGACCGGTAGAAAGAAGAATATAGTGCCTCAAAACTTTGCGCTATGTTGTAGAAAGCATATGGTATGGTATCATTTCAATAAGATGAACAAACCATATCAATAAGATAAGTAGGAACATATTAAAATGTATTTCAATTCATATTTTTTTATAATAATTACCGATAACTCGTCATCTGTTTTATCTGACCCGTCCGTCCGTCAGAACAACAGATGTGTTAGATACGCAAGACAACATTCACAATAATTTGTCAGTAATTAGAGTTGTTGTTATTGTTTCTCAGTACTAATATGCATACAAGTTTATAATGTCTATTTTAATATATTGATTTGAGATATCGCTCATCTATTGGTAATTTAGTTGATAATGCATTCAGACTATAAGGGATGTGGCAGATACTTTGCTAAAACCTTTAAAAATAGGAAATATACTTCTTTTGCTGATGCCTCAGGTATTGATAGATCAAACTGGTTTGATCAGGAATTTCTTGATACAAAATATTTATTTAGAAGCCTTGCGAATATTTTAGTGTCATAAGTCTGTTAAAAATAGAGAAACACTTTGTTTACGCAAGAAAGAGTATAAAGATATTTGTCGTAAGAAGAAAAAACATTTGAATTAAAAGAATGAGTCAACTAGAATGTTTAAGAAATTCTCAGCCAAAAGAGTTTAAGGAATATCTTGAAAGTAAAAATGTGATAAGTCTTTGTCACTAAATCATTTTATAATTATTTTTCTACATTAAGTAATGATACTTATCAATGTGAAAAGGACAAAGCAGAATTGTTTTGTAATAACCATAATTTTGATGATGATAACTGTACTTTTGATAAACTTGATGAATCAATAAGCAGCAAAGAAGTAATACATGCTGTTAAAAAATGAAAAGTGGTAAATCACCTTGGCGAGATAGCTTACTGAATAAATATATATGAAAAAAAGTGTGGATATATTCATTTAACATTTGTGTAATATATTTAATGCAATCTTAGTCTCGGGATTCTTTCCTGATCAGTGGATGAAAGGTGTATTTGTACCTATACATAAAAAATGTGATGTTTACTGTGACAGTAACTATAGAGGCATTACATTGGTAAGTTGTATGTCAAGGCTTTTTACAGCTATTCTGAACAATAGGTTAGAAAATTTTAGTATAAATAATAGTAAAATTTCCGATGATCAGTTTGGCTATAAAAGGGGTAGTTCAACAGTAGATGCTATGTTCATATTGTTATCTACCATTCAAAAGTATCTCGTTGAGAAAAAAAAGATTGTATATTTGTTTTGTAGATTTAAAACGTTGTTTTGATAGTATTAACAGAAATGCGCTCTGGCATAAACTTTACAAATCAGGTATTCGGGTGAAGTTACTTCGTGTAATTAGAAATATATATAGTAAAGTTAAGTCGTGTGTAAAACACTGTAACAGTTGGGTTACGTCAGGGTAAGTTGATGTCACCGATTTTAGTGTCAATGTTTATGGAAGATCTAGAGCTGTACTTACAAGACAGTAGCACCTCTGGTTTACAGTTTGATGATATAACGTTTATTCTTCTTTTAGTTGCCGATGATATGTGTATTATTGGTAAGACTGTAGATGAACTAGCATAGTTTAGATCTTTTATCTACATACTGTAATAATTGGGGCCTATAAGTTAATACTGATAAGACAAAGATGTGGTATTTAGAAACAGAGGTCCAGTACGTGAGGAATAAATTTGGAATTACAATGGTGTCGCTATAGACGTAGTAGATGATTTTAACTATTTAGGAACCGTCTTCAATTATACGGGGTCCTTTCTAAAAAATCAGAAATGTATTGTCGGAAAAGCTTTAAAGCGTTAAATATCTTATTATATAACTGTAGGCAGGTACAGATAAACCCTAAAAGTTTGTGTCAGTTGTTTTAGTTCTTTTGTAGGATCTATTTTGTCATATAGTTCTGAAATTTGGGGATTTAGTAGGTTACATAATATTGAGAGAATACATCTGAAATTTTTTAAAAAGATTGTTTGGTGTAAGATTAAATACTAATTCAAATGATGTTTATGGTGAGCTGGGTAGATAACCACTATATATAAATAGACATTCACGTGTAATAAAATATTGGTTGAGGATAGCCAACAGTGATAATATTAATCAAGGCGCTATATCAGCAGGGTGTGAAGGGTTGTGATAACGGATACAAGAATTGGGTTGAAAGTGTTAAACATCTTTTAGAAACTTATGGATATGGTTATGTTTTTAATAGTTTGCAAGATTTAGATATTAAAACGTTTCAGAATATTTTTTAACAAAGAGTAATTGACAATTTATACAACAGTGGCATATTTCTTTTGAAGGAAGCTCAGTTTTACTTAATTACAATTTGTTTAAAAACAAGTTTGAATATGTGTTGTATTACGTATTGCCATAATCGTACAGATATTTATTTTCCAGAATAAGGTTATCCTTGCTTTCCCTGAGAATTCCGACAGGTAGATTTGCTCAAAATAGATTAACTCGTAACGAAAGAATTTGTCTCAATTGTGACTCTGGTGACATTAGAGATGAATACCATTTTATTTGTATTTGTAGATGTTTTAATGAATATAGGAAACATATGTAAAAAAAAAAACTTTTATCGAAGACCATTGATATAAATTTTTTTAAACTTCTGAAATCAACTGATAAAAATACTTTGTTAAATTTATGTAAATTTATTAAGGAAGCTTTTAGCAAGAGGAAAAATAACCGAATGATTACTTAGGGTGTTCATCCCCATTTCACTTCTTAATTTTGTTGCGTGATTTTGTATTGATGAAAACTGTATTGATGAAATTGTATTTAAAATTATGTATAATGTACAACTCTAAATAAAGATATGTTCTGTTATGTTCTATATTTATTCAGACCCGTCATGCGTTAAAAGATGTATATTTTATTACCCCTGTTGTATGATAGATTTGACATCGAGTGTCTTTGTGTGTTTACATGTTAGGGATGGCGGTATTTTTCATGTATTTCTTTCATACAAATAGAAACCCCCTAAAAACCACGAATATAATACAATGATAATATATAGTTAACCTACGAAACAGTATTTAAACACAGATTCAACAGCATTCAATGTCAACAAACAAAAGTTAGTTTTCAGTAAATCGGCTAGATTTTTATGAAACCTGAGGAATACACAAATACTCTTAAATAATCATATGCTATGAAATATACAAAATTATTTATCGAAATGATACCTTTGATTTACTCTCAAGTTATTGCTGGTAGATTATTTCTGCTTGATAATATGTATATCTTTATGAAATGTTAATGTTATTGTTCATGTTTCATATTGTTGTATGTGTATTTATGCGCTATAATGGAGTTCGTTACAAGGAACAACGCTCCCCTTATATGTCTGTCTCTTATATGCGCTGGAGTACACAAGCAGAAAGGTTAAGTATAACCAAACATATTTCCTTTAAATCTATCAGTGCAATTTATGATACTAATCATACAATAACATACGTCGGGATTTCACTGCCACCCTTTATCTGTACAGATGATTTCATAGTATTCAATAAATCTTGTATAGAACACATCAGAAACAAATTTCACTATCATGTTGCTTTAATGACTACGAATACTTGTTAAGATTTATCATCCGTTAATAATAAAGTATTATTTTAAGAGAGAAACGATAAAATACTTTCCTGTACACTTGATTATTATTTAACGCATATTGAGGTTGGGTGAATTAGGATCTAGATACTCCCAACAACGTACTAGAACTGTTGGGTTATCCTCTTTTTTGTCACTAATAATATTATATAGTATGGAAATTTTCGAGGTAAGAATTATAGCTGTTTTTAGTCACATTATATAATACTGAAATCATAGCGGTAAGTATTCTAGGTCTTTAATTCTCCAATAACATCATATAGTATGGAATTATAGCTGTAAGTACTCTATCTTTTTAGTCCCCAATTGCATTATGTTATTTTGGCAATTATTAAAGTAAATTTTCTTTCTTTTTAGTCACCAATTTCACTGTTAAGTATGGAAATTATGGAGTTAGATACTCCATTTGTATTTAGCCACCAATGATATCATATATAGACATTACAGAGTGTTCACGTACATAGCATTTGAAGAAGCTGCTTTTGTCTGGTAGATTTAAGCATATCATAACCGTGTGTTTTTACCAATATTCGCTAACGTTTACATTTACCACAAGACGGCGCCCTTGTTCCAGCGTCAACGACTTCAGTAGTAACGATAGCTTCATTTTCAGCTTCACCGGGAAAGAGAGACACGGCTTTCAAAACTTCAAGCATGGTGAGTCCATCTTTTTTCCTTACATGTGTATGTTCTACCTTACTCGTGCGCGCTTTTATTAATATTGACTTTACATGAAGCAATAAAATGGGTTGTGTTAATGCGATTCGTGCATCATAAATATGGTAGCTGATAAGGGACTTGGCAAAATAAAATTAGACAAAAAATTAAGTAGATATATACTCATGACTTAAAGAAATTATAATATTGTTGAATTTTTCACTTCTATATAACCCAGAATAGGTTCAAATGTTTTTACCAAAAATCATGTAATTTACTCAATCGGTTTAGCATCATGATATGCCCGTATGTAATTTAGCATAGAACCAACATAACCTTTGAATTATCGAGATTTATCTTACGTTGCGAATTCTTAATGATTAAGATAGTAGAACTATAATGTTTTACCCCAATTGAAGAGCTTCCATTAATAGAATAGTATAACTATCTCTGCTGTGAAACTCAGTAGGGTCATTTTTTCTTTCTGTTTTTTTTTCTCTTTTACTATTACTGTATCGTTCAGTGTATTTTAATAACAAATATTGTACCTGGTATTTTTAAACTCTCTCTCTCTCTCTCTGTCTCTCTCTCTCTCTCTCTCTCTATACATGCCTTTTATAATTTACAAGATCAATCGTTATACCTCTTAAAAATGTGGCTAAATCTCTCAGTTATGTAAATGTTAGCGATCTTATGAAATAGGCATCATGAGCAGAAAAATGGTTAAAGCAATCTTGAAAATGGATAAGGAAGTAAAACAATTTATAACATATTTCAAACAGCTTGAGAAAAAATAATCATAATGGTTTGTTGTCGAATGCCTTTCTTTGTTTCTTAACGAAAACCACTAGCAAAACTTTTTCATGAAGAGGATATGACATTATTCTACAAGTTTCCTTATTTCTTAAAAAAAAGAGACATTTTAGATAAGAAAAAAGTAGGCAAATCTAAAACTTGGTTTAAATTTTGTATATATGTGTCCTTTAGGCATACAACATTGCCGTATTTAAACTTTCAATTCTCCATATGGCCAATGGGGTGTCACTACCTTAAATATAGAAAAGATTATAGAGGGTATATGCATACTGTTTTTTTTTTTTCTTCTCTTTTTTATTCATGTTTGCGTTCATTACCAAGGACCGATTTTAGATAAATGTATACACGTGTATTTTAATAGAGATTGTGTGCATAACAACATCAGTTGATGATCAGTACCACGGTTACGATCCCTATACATGTAGTATATTTAGGTTCGAGGTAAGTTGATGATGTCAGTTATATAAAAATATAAACAAATAACAGATGCTTGTTTACTTGCTCCTATTTAATGCATTAGTTTTAAGACATTGGACCATACTCCCGAAGCACCTAAAGGCGTTTTCAACTTGTGTAATTTTTAAAGATTCTATTATTTCTTAAATATTGTATTCTCAAGCCAAACAGCTAATTTTCAAGATGAGGGGAACAAATTCCAGCAGTCATAGACATTTTAACTTAAAAAAGAAATGCTTAACAGAATTACCATCTTTCAAAAAAAAAAAGATAATTTACTTTAATTCATTGCCTGTTCGGCCCGAGGTCTAACTGGTTGCATAGATCCCTGTATCTTTGATCATATTTTCATCATAATTGAATTTCTAATCGTTCACAGATCCAGCGAATTTTGATGGATTTAGATATGTGTAACTAAAATATACAGATCCCTTAAATTGATTGGGTACGTGTGTGTATGTATGTGTGTGTTTGTTTGTTTTTAAATCCTAAGCTTGAAATGCATTTCGTATACACAATATATAATTTGTTAAAGGATAATTATAATGATAAAATTGTAAAAATACATACTACGGTAGAATATTTCAAGCTTTATACCATTTTGATACGAAAACCCTACTCCTGTAGTTTAAATTGTTTGTTCAAAGTAATTAGTCGGGCAAGACAATACCATGTTTCAGACATTACCCAGTGCATCTTTTTGATATGTTTGACATATCTCCGGAAACAATTTAAATAATGGTCAAATAATAAAATCTATTTTTGGCAACAGTGACCTTAACGTTCAAGAGAGATACGACAGCATTTAATTAATGAATTCAGCTAAGAGTTCCATTTAAAAATCAGATACCCCATTCTAAAACAAAAACAGTAACAACAACAACAACAACAGCAAAAAGTTAAATTCGTTGTGAGGTATATCTTATATATCCATATTCTACAAGTATGACACTTCAAATCTTCAAAGTCATAGCTTAAGAGTAACTTTGCAAAGATAGACTGACTCTCTTTTGCAGAGATAAATCATTCTCGACACAACTCCACCCCCTCTCTCTCTAATAGAACAATATTATTTAGTAAAACAATAATTTTCTTTCTTTAATTGTACTTTCACTTTCAGACAGTGGCAATACCACTAATCCTGTTTGTGACCCTCATGTTTGGTGTGCCTGTGCTTATACTTGGTGAGTTCACATTTACATAAGACCTTGTTTATAGTCATCGAACTTTTCTTACAAACTTGTGTGTTGGCAGTGACTCTGTATCACAATATCACACTTGGAAATACTGAAATTATCAACATTTCAATAAATCAATCAGACAATAAATCAGCGGGTTACTGTAATCTTAATATAGCATTATTAGTTTACTGTTTATTTTCCGAGACGACTATTTATTGTTTTTTAAATACATTTTTAAGAAATCAGCAGAAGCAGGCAGTAGCCATTAGCTACATGAACAAACACCTCCAGCAATACCTTATTTATCACCAAACATAACACATTCTTGATACTCATTCCTGTAAATAGAGCACATTTAAATAAAAGTGACGATCGACTGTTAAAGATATAGAGCTTTATCTCTTCTTAATACACTGGAGAAAGTATTTGAGGGTTCAGTTTGCAAAAAAACAAACAAAAAAAAACAATAAACTCAGAGATATCGATTTCTTTAACCCCCTCTATTCTGGGTTTATGCTGGCTGACTCTACAACCAACCAACTTATATGAAATCTTATGTGAGTGCATGTTTTAGAATCTTCTGTTAAATAAGAAGTGTAATAGTATTTTTCTAGTCAAGTAAAGCCTTCGCTAAATTGAGACATAAAGTTTTTTTTACTCTATCTTCAAGAAAAAAGTATTGATGAAAATCTTTTAAAGTGTATTCAGGTCTTTCTATGAAATAGACGACAAAGAGCAATAATGTCTGGCGCATAATTTTGTGACTGGCGTAACTCATACTTGGGTCACCTTTTTTTCTAATTTCCATTAAAATATACATATATAGGTTAGAATGTAAGACATTTGGTTTAAAAGTCCTTATCATTGCCGGTTATTTAGAAAATATTCAAAATGACAATAAAGCAATTCCTGTTTGTGCTGACAATTAACTTGATATCTTAAAACTTTCGAAACTACTCCTTTGGTTAATACGAGGGTCATCCTGAAATGAATGAGAGTTGCTTAATTACGTAAAAAACTACAAGTGTTACTCACAAAATCTCTTCATAGTCCCTCAATATAATCTGCCGCGGATGCTATGGTCGACTCCCATCTTTATGGCAGATCCCGAACTCCCGTTGCTAGGCAACATTTGTTGATGTCCCTAACGACCTCATTCACGGCGACATATAGTTCATTCAAATCGTCATATCGGACTCCTCGTAGTGGTTCTTTAAGTTTTTTTAAACGGGTCATTGTCGGGCGGACTTAAGTCTGGCGAATATGGCGGGCGATTAAGAACTTCTCAGTGGTACCGCTCTAACACGTCCCTAACAACACCGGACTTGTGCGGCGTGGGGTTATCATGCAAAACTAATGGCGTCACCTGTATAAGTTCCGGTCGTTTGCGGCGTATCGCTGGTCGAAGAATTTTAGTCAAACACCACTCATAGTACTCTTTATTAACCGTGCTTCCATGTTGAACTCTGTGTGTTGTCAAAACGCCGTAAATATCGTAAGCGTATATCATTAACATCTTTGGACAGTTCATACTGCAGCGATATTTCACAGGTCTTGGCGAGTTTGGAATATGCCATTCAAAGCTTTGGCGTTTCAATTCGGGCTCAAATGACAGGATCAATGTTTCGTCGATAGCAATTACTCTATTCGGCATCATTTCACCATCCTCTGAATATCTTTTCAACATTTCAGTGGAAATTTGAACACGTTTTCCTTTTTCAGTTTTTGAGAGTGCGTGCGGCACCCACCGCGCGGCTATCTTTCTCATGCCTAAATTCTACGGCAGAATAACATGAAAGGAACTCTTACGTATCCCCGATTCACACGCAATTTCCTCGCATGTAAATCGTCTATCAAAGTTGAGAAGTTTAGCAACAATTTCAGTGTTATCGGCGTCTGTAACTGTCACCGGCCTACCGGAGGAGGGCTTCTTGTAAGACTCTTGCCGTCCATTATTGAAATCCTTCACCCGTCTACAAATAGTGCTCAATCCAACTGCACAACCTCCTAAGTGCATTAAATATTTCAGTCGCTTTCTTTCCGCGCCTACTCTCTATCTTGATATAATCATAATTTCTTCTCGCGTCAGCGCGAACGCATCGTCTGCCATTACGTTGTTTGATATGACGTCATCAATAATGACGTAACATCACAATGCTTATTAACACGTGCGCTTACGCGCTAAGAGTTAATTTAGTTGCGTGGTAGTTTTTTGCTTTATGTTGTTTCAATCAAAAATGACAAACTAACTCTCATTCATTTTCGGATGACCCTCGTATAAACCTCATTCAAGCATGTACAACCAATCCTTCTAGAATGGCAAAACCATAGTCAGTTTAGTGTGTTATATCGTCTAGTTACTCTATGTATATGGCATAATTACTTCCAATTCAACGTTGAAATATTCCCAGTCCTGGCTGAACCGCCTTAAAATAATGAAAATGAAACAAATGCTCTCAGTTTTGAGTGTTGTCCTTATATAAACATTTCACCTGACTTAAGTCCTCGGGTCATATCAATGTTAATGTTTGAACAGTTGATAAATTAATCAGTGTATCTTCTGCAGGAGTATGCACGGAGGACAGTGACTGTCAGACTGAAGGGGATAGTGGCGGAATGTGCAACACGTCGGTAGACCCCGCCGTCTGCATGTGTTCCAAGGAATACATAAATACTGCCAATAAATGTCATTTGAGAGGTAATGGAAACCTTATTTTCATTGGTTGAAAACATGTTTTCACAACTAACATTAATTTGTATCGGAGACACAGTGGCAGTGAATGCAGTCAGTATTTTGGAAGTACCAGAGTTCCGAGAAAACTTTACGTGTTAAAAATGCCGATCAATGGTCGAGATAAAAAAAATCGGTGAAGCATGGTGTACGTTTTCCCCTTTGTATCCAGATTAACTTTCAACACTGTAAATACACGGTTGGCGGTGTGATACTCCAGTCCCCCCCACCACCAAATCAGCCCCAATCTTATCTTATAGATTGTGAGTGAAGGTTGGGACATTCTGGCCTAGTAATACCCCTTATTTCATGGATTCTTAATAAGATTGTGACAGTTGTATTGTGACAGTTGTGCATAAGTGTATGGAATTCTGGGCTAGTGAGTCTCCTCCCCATTTCATAGTTCATGTCAGATAGTTTGGAAACTCTGGGCAAGTTAATACCCCAATCTTACATGGGAGAATTCTATTCTAATCAGTTTTCTCCCTATATCTGTTTGTGATGTTTGGAAAACTCTGGGTAGTTTGTTGACCCCCATATTATATAGATTGGTTTTAAATGTAGGGAAGTTCTTTCTGCCCTAGTCAGGTGACATAGTCTACCTTATAGAGTGTGTATGAAGGTCAGAATGTATCAACTTTCACGCACAATCTGTAAGACATTAGAAGAACTTACCAACCTTAATGCACAATCTTTTTACATTGAGTTTTAAACTAAACAAGACCTAATTTTCTCCACTTTCATGCACGGCGTGTAAGACAGTTGAGGGGGACTAACAAGCCCAGAATTTCCCAACTTTCAAACCCAACTTATAAGACATGGTGAAAAAGTTAATAAGAAAGAATTTCCCCACCTTTACGTTCACTCTGTATAACATTGGGGACTTGACTAGTCCAGAATATACCAATCTTCATACACACGATCTTTAAAAAAAAAAAAAAAAAAATCTACACGTGTATGATATAGGAGGGGTGACAAGGCCAGAATGTTTCCATCATCACACTGATGGGGGTTGTTCCACCGGTACACAAAACATATTCATGAATATACCTTGATCCATCACCCATAAGCGTGAAATAAAAAAATATTATCTGCAGCTATGCTTCATTATATTGTTAAAAATGTGCACTAGAAACAGGAATCAATCGTCACCATACTATGGTGGCATATTTCTGCCAGCCACTTATTCACTAAGCTATGTCGAAACTTTTCTGAAAAAATGTCACATATTCACTTAGTATCTGGTTAGTATCTGGCAAGTAGAAAACCTTCGTGTTATCCTCTTAGGTATCATAAGAGGACAAAAGTGTCTGTTAGTGCCCACTACTGCCAGCTATATATTCACTTAAGATAAGTAGATATCTCGCCTTTTTTCAAGTTACTCAGTTAAATTATGTGGATAACAGGCATTTTTTCACATAATTATCTGGAGAAAAGCATGATATCCAGTTAACCTAAGTGAATATGTGATTGACAGTAGTGGACACTAACAGACAGTTATTCCTGTTAAGATACCAAAGTGGATAATTTGAAAATTTTCTACTTGCTAGATAATAACTGAATATGTGACCATTTTCCAGAAAAGTTTCGACATAGTTAAGTGGATAAGTAGCTGGCAGAAATCTGTCTAGTATTATGTCACTTGTCTAAGGCGTGTTATCACAACAAGGCAGAAATATATTTGTCTCATGCAGGCAAGAGTCCCAACTGTCATTTGGACCTATGTGCTGGTGTATTAAGTCAATAATGCTATAGAAATGTATAATGTGATATATAGATCTACTACTGATCGAGAAATTACATGTAGACGCCATAGAAGTGTCAATATAAAACCAAGTAACATTTGATTTTAATTAAAATAAAATTAATCTTCTGTTTTATCAAATCAATTAAACGGTGTGTTCTGCCGTGTTTTGCACGTGTTTTGTCCTTGTTGCCCGTAAAATTCATTGGAGAAATTATGGAAATTAGTTTGTATTTGTCACGTTGTCCATTCTTCCAGGTATTGGCGACAACTGTAAAACAACTGAAGATTGTGGTGACCCAAGCCAAAGAGTGTGCAGGGAGAAATCATGTGTATGTGCGATGGGCTTCCGTCTACAAACTAATACTGGAAGGTGTGTCGTAAGAGGTACCATGGAACTGTTTTTCTGGCTATCTTTATGTGTTCGAACATTTCCAATATTGTCAAATATTTGAACAAAAAGTCTGAAAGTCGTTTGAGCAAAGTAAGATATAAACAAAACATTAATTATATATAGGTTTTATTCCAGTCAAGCACCAGGTTTGCAACTGTTGATTTGTTTATAAAGTATGTAACTAAGTAGTAAAAACAGCATGTCAAACCTACATCAATTTCTCATGTAATACTTTGAAAACGTAAAGGAAAAGTGTCCAAACCAGACTCAGAGTTCTCGAAAATAAAACTACCGGTATGATTAAATATAATAGCACCTAGATTCAACAGGAGTAAATTGATTGGGATTGAGCTTGAGAATATTTAAGGGCCTATGTGTCAGTTTGCTGCATGGCCTATGTGACAGTTTGCTGCATTTCCTATATAGACAAAGAAGGAAAATTTAAAATGTTCAATGGAATATTTTAAACTTTGCATGATTATAGAGAATAAAAAAAAGAAACATTTTTATGAAAAAATGGGGGTGACCGTCCTACTTTTTGAGTTATCTGCCCCTAAATTTTAGCACTTTCATGTCATATTTAAGGGCAGATAACTCAAAATAAATCTTACTGATACCTTATATTATTTCTTTTTAATGTTTGAAGTCATTATGCAAAATTTGAAAACAATTGATCTTATAGAAGTTCTGTTATGTTTAAAACTGTAAATATATTGCATTTTTTTAAAGGGGGAGATAGTTTGAGGAAACTTGATATATCGTCCATTGATAGCTAGAAGGGGCTATCAGCATATGTAAAAAGAAGGCTGGTAGCCCCTTCTGGCTTTCAATTGACGATATATTTGCATGAGTGATTATAGTAGAAAATATGTCGCATACAATTTGTACAATTTTTGAACATAGACAGAGAAGAAAGTACTGGACAATGATTCTGTGACCTTATGAGGTGTTGTTTGCCGTTATTTGAGTTCCTACAAGAACGTAAAACTTACCAACAGGGAGCCGGCATTCTAAAGGGACCATAATGTTTAAACATTTCTGCTGTTGTAATAACATGACAGAATAGTCGAAAGTAACAAGTCCACCAATTTTACTCACAGACAATAATACTTCAATACTTTGGGACGTATTTCCTCGTTCTTTTTGTGATGTTAAATGTTTTATTAGGGTGATCACCCTGCGACCGTCGTCCGTCGTGCGTCGTCAACAAGTTGTTTTAAACGACACTGCTGAAACTGCTGGACAGAATTTGATTAAACTTGGCAGGGATGATGCTTGGGTAAAGCTTCACAAAAGTTGCTAGAATAAACTTGATCCATGTAGAACTCTGGTTCCCATGGCAATGGAAAATAAAAAATATGAAAACCTTAAAGATCATCTCCTTCAAAACTACTGGCCAGATTTCAAAGTCTTTAAGTACAGATGTTCCTTGGGTAACACTCTATCAAGATCGATAAAATCGATCTGATCCGTTAATAAACATGGCTGTCATGGGCAGGGTTAATTTGCCTTATTTGTATATAGTGAAAAGAGACATGTTCTCCAAAACTGCAGGACAAATATTTTGGCACTGGACTGGTGTTCCTTGGGTAACTCTCTATAAAAGTTGCTAAAATAAACTTGATCCATGTAGAACTTTGGTTGTCATTGCATCCATATGAATATTATCACTTTTTTGTATAAATCTTCTTCTCTAAATATGTTTGTAAGAATTTAATTTCATTTAGCAAAAATGATCACATCATTACCCTCAACCAAAACTTTTCAAACAAATCTGATCTCTTGAAAATTCAGCTTCCTAGGGATTCTTTAGAAAATAAACTTACACAAACCTGATGGTAATGTTAATGACTATTATCTTGCAGTCAAGGCTGACATGGTATTGGACCACTATCTCCAATTATGACCTTTAAAGTATAAAAATGTCATATTTAACTTTGTTCACATTCTAGCATCCTCATTTATAAAGTAATCTTGATCAGATATATACATAATGTTAATAAACCAAGGTTTATTATGCCTTGTATGGGAGTTATGGTCCATAATACTTTAAGTTGCCTTTAGAGCAGCAGTGATACTCAGTATTTCTCGCTTTTTCTACAAGGTCAATATGGTGAACGAAAAGAAACATCTGCGTGCACGCCATACAGAAAAAGTTACATACAATCACACCTATAGAAATATTTCTTTAACATCCCTCTTTTGTATAATTATTTGTACTTATTTGCAATCCACTCAGGCATTATTTAATGTAAGCAACACAGACATGATATGCAATGTGTGTCCATAGGTAACACAAACGCATTTAGATTCTTATCAACGTCTTCTCAAAATGAATAAGACAAACTGGATCATCTTTGATGTTGAATATTAATGAGAAACCCAGATTCAGTTTTATTTCCCAGGATCGATAGATCGGGGCATATTGGTTTTGGTCTGTCTGTTTGTTTGTCTGTTTGTCACTAAACTTTAACCTTGATTATAACACGTAAGTCTTTCCACCTATAGCTTCCAAACTTCGTGCATGCAACTTGATGAGGTGTACCCGCTAGGTGACCTTGGCCTTCAGATGGCCTTGACCCTCCAGGTCTAAGGCCCAACCGGAGTATTGCGTTCATTTGAACTTAGCGATTTTTTTATTATTATGTATTAAAACTTATTATCGTAAATGACACAGAAAAAAGATAAGATCAGATTTCCAAGTAACTTCTGCAGTGTTTTTGAATTGAGGACAATTAGAACTTGCATCACCATTCCGGTAAGGGATAATGTTTCAGAGACAAAGATGAGTTTTGCCAATTAGGGGGTCATAATTATTTAACACTTATAGATAGATAATCTAGCGGGTTATTCTAACGATCATACGTGGTTTACATTTTTATTAACTTTAAAATGAACTTTTATTGGATGATTTATCTCTACATTCCGTAAGGGAAACTAAGTAGGCGCGAGAAAACATAATTTTGGTACATTTAAAACTAGCAATGTTAAAAGTGGAACAGAACTCGAAATTCAATACCAGTATTTCCTCCTTATGATAATATCAGAAAGACCTGTACATTTTTGTTGTTTTTTATCTAATATTTACTTTTGGTGTTTTTTATATATGAATTTGGTGAGGGGGTCATTTGCAATCAAAGGATACATACTATTTATCTAGGTATACTTAATCAGATGGTGTTTTGCAGAGCTACATGATATTTGCTATGATGACATCGGGTGCAGTCAGGTAGACAATGCATACTGTTCCTATGACGGCTTGTGTGTGTGTAATCCTGGATATAAGGAGATCACAAGGACATGTATGTCAAGAGGTAATTATTTTTCCTAAGTGGTATTAATATTCGCTGATTTCTTGCAGTTATTTACGACTTTGTTCCCATCTACCCATGAACACTTGTTTGATACTTAAACAAGGAAATTTTATGTCAAAGTAAATTAATGATTTTGCTTTGAAAACCAATCTACTTTAGAAATTACCAGGAGGAAAGGTGCACATGGATCTGTTATGAAGTTAACAAGAATATATCCAATTCATTCAATAACCTTGTGTTAATTTTAAGAAGGCAAGGTTTGGGCGGCCCATTTCGTAGAGGAGTTTGCTTTGCTTTAACTCCCGCTTAATGGGATAGGGACGTCTTCAACAGTTTCTGTTCAGTTTTGAATTTCTTTTATACCATATCTGAATCCTTTAAATCGTATTTTCGCTGCATTGGGTGAGCCACAGTGTTAAATCGTATCGATCAAATCTAGTACTCGTAATCGTTTGTATCTTCTAACTCAGTCTAGTATCAGTGTTTCATTGTGCTGCTCAGCCTTTGAAGTTGTCTCATTCTTGCTAAAATCCCGGTACATGTACAAGTAGCTCCGTCCAAATGAAAGTTAATGAAAGCAGATAAAAACAAAGTTTCCTTACATTTGAAATAGACGTTCTTACTGCAGCCGCTTTAAATTTTATTTGTTTCTTATACATTCTTTCACATGTGGCAAACTTGAAGCGACATCCTTTGTAAAAAAAAAAAGCATGGTTCAAGTTCGAAGTCAAATCTAAATATAAGGGAATACATAGCTCATTGTAAATTTTTTACCAAAGTAGACCAAGACGATCCTTTTTTCATTTATATTTAAAATTTACATAGATACATTTATACATTAACGTGTTTCGTTTTGTTACCCTTTAGAATTTGGCGACGGTTGCACTGTCGATATTGACTGTAGCCAGATAACCCATGGTGCGTGTAATAATTCAGAGTGCGGATGCGCGGCAGGATTTCAGGCTTCCGATAGTGAAACATGTGCAGCTAGAGGTAATTTATCTTCCTTTTTTCTCCGCCAATGTCCACAAAGGCGGAAGGATATAAAAACGCGACTCAGAGTTATGCATGATATAAATAGTAGCGATATTTTTAACCCATTGTCATTTGAAAATCGTTTTATTTGTATTCTGTTTATTACAAATTATATGATATACATATAGTTATACATCTTGATATCAATTTACATACATTGATAACATACCTCAAATTGATATAATTAGAGTATTGAAATCACCATTGATCAAAAACTTGATAATTTTTACTTACATTATCAAAGCAGCTGCATTCTTGTGCAAGAGTGACAATGTGTTTTAATACAGGAGTTTGTTCACTTGTTTGCTTGTTTAGACAACGAGAAATAAATGTGATTCTCTTCTCATTTAAGATCTTTATACATATGAGCTGCCCAAAACGAAATGTTTGTCATTATCAAGAAAATCAGAAAAATAAAACAAAATAGATATAAACTATGAGAGATAATAAAAGATCTGATGAAAACATTAGTCTAATAAATTTATATAATGAGGATTCCATAGTGGTTCAATACAAAACTCAATATATGTGACTGGTAAGCGATCGTCAATACCTTCATATTTCTTTAATGGGATATATATCTTTTATGTAAAATACTCAATAATGTAATGTATTCTGTTTCTCTTTTTCTAAAACATGTACACATAAACAGTTTATTTTACAGGTGCTATGTTGTTAAGTTTTTTTACAACAGTATACAATGATGACATGACACTAGAGTACCAGCGTATGGACTAATGCCTAATATATTCTCCTCCATATGCTAGGTCATTCTTGACTGTTTCATTGTAAGACCATACATTCATGAAAAGATAAAAATGGTAAAATATATGTAAACAAATTTAAAATAATGCACACTTCGTCATTATGAATATATGTCAATATAAATGCAGTTTTGAATGACAATTGCACGGAGGACATGGATTGTAGTCAAATCAACAACGCGGAGTGTAATCAGCAAAAGTGTGTATGTATGATAGATTATATGACGTCAGAGAACGCCTGCGTATTGAATGGTAAGCGGGCATTGCAACAAATATTTAGTATCAGAGAGTTAGAACAATATAAATATTTCTCATATTTGTTTTCGTATGCGTAAGAAAGACACTTTTCTATTAGCATATTATTTAAATGGCAACTTCCGTAATGATGCTGTTATCTTGTTCGTTACTCGCATATTGCGTAGATTAGTTGTGTCTATGATACTGTAATTTGCATTTGTTTTTATATTTTTCATTTTCCATTTAAGTCGAATTAAGAACATATATTTGTTTCATGTTTTTAAGCCTTTTCATTTTGTCACTTGATAGTCATTTTATTATTTCAAATGACTCTGAAAACGATTTAATGAAGTACTTTTGCGAGGGATAAATACATGCAGCAGTTTTGTCATTATAATCTGGTAATTGAAATTCTGTATTCAATACCAATACTACTTATGCGCTTCAATGTAGTGATTCGATCAAAGTCAAAATATCAACTAAATCGATCAATGCAGATAAAAGATATGAGTCGCAATCTAAGACAGAAATTATACCTCTCGAATATTATAATTTTATTCTATTTTTAACGTTTAGTTTTACAAATAGACAATGGAAATTTTGGCAGATCAGCTATGTACTGTAAACGTGATGATACTGTTTAACTCTCACAATTTCTGTTTGGCCACTCTCAAGCTGGTTCCTACATCTTAACCTACAGCCAATTCCTGCTGCTTCTTACGAGTACACTTGTCGGAAAAAGACTGATGTAAAGCGTAAGTATTATTTTATATGACTAAGACAATTTGAAAGTCTCACTGTACAACGGAGATAAATTGCAAGTATAACGGAGATAAATTGCAAGTATAACGGAGATAAATTGCAAGCATTACGGAGATTAATTTTAAAAATTACTAAGATAATTTTTTAACACTATTGTGTATAACGGAGATAAATTATTAAGTACCATTGTACATAACGGATGTAATTTATTAGTACTACTTTATAATGGAGATATTTTTTTTATTTCTGTATATAAACCAGAGATAGATATTAAATGACACTATATATATTCCAAAACAAAATTTCGGGCTTTGGTAAGAAAACTATGAATTCAATTTGTCAAAACAAAATTCAAAACTGACGAATCATAATTTCACACTAACATCTCAAATTAGAAAAGCAACTTTATATTTCATCATAAAATAATGAAATATAGAAATATATTTTTAAGTGAGTGTACATGCTTTGATAATTTCATTAATAATGTTTTTTGTCGTTTTTTCTTTTTTTTTTTTTTTTTTTGGGGGGGGGGGGGGGTTATTGGTATAGTTTCCAAAAGGTCCCGTGATGCCGTTTATGTTTGTGTGTAATTACTACCGAAGGAACCGGAATACAATAAATAAATGATAACTGTATTTTAATAATTTTATTTATTCCATTCTATCATTTTCCTTGCGGCACTTCTTTGGGATCAGCAGAGCATTTCACCTGAGGAAGTATTGAATAACTGAATTTACAATTTTCGTATCCATAGTTATTGCATTTAAGCGAGGGGGCCTTTCACTGCGAGACATTCGTGATTTTTAACATCTGTCATCAATGATTTCTTGCATCTACGCTACCCAGCAAATGCGACCGTTCCTCGCCCTTGCCATATCTTTAAGAAAATTGTTGACATACAAAAAGGTCCCTTAAAATTCGCCAACATCTTATAGACATCTAGTTGTGCATTAATTTTCCTTGTGAGACATCTGCTCGATAACGACTCTTTATCGGCAAAGTAGGTCTCTCCCTGATTCCGTTCCAGGATCGACTTAAGTATAATTCAGCACCAACTTCGACACGATATTGTTTGGACGTAACTTATGGCGACAATCAGCCGTTCAGGCGACACCAACCCGATGCGCAAATATTGGTGGATTCTGTCCCCAGGACTTAGTTGTGAAGAGGAAATCTGAGAAAATTTAAGGAAGAATTAACACAAATTAAACTCACTTGTTGACGGGAAAGCATGTGTATAAGCATATATACGTATTAGTGTGGGCTTTTAAATTGATGTTAAATATATGAGTACAGTTCCATACAGGTATTTGTGAAATACTAATAATTAGAAACACACTTGTTACTTAAAAGTCTGATACAAACAAACAAACAGGTGATAGAATATAATCTCAAATCCTAGTAATCACTCTTTTTCATAAAAATATACTTTAATGTTGTTTTGTTGCCAGTATGACATATGTGTTTGTTTTATACGAATATAGTGTAGAAGAAATGAATGGGAGTGATACAGGATTTTAAATTGATAATTTCTTTTTTATATACATCTATAGTTTCTAAAGATGTACAGTCAGTTACAATTGTGTATAATCTTATGAGGTGGACAGTCAGCTTCACATATGTATAGATCTATCAGATGGACTGTCAGCTTCACATATGTATTATCTATCAGATGGACTGTCAGCTTTACATATGTATTGATCTATCAGATGGACTGTCAGCTTCACATATGTATATATCTATCAGATGGATTGTCAGCTTCACATATGTATTGATCTATCAGATGGACTGTCAGCTTCACATATGTATATATCTATCAGATGGACTGTCAGCTTCACATATGTATTGATCTATCAGATGGACTGTCAGCTTTACATATGTATATATATCAGTGGACTGTAGCTTCACATATGTATTATCTATCAGATGGACTGTCAGCTTCACATATGTATTGATCTATCAGATGGACTGTCAGCTTCACATATGTATATATCTATCAGATGGACTGTCAGCTTCACATATGTATTGATCTATCAGATGGACTGTCAGCTTTACATATGTATTGATATATCAGATGGACTGTCAGCTTTACATATGTATTGATCTATCAGATGGACTGTCAGCTTCACATATGTATTGATCTATCAGAAGGACTGTCAGCTTCACATATGTATAATCTATCAGATGGTTGCCAGCTTCACATATGTATGATCTATCAGATGGATTGTCAGCTTCATATGTATATATCTATCAGATGGACTGTCAGCTTCACATATGTATTGACTATCAGATGGACTGTCAGCTTCACATATGTATATATCTATCAGATGGACTGTCAGCTTACATATGTATTATCTATCAGATGGACTGTCAGCTTACATATGTATATATCTATCAGAGGACTGTCAGCTTCACATATGTATAGATCTATCAGATGGATTGCCAGCTTCACATATGTATGATTATCAGATGGATGTCAGCTTCATATGTATATATCTACAGAAGGACTGTCAGCTTCACATATGTATTGATCTATCAGAAGGACAGTCAGCTTCACATATGTATATATCTATCAGATGGACTGTCAGCTTACATATGTATAATCTATCAGAGGACTGTCGCTTTACATATGTATATACTATCAGATGGACTGTCAGCTTACTAGTATTATCTATCAGAGGACTGTCAGCTTCACATATGTATGATCTATCAGATGGACGTCAGCTTCACATATGTATTATCTATCAGAAGGACGTCAGCTTCACATATGTATTATCTATCAGATGGACTGTCAGCTTTACATATGTATTATCTATCAGATGGACTGTCAGCTTTACATAGATATCTATCAGATGGACTGTCAGCTTCACATTGTATGGATACTATCAGATGGACTGTCAGCTTCACATATGTATTGATCTATCAGATGGATTGCCAGCTTACATATGTATAGATCTATCAGATGGACTGCAGCTTCACATATGTATATATCTATCAGATGGACTTCAGCTTCACATATGTATGATATCAATGGATGTCAGCTTCACATATGTATATATCTATCAGATGGACTGTCAGCTTCATATAATAATGTATATATGATTCTATCAGATGGACTGTCAGCTTCACATATGTATTGATCTATCAGATGGATGTCAGCTTACATATGTATGATCTATCAATGGATGCAGCTTACATATGTATGATCTATCAGATGGACTGTCAGCTTCACATAGTAGATCTATCAGATGGATGTCAGCTTCACATATGTATTATCTATCAGATGGATGTCAGCTTCACATATGTATGATCTATCAGATGGACTGTCAGCTTACATATGTATTGATCTATCAGATGGACTGTCAGCTTACATATGTATATCTATCAATGGACGTCAGCTTCACATATGTATGATCTATCAGATGGACTGTCAGCTTACATATGTATGAT
The DNA here is from genome assembly GCA_021229015.1 of Solen grandis. Lineage (NCBI taxonomy): Eukaryota > Metazoa > Mollusca > Bivalvia > Adapedonta > Solenidae > Solen > Solen grandis. The sequence continues at coordinate 64,785,740 of CM037779.1, read as the reverse complement.
CTATCAGATGACTGTCAGCTTTACATATGTATTGATCTATCAGATGGACTGTCAGCTTCACATATGTATGATCTATCAGATGGACGTCACTTCACATATGTATTATCTATCAGATGGACTGTCACTTTACATATGTATTGATCTATCAGAGGACTGTCAGCTTCACAATTATTGATCTATCAATGGATTGTCACTACATATGTATGATCTATCAATGGACTGTCAGCTTACATATGTATGATCTATCAGATGGAGTCAGCTTCACATATGTATAGATTATCAGATGGACTTCAGCTTACATATGTATATCTATCAGATGGACTGTCAGCTTCACATATGTATTGATCTATCAGATGGATGTCAGCTTCACATATGTATTATCTATCAGATGGACTGTCAGTCACTATGATGGTATTGATCTATCAGATGGACTGTCAGCTTCACATATGTATTGATCTATCAGATGGACTGTCAGCTTCACATATGTATATATCTATCAGATGGATGCAGCTTCACATATGTATTGATCTATCAGATGGACTGTCAGCTTCACATATGTATTGATCTATCAGATGGACTGTCAGCTTCACATATGTATTATCTATCAGATGGACTGTCAGCTTCACATATGTATTGATCTATCAGATGGACTGTCAGCTTTACATATGTATTGATCTATCAGATGGACTGTCAGCTTTACATATGTATTGATCTATCAGATGGACTGTCAGCTTCACATATGTATTGATCTATCAGATGGACTGTCAGCTTCACATATGTATTGATCTATCAGATGGACTGTCAGCTTCACATATGTATATATCTATCAGATGGACTGTCAGCTTCACATATGTATTGATCTATCAGATGGACTGTCAGCTTCACATATGTATGATCTATCAGATGGATTGCCCGCTTCACATATGTATTGATCTATCAGATGGATTGCCAGCTTCACATATGTAAATCTATCAGATGGTTCAGTTCACATATGTAAGATCTATCAGATGGACTGCAGCTTCACATATGTATTGATCTATCAGATGGATGTCAGCTTCACATATGTATATGATCTATCAGATGGACTGTCAGCTTCACATATGTATTATCTATCAGATGGATTGCAGCTTCACATATGTATGATCTATCAATGGATTGTCAGCTTCACATATGTATTGATCTATCAGATGGATTGTCAGCTTCACATATGTATAGATCTATCAGATGGATTGCCAGCTTCACATATGTATAGATCTATCAGATGGACTGTCAGCTTTACATATGTATTGATCTATCAGATGGACTGTCAGCTTCACATATGTATTGATCTATCAGATGGACTGTCAGCTTCACATATGTATTGATCTATCAGATGGATTGCCAGCTTCACATATGTATAGATCTATCAGATGGACTGTCAGCTTCACATATGTATTGATCTATCAGATGGACTGTCAGCTTCACATATGTATGATCTATCAGATGGACTGTCAGCTTCACATATGTATTGATCTATCAGATGGATTGCCAGCTTCACATATGTATTGATCTATCAGATGGACTGTCAGCTTCACATATGTATTGATCTATCAGATGGACTGTCAGCTTTACATATGTATATATCTATCAGATGGACTGTCAGCTTCACATATGTATTGATCTATCAGATGGACTGTCAGCTTCACATATGTATAGATCTATCAGATGGACTGTCAGCTTCACATATGTATTGATCTATCAGATGGATTGTCAGCTTCACATATGTATTGATCTATCAGATGGATTGTCAGCTTCACATATGTATATATCTATCAGATGGACTGTCAGCTTTACATATGTATTGATCTATCAGATGGACTGTCAGTTTCCTATATGTTTTATAAGTAAAGTTTTGTTGAATGATAGTGTTCGTACAATGATGAACTATTTGTTGTTGCAATCCTGACATTGTATTTTCATTGAGGCTTAAATGCTTCCTCACATATTTCTTCTATTTTGGTTTGTCATTTTTTCTCATTATGTCCGTATATGCGTACACTGCATTTATTCCCCCTCTGAAAATTTGGATCTAGTATAAGATATATCTTATTTATAAAAGGTTTGAAAACAAAATGATGTCAGACAGTCTTTTATATGCAAAACATGAAGAGCCCCCCACCCCCTCCAAAAAAAAATAATTAATAATTTTAGAATTCTTTAATTACACATATTTAATTTATATTTACATATGCAAATATAGTTCTAGTATAAAAGGAATACATATAAGCTACCCTTTAAAGAGTAAATCTTCTAAAAAGCATTGTATAAACACGATTTAAAGTAAATACTTTTTTATTTGCATTTTGTTAATTTTGGAAAAAGACCTGTCACTGTGAATATTATTCGTGCCTTTTTTTTTTTAAATAACCCTTACCCTAACCCGTGTCCACTCTGATTATTATTTGTAACTTAATAAATAAATGTTCTGTCCTTTCTTTGTTGTCTTTCACTGTATTATTTTCACAATGTCATCTGTCGCAAAAATGGTAGATAACTCTTGTTAACCGGCTGACGAACTTATACAATAATTACCGTTCGTGCTCTTGTAGATAGATTGGACAAAGTACTGAGTCTCTACAACAGAAGATATATATCCACGCGTTATAACTTTAAACACCAAGTAGCTCTTATCACAGATTGTTGAAAATTAAAGAAATTAGCGTGAACATCAAGAAAGTTTTATTATGAAGTTAACTGACAACTGGGTTTTACAACTATATGATATTTTGATTAAGCACTTGGTGTACTTACTACTTAAAAAATTATCTCACAACACATGAATTAGGAATAGCAATAAATAAACTCTCTCAATAAAATCTGGCAAATGTTTATTCTCATTGTTTCTTTCTGTTTAAACATAATTACAAACGCGGTGATGCTCAAAAGCTTGAATGTGTACTTATGAATTACACAAAGTGCGATTGGTAATGTCAATCAACTTATTTTATGTTTACCTTTCTAAAATAATGTCAATAAGCCATGCCACAGCTTCAACAAATATCTATGTTGCATAATTATCTGCCTGTCTACTTATTTTTTCTGTTGTAATACTTTAGGTGGCTTTGGAGGCCTTGCCGACTCATCGAATTTAATGTTATATTAATAGAAGAAAATACTTTGTTCCATATGAAATACAATTTTCAGGACTTTATATGAAAACTAACAAGAAAACCCTGACAGCTCTTCGGTATACAGACCCTGGGTTTTAAACAATTTGAAAACTTACATTTGATCATAACAAGAGTCAGACACTTATCCTAAATTACTTAAATACTTCACAGGTATATAACATAAAATGTTGGCAAACTAGTTACACTGTTATTAAATTGAGCGAGCCAGTTATTGACATGTATTGTTAACATGTCACGTATTTTGTCATAGGAGTATGAAACTTTGTACTTGGATATGAACTATGTATTGAATTGCTTTATTATTGTTGTAATTATTTGCCTGATGTATGAGAAGTAAATGTGATACAAACTTAATATCCTTCTGTTTGTGTTAACATTCCACCAACAATTTTATAGTTATTTCAAGACCGGCTTACTGTTGCTGTGTAAGTGGTATATAAGATATGTCACAGTCTGGCTGCCAAGACAAAGAGCAACCAATTGTAGATTCAAGATTTTATTCATGTATTCCAGAAAGTCAGTCACCCATGCTTATTATAACAAACTATACAGGCAATCACAAATGCAAAATACAATGTGCTAACATAACTTGTGGAATTGTCTGCATACAGTATCCAAACGAATATAAAAAATGGCTCAAACTTTAAGAACGCTCACTCTGGCAAAATGCTTAAGCCATATATTCAACAAAACTATTTTACCCAGAAGATGCCATTAGGCTTCCAATAATTAAAATTTCAAATGAATTTAAAATGATTTCATTTTTTTTAATTGTATGCGGTAAAAAAAAAAAAAAAATAGTAATAAATCGTGATAAATCAACATTAAAATGTGACAGCACTGTAGCTATTATCTATTTTTGCAGTGTATATAGAAAGATTGAATGATCGATGCATATAGAAAGATTGAATGATCGACGAAAACAATATGTTTGAAACCTCCAGTACTTCCTCTTGCTTCACAATTGAGTGAGTCAATAACAAGTAGATGAGCAACCGTTATATATAAATAAAAAAATAATATTATTGTTGGAGACATACAACAAAATCTACCAGAAGATATTTACTGACTTGTACTGAAGGAAAGTGATAATGTAATTATTCAAGCAGGCTAGAAGAAGCTTTGTTAGAAAATTATAATTTGAACCTTCTTATGCGTTAAAGTTTTTATAATGTATGGTAAAATGGTTCACGAGACTCACTTGATTTATTTATTTTTATTATAAAACGTTTAAAAGACGAATATTCAGAGAAAGGCAGGAAAATAACAGTGATATTAATGTAATGACGAATAATAAAGCATTTAAAACTTTTTTGTCCTTTCTTATCTATTTCATTTTAAAACTTATTTAGATAACATTGTCTCAAGAAATCTTAGAATTGGGAATAGAAAGTTACATACATGCTCTCATAACATCGGAATACATACTGATAGATATGATAGACTTGAACATAGAAAGTTACATATATGCTCTCATAACATCGGAATACATACCGATAGATATGATATACTAGAACATAGAAAGTTACATATATGCTCTCATAACATCGGAATACATACTGATAGATATGATAGACTTGAACATAGAAAGTTACATATATGCTCTCATAACATCGGAATACATACTGATAGATAGACTAGAACATAGAAAGTTACATATATGCTCTCATAACATCGGAATACATACTGATAGATATGATAGACTTGAACATAGAAAGTTACATATATGCTCTCATAACATCGGAATACATACCGATAGATATGGTAGACTAGAACATAGATAGTTACATATATGCTCTCATAACATCGGAATACATACTGATAGATATACTAGAACATAGAAAGTTATATATATGCTCTCATAACATCGGAATACATACTGATAGATAGACTAGAACATAGAAAGTTAAATATATGCTCTCATAACATCGGAATACATACTGATAGATAGACTAGAACGGCACTGACGGCATTGTCAAATGTGCTAATAGAGGACGAATTGCTTTTCATGTTTATTTCCAAACCATATGCCCAGTTAAGACAAACACATATCATTTGTTATTATAGAGATAGACCTAATATATTATCACTTGTCCATCTGATTAATATGAAAATATATGTTAGAAGCGTTTAATGTTAGATATTCTTTTTTAAGAAATAGTACATTTAATAATTTTGCTTATATATTTAAAAGTATATTACTAATGACAATTTGCTTTTTGTCCAACGCAATTGCTTTCCAGTCAAAATTTCATCAAATTAATTATTGTCTATTCTTTTCTTTTCTTCTTCACTCTTTGCTGCTGGGGTTGGTATCCGCTAATATTTACGTATCGGGTCAATGACAACAGAAAGACTGCATGTCGTCACCAGTTACCATTGTCCAAACAATTTCTAGTCGATGTTGGCTGATAGGCGGAGTATTAACACTATTTGCTTGAATATATGCTTAAGTCTGTCCCGGAATGAAATACGGGACCGAATAATGGAAGAGGGGCAGCAACTGAGGAATGGCTGGCACGGACATTTAATGCATAATGTCTATTCTTTTAAGGGCCTTCCTAAATGTGGACAGTGAGGGCGAGGAGCAGCTGGCACTTTTTGTGTAGTGTAGAGATAATTTTTTCCAGTCAAATATGTCTCTGCATCGCTCCGGAGGCAAAGCAAAGGACCCTGGATACACAGGTTGTAGATTCGGTTATTTCAAGACTTCCTCTAGGGAAATACATCTGTCGAAATGAAATTAATAGAAGGACTTAAACATCATTGTGGAAATACATTTTTCATTCTCATTTATATACCTTATTTCTGAATTCCTTCTGTTGAAATGTCTTTTGATTTTAATCCTTTTAGTCTTATAATTTGAATAAAAAAATAACATTTTACCGTGGCATTATATATAGTTTCCAAATGAAAGGGATATTTTAGACGTGACATTAAATCCAACAAATAAAAAACTATATACTGAAGATACCAACTTAGAACCTTGAATGAAACAGAACACACAATTTTATCAACTTAATCAATATGATTCATACATTTGTACCTAAGTTTGTCAAACTATTAACATGTAAAAAAAAGAACATGTTTCTACCGAACGACAGGGAAAATGTATTGTGTATATATGCGTAAACGTCCAAATGATATGTACAATTCGTTTGCTATTAATGTATCAAATATTAAGCTTTGAATCTTGTTCTTGATGTTAATATTGGGTTTCTGCTCAGAGATTTGAAATATTTTCAATAATATATAAGCAGACAATTCCTCTTCCATTCTCATCATCACTTTTTACATTATTTTCATCATTACCATCATCATCTGCATAAATATGCAAAGTGATTTCTATTAAGAACTTAAGGCTTGTTTTATTTTGTTTGTTTGTTGTTATATTTTCTTTTATCACCATTGTACATACCATTGATGTTTTATTTCATAAGACCTCGTGTAAAAAAGTTATACTTACAATGTGTGTAAACTTACTGAGCTACCTTCTATAAATAAGATTATTATTATTATTATTATTATTATTATTATCTGTTTAATATATTAAGACATTAATTTATTTTTGTATTTAGTGACAATTTATGCGTTTTACAAATTGATACCTTCTACGCAGTTATATATAAAAAAGCAGATAATATATATCCATACATTTACAATTTATCTCCTTTATAACACAGTAATACTTACAGTTCATCTACGTTACAAACAATGATACCTATAGTTTATCTCCATTTTAAATACAGTGGTATATGTATATGTTCTTACCTCGTATCATAAGTTACACTTGCTAATATTACAATTTATCTCCGTAACACAGTGATACTGTATATAACTAGCAGTTAACTCACGTAACACAGTGATACTGTATATAACTAGCAGTTAACTCACGTAACACAGTGATACTGTATATAACAAACTAACTGTAATACTCACGCTTTACATCATTCTTTTTCCGACGAGTGCACTTAGAAGAAGCAGCAGGGACAGGCTGCATGACGACATGTAGGATCCATCTAGAGAGTGGCCAAACAGAAGTTGTGAAAGTTAAGCATCATCATCATAACACGTGACTTGTGCACATGTATATAGATTGTATGCCACACTTAAATTAGCCAACATTTGAACATCTCGAATTTGTGATGCAGATAAACATTTTGCCCAGCTTTCATTAAGAATGAATTTTAATGTGTGTTGTTGTTGTTTTTTTACTTTAAAAATTCACAAACGATTGTTGACGATGACACAAGACGGGTGACAGACAAGGACTGGTCATGATAGATTACCCTGAACACATGTGTACAATCATGTGTCTGCAGTTTAGATTACGGTCTTTTCTCGTGAGGTCAGAATTGGGAAACATCGCCTTTGTCCGTTTTTCATTTGACTTAAATGCAAGCAAATGCAAATAATAACACTAACCCTAACAAAGGAGTACTACTGTGTCTGATCTCTCTCTCTCTCTCTGTCTCACAAACACATATTTTCTTCTCTCTCTGACACACACACACACACACACATGTACTCTCTTTTTCTCTCAAAACGTTTTTACAATACCGGATTACCATTCACTACACAGGCATTTACTGACGTCATGTAACCGGTCATACATGCACACTTTTGGTGGGCACACACTGCGTTGTTGATTTGACTACAGTCCAAGTCTTCCTTGCAAATGTCTTCCAACACTGCAAATACATGAACACATAAATTTAATGAGTAACCTAAGATATGCTGTAGGCAGAGATATAAAGTTGACATTAGTAAATGCGGTGAATCTCTCCGACCTATGTCAACGGGGTCTTCAACGAAAGGGTCACTCCTGTAATATATATATATATAGTTAGAATAAGTGAGAGACCCCTTTGATCATTGTATAACGTTGTTACAACTTGCAATAACAAATTTTGTATGTATACGTACATGAATCTGTTTTAGATATATATTTTGTGTGTCAAAAGTATCGCAGTTTATATCAAGCATTATGCTCGGTCACATGTGTTGATATCCTCCAACGCTCATGGGTGAGAGAGAAGGTTAAGTAAGGTACCTCTAGCTGCACACGTCTCATTTCCGGAAAACTTGAACCCAGCAGCGCATCCGCACTCCGTATTATTACACGTACTATGAGTTATCTGGCTACAGTCACTATCAACGGTACAGGCATCGCCAAATTCTAAAAGGTAACAAAATGAAAAACGTAAATTTATTTATGACTAAAATATTAGAATGTATACCACCTTGTCATCCAATTATAAAACGGGTTGTCTTTTTCTACCTTGATCAAGAATTACGAAGGAGCTATGTATCTCCGTTTATGAAAGTTTTACTTCAAACTTGACTCTTGCGGCTCTTTTATTGAAGATGTCGTTATATGTGAATGAGTGTACAAAGTACAAGCAGGCTTTATTGGGGCTTTAGAAAGATTATCACACGCCATAATTCAAATGCACGGAAGCTTTGTGTTCATCTATTTTCATTCATGAGTTTCGTGTCTCAACATATATTGCTTTAAAGGTTTTTATTATCAAACCTGAATACGTTTAATCGCTAATAAGATTTTGGATGATTTCTCTAATAACAATATCAATGACACTGACAATTTAAAGGATCCAGACAAAATCCCGGGAGTTAGTGCCATCGAAAGTTAAGGTTACCGCTTAGGCGCTAACCTTGACCGTCTACAAGTAGATACAATAGTTTGGTGATACTTTGGTAAGTAAAAGTTTCGGCATGGAGCATTTTAACCAGAATAAAGTTTTAGAAGCAGTGACTTGGCAAGAATAAATACAAAGCATTTTAGATTATTTGAGACAAATGCTTTCTTGAATTTAAATCATGATATTGTTTCTTTGATATTTCATCGTTAAGGTTTGATTCTTTCCTTGGTCGTGAATGTTGCGTATTTGCAATCATTTTAAACATGTGTAAACTCCATTTTCATCATATCTACACATATGTCATGATCGGCGGTTTCCATGTGGTTGATTACGAAATACTAACAAGAGGGCCAAGATGGCCCTTGATCGCTCACCTGAGAAAAAAGATTGCTAAAAAAATGAAGATGCTAGAGTGTAATCAAAGTGAAATCTGGCATTTTTTTATATTTAAAGGGGCATAACGCGTGACCTTATAAACAGATCTCAGCTTTAATCGAACTCAATCGAGACCTTATGATCATAAGCATTGCCATAAAGTTTGAAGATGATTGCTCAAAAGATGCAGATGCTAGAGTGTAAACAAAGTGAAATCTTGCATTTTTTAATATTAAAAGGGGCATAACTCCTGACCTAATTGACGGATCGCAGCCATAATCGAACTCAATCGAGACATTATGGTCATAAACATTGTCTTAAAGTTTGAAGATGATTGCTTTAGAAATAAAAGTGATAGAGTGTCAACACTAAAAATTGTTGACGCCGCACGACGCACGACGGACGCTCACGGGATCAATGTTTTCAAAAACTGAAAGCCAGAAAATAAAAATATTCTAATTAAATTTCAACCAGACGTACAGACACATTTAAAGAGAATATTTTTTGTTAATTTTATAATTTTCTTGTCATATACTAAAGCTTGTTGCGGTAGAAAGGAAGTTTAGAATTGGTCAGACATTACTGAAGAAAGAAATGCGTAGGGTAATCAGTACATATATTAATTTACACTGTAATTACATGAAAGCAAAGAGAAATATTAAATTTCTTGTATAAAACAGTTTATAAATTATGATGACTATCAACGTTCCTTGTCATAAGATTGTGCTGATTCTGTATTCGCGGATCACACATTGACTGTATATGTGAAATTGAAATATACAAGTGCTGTACTGGGAACAAAATCGTGGATATGGCTGTCAACTCCTACTCAGGAAAAAGAATTACCTCTTGATACACATGTCTCGGAGCTCTCCTTGTATCCAGGCATACACACACAAGTGCTGTCATAGGAACACCAGGCATTGTCTATCAGACTGCAGTGAATGTCACTTAAACAACTGTCATTTAGCTCTGCAAAACAACATCTTTGTCAGTACAACAAAACACAATGTTGCGCTTTAAATATCTTTCAATTAATTGACGATTTTGGGAATTATTGAACACAGAAAGATAGACAGACAAACAAACAGATTCACAATATACCTATTTTGATACACTTTCTAGGTACGCCGTGTGGACGGAATCCCGCAGCACACAGACATGTTTCATCCTTACAGACCATGCTGTCTTGGTCCGTACAATCTTCAGCCGTTGTGCAGATGTTGCTCTCTGGAAAATAGAACTACGTAAAAAATACAAACTGATATCCACAATTTCTCTGGAAATCTATAAATGTTACGAGTAACAAGCACACAACACATGTGTATTTTTGCCAGAAAGTTGGTATAAATTTTATTAATTTACTTTCATCCCTGTAATGTCTGCATTTTGACATTGGCTGCCATGTTTACATTTCTAAGAAATGAGTAGTAATATGATGTAAGTTAAAGTTTCATTGAAAGATGTTGATGTGTACTCATTTTCAGTATAATGGAGTACAACAAATCGTAATTGCAAATATTAAGGCATGTTAAACTAAGTATTGAATGCTTCCCAGAACTACTTTTTGTCACATGAACATATATGAGTGTGTGCTTTGTTAGACGTCTCTCATTGAAGATCTGTAATGTCCTTAATTAATGTGTTTTAAATTTTGAGTTGTCCTTTGATATCCTACTTAAAATAAATATTAAATAAATCAGTGGTAACCCGCTGAAACGTCCTTAAAGACAAAAGCTAAATATATTTTATAAAAAGGTTTCAGATTTTCTTCCTCTTACTTATTAATAAAAATTGTGTAGCATAGAAAAAATGCATTTTCAGAGGAATAAAAGATATTTTGGGAATTATTTCAAAATCATTATTATGTCCGTGCAGCTGGAATTCTAACGGCCTGATAGCTTTTCAATCAAAATATTTGCTCAAATTAAAGATTATATTCTGCATACTTATAGATACAAAATTTTGATTAGTTAAAGATAAAATACCAATCCCGTGTTTATGGGGTGGAAAGTGGACCTTGGTGTCAAGAAGGTGACGTACTACACGCCTTAACGATGTGACCAGGTTCTCGTACACATCCTGTGGTCGCCACGCTGAACACGTGGGGTTTAAGGTAACCTCAACGATGTGACCAGGTTTGATTCTCGTACACATCCTGTGGTCGCCACCCTGAACACGTGGGGTTTAAGGTAACCTCCAACAATAATAACTACATTGCTTCTGAAAGAAATTAATATAAGTTGCGATAATATGTTTAGCAACCGATTAAAATTGGGTTTCCACTACCTTTAACGGTACACATATCGGACATATTCTTAAATTCGTCGGAGCACACACAGAAGGCGGGGTCGGCCGACGTGTCGCACGCTCCACCACTGTCCCCATCTGCCTGGCAGTCCATGTCCTTCGTGCATGCGCCTACAGAAGATATACTTACTGGTTGATCGATTGATTAACTGATTGACTGATATATAAAATGTTAATAACCATACTAAATTATGGAACTTGGTTCACAATTTACAGCATTTTGTTGTTGAATAAATATGAAAAAAAAATCCTATATCAAACGCCATTTACTTGATACATGATCATAGACTACTATAATACCTATGTAACTTTTTTTTTCTTTCTTAATCTGATCATAAATAATTTTCAGAGTGAAAAATAGAAATATATAAATTGACCCAGCTGCGATTCGAGCCTAAACATCTCAATTCCAAAGCAGTGTGACAGTAAGTTTGGCCTTTTTATGGGAAGTCCTCCAGAACCTAATCCATATAAACAAGGCACATTATGTAAATGTGGACTCACCTTGGATAAGGTTAGGTTCCCCAAATATGATGGCCATATACAGAATCAGCGGTACTGCCATTGTCTGAAAGTGAAAGTCAAAGAGAGAGCGAAGGGTTTACCCTGCAACATTGAATACATGTACCGTGGCAAAAGTTGAATCGTGTTCCAGATGTTGCCCATTCCTTCTCTAAGAAAGTCGTAGTTTATAGCTTTACAGAAAGTAATGCATAGATATTGCGAAGTGTCATAATACAAAACATGCTACACAGCGCATTTAACTTATTGTATTATCATTTGCTGTTGTCGTCGTTGTTGTTATGAAAGGAACATCGATATATCATAGTAAAACATGTTAATGAATTAACGAGATGAAATTAAAGACATCTTTTTAATGGATCACTTCGTTGACTTTTTAACAAATAGTATGGTTAATGATGTTGCATCTGTCTTCAACTTCACGGTCAACCCTTTGTAAGACCAATATTTTATGACTTCACGAAGGGGTCTCCTTACCATGGACACATTGACCGTGATATGGGTTTCTAGGAACACTTAAAATGACATTAAACAATTTCCATTTACCGTGTATCACATGTTTATATAAAGTACTAATATATATTATGGTAATTTTTATTTCGTAATAGCGAATTTTCAGTTAAAAACATTTATAATGAGGATCGAGGCAACGGTACCAGTGCAACCAACAAAACATTCGTAGATCAATGGCCGTATTTAAGTAACTTCAGCTTTTTTTTTCGTATATAAATAAAAAATCAGTTTCTTTTGATAGATAGTATTTCTGTTTACTGATTGAAAACTTTGATTTAAAATGTATGTTACGATGGATATGTGTTCCCTGCATTGTGTAAATGAGCTTTTTGTTTTGAAAATGAAATGTTGAAGAAGCAATATGATTTTCTTTTTCAAACTTATTACAGTAAATAGATATCTTAACATGTTTCGGGAATGTGGCCCAAAATCAATGTCTTTAATACGAGCAGGTCCATCAGAATTTGATGTTAATATAATAAAAAGTCTGAACCTGTCGTACATCTCTGTTGTTTTACGATTAGACGTGAAAATATTTGTTTTTTTTACCAAAAAAAATTTCTCTAAAAAACTAGACAAAACCATGGATAAATGCGTATTTACGAACAAAGTGAATATATCAAATATATCAATGTATGAAACATAAGTATGATTGAAATAAATGTCAATATGAAACCTGTGTCTATATGAAATGTGTGCACATGTGAAATAAGAGTTTATGAAATATGTGAATATATGTATGTATGAAAAATATGTATACATACATGTTTAATAAAAAACGAACTATGAAATATCCTAGCAACGGTATTAAAACACAAAAATGGTATCTTTATGGTCTCTTCATTTGCATTTTAAAAAATAACAGAATTTCTCGGTTATTTTCACGTCTACTCGTAAAACAACAGAGATATATGAATATATGAAATGTATGTATAAAAGAAACATATGTACATATGAAATATGTGTAGATACGAATATAAAAATGAAATGTATGTTTATATAAAATATTTTAATATATGAAATGAATGTATAAATGAAACATATGTATATATGAAATTTGTACATATATGATATATATGTTTGTATGTATGAATAAAAAATTTTTTAAATTGTGTATTTTGAAATGTATATGCATAAAATATGTTTATATGAGATAAGTGTATATAAGAAAAAGTATGTTTGTATGTAAAAATTAAAGTGTGTTTATACGAAATATGTCTTAATATGAAATACATGTACGAGTGTTAATACGAAAAAATGTTAATGAATAAAAATATGATTACTTTAAAAAATGATATGTTAAGTATGCGTTTATACGTAATATGTGTATATAAAATATATGTATATATTAAATATTTGTATAAAAGGTACGAACTGTACAATTATAAATTTTAAATGCAAGGAGAGGGAAAAACAAACATACAATTATTAATTCAAGTATAGTCAACATTCATAAAATTGCGTACATCAGTATGATAGCGAAATGCGTATCTAAAGAAGAAGATGGACTCACCATGCTGGACGTTAATCTGTGTCTCTCTCCCGTTGAAGCTGAGAAGGAGACTACAGCTACTACTGAAGTCGATGACGCTGGAACAAAGACGTCGTCTTGTATGGAAGGGGACGTTATAGACTATCGATAATAACGCACAGTTATGTTATGCTAAAAGCAATCAGAACCGCAGCTTCTTTCAAGTATTTGAACTTTCTATAATTCCATTATAATGTTATTGTTCACATACAAAATTCTAGAATACTTACCGTGTCAGTATGAGACGGTACGTGGAAATGGGTTATTAAGACGTACTATTGCCAACACAGTATTTGTAACAACAAAATCTCGAACAAAAATGTTAGGGAAGCAGTGAGTAGGATTATGCTGATTTTGTTTTAGGATATTGTTGGTCTGACGTCATGATAATGGTGATCTAGTCTCGGGATAATGATTATTTTTATACGAGGACAATGGTGATCAGGTCTCGGGATAATGATTATTTTTATACGAGGATAATGGTGATCAGGTCTCGGGATAATGATTATTTTTATACGAGGACAATGGTGATCTGGTCTCGGGATAATGATTATTCATATACGAGGACATTGGTGATCAGGTCTCGGGATAATGATTATTTTTATACGAGGATAATGGTGATCAGGTCTCGGGATAATGATTATTTTTATACGAGGACAATGGTGATCTGGTCTCGGGATAATGATTATTTTTATACGAGGATAATGGTGATCTGGTCTCGGGATAATGATTATCTTTATACGAGGGTTATGGTGATCAGGTCTTGGGATAATGATTATTTTTATTCGAGGGTAATGGTGATCTGGTCTTGGGATAATGATTATCTTTATACGAGGGTAATGGTGATCAGGTCTTGGGATAATGATTATTTTTAATTGAGGGTAATGGTGATCTGGTCTCGGGATAATGATTATTTTTATTCGAGGGTAATGGTGATCTGGTCTCGGGATAATGATTATTTTTATTCGAGGGTAATGGTGATCAGGTCTTGGGATAATGATTATTTTTATTCGAGGGTAATGGTGATCTGGTCTCGGGATAATGATTATTTTTATTCGAGGGTAATGGTGATCTGGTCTCGGGATAATGATTATTTTTATTCGAGGGTAATGGTGATCTGGTCTCGGGATAATGATTATTTTTATTCGAGGGTAATGGTGATCAGGTCTCGGGATAATGATTATTTTTATTCGAGGGTAATGGTGATCTGGTCTCGGGATAATGATTATTTTTATTCGAGGGTAATGGTGATCTGGTCTCGGGATAATGATTATTTTTATTCGAGGGTAATGGTGATCTGGTCTCGGGATAATGATTATTTTTATTCGAGGGTAATGGTGATCAGGTCTCGGGATAATGATTATTTTTATTCGAGGGTAATGGTGATCAGGTCTCGGGATAATGATTATTTTTATTCGAGGGTAATGGTGATCTGGTCTCGGGATAATGATTATTTTTATTCGAGGGTAATGGTGATCAGGTCTCGGGATAATGATTATTTTTATTCGAGGGTAATGGTGATCTGGTCTCGGGATAATGATTATTTTTATTCGAGGGTAATGGTGATCAGGTCTCGGGATAATGATTATTTTTATACGAGGATAATGGTGATCAGGTCTTGGGATAATGATTATCTTTATACGAGAATAATGGTGATCTGTCTCGGGTTATATTATGGTCTTTTTAGGGATATTGTTAGTCTGTTGGCAGGATAATGTTTGTCTGGCATATTAATGGTCTGGTTTAAGGATATGGGTTGTCTAGTGTCAGGATGTGTGTTGATCTGGTGTCAGGAAAATGTTGGGCTGATGTTTGTTTAATAATTCAAAGTCAAGCCTTTGCAATATTTAATCTACCGTGTGAAACCTATTTACCACACATTAGGTTAAGTGAGATTTTTATTTAGACCAAAGGGAAACAGTGATACGCCCGGCCGTGTATGTTACTGTGTGATAATGTTAACGAATTACAATGATGTATGCATACGCTAAACTAATCTGAAAAACAAAAGTTTGAGTCTAAGAGAAAGACAAACACTTGGTGGGGGTGGGGGTTAGAATCTTCATCAAAGCGCACGCGAATACATCTACACAAGACTATGAATTACGATCAAAAACACTTTTATATTTTATCAAGTAGAAAATATCTCATTGCGTGATAAGAAACCCTGCCAATTTTATATAACAAAAGTAGATCAGCGACATTATTTAGATGAATAATTTTGAATATTTCAGGTATTTATGTATTCGTCAAAATTCATAAAAATCCATATGATTTACTGTGATGTACACCTATTCTTGACCATTGCAGGTAAAATGCCGCTGAATATGTGTTAAAGAAATTTTGTAGGTATATTATTATATTCGCGATCAGAATGTCAACAAAATTAACCATATCTTCGAATTAATAAATGAAAATAACCCCAGCACACAAACACGCGAAAATAATGACTAATCTATCGAACAACGAGGGTCGTAAAAATACAATTTCAAGATGGATGACTGGTCAGAGTAGACAGAAGTACAAGGGAAACATTAATAAACACGCTAATTACTGACAAATCATGTAGGTGCAATGTAGTCACGTGTAGTGATATCACCTGTTGTTCTGATGGGCGGGTTAGAGATGTCAATATGTCATCGAACATACCGATCACTGGCAACAGTCTATCTTATGTCGTGAGATATAGGACTTTTGTCGTTATTATAATTGAAGGTATGTATCATTTTTATTTTGATAATATTCTTTTTATGTTTTAATTTATTTTAATTTTGTGGTTTGTCTAATTTAAACAAACCGTAAGTTCGTTCCTATACTACGTCGCCAACATGTGAACATGTCCGGCCTATACTCAGATAAGACGCGACTGAAGTGTGTAAAGCGTGCGTGCACGGAAAATTTATAACGACGATCTCTCCTTCAAATACATCAAATCTAGCTCTCACTGTAGGTATTCGGATTAAAATGAAAATATGTATTAAACTAACTTTTCCTGTGGAAAAAAAACATGGAAGATCATATCTATTAATCAAAAACAGGAAAAATCACATACATTTAATACAAAATTTCTAAAAGCTTATTGAGATTTTCTACTTTTTTTTTGTTATCATTGCTTCTAATGCATCGGGGATTTCGGTGATCTACGACTGGACAAAGTTTCAGTTTTGTTAAAGTCCATATTCCAAAGTTGGGTTATGAAATTCCCGATGCATTTAATGCTTATAGCATTATATAATTAAAAACAGTATAATTGTTGATTAAATGTTGTCTACCTGAATTAAGTATATCTAGAACGTTTTAGGTGGAGATTGTTTGTGGTGACATATTAATCTGTTTAATAAATTGTTAGTTTATTGGATTTAACGTCCACCGTCATTTGGAGAGGACAGATATAGTGCTGCCACACTGCAGTATCACGCCGTAGACATGTGGCATGATACCACACCCAGTCACTACATGACACACTCAGTATCACCGTAGCGTGCTGATCCAACAGACTTATATGCCTGACAGCGGATACAAATTATCCCATATAACAATTATGCTGAGCGATAAATTCCATATAAAAAATCAAAATATGAACGAAAACTAATACAGAGCAGTGTCGGGTATTTCTGGATATTGGCTTATCTCGTATACTGTTGCATTTCACCACTAAATTGTAAAGATATTCATATTTTAAGTGCATGCCAATGTACCTTGGACCTCCCTTCCGTCTTTTGATATTTACAAACCGTGTACATTTAAACCTTGGAAGCAAGGATGTGTATGTTAAGCTAAATCCTGTTACATGGTGTGGTAAGAGAGGTGCTTAGAATTAATATTTTCTGTCACGAGTAAATGTATCGATATCTTTGTGTGGAATAGATAGAAATTGGGACAAGATAAGGTTGAAATTTGTCATATTTTTTTTTCAAACCTAGGGAAGGCCATGTTACTGATATACAAAGATATCCGAAAGACCCGACTGAAAATTACTTACGTCAGCTCTACCGGATACCTGTGCAAATTAGATATATGTTCAGCATAAATATATTGACAAAATATAACAGATAGATTTCAGATGATAATAAAATGGAAAAAATATACATCAACTCTTATTTCCATTGAGATATGTATACCTAGTATTGTCTGACATAGGAAGTAACTATATAACAAATATAAAAGTACATGTGATTATGACGATCTTCCTCTCTCTCTCTCTCTCTCTCTCTCTCTCTATCTGTATGTATATATACAGAGAGAGAGAGATGGAGAGAGAGAGAGAATTTATATGCATTAAAAATAATATTTTATAAATTAAACTAGTTAAATATAAAAAAAAATCAAAAGAAAGTAATTAAACAAGTAACTGGTGTTGTATGCAACACATAAAGTCCCCTACCGGCTCCACCTTGACTCAATATGGTAATCAATCCCATTTTTTGCCATATTTTCACTATTTCCGTTACCATAGCAACCACAATTTTAGTCGAAGAACAAAAATAAAACGACGTGCATAATCTACACATTGGCATCTAGTCATAAACCAAGTTTCATCAAGTTAGCTTGCTTAGTTATTAAGTTATCGCGGGATCCAGATTTGAGCGGACAGACAGATGGACGGACGGACGGACAGACGGAGGGCAAACCTATAGTCCCCTCCGGTGTGAACACCGGTAGGGGACTAATATTGCAATTGTATTGCTGATTTTAACTTGTGTATTCAGATGTGTATTTTATATTTATAAGAATATACTGTTGTAAATCCAATTAATATATCAACCATTTAATCCAATGTCTTAAACGTTTTATTATTTTTTTTAACTTTATTGTTTTATAAATTATAAATATTTAGAATGAGTCGACATCTCAAGGCCAAAACATTCGACGTAACAACTTTGCCATATTGTATGCCTGTACATAATCATGTTTGTGCACAAGTATTTTGCCTTAACTTTGTCTTTATATAGAACTGTTAATTCTTAGTTTTGTAATAACAAAATTCTTTTAAGTACAATTAATGTTTAGTAAAGATTAATTGAGGGGTCTGGTTCTAAAGTGAACCAACCAACAATATAAAAAGGGAAGGTTAGTTCACTATAGCACCAGACACCTAGGTTAAGACGTTCACAGGTATCCGAGAATATCCTCCACTGTCCGAAAATACCGAACACTACTTCGGTAACTAGTTCCGGCCTTTTACGAAATTATGAAAACCAGCAGTTACAATCAGCACATAAACCAACTTAAGAAGGGTACCAGCATAGGACTGAACTAAAAACAATCCTATTTTCTGGGGCCACCGTGGCCGAGCGGTTACAGTCGTGGACTACAAATCTCTCAGCCCCTCACCGCTGTGGGTTCGAATCCCGGTAGGGACTTCGGATTTTTCATGTGAGGAAGCCTTCCAGCTGGCTTGCGGTAGGTCGGTGGTTCTACCCAGGTACCTCTGTGTACTCGGGGTCTTCCTCCACCTGTAAGTCGCTATATGATTGAAATACTATCGCAGCGACGGTAAACCCCAATACAACAACAACAACAACAACAATCCTATTTTCTCAAAACACATGAACTTAACCTTCACTAAGCTTTAGGTATCCGGGAATACCCGAAAACACACTACTTGAATTTATTTACAACAAGGAATTGATAAGGATAGTTCATATATTTCAGAATGAACCTAACGTACACGGAATCTACGCAGGATGACGTTATTTTGCCGGACGCCACTGACGGCCAACTCACCGTCATCAAGACGCTCTCAATCACAGTGTCAATACTGGGCACTACGGCCAACAGTTTAACGATCGCCGCCATTTTGCGAGCCAAACTATACCGCCAGTCGTTCTATGTCAAACTGCTCAACCTGTCTATCCTGAACTGGATCCACTGTGGTATATGCCTGCCTCTAATGGCGCTCCAAGCTTCTGGCGGACTGTGGACACACAACACGTGGTTTTGCAATATATTTTCTTACCTCCTCTTTAGTAACCTGGGGACGGAACTATGGGGGTATGTCTGTATCACTTTGAATAGATACTTCAGCGTTGTGCACCGACGAATATACAAAGCATTGTGTGAAAGGACGTCTTCCACTGTTTGTCAGTGGGTAATCACGTGGCTTATATACCCGATAGTTCTAGCTCCGCCATTGTTCGGGATCTGGGGTCGGTACGAGTACGCGCCAGCGAAGCTCGTGTGTCATCCATTCCTCGGCCCAGACTGTGACGGCTACTGTATGTTCGTCTTCCTGCTGGCACTGCTCTCCACCCTGCCCGTGATTGTCTTCTGCTACTCCATGATCGTGTACGTGTACGTGAAAACCCAGTGGAAACTCCGGAAGTTCCGACAATCCTCCACGTCGTCCAATCAGAGCACAGTTGCTCTTAGAGACAGCAGCTGTCATCATAGATTATTAAAAAGCGAAATCAAAATGGCGTTCACAATTTTAGCGGTAATATTGGTGTTCGGCAGTTGTCGTCTGCCATTTTTGATTCTCTACATTTATGACCCCGCCATGGTTAAAATCGACCCAATGATCCACACTCTGTTGATCTATATGGGGACGAACTCTAACTGGATCAATCCAATCATATACGCCTTCACCACAAAACAGATCCGGGCATCTCTGAAGGATATCTACTACTCGTGCCGCACGTGCTGAACCAAAGTTCGATGGAGGACAGTCTGTGGAAAGTTGGACAAATCATAACCCATATGACGTCACAGTTAAGGACAGTCAAAAATAGAACAAAATGTTGAGACAAATCTGTTTCTACATGTAGCACTATATTTTGACTGCTTGCGTTTCTAAACTGTCCGTAACCTCTTGGATACAAAGGGAGTAACTATCGATTTGCAACAATATGCCGGCATTAAAGTCGCGTATAGCTGTGTATTTTAACATACCAAATGAAATGTTCAACATGTGGTCATTTTCAGTATTGTTTTCTGTGACATGGGCTGAAAGCAAATACTATCTTTCAAGAGAAATCTCTAAATCATTAATGTCATTTTGAGATCAGATCTCTCTCCTTCATCTTTCTATTCCTACTCGATCACTGACAGGAACACAATCCACAAAACAAAATAAACATATTCATAATGATGTTAAGAGATGGATTTGTATTGAAATATGCAAAACTCATTCATTCTTTTTTGTCTATATGATATTAACGTTGTATTGTTTTACACAATAAACTTGTATCTCATCGTCTTGATGATTTCCTGGAATAGAGTTTTATTTCAAATGAGGTCACAACGACGATGAACTCCATGAAAAACTTTTTTTTTCATTATTTTCTAGGGTGCTGATCATTTAACAATGTGTGTGTGTGTGCTCATCTTCTAGATCAGTGATAAGACTGTCTGTCACTTCATTGTTTCCTGTGTCATCTTCTAGATCAGTGATAGGATGTTTTTACTTTTGTTTCTTGTGTTATCTTCTAGATCAGTGATAGGACTGTTTGTCACTTCATTGTTTCCTGTGTTATCTTCTAGGTCAGTGATAGGACTGTTTGTCACTTCATTGTTTCCTGTGTTATCTTCTAGATCAGTGATAAGACTGTTTGTCACTTCATTGTTTCCAGTGTTATCTTCTAGATCTGTGATAAGACTGTTTGTCACTTCATTGTTTCCTGTGTTATCTTCTAGATCTGTGATAAGACTGTTTGTCACTTCATTGTTTCCTGTGTTATCTTCTAGATCAGTGATAAGACTGTTTGTCACTTCATTGTTTCCTGTGTTATCTTCTAGATCAGTGATAGGACTGTTTGTCACTTCATTGTTTCCTGTGTTATCTTCTAGATCAGTGATAGGACTGTTTGTCACTTCATTGTTTCCTGTGTTATCTTCTAGATCAGTGATAGGACTGTTTGTCACTTCATTGTTTCCTGTGTTATCTTCTAGATCTGTGATAGGACTGTTTGTCACTTCATTGTTTCCTGTGTTATCTTCTAGATCTGTGATAAGACTGTTTGTCACTTCATTGTTTCCTGTGTTATCTTCTAGATCTGTGATAGGACTGTCTGTCACTTCATTGTTTCCTGTGTCATCTTCTAGATCAGTGATAGGACTGTTTGTCACTTCATTGTTTCCTGTGTTATCCACATCATGTTCTCCTCATTTAAACAAACTTTGTCAAGGTATACTTTCAGAGTAATTTCTGAAAGTGTGTCCGATGTACATTATTTGATGACATTTTACCATCAAAATAGTTTTCATCCCATGTAAAGTCAGTCACAAACATACCCTAACCACTATGCCATGTACTATATTTGTGTTAATGTCTTATCTATATGCATGAATAATTTTCAACATTCTTTACGGTAAAAATAAAATGTTTTTGTCAGCCAAAACTATCAAAATAGTTGAATCAGTTAAGGTTACAAGATTATGATCCTGGGCCTGTTTCAGTAAACATATACATTCCAGTCGATTTCCACCAACAATTCTTAGGGCTAAGTTAAACTTAAATACATAAGGGCGAATTTTATTAGTCCCATTTTACCAACAAAAATACCCTAATGTTCATTTCTTTACAATTTTTGTTAGTTATTAAGATAATGATTCATTTCAGCTTAGTATTGTACATGAATATTTTATAAAATAGCAATGGTGGAATGTATAGCTGTAATTAAAGAATGTGTATCTGTATTTAAGTGTAACTTTGTGCTAAGTATTGTTGGTGGAATGTGTATCTGTATTTAAGTGTAACTTTGTGCTAAGTATTGTTGGTGGAATGTGTATCTGTATTTAAGTATAACTTTGTGCTAAGTATTGTTGATGGAATTGGAGCCAGGTTTATCTTAGTTGCATATTGCTCTGTATTTCTTTACACAAAGGTGAATTATTTCATTGTTTTACACAAGTGTATCAATTTACTGTGAAAAAGAAAATACAAGAACAATTTATCCCTGTGGAATAAAATGTACAATAGTGGATTATTTTTGTACAAAGTTAGAGAAGCAAGCCATAGATGCTGATGATGTGAACGTTTGACTCTTTGACATTCTATTATTTACTACAGAAAGCTGATATCAGAATCACCATGACTAGCAAACCAAAATATGACAGACTTATAGTTTACCTGAATCTGAACATAAAATGCATTTCTGAAAATCATTGATTGCTTTTTCCAAAATATTGAACATATCCAAAATATGTTTAGGGAAAATATGCATGTTTAGGGAAATTTCGAAAATAACTAGACATCAAATACCAGTAGGTAGATGCAACAATTAATTTGTAAATGGCTAAAGACTGGAATGTCTATCAGTTGGTCTTGTTTATAAGCTGATTAACGAGGAGGTACAAGTACAATTGTTTTTACAAATATCAATTGACTGATTTTATAACAAAATACAATTTACATTATTTATTCAGAATATAAAACAGATATGGTATACACTGCACAAGTAGTAATAATAATTCTTCCAAAGCTTTGCTATCATGTCATTCTTCCTTATCTCTCATTTAATCTCTCCCTCTGTCTTTCTCTCCCTGTCTTTCTCTCCCTCTGTCTTTCTCTCTATCTTTCAGCATCTTGTCATATTCCTCTACACACAATTACTATTGACTGTAGGAAAGCAACTTTCTTTATAAAAAGCTAAAACAATAACCATATACAAGTATTTTATTTGTAATGACTGGGAAGCAAGTTTTTAATCTTATCCCTCTAATCACTTCCTGGATTGGCCTAGTACTGGAGAAGTCTTGAGAGGTTGTCTGGGGATCAAACTCACTACCCCTGGATTTGTTGCCCTGGAGACTACCAGTGAACTACAGGGACAAGCGTATGTCTTTATGTAGTACAATTTGATATAATTTCACCACATTAAAAGTTTTGTTCCATACACCTGATCACATTATTGCAGCCGAAGGATCTTTGTGTCTTAAAGATCAAATTTCTTGTGAAACTTCATATTTATTGCTTTAAGTGGATCCTAATTTATATTCTATAATCTTGCTGTATAAACTACATGAAATTATAGACATGTTCTCAAAGAAATTAGAGATTTTTTTTTAAAAGAAAATGAAACAAGAGCCCGAGGGCTCTAATCCGCTTACCTGAGTAAAGATAAAATGTCCCACCATAAAGTTACAAAAGATAGGTTAAAGATCAAGGTAACAAGGTGTTATTTTTAATGGTTGAAAAATTATCTAAATGTACAAAGCAATTCCTTTTTGTTGATATGTGACGTACATGTTAAGATGAGTAATTGTCCACAGTATCATTCAGATCTGATAAACAGTTGCTAATATTAGCCTATGTTGAAGAAAGTAACCCCCTGGGCGGGGCCAATTTTGACCCCAGGGCCATGATTTGAACAAACTTGGTAGAGATCCACTAGACAATGTTTACATGCCAATATCTAGCTCTAGGCCATATGGTTTCAGAGAAGAAGATTTTTCTAGATATATTCCTATATTAGCCTATGTTAAAGAAAGTGACCCCCAGGGCGGGGCCAATTTTGACCCCAGGGCCATGATTTGAACAATCTTGGTAGAGATCCACTAGACAATGCTTCATGCCATATATCTTAGCTCTAGGCCATATGGTTTCGGAGAAGAAGATTTTTCTAAGTTTTCCCTATATAAGCCTATGTAAATAAAGTGACCACCGGGGCGGGGCCATTTTTGACCCCAGGGCCATGATTTGAACAATCTTGGTTTGAACAATCTTGGTAGAGATCCACTAGACAATGCTTCATGCCAAATATCTTAGCTCTAGGCCATACGGTTTCGGAGAAGAAGATTTTTCTAAGCTTTCCCTATATAAGCCTATGTAAATAAAGTGACCACCAGGGCGGGGCCAATTTTGACCCCAGGGCCATAATTTGAACAAACTTGGTAGAGGACCATAAGATGATGCTACAAACCAAATATCAAAGCTCTGTGCCTTTTGGTTTCGGAGAACAAGATTTTTAAAGATTGCATTTTTTTTGGTCTATTTTTAGCTCCTGTGACCTAGTTATTCAACAGACTGGAACCATTTGAACAAACTTGAAAGAGGGTCACCCAAGGGTCATTTGTGTAAAGTTTTATTGAAATCTGCCCAGTAGCTTAGGAGGAGAAGTCGTTTAAATTAAAAAGTTGACGATGCACAACGCACGACGGACCATCACATAAAAAAAAAAATAATAATCACAAATAAGTACTTCTTTTGTAGCATAATTTAAACTGCAAATGTTTTGTTGTTTACTCAATAGTTACCTTGTAGTGATTACAAGGTTTAGAGTACAAATGAAAAAGAAAGTATTAAATAAATTTGAAAACAAAGAAATCATTATTCATATACAATTATTTATTTGAAAAAAAAGGACATATTATATTATTGTAAAAGGGTGATGATTTTATGTTTTATGCAAAGTATTCTTTTCACATTGTTTCAAATGAACCCCCTCCTGTATAGGCAAGCTCAATACAGACTCCTAGGTAACCATACATCACTGACAGAAAAAGATCATTCACTTGAAACAAGTGTCTGTACACCACTGATTAGTATCTGTTACTCTCATAATGTGAATGTAATGTTTTAACAACATCTCTAATTG
Organism: Solen grandis; assembly: GCA_021229015.1. Taxonomy (NCBI): domain Eukaryota; kingdom Metazoa; phylum Mollusca; class Bivalvia; order Adapedonta; family Solenidae; genus Solen; species Solen grandis. The sequence goes on along the minus strand of CM037779.1, from coordinate 64,760,119 downwards.
AAGTATACATGTAGTGATAACGAAGTTGTAACTGATGACGCTGATGATTTACATAATGAAAATGATGATGCTGGTGATTTAGATAATGACAATGATGATGTTGGTGATTTAGATAATGACAATGATGATGCTGATGATTTAGATAATGACAATGATGATGCTGGTGATTTAGATAATGACAATGATGATGCTGGTGATTTAGATAATGACAATGATGATAATAATGTTAATATAGATAAAAATAATAATGATAATGACATTGATAATGATGATGCAGATGATATGAATAAAATGGCAATGATGATTATGATGATGATGATGATAAAGGATTCCATACCACAAGTACAACAACTCTTTAGATACTGACTTTGCTCAATACTTCAATATCTTCAAATACACTTAGGATCCTGGCATAAGTAAACAGCTATACATCAGAGGTGAAGGAGCCATATCCAAAGGTCTCCGAGGGCAACTGTCTCCCTGGAAACTTCTCTGTCCATCACATCCTATCTTATCATCCAACTTGACAATACCAGTTGCACTCTATAACCCCAGATGGCCATGATCTGGTCTTTTTCCCATAATGCACATTTAGGTCAACCTCACAGTATACCTCACTAATTATCCACTACTGTTGCCATGGTAACTAAGCCTGCATAGCAGCCCCCTCTTTCTTTGCCTCCAAGGTCAGTCCTGACCCTGAGAATCCAGATGCTCCCTGAAACACACAACAGATGGGTCTTACATCTAAAGAGAACTACCTGACAGCAATCTCAATAACTTTTATATGATTTTGACCCTGGAAAAAAAGGTCATAAGAAATGTCAAGGTCAAAGTTCTGCAAATCAATATCTGTTGTTTTTTCGACCTGAGTAAAGGTACCAAAGGTCAATGTTGTTGTTTAAGGTTGTTAAGTGACATGGGGTCATATGTGTGAGAAACAGAAGATAAAAACATCCATTAATGATTCTAATAATAATTTTGCATGTACGTGTAAAAACAAACACAACAATTTTAGAGAAATTTCACATGATTAACAATTAACTCTCATAACGTTGATGAAAATTAAAGAGATGTAAAGAACTGATATCACACTGTAAAGAACTGATATCACACTGTAAAGAGTTTATATCACACTGTAAAGAGCTGATATCACACTGTAAAGAGTTTATATCACACTGTAAAGACTGATATCACACTGTAAAGAACTGATATCACACTGTAAAGAGCTGATATCACACTGTAAAGAACTGATATCACACTGTAAAGAACTGATATTACACTGTAAAGAACTGATATTACACTGTAAAGAGCTGATATCACACTGTTTCTGGCACAGTCAGGTCAAACTCATTCATATTTTCAAGACGCATCACCATGATGAGAGTTTATATGAGAACAAATTTCATTAACAGGAGACAACATTTCCCATGTAGACATGTGACTACTTGTACAGATAACCTGAACTTAACAATCACCTGAACTAACAGCCTCCAGGTCTAATTAGAAACCTGAACTAAGCATCCACCTGAACTAAGTAGCCACCTGGGCTTAGCAGATTGGGTGACTGAACTAAACAGTCATCTGAGCTAAGCAAATTGGGTGACTGAACTAAACAGTCATCTGAGCTAAGCAAATTGGGTGACTGAACTAAACAGTCATCTGAGCTAAGTAAATTGGGTGACTGAACTAAACAGATTGGGTGACTGAACTAAACAGTCATCTGAGCTAAGCAAATTGGGTGA
>CM037779.1:64732144-64758274 GCA_021229015.1 Solen grandis | reverse complement strand
TATTAATTATTTATACGAAATTTCATATTATGCCAAACTTTTTTCACTTGTGGTTCATTTTCGTCGCATCATCGCCATGATCATGGTCACCAGTAGCAGCAGCCGAAGCAGTAGCAGCAGTAACAGCCATAGTTCTTAAAACAACAACCACGAAACAGTTTCGTGTGTATGCGATTGCAGTTCGCGGACGTGATCCTTGTCTAGGAAATACATATTTTCATTTTGGAGTGTTTTCATGCGTCCTGAAAGGGGCATAACCTACATTGAGCCGTTTTTTTTTTTTATCAGGTACGTAAAAACTGTATGAATGAACATAAGTATACCTTATGAAATGTTTACAGTCAACAAAAGGATTCTTTGGCAGAAACTTTCATGTTTTATATACATGTTACCTGTCTGCAGAAAAATCATTACGATTTAAGATAATGCCCCTTTAACCTTTTCCGTCATTACGGCTTTCCGCAACCTGCGGAAAACGTATAGGGTTTGTTATGTTTATTACGGCTTTCCGCAACCTGCGGAAAACGTATAGGGTTTGTTATGTTTATTATCATTATTATTATTCCTTTTTTTCCAACCAAATCTAAGAGTTAATTTCAGTATGTTGTCAGTGTCTAAGCAACATGAAAATTAAATTGCCTCGACAAAAAAGTTTTGTGTACGGTAGATAGGTGGTGAGGTACGGGTTTTAATAAGAACCGAATAACAATCCATATGTATAATTATTAATTTTATGGCTTTACTTTGATACAGAATTCAAATTGTCTTCATTTAGATGCGCGTTAAGCACAGTGCGTTAATGTCCTTCGTTGGAGGTGCAAATCAAATTGTCTTCATTTGAATGCGTGTTAAGCACAGTGCGTAAATGTCCTTCGTTGGAGGTGCAAATCAAATTGTCTTCATTTGAATGCGTGTTAAGCACAGTGCGTAAATGTCCTTCGTTGGAGGTGCAAATCAAATTGTCTTCATTTGAATGCGTGTTAAGCACAGTGCGTAAATGTCCTTCGTTGGAGGTGCAACTCGAATTGTCTCCATTTTGATGCGTGTTAAGCACAGTGCGTAAATGTCCTTCGTTGGAGATGCAACTCGGATTGTCTTCATTTGGATGCGTGTAAAGCACAGTGCGTAAATGTCCTTCGTTGGAGGTGCAACTCGAATTGTCTTCATTTGGACGTGTACCACACAAGTGTGATATGTCCTCACTTGGATGGGATTTTGCAAAAAGTATCTAATAGGTAATTTTGAAAAAAAATGTCATTCACGGAATAATACCCATATGACGATGTTTATTTGTTCATCTTAACGTAAACAATATATAACTAAAAAAGTCCTCTGTTGGAGGTGTGTCGACAAGTGCCCCCAGTTGGAGGTGCTTACCCGTATGTGTGTGTGTGTGTGTGTGTGTGGGGGGGTTATAAGGTTCAGATTCACGTCTTCGTAATAATTATAAAAATAACCTGTCGTGTAAATCCGGTTGCATGTTGCAACTGCACCGTCCGGATTTTCTTTAAGAAAACATGCAATCTAAATTGTACATTGTAAGTAATGACCTAGACAGAAAACAAGAGAATTAAAAACAAAGGGCTTGAGGAAGGTATCAGTGCTGACTCGAAAGAAACAAGTAAATTCATTGAATTGATATCCGCCGCCAAATAAAGCTAATCACTTGATTAAACTTGCAAAGATCATGACATTTTGCATGAATAATAAACCTTGTAATTTGAGTAGCAAATCAGATTGGTGTCACTAAAGAATACAGATTTAAAAGTAACAAAGGGCCATCATCACATCCGTATACTAAATCTCATTTTTAAAAGTTCTTACCAGTCAGTTTCTTAATAACACTTTGAATCGAAATTTTTCCTTTTTTGGAAAATCAAAATGCATATTTTCAAGTATCAAAGGGGAAAAACCAGTAAAACAGCAGTGAATATCAATGGCATTTTACATGCACCATTTTCTTATCAACATATATACTATTTCTAAGTTTCAACAAAAACTATCGGAATATTTTCAAGATGTGTCTCTAGAGGGATAAACAGACGGACACGTCCAAAGTAATATCCAATTCCGTTCGATTCGGCGGGTGATAATAAGATTCGGCTATGCAATTGATAATGATGTAGTTTTACGGGATTTCACACTATGTGATCATTACAGTTGTAGTATAGTAGAAATAAACGAAACACAAAAGAGATAACAACAGTAATAACGATGATGGTAGATAACCACATTTTCGCCTATGAGTTCACAATGATTATAAATGTATCTGTGCAAAAATACCTACAAATGGTCTTACATCTAGCGTTTTCTATATACAAATAATTCCTAACTAATAAATCTAAAGTTTCAACTCGACCTTGGCCGGGAATTGCAATATGTTATTATCGATATAGTAGCGATCTCGTTGCACGCAAAGTCATCACGTATAAAATTGCTGCCATTCCCTGGTTTTCGCATGCATTATCTGAGAAGGAAAATTATTCATTGCTGTATACATGACATATTCATGAACCAGGCCCAACTTATTTAAATACTTTTTCTGTCTAAAGCCATGTTTACAAAACAGAATACTTTTAACGTTCAACATATAGATATATTGTTTATTCTAATGTGATATAAATAGCATAATTCAATAAACAACACATTCATTGCAACATACGCATAATATTTAAGTATGGACCTAGACCTAGACAATAACCGTTACGCGTGTCGGAAATGACCCCTTTTTTCGAAACATGTCCTAAAAGTGTTAAAATAATTTAATCATGTTATATTCATTCCCAGTCACTTTTGATAATCAGTTAAGATTATTCAAATTAAGAATAGTTTATACGGATATTTTTCTTGGCTATAAACCATAATATATAATTACAACTCAATGTTGTACTAAGGTTGACATAGCCAATTCAAGACTACAACAGAAATGAAGTCGACAGAGTAAAACACACTGGAAACTTTCAAATTTTGACATATTGACCATAGCTTACCCTTTATCTGTGCATGATTCCATAAAACAATAATATTGTATCAGTTTTGTTTATTCTCAAACCTGATTTGATATGTTAACAAAAATAATTAGTCACTGTTGACAATGCAAACTTATTGATTTAATTAATTGAGACTATCATGGCTAGCTGTTCAAAATAAAACTTTGAATATAGGAATGTTATGAAACTATTTTTTATAGAATTGATTTAAATCGTGTAATCAGTCACCAAAGACTGAATAAAACATGTAGTCCCACCTGTAATGGTTGTTTAAATATTTGACTATTCGGATTATGAGTAATTATCATACCATATATATAACGTGCGATAAACCAGGGAGGATGTACTATTAACATTAATTATAATGTCGATTTTTTTTAATTTTCAATATTAGCGTGACACAAAAATAAAAACAAAGCTGATTGAACAAATGTCAAATGTAGTATTATCATTATCATCAATACGACAATGTGCCATATAAAAAAAAAAAAATTTTTTAAAATTAAAACCCCTTTAAAAACAAGGATAACACATAGGTAAAATAAGTTATACTGTTGTTGTTATTATTTTCGATTTCACCATACATTCTAATAATCTAGACAATCTCTCAAAAAGAACCTGAAATAGTTTGCAAGTATTACCTCGATTCGTTGTGAAACTCCGGGTCGCATTCGCCGATTATCGAAAAAGTCCCTCGGAGCTTGCCGAACACCGGTAGCCAGCTCAAATGATTCAAGACCATTGTACGGGGGACATTCCCTTATGATTTGTGACTATAGCTGAATCATCATTGATCAATCAAGGGACCATCCCCGGTGTGTAATAATTTGGCTTAAACATCAGGATTTATCCGGGGAAATTTGTATATTTCCACACCACCGAAACTTTTTTCCCAGTAGGACTAAGAAGTAGGTCAATATTTCAATGTTGGAGGCTGATTTTCCAATGTATTTCTTATCCTTTCTACTGCAGCTTTGAATTGTCAAGGTCAGACTGGGTATATAATGCGTTGTGATTATTATCTATCACCAAGATTAATTTATCAAAACTGAATAGAAACAAATTGCGTCGTATTGTGTGGATTAAGGTATTGCCTAAAGAGCAAACAACGGATATTCTAAACTCGCGCCTTGCTTTAATTGAAACGGTTTATTGAATAACCATTTTTTGAGTGAATCTCATTTGCAATTCGTTAGATTGTGTTCAGATTGCAACATTTGAACTTCAAATGTATGAATCATGTTTGTGTTTGAAAAAAAAACATGTACTGGTTATTATGTTTATCGATTGTGAAGATATGAATAAAGATTTATAATGCAACGTGCATATTTGAATAGACAAATACACAAAATTTTGTTTTATAAGAAAAGTGTAATCAACAGGACCGTTAGACCGTCAGTGAAATACTAGGAATTTGTCTGATTAAATTATCATATAGAGAAACAAAGGATAATTTTGAAAGGCGGAGGCATAATAGAGATGGTGTATTTTAGAATATGTACCAATATTTCACTTGGCTTGACAGTACTTTGGAGACTTGTTCATGGAAGTGGTGATAATATATGCTATGTTACAGAAAAACATCAACGAACCACGACTGTCGTCGATAACAGTCCTTGTATAGAAAGTATATTGACTGGCAAACTCTTGATCAATATGTGAGAGACTGCTGGAATAAGAAGGGCCATACCTGGGAGGGCTGGAGCCCCTGGATGGGACAAGCATTCTGGGGAGACTGCTGGAATAAGAAGGGCCATACCTGGGAGAGCTGGAGCCCCTGGATGGGACAAGCATTCTAGGGGGACTGCAGTGTACCGTGCGTGGTAGGGATTCAGAAAAGATGGGAATGAGCTTATGGTAAAAACCTGGGCCCTGGCTATCACTGTTGTTTCTTGAGATATAGATCGAGTACAAGGTCAAGCCAAAGGTGTAATGGTGGCGTATGGAATTCGACTCAAGAATGCATTTGTCCAAGAGGGCACTATAGAAAGTGTTGCCAGTGTGGTAAGTGCACAATTTATCAATGTATGTGTTTGCATATGGATACCAAATAGGTCTAATGTATACAAGCTGCGTTATGTAATTTACTATTCAGTAATATTATTTGATTTCACTTCATGTATAAATAGTTTTATTCATGGTTCCTTATCATTATTGTAGTGATGGTGTCTGTCTCTTCTTCAAAGTCGTTCAGCCATATAGTCACATTCAATTATAGGTTGAGAATGACCCGGAGTGTCGATGGGTTTCCGGGATGAACTATCGACCCATCGAAAGTCGACTTACATCTTTACACGCATTAAACCCACGATTCTTATTCATATTTAAGACAGGGTCTAGTTTTAGACATCATACCTTTACCACGGGTTGTTACAATTCCATATAGTCACATCTTTTTTATTTATGAAATTAATATTCTTTATAATTTAAATTATTGTAAAATAAACTCTCACATTGTTTCTGTCTATAGAGTCTGATATTCCTTTACGCAGCAACAATTTCATAGACGTAAGTCTAGATGTGACGATGACGCTGTCGCTACAACCTAGAGACGGCAATACCATTCAATATTCTCCTTTATTGAAATATTTAAGAAAATAGTCTTTGAAATTTCTCAAGTTTTATTGTCTTTCCCATCATTTTACTTCACAATCTGTGAACAATGTTCTCCTACACTTATTGATTAAATTACTGAAAACCTGTGTTCCTTTATTTGTGTAATGTAATGTTCCTCCGATATTTTAGAACTATACAGTAGTGAAAATAAATGTGTTTGTTATTAAGGTAAATAAGTCAATACCCACGTTTAAAAGTGCATGTTGAGTTTGAAAGAAGACATTTCAAGAAGTCACGATGGCAAGTTTTCCTCTTTAATTTACAGATCTGTTTTTTTACCCTTCCAACATACAAATATTAATATTATTGTGTTTAATCCCCAAATCGTTTTATGTACATCTTTCGCATAAGTCTCAAATGTGAAATACAGTAAAAATAAATAAAGAAAGAAATATCACACCATACTGATAAAACAAGTACCAAGTCTTCTATCCCGTGAAAATAGTTCAAGACACGATATTTTTGCCACGATTTTTCCTTTGCCGATGTAATTGGCGTTTCTATATAGAGAATTTATTAACACGTTCTTCATTGACTGTGCATAAATAACGTTGCATTTCCTGGATGTCAAGAAACTAATGGAGATGGCTTGTATATTAACATGATTTTTACATCTAAAATGACTTGAAACACTGCTATTTATACATAAATATCTTTGAGTCTGGGATATTAAAATATGCTAGTTTGTTAATTCGATTTATGCACGATCGACAATTTAGTCATAGATACAGTAATAAGACTGATGTAGTGTTTCTATCTTGTAATTACATATCAAAGGCAGAGGACATGATATCACACCCAATCACATTTTCCCGATACTAAACTGTCCCGGAACTAATCTATATTTAGTAGTTAAGTGCAAAGCAGAGAGCTACTAGTGCTATTTGTTCGACTTTTGTATGTCTAAGCTAGGGATCGAACTCGTGGCGTCCCGATCCCAAGAAGAAGGGTCTAACCAATAATGATTTTGCGTATTTAATATTTCAAGTTAATAACGAAATATGTCAGGTTCTACAGATCTATTTCATGTATTTGGCTATATCCGAAACCAATGTCACTTGTCTGCAGACAAATACATATTGGATTTATAAAATTATCGATAAAGGTCTTTTAGATAAACCCCGTTTCTGTTAATGATTGTCCTCTGTTCAATTACGTGTTTTTCATAAAAGATGTGTATGAATTATGACAGAGGTGGTGGTGAACAGCGGACTCGAGCGACAGAAGTAAAGAGGCTATCACATACACAAATAGGGTCAAACAAAATAAACAAATGTTTCAAGTCCTTTTCAAGCATGAATTAATCTGTTTGCATTTAACATAATAATCGGAATTGAAAGAATCTGATCTGACTCCGACTAACCGCATCAGTTTATTTTTTTTTTCATTTTGATAAATCGATCATATCTCATTTGATTATATGTGTTGACCTAAACTAAAGGCCTTATGTTTTGCCACCGCTGCAAGTGGCATATGCGATGTACATCCATTTTAGCTAAAAAGCTGCAATATAAAATTCATCGGGAATACCTACAAAGGATCAACCCTCTAGCGTGTTTTATATCCGAATTATTTCTCCGTAATAAATCAAAAGTTCACACTTACCCTTGGCCGGGAAGGGACAGACATACCAAATGACTAAATAGGATATGCAACTATATGACTGCAGATACGCTAAACATGTCATAAAATTCAATGGGTTCCTAAATAATCTCTTTTTGACAGACCATGTCTGATTGAATTGTCGAATGTCTTAGGCAATATAATGACTGAAACATTTATGTATATAATGAAAATAAATACGATATATAGATGACAATTATTACTTAAATTGATTAAACTATCTACCAACTTATTGTTAAGAAACTTTGATGTCATATACTATAGGACAGTAGTCCATATATGTTTTATTAACCGTGTAATGTGTTTATTAGACCCAGGGTTATTGCCCCCAGATTGTAAAACAAGTGCAACATATATGGCAACTTGTAAATGTACTCAATTTACTTTATTTTAAATTCCTACTCCATGAAAGGTTGCACATGTATAGGATGTGTATAACGTCTATTCCTCTCAAGAGTTACATATCTTAGTTTTCCTAAAATATAACTTAAATAGAGATGCATATCATATGTCTTTCACATGCTCACATTTAGCATATGCATACACATGTACGTGATTAATCCCAGCAAAGTTTTCTAATCGTTTTAATTGAATTTCGTATACTTTAGTAAAAAACTAAACCTCGAGGTACGACAAGTAAAATCTTTATCAATCAAACACATTTCTTAATTCATTCCAAAAGAACTGGTGATTCTGAAAGATGATGTTCACCAGAATTTTGATTGAGACTAAAAATATATATTTTTTGTTTTAAATTATGTTGATAAGTGGTTGTATAAGGAAATAGAATCAATACGCAATGTTCAACAATTCTAAATCATAGTTATTATTATGATACATAGATATGTTTCATTTATTATTTTGCCTAAGTGACTCGACAATTCAGACGGACATTGTCTGCTAAACATTAATTTTATTTTAAAACCATTGGAGTTTCATGATATGTTCAGTGTGCCTGCTGTCAGAACATTGAACATCATAGTATTTGATAAGGTGGTGTGTCTGACCCGTCACAGCTTAATGGAAAGGTTTGATTTATTTGTGAGAATGAAGTCTTATAAATGACAAGCTAGACGTTAGACCATTTGTATACTCATGTAAAATATTTGCACAAATACTTATATAATTAATTGTGATCTCCTGGACATACATGTGAATAACCAACATCACCACTATTATTATCATTGTTATCTCTACTGTGTTTCATAAACCCCTTTGCATTAATTAGAATACATGGACCATACTTCAGCTTTACTCTGGTGTTATCGTATGCAGCTCCTTGTTCTTAAGTACTGCCACGATGTGACTTCAAGTATAACTACATCATTAATGACTACATCGATAAATCTTATTATCCCCCGCCTAACTGAACGGGGGTATTGTCCGTCCGCCCGGAGCCATATTTTGGAACTGATTGCTTAGATTGAAATGAAGCTAAATGAATGCATGTGAAATGTCATCAAGATCCACACATGTATATATCATGAAAATAAAAGTAAAATTTGCAAATTAAATTGTCGGTATTTTTAGCGTGTGTGTGTGTGGGAGGGGGGGGGGTATATATAACGTCATCCCAAATATTCATATTGTCATTGTGTAAGTGACTAAATTCTATTTTAGAAAGAGACTATCTTTGATTAGAAAGCAGCATTCACCGACCCCAAATTTGATTTTTCATTTTTTTAGAAATGGTATCATCAGACTTTTCTTTGTAAGCATGCTCGAAGATGCATGATAATACAATGCACCCTGTTCCATGCATTTTGTATAGTAGACAGACGTAGATAAGAAAACACTGCTAGTATTACTCATGTGAATATTAAAAAATGATCAGAGCGAAACACAAATAAGTTATGATATTGACTGACTTACTGATTCAAATAAAGACTCAACTAGCAATTAAGGATTTAATGAACATTGCTAATGACAGTAAATTTGCTGGCTGGTTGATTTGAATGTATAAAGATTTTCAAATTATTTTGATGTAACCTTAATGAAGGATGTTAAACGAATTTTCTGCCTGAATTTAGCGTAAATTATAAGGGGAAATAACAATGTTGTATTCATAAAACAACATTGCAATTACACCATATGTACTTTGTCGTTTGGCTCGACTATATTTACAGATTGAAAAGAGAAATACAAAAACAAAAACGACGATCAAACAAATGCATTATCTTTTCTTATAAAGATATGTTTTTGCGTTAATTATCAACAAGCAAATTCATTTTCTGACAATTGTGAAGGGTTGCGAGACCCTGGAGTAAGTCATTGTGGTGGCTGCCGAAGTTAAGATCCTGCATGCGCGCGAAAAACTTATATGCAAAATTGATTGTTTTTCCTGAATGTAATTCACAATAATATCTTTGTTGCATGATTTTCTTATATTAGACATATTAACAATTTTACGAGTGTACTATATTTTCAAATGATACATTTCATTAAATGATCCTTTGAATAAATAGCAGAAAAAATCATCGTCATATAGGGCAGTCGAATTCCTATATATAATAATTGCATGTGTTTTTCTGTAAAATTTCATCGCATCGTTTCCCGTTCTAAAAGATAAAAGAACAAGTACAGTAACTAGTATAAAGCATGATCCTAATGACAGTTACGTTCAGTTAAACGTAGGTTTTTAATGGTATCAAATAAATTTGAGAAGAAATAAGTAAATCATTCTTAGTATCTTTATTAAAAATAATGAAGATGGTGTGGTTCAGAGGTACATTAAAATATTTGGATGTAGAGTTTGCAAGCTAAAATATTGCTTTTGTGAAAGTTTTATTCTCTTGATTAGTCCAATTGTCAGGCAAGTATTCACAGTTGTGATTTGATGTCAGTTGAGTACTCAAATAACTAAATTTCTGTCACTGAAATATGAAACAAGGCAAACAAATAAAGCAAACTTATTTGGAACTTTTAAGAAGTATAACCAGAAGTTGTAGGACTATATTCCTGATTAACAGAAACACCAACAGGTAAAGGTTAATTTGCCCCCCAGGTGTAAACGTCAGATTTGCATGTTAATTACGAAAAAAGTGTATTTGAAACTTGAACCTCTGTCTGTTTGTTTGCTCTTTTTGTGTGCTTTCTTTTGCGTTTGTGTTTAACCATGTTTTCGGAAACAAATAAAACAACTGGATAGTAGACTGGCGAATGATTCACAATGACCATTTTACACCAGAAATGTGACATTATAATCTAATATGATAAAAGCTAGCTTTTATAAAAAGCCATACATCAGAAATTAGCGTTTCTAATCTGTTTTTACGTCATTTATTACATGTCTTGTATGTGTCGGTGTATATGTATGCACTTAGACCCGATCCAACCCGGCACTTTGTAAATTCCGTTTTCTCGAATAAAGTTTAATATTCATTTTAAATAAATATTGGATAGAATTTCTTTTTGAACATTAAAGGTTAAAAAATGAAATTTACGTAAATGTACTTATACAAAATCGCAGGTGCCACCAGTATATTCAAGAAAAAAGACATTGTAATGGAAGTTTACGGAAATGCCTCCGCCATTATCGGAAAGGCTCGCTGGTTATTATTCATGCATGCAGTACCGTATGTTCGCGGGCAAAGGGATACCGATACAAAAAGACTGAACATCATTCTGACAGCGACAAAAATTGAAGTTTTGTGTATATGGAAAAAAAGCCGGAAAAAATACATCGAAGCCTTATTGATAGTTTTAAGTTCATCTTACACTTTAAAACGTTTTGCCAGTGTCATAATTTTTGAAATCACAAAATAATCAAAGGGATTTCGTACATTCATGATTTTCTTTGTTTAGGTAATAGGTAATATCGAAGAAACACAACGAACTGGAACTCTGCATGGTCGACTTATGTAAGCAAACGAGCCTAATCGGTGTAAAACTGTCAGTCCCCAACTGCTAGATGCAAATGGGCGAGATGAACCTACAGTCTGAATGTTGTCACATTCATATTCGTTACTTTCTGAGCCATTACAAATGCCATAAAATTGTTTCCGTATATGTAAGGTTATTTCCATGTTCACTCGTCAGGTAAAAAATCTGCGTTTTTTTTTTAAGAATTTCGTTATATTCATTTATATTTTATCTTTTGACTGTTCTGAAAACATTAATGTTGTTCGCTATATTTCACACAATGTTTCATCATACAACTTACTCTCAAGATTGCAAGGAAATAAAATGTTGGACCAAATACATCTTCAATGGCTATACAAACCGTAACTATCCAGAAGTTTTGCGCCTGAAGCGTGCTCGATTTTTCCATTTTGCACAAGGAAATGTTTGTAATCAAAATTAAAGATTTATTTTTTTATTGTCCTATTCTAAATTCCCAATCACCATGAAAAAAACATATACTTGATGTAAATGTTAAATTGCAGTGGTGAGAATTAATATTCAAGAGGACGGCTGCGTACCGGTTGCAAGTTGCAAGCAGCACATTCACTGAGACACGCAAGTAAATCGGATTTATTTAAAAGTAGAATACGATATTTTCACTGCAAATACATGTACAAAATAAATACATTCATGACAATTCAAATGCAAATGAATATTTGTTAGTTGAATTTCAATATTGAGTTATTTTCTTTACAGATTGTCCGAGTCTTTAGCGTATATGTGTCCACCATAGTTAGCATTTTGCAGATGTTTCAAAGCACAGACCAAGTTGATGATGAATATATTCGGCCTAACATAAGAATGAAAAAGTCTGAAACGTTACTGATTATATTCAAGTTCGTTTCAGACCGCGAAACATGGACAAACGGAGTAGTATATTCTCGGACGTACAAACTGTTCTGTGATTAAATGACTTTTCAAAACGTTTTGCGTTTTGCCATTTTGTGAATTCAGATTATTCTGTGACAGTTTTGATTTGTTTATTTTATTATCTTTATGTTGTTAAATTGCATTTAATTACGGGGAAGTATGTCTTTCATGTTCAGATATTAGTTAACATTAAAAATCTAAACGAAATACGTTGACAAATGAACAAACAAGACGAAACCCCAACGGTGTCGGGTAAGAAATGGCGGTATGTATATTTCGGTTTCTTTATTCTAGAGGTAAAAGCCGGGGAGGCAGCAAATGTTTATTATATAGCAAGCTATATCCTGGCTTTATCGCATTCTCAACAAAACATGGACATATAATTAATCCTGACGGCCTGTAGTAAAACGTGGACAAGTAGATATGACAAACTTTGTAAAGCCTGATGAAATCATCTAAAATTATCATTTAAAAATAAACTTGCATACCATAGAAATGATCGCATTTTAATTAAACTAATTGCAGAAAAAATTGCAAAACTGATTTGTTGTTCTTTTCAGCCAGAAACTTCGACAGACAGCCATTGTTGGTTGTAAACAAATATTTTCTACTTTTGTTTTAACAAAATGCAATTACCATTTAAGTATAACTTGATTGATATAACTTAATATTGACTTTCTGAAAAAGTCCTGTTAGATTTGCAGAAAATATTCATTCTCACTTAGATGGGGATAAAATATTTACTAACCATTTGTTCAGTGTAGAAAATGTGTACTTTTATAACATTAAATTATTTTTTTCTTTGATAGATTAGGGGTCTGAATGGATGCCGTATATTTTAGAAATAAACAAATGATGACAATGTATCTGCATGATGGAGCTCGCTTCAGGAATTGTTTAAAACCCAGTGTAGAGTATCTTCTAAAATGTTTTAATAAACGAGAATGTAGACTAGCATTGACACCTCTAGACTGGAGCTACAGTGTCATTGTCTATGAATGTGTCGCTTTGTCATCAGGGGACATAAGACTCCATATACAGATACAAAACAATGTGAGCAATTCTTTACAACAATGTTGATTATGAATAATAATTATATTTATAAATCAGAAGTGCGATACTATATACTTCACTCCGGATCCTTTGCCATGAATTCAACTATCAGCCGCCAACTGGAAATCATTCATACTTCTAAAAAATCGTCAAACAATTATAAAGATACTTTCAAGAAAATAAAAAAAGGAAAACAATCGAAAAAGTTTTTTCTCAAATGAATGAATACCATTAAATATAATGAAGAAATAATTTTCCTTTGCTGAAAATGTGAACTTGTGCAATTTTATAAAGAACACTTATAAAATATTGATCATACTGCTGCAATTTATAGATATTTTATAGGGATAGGTATGATAATTTACATGTGTTCTATCTAAGCGTTTAGTGATATGTCACAAAATGCCTATTGATAAGAAAGTAATTCTATGCTAATCAAAGTGTACCGTTTAGTTCTACAAATTAACGGGATAATGTCCTGAAGAAATGTATCATTTTTTTATTAAAAAAGCTACTACGTTTTGTGAGTAAATCCTAGATACAACATATCAACAAATTGTATGCCTAATATTTCCCACAGATTTATATCAATCCTTACCGACACTCTGATTTAACTTCCTCAGTATCTAAAGAAACATTGTTTTATACTTCTGTACATATACTGTTCTTCTACTTTCCCTTTTTGCAGTATCCTGGTTGTTTTTCATACTTGGCATGAATTGAAGTATATCTACATCGATAAAAAGCATTATGTATGGATGTCAAATTACATTGCAAATTACTGTTCATGTATACATTATACCTGTTTGGTAGACCTATCCATATACAAAACAATACAATGAAAAATTGTATACGTACCACATTGACAACAGCTTCCAGAGCGATCTCTCTGACAAATGCACCCTGGGGTCGAATTCCAGTTTCCACCATTGCATCTTACACATGACCTTGTTCTCGTTCTATATCTCAAGACGCAGCAGTAATAACCAAGCGAAAATTGTGCATTGAACGACGTTTCTGTTCTTGTCTGAATCCCGGCTCCGCATAACACACTGCAGGTTCCCCATTCTGACCTAATCCAAGTGCCCCAACCCGCCCATGTATGGCCCTTCTGATGCCAGCATTCTCCCTCATACCGATCAAGTTCTTGGCAGTCAATATACTTTAAATAAAAGAATGGCATATGCTGATCACAGAAGTCCTGCATTTGATGACTTTCATGAACCGTACATCTGTCTTGACCACTTCCTTAAACAGCTGTCCAAAGAACTATTAAGCCAAGGGTTTTAAACGTACACACAATTGACCTTCTCCATGATGCCTCCACTTTACAAAGTTACCCTTGGTTTGTCTATAAGACAATTTAATCAATTTTATTGTGTCTTGTATCTAACTGGTATTCTATCGGCCCTGTTTATTACACTTTCCTTTTACAACAAAATGCTGCGTATATAAATATACAGACTGCATTATCAATCCTTAATTATATCTTTACACTCTATAAAAGTATCAATAAGGACATGCATATTGGTCAGACACAAAGATGAATCATTCAAAAAATATCCCGGGAACACCGTTTTAATTATAACAAGGCACGTGTTTAAATTGTCCGTTGTTTGTTTGTTTTTGATGCAAAACCTTAACACATACACATTCATGACAACGCATTATATTTTGGCCTTGACAACTCAAAGCGTCAGTACAAAGGACCAGAAATACATTTGAAAATCAGCCCCCAACTTTGACTCAATAATCTTAGGCCTAGGTCCCAGTGGGTCCAACTGGGAAAAAATATCGGCGATCTGGAAATAAATGAATTTCTCCCAATGTGTTTCGATGTTTTAGCCAAGATATCGGAGCAGTCCAATGAGAAATGACACTTATTACGCACCGAGGATGGTCCTTTGAACGTCCAACGATGCTTCGGCTATAGTTAAAAACCACAAAGAATCCCCCCAACAATTGTCTCGAAGCATAGGAGATAGCCATCATAGGGGGAATACATGTGCTTTGGGAAAGATTAGCAAGATTATAAGAATTTTATGGTGCCATCGAAAACAAAACAACTGCAAAAGCATAACTTATTTAACCTATGTATTGTCATTGGTTGTCAATATGGTTTTATTGGCATTGTATTAAAAGAAGATAATGATAATACATTGGTTGAATCAGCTTTTTTTATGTGTTTGTTGTTGTTGTTTTTTTCACACTATAGTAAGAAAGAAACAACACTGTGTCGGCATTATAAATTAATGTTTATAGTACACTCTCTTAGGTTTATCACACATTATATATAAGGTATGATACTTACTCATAATCAGAACAAATTGGCCCATAGTGTGACAACATTTTTATTCATCATTGTGTGGTTGATTCATTTTTTAATCAGGTTTCATTTCATGGACTTATATGTAGATGACCACCAACAAAATTATTATCAGTATTCCTACTTTTATTGATGCCTCTGCTGTGTTTCATTTACTCTTTTGTACAAATAAGGATATATGTACATTATAGTTGTGAAAAATATTGGCGGGCCAATTAGCGTCTGTGGAATTTCAGATTTTACCTTAAGTTAACATTTAATCTGTGTATTTTGTTAAAGACTTATTGACACATTTAAAGTTTTAATTAATTAGTATGTTTAAGACAATATTGTTTACAGATTGTATAATAAAAGTAAGGGAATAACAGAAACGTTTGAGAAATTTCAAAGATAATTTCCTTAAATGCTTTAATAAACGAGGGTGTAGAATGGCATTGAAGTCTCCCCTAAGCCGAGGCTGCAGAGTCATCGGTAGATCTAGATAATGACCTACTTCTCCTCTATCATCGAAAATAGTTCGGTCTTACGACTGAAACAAAACAAAGTATGTCTTATCATATTCCTGAAAAGAATATCAATACATTAAATGACCGTAAATAATAGAAAAGAGATTAATATGTTCATGTTTACAATAACCTTAATAGATCTATATTAATGATTATATTTATAATTTAGAAAATTTTTATAATATAAAAGTAAAACAAACAGTGCTAAATGTCACATTAATAGTACAAGATAATGAATACGAAACATTATCGATGTTAGAGTCCCGGAATTTTATGCGAGGAGGCTCTCAATTTGGAGTTCGTTAGGATAGTGGTGCTTCCTGGGTGCCACTCTACACCCGGGTCGTTTTCTACTTACAATTAAATGTCACTTTATGACTGAAATACTGTGTAGGAGAGAATCCACCACCACAATTACATATACATAAAGGAGTGAATACCTGTTAAACAATATAGTTTAACCTACAAAAGTAAAACAGAATTATGAAATACCTTTACTATGCTGAAAATGTGTAACTTGTGCAACTGCATACAGAACAATTGGAAAACATTGCATCCATAATATCAGATCATACTGGCAAGTGTACGTATTGATTTAAAGTTGTTGGCCAGGGATAGGTTTGATCATTTACACGTGTTACACGTGCCACGTTTTACACAGATCATTATTTTTTAACTAAAAATTTTACATTTTGTGATTAAATCCTTAATATAATTATAAGGAAATGTATGTCTGAATAGTTTCCCACAGTTTCATACGACATTCCGACTTTACATGCTCAGTATTCGAAAAAACATTGTATTATACTGTCATACATGTACTGTTTTTTTTCTATATTCTCTTAATGTAGTATCTTTTTCATACTTTACATTACTTGAACTATTAGCAAGACCTTTATTTACACATTTATATCTATATCGGAAATTTGAAGACATAAAGAAATCCGTCGCATGGGTTTAAGTGCCGAAACCCGAGTTTGCCGTTGAACAGAATGTTGATGTTTCAAGGGTTTAATATATATCGCCTGATTTATGGATAGTAAATAACAGTACTCAGCATGTACACATTAAATTAACTTATTTATTTTACGTCGATTGGGAAACAAGTTCTTACAATTTATACTAATCCCTCTCGACGGTTCCTGGGTTGGACCAGTACTTGCGCCTGGGAAGGTCATGAATAGATCTTGCCTCCAACGGGGTTCGAACCCACAACCTTCGGATCCGTAATCAGATACGTTACCATTGGACCACGGCGCCCTTATATATATATCCCTGTACAAATACATAGAATGATAGAGTGTACACTTACATTCTCCGACAAATGCATTCTTCGGTCGAATTCCACATCTCACCATTACACCTTCTACAAAATTTCATATAAGTTCTATATTTCCAGGCACCACATTGATTTTTGAGGTTTTCAGAATAAGCCCGTTCCCATCTTTTTTGAACCCCGCCGCCGCACGATACACTGCAGGCTCCCCAGTCTGCATGTTCCTCCCATGAGCTCCAGTCACCCCCGTTACAGATTCTTCCATAATATTCAAGTGTTGGGCAGTCAATAGAGATTAACATGTTATCATATTTGTTATATGGATGAAAGTAGCCATTCGATCCATGTTTTACGAAAAGATAGCAGGTTTCATTTACAAATCCTTGAACAGCTGGCCAAAGAACTATCAGGCCAATAGCAATACAGGTACATACTTTGAAATGGACCAGTTCCATGATTCCTCCACCTTACAAAGTTATCCTTGGTTTATCTACAAGACAATGTAATCAGACAATAATACAAGTATTTGACTGATATTCTAACAGTCTTATTTATAATTCCGTTTACAATAAAATACTGTCTATTCGTCTGTTCAAAGATACAAACTGCATTGTCAATCTTTAATTATAACTTTACACTTTATAACAAATATTAATCAGTAAATGTCCTTTGGTCAGACACAAGCATAAATCATACATTTCATGTTGAAAATAGACACAATCGAATGAATTGCAAATGTGATTCACTTTCAAAAATGTTATTAAAGTAACCTAGGGTCACCGTTTTAATTATAACAAGGCACTCCAAGCAATTTGTTTCTCTTAAGATTTGATAGATACAATCTAATGAATTGCAAATGTGATTCACTTAAAAAAGTGTTATTAAAGCAACATAGGGTCACCGTTTTAATTATAACAAGGCACACGAAGCAATTTTTTTCTCTTAATATTTGATAGATAAATCTTCGTAAAATAAATATAATATATTTATATAATTATATTCAGGTTTATCACACGTGATATATTTATATTGTATGTTAATTTCTCATGTTCCAAACAGACAAATCTTTTTCCAACCATTACAGGTGAAACACCATTCTTGATTCAGGTTTTGGTGATCGATTTTCTTTTTAATAAGTTTTATTCAAAATAGTTTCATAACATTCCAATATTCAAAATTTTATTTTGAACAGCTAGCCATGATATATAATATATATATATATATATATATATATATATATATATATATATATATATATATATTTTACTTTAAATCTGATTTGAGAAAACTTACACTTGAAATAATATCATTTATAAGGAATAATGCACAGATAAATGGTTGGCCAAGTTTATATTGTCAATGTTGACGCTCTGGTAACTTCCCTTCTATTTTAGCCTTGATATGTCAACGTCAACCATGGTAAAACAGTGGGTGATAATAAATTATATCCGAATAAAAAAATAAATTTGAATGAGTGTGCTCCTTATTCGCGTATGCATTACTATATAAGATTAAACGGTATATCCACATGTTATATGATAAAAGTAATCTGTTTTGTATACAGGACGGTATTTTTATCACTCTCTTAGAAATGAATGTATTTAAACGAGCTTGGTTCATGTATATGGAATGCGTATAGACATATTAAGTTTATAGTTTTTCTCTAAATTTTGTTTTGAAAATGCGATCACCTCATGGCAAGATACCATATCTGTTTAAAAAAAGTTCATTCTTTAAAATAAATAACACCAGAATTTGTTTCCCGGACAAAATAAATTAAGTTTCAACAGCACAGAAAATCAGAAGGTGAATTTAAATATTTAAATCGCCGTTTGTAATTACCTTGGGAGCAAATGTTATGGTGAATGTTATGATAAATTATTTTTTGTTTCTGTCCACAAAAAGATAACAAAAGTAAAAAATATTTGATCTGTTACACCCAAGCCGCAAGCCTTTTGGCTGTAGAAACATATGTTCGTATAGAAAAGTGTGCAACTCTTCTGCATTTCAAGCTACTACTCCAGGTAATTTTGATTTGAGGATGTGTAATTCCCTTGGATGCAAAGGTTATGATAAATCATGTTCACCTTATGTTAACAATTTTCCATTTCTTTTATAGTTGGCTGTGATCTGTGATCAACACTTTATGCAACGTTTTTATTCGAGAATTAATATGCAAAGAAACCTGAACGTCTGTATGGCATAAGTCAGTAGATTCCAACAACCTCAGTATTGGAACCACCGAAACTCCTCTTTCTCTTCATGGCATGATCTTAACAGTTGGCGCTTAAAGGTCTAGTATAATGAGTTATAATAGACCTACTCCGAAATAACAAACACGGTGGTATTTCCAAGATCGATGTAGACATGCAGATTTTTACCGATAGAAATGAACAAGGGTTCACAAAGAATAATTTAATGGATTTACTGTTGTGCTGCATGCTTTGCAGAATTTCATGAACACCTTGTTTGAACCTACATGGAAAAAAAACGTTTATGTGAGTTCCGGATATTTCCTATAAAAACACAGTGGTTTGTCTAAGTCGCATCTAAGTACTGCTTTGCTGCATGCTTTTAAGAAACAATTACATGAACATCTTGTTTGTACCTACATGGAAAAAAACCCTATTTATTTGAGTTCCGGATATCCCCTTTAACTAAACGGTGTTTTCCCAGTTCCATGTACGTACAAACAGATTTTTACGGTTAGAAATGAACAAAGGTTCACAAAGAATAATACTAGAATTATTGTTGGTGTACATGAACACGTTGTTTGTACCTACATGGAAAACATCATTTATGTGAGTTCTGGATATTCCCTATTCAATCTATTAAATGACAGACATCTGTAATTAGCTGGAATTCGCTATCTGACTGAATTACTTTAGTTGCTATGGCTCACCTCATCTCATTTAAATAATATGAAAAAATAGTTAAGTAGTAAAGAGAAAGAAAATTGATTTATTCAATAAAAACATGATATATCAATTAACTAGTTTTTCAGTTCCTGTCCACAAACATAAGGAGTGCTATTAATTAGAATAGCGAAGGTTGTTTTGGGACAAAGCATCAACAGTTTGTCCCTTTCCGACCTTTTGGTTTATTAAATAACTTATGCAATTTAATTTTTACGAGCGTATTGAAATAACGGCTCACCGCCTCTCCAATTCCCGTTTCCAAAAGATTGCAAGGTAAAATATATGTCCATATTTATTTTGTTAATTGGTGGCTATCTCAGTATTTTTATAAATGCATAGAAAGTCGGGGTATATTACAATACTTATTATTGTTTTCTCGTTCAACTGTTTTATTCCGATGGGTTTATGTGACAAAGAGATATAACGGCTCACCGCCTCTCCAATTCCCGTTTCCAAATGATTGCAAGGTAAAATATATCTCCATGTTTATTGTGTTAATTGGTGGCTATCTCAGTATTTTTTATAGATGCATACATAGTGAGGGTATATTACAATACTGATTATTGTTTTCTCGTTAAACTGTTTTATTCCGATGGGTTTATGTGACAAAGGCTTTTGTCGGATGCAAAAAGGCGGCGAGGTCGCCCGAGTAGGTATAAACTACAAAGTTGTTTCCCTTAGACTGTTAATATATCACATGGAGACTTTCCAATAAAGTTTTAAGAAAAAAAAAAAAAAAAAAATAAAAAAAATAATTCACTAGAATATTTTAAAACTGATCAATAATAATGATAATAATGTACATATAAATAGTATAAAGTAAATAATAAATTAAAACACAAAAAAAAATATATGAAATTGACCTAATTATTAGTTTTTATTATTATATATTAAATAATAATAATAGAAGTTATAATATTCAGAAAAAATAAGTTGAAAAATGAATAAATAAAAAAGAAATAAATAGGAAATATATAAAACATAACATTTTTAAATCAGTTTAGTGGTAACTTTTGTGTTACACTGTTACATTCAAAAGCACAAATAATTTAGCAAATAGTTACACAAAAATAAGTTCCCTTCATTAGCTTTATCGGTTTTAGCATATATCAAGGTTATGCCCAGATAATTAGTCTCAAAAGCATGGAAGTTTTTTTTTTCACTCAACACCCAGCAAATATTTTTTTTTTATTTCTTCTGCAATACAATAGGTCACGACTTAATGATACGCTTCTTATTTTTTCTATTACATGACCATGAGGCGTTTATCAAGAAAACGAAAAGCGACCACTCGTTTGGTTTCAGCAGATCCACCACCACAACCTCAGTCGGCCAAGCAGGTTCTCAAGTTGTCATCGAGTCATCACCACCTCAGATAAGCCCAGCCAGGTCCACCAAGCTTACACCCTGTCAAGTCAGTCTGTAAGTTAACCCATAGTTACACAGGCCAAGCAACCAAGTTTCGTTGTCGATCAACCTGATGTGCTGGATGTCAATCAAGATCTTGGATCCAAAATCATTCCGGATCCATTAGCGTTAGGTAACCTTACCTTCCCATATATTCACGATCATATTATTGGTCAGCCCGAACCGTCTCACATCATCAGCACAAGCTCTGAATTAGAGTTAGGAGTCAGTCGCGACAAAATTAGTAATCATCAGGCAATCATCAGGTAATCATCAGTTTGTCGATCTAGCTACCCTTCTCCCTGAGTCGCAAACACATATTCCACATTGGCCAAAACTTACTCTACAATTTGGGTCAGGGAGCATTAATCGCTAAGCGCAACTTAAAATCAGCATAAATGTTACTCCCCATTCAAACAGAGAATTTCCCTTTGTTGGGTATTAACGTAGTTAATGACTATTTCATTGATACATTTTTACCAATCGGCCTAAGCCAGAGTGACTACCTGTTTGAGAAATTTTCTAGTTTCCTTTATTGGCTTGTTGCAAAAAGAGCAAATAACAATTCAAAAGCCCACCTTCTTGTTTTTTTGTTTTTTTTATTAGGGGGTTCAGGCAATTCTGACAAGTGCAGGTTATTGGTTGACACTTTTGATTCTACATGCAAAGAACTGGGGATTCCAATTGCTGAGGAAAAATCAATCAACCTAGCTACCATCCTGATTTTCTTGGGTCTAGAATTAGACACTAATAAAATGTTAGTCCGTATACCATGTCAAAAATAGCTGAATTAGAGGAATACTTTCGAGAAAAAAGTGTCCCTTAAAGTGTTGCAGAGCCTTGTAGGCAAACTTAATTTTTTGGGCAAGCCATTCGCTCCAGCCGAGCCTTTCTTCACCGTTTTTACGATGCAATGATACCCCTAAAGAAACCACACCATGTTCTAAGGCTTTCTCGAGAAATGAAAGACCTTTTTGTCTTGCTAGATTTTTTGAAAGATTTTAATGGTGGGACATACATACCGCAAGCGGTTTGGTTTTCAAGTGACGATTTGCGTCTTTTCACGGACGCAGCCGGCGCTGAAGATGCTGGGGCTGCATGTTTCCTGGATGGTCAGTGGTTTATTTTACAATGGCCTCAGGCTTTGGTTGGTCAATCGGTCATGCGAGATATGACTTTTCTCGAAATGATCTTAATCTTTCTGGACATTCATCTGTTGGAAAAGCAGCTGTTAAATAAGAAAGTTACCATGTTTATATATAACGAGGCCCTGGTACAAGTTCTTAACAAACAATGTACAATATCAAAGCAATTATTGCAGCTGCTTCATCCATTCGTCTCAATGTGTATGAAGCTAAAATTATTTTCAGAGCTGTCCATATTCCATCGAAAAAGAATAAAATCGCCGATTCTATTTCTCGGAAACCGTGGCCCCGGTTTCGGTTGGAAGCTCCAGATGCAGATTTAGATGCTTTCCTCAAGGCTGGTCGACTAATCAACGCTTCCCTGGCCCCAAATACTAAAAAAAGCATATAAAACCGGTCTCTCAAATTTCCGTGCTTTTCGCCAAAACAATGGTTTTCTAGAGTTATGACCCCCATCCACTCACGATATAGTCCTATACATAGCCTTTCTCTCTCTTCAGAACTTCAGTTGTAGGACAGTAGGGACATATTTGGCAGCAATCAGATTTTATTGCAAACTGCAATCTTTACAAGACCCAACTAAACATTCTAGTTAAACCTCTAACAGTTTGCCGTGATACTTACGAATCTTATTCAAGGCCTTTTTTTCCTTAGCGTTTTTCGGTTTCTTTAGAGTCGGTGAAATCACTGTTTCCGGTAAAGGTGACAAAAATCTGCAAAAATATCTCGGAATTGGTGATATTCATTGGTCTTAAAATGGGTTATGACTCATCCATTTAAGATTCTCAAAAACATTCAAGTCCGGGAAGGGTACAGCAATTCAATAACAAAGCAACACAATCCCCTGATATGCCCAGTCCAAGCTATTTCGACGTACCTTTTGGCAAGACAACCAGTCAATGGTCCTTATTTTGCCTTTTCAAAGGCCAAGCTGTTACCCGTTATCAATTTTCTGCCTTTTTAAAAAAAGCCTTCGTCGTCTTAGACCCAAATCTCCAAAATTACTCGTCACATAGTTTCCGTTTGGACGCTGCTACGACAGCATCTAAATTAGGTTGGTCTGCAGAGAAAAAAATAAATCTCTCGGCAGGTGGTCTTTTGATGCTTATAAGTTTAGGAAAAAAATGAATACCCTTAGTAAAGTCTTAGCGTCATCCAGGTGTTTAGCATAACAAATTGTACCACTTTAGTTTTCACCTATGGCTGCAGGGCTACGCTTTTACGCTCAAAGTGGAAACTCGCCTCATTGCTGGGGATAGAGGAACCACCCCACTTGATGTTTCTCTGTGTGGGAGAAAACGACATCGGTTTCACTGACATCAAAACTATCAAAGACAAAATAGTCGAACTATTTGCTTTCATTAATCAGTATATGCCTTATGTTCATATTATTTAGTCAAAGATTCTACCAAGACATTTGGGAGGGAACAAAGGCCTTGTTTCAGCCAGAAAGCGTGTCAACACTTTTGCCGTAAAACTAACTAAGCCATATGGTGGTTTCTACCTTCGTCACACAAATTTGCAGTGTGATAAGTATTTTAAAGAGGACGGCATACATTTAACAGAGGCAGACACTGTTTGGCTTCTAGATAATATAAGAGTCGGGTTGCATCATTTTATGCAGAGCAACCAGCCTTGGTTCAGTTGGGTTTTGTAATGTGTTGCGGGCGTGATCCTATTAGATTTTGCCTATTTTTTGGCCTTGCTACCTCTTTGGGCGGTGGGAGAGATGGATTCAGTCGGGAACCTCATCCATTTCTCTCCCATTTGGCAATCAGCTCCGGCCAAACTTGTGCTATTACAGATGTGTTTTGCTATGTTAAGCCATGATTTTGAGTAAATACAGTGTATTGCTTTGCTATTATATTTAAATGACATATGAAGCTTAAGATTACACTAGGGCTTAGTACAAACTGGATACCATGTCTATACATCTTGTATACGTCCGGGTCCCGGCATATCTTGCTTGTGCTTATTCTTATTAGGTGCCATGTTGCTATTTTGCGGCACCTGCATTATATTTAGGTTATAAGGAATACATCGCTGACGCAAAGACATTTAGCAGAAAACATTTTGATGTCGTGTTGTTCGCTATGTAACGTTTGTATGCTTAAAATGTGCTTCATTTACACAAGTGAATTTTTAAGTTTCATTTATGAAACATTTTTTATTGTGTTACAATATAATCATTGCAAACGGGGTCACGCCAATATCCGCCATTGTTAGGGTATCTTAAATAAAAGGCGTATTAAAATAATTATTGATTTTAGTTAATTTTTACCCCCCTATTATCGAAAATAGTCCGGTCCTATCACTGAAACAAAACAAAGTATGTCTTATTATGTTACTGAAAAGAATATTAATACATTAAATGGTCGTGAATAAAAGAAAATAGATTAATATGTTTATTTTTACAATTATTTTCATAGATAACATTTCTGAGCATGTATAAATAACACCTGCCTGGTATATCTATCCCTGTAAAATACATAGAATGATAAAATACACACTTACCACATTGACATTTCTTTTTCTGAAAAATGACATCCATGGGTCGAATTCCATATGCCACCATTACAGCTTTTACACAACAGATCAATATTTCCAGAAACAACAGCGATAGTCAGGACCCAGGTATTTACCAAAAGCTCATTCCCATCTTTTCTGAATCCCGACGCCGCACGTTACACTGCAGTCTCCCCAGTCTGTTTGTCCATACCATGGGCTCCAGCCCTTCCAGTTACGGCCTGTCTCATTCCAACAGTCTCCCTTATACTGATCAAGTGCTTGGCAGTCAATATATTTTCTATCAAAGTATATTGTTTCTGTTGGAGTACAGATACTCTTCGTTCCATGTTTTTCTACAACATAGCAAAATTCTTTTCCACTTCCTTGAACATCAGTCCAATGAACTATCAAACCAATGGTAATATAGGTACATACTTTGAAATGATTCATCTCTATAATGCCTCCACTGTTGAGGATCTTGTGTTTTAATTGGAATTGGCAAAGAGAAAACTAATACAACGTGTATACAACGCGCTTTATTCTCAATCCCCGAGACGCATTCCTTGGTTACACTTCAACATTTTTAAGAGATACGGTTAAACTCTACCAAATAATAATTTATGTAGATACAGGTCATACAAAGGTATCCTTAGTTTATCTATAGGACAATTTAATCAGACACAGATTCTAGTATTTGTAACTGATTGATGTTTCGTAGTTCGTGCTATCGGGAAACATAAACATAAAGAGATAAACTGTTCGATAAACTTTTATTTTTTCTTCCGTGACTCACACACGTGCGAACAAAATGCTAACAACAACAACAACAACAACTCCACAAGGAAGTTCACTCTTGTAAACCTGTAAATAATACATGTCTATAATGCGGAGTCTTCTTTCACCGGTAATAAGCAAAAGGTCCTCTTAACACTAATATTCTTACGGACATCAATAAATATGTTGATTTCCCAGAGGGAAATAATACAATA
>CM037779.1:64699853-64732044 GCA_021229015.1 Solen grandis | reverse complement strand
ATTAACGGTCCATCGACAATATTTCTGCAACTGAGACAACCTCCAGACTAACTGAATACGTTCAGAATTAAATCCTTAACTGTTTTGATATCACTTAAAAATTTTCCTTTCCAAATCAAACGAGTACAAAAATTTAAATAGATTTGATTTACGAAAAGGGACGTGTCCTGTGTGTTCAGCATTACATAATTTGGCGATTAGAAAGTCTTTCTCGTAAATACATAACAATATGATCGTCTCTGAATATCATGAATGACAATTGTAACAAGTAATATGATTGGTTGACTAACTCGTTCCCTCGACTTATTATCCCTCGAGGGAACGAGATAAAAAGTCGTTCCCTCGACTTATTATCTCGTTCCCTCGACTTATTATCTCGTTCCTTCGACATAAAAAATAGTAGTGCATGTCACCTCTATGCCACCGTATGTATTGCAGAGAGGTAAATTCAAATAATATTGATCTTTCAAAAGCAAAGCCCTATGGGCCTTTATTCACAAACCTCTTGAGTCATAGTCCAAGTTTTCAAAGTGACGTTTAATCAAATTTCTAAATATTTCTTTAACGATAATTGAATTTCTACGCAGATAAAAGGAGTAACTGTGAGATATTCATGGACTTTTATAAATAAAAGGAGTAAATATAAGATATTAAGTGGATTTCATAGATACAGGGCGTGACTATAAGATATAAATGGTCCTTCATAGATTGATTTTGTGTAAAAGATGATAATGATTATTTAAAATTTCAAAATCCTGAGTGCAAAATATAAACTCAGGGATTGGTGAATAAGGGCCCTGGTTATTATGCGAATGTGTCGCACTGAATAATATCCTTCGCTCAGGTATTGTTATGATTGAAGTGTTGGAAGACATAGACTTGCAACTAAATATACGTCGAAGAAAACTCCGAACCGGATAGAACTATAGACTTACAGCTTTCCAGCTTAAAGTCTTCGTCATCTGAAAATGATCCGAGTAACCCTTTTGGAATTCGAACCCACAGCGACGAGGGGCTGAGTTATGTTAAATCAGCGACTTTACTCGCTCGGCCACGGAAACCCCTACTTACACAGGCATTTGAAGACTATGAAATGCAAAATGATAGGGATGAAAGTGGTACGTAGCTTGGCGTAACTGAATGTATAGGCACAATTTCCTACCGCCTGGGACCTGTCGGTGAATGCTGGATGTGAGAACAATCTGGTTTGTTTGGGGGATTCCTTTTTAATGGGAATATACCTATTTTGTGTGGATCTTCAAGTCATAAAGACCTAAACTAGAGTACTTCTAATAAAATATACACGTATAGCTGTAGATGAATAATATAGAGAAATGTATAACATGTAAATCAATAATGTAACAAAATGTGTTATTTGTAAATTAAGTGATGATATATGTTACCCAACTTAAAATGAATAATTTATGAAAGATCAGTTACATAGAAATTATTGCTTATTTACGTAAAATGCATGCAAAATAATAACGTGCATAAATAAGCTAACTTCATTTCCAACACTATCAACAAAATATGCTATTAAAACAGAAATACATCGGTGTGTATTAATCATATGATAGGATTTAACACCTTACATTATTTTGCGTTATATTTCTCGAAACTCTATTTCTTATATATTAAGTTAATAATGTGGATATTTTATGTGGATTTGAAGTACAATATTAATGACGCATTCTAACACGACCAACAAAATATTCAATAAGAAAACAATGATCCGCTATTTTCCGATATACGCACGTATTCATATGACGTCATATGGCTCCTAAAGAAAAGCGTAATAAAATAAATCGTCACTACAGAGATATTTAAAATGTAGAATCTGTAAGAAAAAAAATTGATAAAGTAGAAAGATATGTAAAATGCAGTGATAAACAATGTAGGGAAACATGAATTTTGAATCAATCTTAATTAAATCTTTAGAATTGATAGCCTTAAAGAGTTGAAATTGGAGTGATGCATACTGCAAGAATTGTTTGTTTTGTCACGTGGTTATGACGTTATGCATACTAAAGCAAGAATTGTTGAAAAATCATATAAAATCGCCAATTAGACCAATGAACTTAAACTTTTAAAAATGTCGAAACTTAGAACTTCATAAGGTCTTGAAAATTTCAAGTAATTACGTCATCAAACATGACAGATATTCATGTTTGATGGAATGTCTGCTTGAAAATGTGAAAACAAACCTGTTCGCATTCTCGATATTATATAAAATATATTTAGATATTTTTTTGGATTAATAGAACGTTAGCTGAACAGATCATAAGATTGGACATATTAACTTTAAATAAGTAATTTTGTCGTAAAAAGTCCAGAAAATTTCAAGTGATTACGTTATCAACATGGCTTAGTCATGATTTTCGTAAAAGGGCTACTTCATGAAAATCTTTTAATTTGAAGAAAGAAATGAACGCGGTCATTGGGTTGGTTGAGCAAGATCCGATTGTTCTTTTGCAGGAAAGAGTGCCTGCGTTGAATAGTGAATTGTGATACGTTTTTGAGTAAATGAGTCGCATTTACGTTGAATTAGTATAATATATTATATTATATTAGAGCCAGAAAACCTATACGGATAACTTATTGCATTTTCTATCACGGCTTTCTGCAAACCTGAAGAAAATGACAAATACATTATATCTACATATCGATTGTTTATGTTTTCTAAAAGTTTAACGGTTTCTTTTCTAAATCTCTAAAAATAAGCAAATTTATAAAGCTAATGAATTGTTGGAAGTTTCAAGACGTTTAAAACGTTAATAACATAGAATAAGAAATCATTTTCATGATTTTGCTTACACTTTTGCCTTTGTTTCCATCTAATTTTGCAAATGTAAAACTCAATTAATTTAAAGATTGAAAGTCATGATTTTTTTTTCTTAATCTTACAATTGCAACTGTGGATCAAATGGCAATGAATATTTTTAAGTCATATGCTTACGAAGAAAAAGATATTAAATAAAGAAAAAAAAAACCTTTTAAAATCGATTAAATAACGTAAGAAAAAAATTCTTGAGGATAGCATTATCTTAAAATGTTCCTGTATTTTTTTAGTAAACGGTTGCGTAATCAAATAAGTTCCACATTTATGCTTTCTCAATATCTTCTTAAGAAGTAAAAAAAAAAAAATATTTTTTAACATAAGTATATATTTCTGATAATGATGATTTACGTATTAAATCTTACATTATTATGCATCATTACTCAATTGCTTTGTATTCAATACCTTTGAAATAAGCAAACGGAAAACCGCTTCGTTTGTATCTTAAACAAACGACTCCTAGTTTGTTATTTGTTATTATAATTATCATTTTAATACGATTTTGCAGCCCATAAAACGATTTTAAATACATAGGTGAAATAAGTTGAACTGCTGTTTTTTGTTGCTTTCGATTGCACTATACAATTCTCATAATCTTTATAAAATCTTTCTCGAAGCACTTGGAATAGTTCTTAAAAACTCACCCTTATATACGGGGGTATTCCTCTATGTTGTTTCAAATTCGAAACATCGCTGATTATCGAAGATGGTCCCCGGAGCTTTCCCGAACATCGGGAGCCTTCTCGGATGATTCAATTCCGGTATTTGGGGGATAGTCCCAGGTGGTTTGTGACCAGCGCCAAAGCATCAGTGAAGGTTCATCGTACCATCCCGGTTCGTAATAAGTGCAATTCCGCGTGAAACTCATGCTAACACCGGGAGCTATCAGAAAATTTTTGTCTGTTTCCATATCGCCGATGATTTTCCCCAGTGGGACCTAAGCATGAAGTCAATGTATAAATGTTGGATGCTGATTTTCCTATGTATTACTGCGTTTTTGAATTGTCAAAGACCAAACATAATGCGATGTAATGATTTTTTGTCTTTTACGAAGAATAATTTATCAAATCTTAAGAGAAACAAATTTGATCGTATCGTGTGTTTTGCTGTAATTAAAACGGTGACCTCAGGTTACTTTAATAACGATTTGTGGAGTGAATCACATTTGCAATTTATAAGATTGTATTCAGATTGCAATTTTTTAACATGAAATATGTGATTGATGTTTGTGTCTGACCAAAGGGATGCACTTATTAATATTTTATAGAATGTAAAGATTTAATTAAGGATTTATAATGCAGTCTGTATTTGAATAGACGATTAGACAGCATTTTATTGTAAACGGAAAGTGAAATGAGCAAGACCGTAAGAATAAACAATTAAAATCGCTCTTATTCAATATTTCGGCAAAAGTTTGCCTTTCTCAAGAAAAAACACGACATGAATTTTTAGCAAGATCTACATTATAGACGTTTGAATAATCGCCATATTGAATAAGAGTGAATTTATTTGTTTATTGTATTATTTCCCTCTGGGAAATCAACATATTTATTGATGTCCGTAAGAATATTAGTGTTAAGAGGACCTTTTGCTTATTACCGGTGAAAGAAGACTCCGCATTATAGACATGTATTATTTACAGGTTTACAAGAGTGAACTCCCTTGTGGAGTTGTTGTTGTTGTTGTTAGCATTTTGTTCGCACGTGTGTGAGTCACGGAAGAAAAATTAAAAGTTTATCGAACAGTTTATCTCTTTATGTTTATGTTTCCCGATAGCACGAACTAAGAAACATCAATCAGTTACAAATACTAGAATCTGTGTCTGATTAAATTGTCCTATAGATAAAGGATACCTTTATATGACCTGTATCTACTTAAATTATTATTTGGTAGAGTTTAACCGTATCTCTTAAAAATGTTTAAGTGTAACCAAGGAATGCGTCTCGGGGATTGAGAATAAAGGCGCGTTGTATACACGTTGTATTAGTTTTCTCTTTGCCAATTCCAATTAAAACACAAGATCCTCAACAGTGGAGGCATTATAGAGATGAATCATTTCAAAGTATGTACCTATATTACCATTGGTTTGATAGTTCATTGGACAGATGTTCAAGGAAGTGGAAAAGAATTCTGCTATGTTGTAGAAAAACATGGAACGAAGAGTATCTGTACTCCAACAGAAACACTATACTTTGATAGAAAATATATTGACTGCCAAGCACTTGATCAGTATAAGGGAGACTGTTGGAATGAGACAGGCCGTAACTGGAAGGGCTGGAGCCCATGGTATGGACAAACAGACTGGGGAGACTGCAGTGTAACGTGCGGCGTCGGGATTCAGAAAAGATGGGAATGGGCTTTTGGTAAATACCTTGGTCCTGACTATCGCTGTTGTTTCTGGAAATATAGATCTGTTGTGTAAAAGCTGTAAATGTGGCATATTGAATACGACCCATGGATGTCATTTTTCAGAAAAAGAAATGTCAATGTGGTAAGTGTGTATTTTATCATTCTATGTATTTTACAGGGATAGATATACCAGGCAGGTGTTATTTATACATGCTCAGAAATGTTATCTATGAAAATAATTGTAAAAATGAACATATTAATCTATTTTCTTTTATTCACGACCATTTAATGTATTAATATTCTTTTCAGTAACATAATAAGACATACTTTGTTTTGTTTCAGTGATAGGACCGGACTATTTTCGATGATAGAGGAGAAGTAGGTCATTATCTAGATCTTCCGATGACTTTGCGGATTCTTCTTAGGGGAGACTTCAATGCCATTCTACATTCTCGTTTATTACAGCATTTAAGGAAATTATCGTTGAAATTGCTCATGCTCTTTTGTTATTCTCTTATTTTTAAACAATGTTGTCTTATACATACTAATTAAAACACTTGAAACTTCAACTGTCTTGTTTTTGTAATTTCAAAACATTTTTATCGTGAAAATAAAATTGTATATAAGTTAGTCAAATTAAACATTACAATTGTTGATATGATATAAGGAAAAATAAAAAATGTCATATGTCATAAAATATGCTTTAATATTTCAAATAAATGTTTCATTAAGTTTTTAACAAAATGCACAGATTAAATGTTAACTTAGATAAAATTCCATGTTGCTTCTGAAAGAGGATATACTTCCCTTCAAATCAGCTCTTTCACAGAAAGTCTTAACTAAGAATTTGATATTTAATTATCTGTGTGTATTACGTCTATCAATACTCATCTACAGACGCATGGTCACCTAATGCAACCATTCGTGATTGTGAAAAATGTGTATTTTCGTTTTTCATTTGTCGTCACTTGGTTGATCATATTCACTTTTCGCGCATGCGTTTACTTCATAGGCTGAACTTACGCAATCGCTTCCCTGAACTGGTGAACACGACTTGTTGCGGAACGTTACACGAGATACCGCAAATATCAGTGCTTCGGGGATACCATTTTCTATATTTAACCGATTTCTCCGAAAGTGCGTTTACGAAAAAAGCGTTTGCCTGTAAAATGTGACATACACTTACCGAGTTAATTTTCAGGATACAAAGACTTTATCAAAATTAACGGGGAAAAGTTGATATTTTTTCAATCATCTGTAAACGAGCTGTGCTTAAAAATAATATTGATTGTTATTCTGTCGTTTCCAATTAACAATTTTATCCTTGAAGCTAAATTAGCTAATCATATATTTGTATTTACCCCAAAGATATGTTTATGCCTTAAAGGGGGGTTTTTGTTCTTTGAAATGTCTGTTTAAGTGTAATAAATTTTGGGTAAGAAGGTTTTCACTCAAACATCAACATATTACTATAATTTGTCGACTTATTTTTATATCCAACCATAATCAAGTGACTTTATGCCATGCCAAGTCCTCCTTGGGCTAATCAATCCCAAACTGCGTTATATATATTTGCTAAGCAGACAGCAATCAGATTCTCTGCTTGGAATTAACTAGGAAATTGAATTCCTGAAGCGAGCTCCTCTTGCAAATCGTCCACCATGAAGGTGCACTGTCATAATTATTAATTTCTGAAAATATACGGGGTCAATGCTGACCCCGAATCTATTCGAGAAAATAATTTATTGATTTAATTTCACGTTTGCCATGTTGATATGGTCTGTTTTCACGTTAGAAAACATTTTATCCTCTTAAAAGTGAGAATGAAGAGCTGACAAAACTTTTCAGAAATTCAATATTGAATAATATTATTTATTAATACTTTACTAATAATTTCAAATTGCTTTTTTGTCAAAAGCAAATGTAGGAAACATGTGTTTACAACAATCAATGGCTTCCTATTGAAGCACACAGCTGGATAGAACAACAAATCATTTTGCAATTTATTCTAATCAATTGAATGTATGCAAGTTTGTTCTAGATAAAAATAAAATGATTTCATCAGGCTTTTAAAAGTTGTTCAGATTAATATGTCCACATTTTTACAGACCCTCAAGATAAATATTTTGTACAATCTTTGTTGTAGAATAATATATATCTTGCTGTCTCATATCATTAGGAGAATAGATAATCATATCTTTTATGATTTCTTGCTGTACGTGGATTTGTTTTTGTATTTCTTTATTTTTTCAATCTGTACATATATCTAAGTCAAACAAATAATAAATATGGTGTAGTCTCACTTCTCTTCTATCATTACAAGATACAACATTCGTATTTCCGCTCTTAAATACCATGGATGTATGCAGACAATATATTTTACAACCCCTTAAATGTTTAATTAATATCTCTATTTGCCATATCGAACAATCAACAAATCTATTGCCAATAGCAGTATTTATTAAATACTTAATTAATCCTTAATTGCAAATTGAGTCTTTTTTAGTCGTCAAAATCATATCTTATTTGTGTTTCGCAATTAACATTTAATTATTCACATGCATGTTATTAGCAGTTTTTTTTACTTATGTCACTTAACTATAAAAATATGGTAGTAGGCGCATGATACAATCATTCATAGTTGGAGAAGGAACTTGATGTCAAGGCTGGAGAATGATTTTACTGCAAACTTTGATGATGTCAAATATAATGAAACCTTAAAATGTCAATTCGACCTTAGTTATATGAGGTATTGTAATAAATATAAGTATATAATAAATGTATAATACATATTCTAATACTGAATTAGAGTTAAGTCATCTACATAAAAGATACTATGAATATATGAGACAGCGTTATATACACGCAACAAAAAAGAAACCTGACGCTTTAGCTTGAAAATACTTGTATATGTTTTACATGGTATATACATGAGTAGATGGTGATGGCATTTGATGTGCAATATTCCACAAGACATATATATCCATTCCGAATTTCATTTAAAATCTAACCAACCAGTTCCAAGATATGGCCCCGGACAGACGGACAATATCCAGTGTTCTGTTCGGCGGGGATACTGAAATGTCATTATTATGTAGTTAAACAAGATGTTACACTGTGGCGGTGGTAGTAGTAACGAAGAGTTGCACACGATAACACTAACATCGGGCTGTAGTATGGTACATGTACATATATCCTTATTTGTGCAAAAGAGTAAATGAAACACAGTAGAGGCATCAATAAAAGTAGTAATAATGATAATAATTTTGTTGGTGGTTATCTACATATAAGTCCATGAAATAATAGTATATCATAAAAGTACTTTTTTCGGTATTACAGACGGTTTAACCTTTAGCGTGTCCTTTAAACCAAATCTTTCTGACTAATAAATCAAGAGGTTCCACTCAGCTGGCCAGGGAAGTGTCAGACATAGCACGTAATCAAATATTTTGATGTGTAATGCTTTGACTGCAGAAACGCTGAACATATCACACAACTCTTTAGGATTTCCAAACAATCTTATATTTAATAGCCAATTAAATTGTCAAATGACCCAGGCTACTAACCGCTAAATATATATGTATCTGTTTAGCATTACTCTCTATTAAAATTTATGAGCATTATCTTGCAAGATTATCAGTTCTTTTGATATGAACAATGAAAATAGATTGGATTGATTAATATAAAACATGCCATATAGCAATGGCTAGCTAATTTCAAGTATCATAGTCGTATTTTAAACGAAATTTATTTAAAATGAATGTGTACGTTAAGTGTTGAATATACTCAAACTGATTTTACAGATCAATATGTTTAAAGATTATTATAAGTATAAAGACGTTAATAATGCAACAATTGGATACAGAGCATTGTGTTGTAAGTGGTTAGAGAATTTAAGAGACTACTTGAATTACAGTTGCATGTTAAGAACTTTTTTGGACATAGTAGGTCTACTTAAAGAGTTCTATTGACCAACCAAGGATAGAAGTGAAAGGTGAAGTCATCATGGAGGTGGTCTATTTCGAAGTCGGTACCTCTGTTAGCTTTAGCCTGATAGTTCTTTAAACAGCTGTATCATGGTTTATAGAACGGCGCTGCTGGGTTCAAACAGAACATGGTATACCGTATTTATGTGAATCTACTGATTGACAAATACATAATCAGTTTGCTGAAAAATCTATGACCACGCCTTGGAGGTTTGGAAGCCCTGGTGAAAGTCTCCAGACTGGGGACTATTTTCAGTGTATCATGGGGGATTGGTGTACAGACAAGACAATGGTCGTTCTATGGGTCATACAGGCTTCTGATTATCGCTGGTGTAACTGTAATGAGTGGGATAGCAAACTAGGCAATAATAATTGTGTTTCAATGGAAGCACATGGAACACGGACTTTAAATGCTCATATCAGACAAGGACCATCGGAGAGTGTTGTTAACAAGGCATGTGCACCCATTTTATATATGCTAGAGCCTCCATTTCAGGACTATCATATATATGCTAGGTTATTTATGCTCAGTTCCCACGGCCCGCATTTTTTATTTCAAGATATTACTTATTTCTATTACTATTAATTCTGGCACACATCAAATCTACTGTGGGAAGTGAAATATCAGTGCAGGGTATAAGTAGTCATATTCGCAATGTCAGCAATGTCAAGATCCGAATATTTACGAATTAAGTCTAAAAAACTGCTGATAGAGATATATTAACACACATGCATCAGCACAGTATATGGTACCCTTATATAAAAAGACAATAAATGTCATATATTAAGGCGGGCAAATAAAACTCCTGTATTTATCTCTGGTCCCAATGTTATCATAGATACTTAAATGATATGTACATAACATGCAATACTTAAAAGGCAATATGGGTGTAACGTTTTCCAATTACTGAGATAGATACTTATTTAAAGTAATAGAATCTCTGACTGTTGTCGCATTGCATTGACTATAATTATGTTATTGCACTGGTACGTATTTGAAAAAAAAAAAATACCATTCCTATGTTATATGATTTTATGACGAAAAGGTATATTTAACATTGTTATGTACATTATTCCGTAAACATGCATTTAGAAAAACCAAATTGATTTTCAATTTATATTCATAAAATAATCCATCCGTTGTCCGCCCGGAAAGAGAAAAACGTCGGTAAAACTCAAGCCATTAAGCTTCCGTTAATTTCATGGAACACTTGTGGTTTTATCATGATGAACGCTTAAAGCCTCCATGTTGCTCTCTCGCTGTTGCTCTGTAATCAGAGTTTTGAATTGACCAATAGCCAATTGGAGGATCCACCAAATCTTAATGCCGTAGTATATGCCTCTCCTTTTCTGTAAGTATCAATTTTATCATTAGAAGAAAATACGAGAGGTCAGTTATGTCTGTCTGGTTAAAGGCCATTGTTCGCCCGACAATTAAAGGATATCAAACAGAGGCCCATACGGAACCAGTCCGGCATTCAGTAATCAACCGGTCTTTTGTGGGCATCCATCATCTGTCTCAATCTGTACGCATCGACCGATGTCTAACGATCGAAGACACTCGCCAGGCTCAAGGTTAAATGTAACAATGACATAGGTCTACCATTACAATCGATAATAGCGTCCTATGAATAGATGAAAGGGTTATTTTGCTTTTCTCATTTGAATATTATTCATTTTTGTTATTTAAATTAACTTTATTAAAAAATGAATCAAACACACAAACAAGAGTAACAAGAAAGTCAGTAGAACTGACAGATCCTCCCCGAAGAACGTCATTGTTACAAATAAGGCCTTGGTCAATGGGTGGGAGGATATGTTAAGGACAGGAATGGGATCAGCACATGCTTATCATGTATAGAATCCAGGTAATGTCCTCAAATTCGAAAAAAAAGGTAAATACTTTGGTGTCCCCCAAGATCACACAGGGGTCAGGCCCCACCCCCAAAATTTTACTAAGGACCTTTCAGCTCAAAGCTGTTGAAATACCCATTCCTAAATCATATCTATTCTCCTCATCAGATGAGATGTTTTACCAACTCTAATTTGGAGACTTAGTAACAGTTTACTTATCGTATATTTTTGTTCTTATTGATCATTTGCATAAGACAACAAGTGTCCGTTTTTGTTTTTGTTTTTGTGATAATTAAATCACTTGCAATACATGACTTTGAAAGGTTAAATTATACGAAATTCAGTCAAAATTAACCGGACCCGAATGCTGTCGTGGTAATGTGTGGCTAGCCCGTCTTACTTTTTTGCTTTTCAAATACGATTATTATGAATATATCTCTATCTTTTTTGTCTCAAGAACGTACACTCTGGTTAACAAACATATCTTTTAAACTGGAATTTTCAATATCATAGTATGTCTGAATTAAAGATCTTATCTATGAACGTCCGGGGTTTGTGCCAAAATCTTAAAAGAATTCAAGTATTTCAATGGCTAAAAAACCAAAATGCAGATATATACTTTCTGCAAGAAACTCACTTAACTGAAACTATAAAGAGTCAACTAAAACATGAATGGGGAGGACAATGTGTGCTTAATGGTATCTTTCGGAACAAGGAAGGTACAGCAATTTTAATAAATCCACGAAGCAATATAGTTGTAGAAAATCAATACATAATAGTCCAAAACAGAATACACGCGGTTGATATCAATATTAATGATTCAATATTAACACTTATAAACATATATGGACCGAACGCTGATGAGAACTCCGTTTTTGAGAAATTAGAATTATTTTTACAATATTGAAAAAAGAAATTTTGATACAAAAACAATTAAACGACTTATAGTAAATGGAGCCGAAATTAATAACCAGAATGATATATTAAACGCAGAAAAAGACTATTATGAAAAACTTTATAAGAAACAAACAGAACCTGAAAGTGAAAATTACTCCTTTTTTGACATTCCTATCACCAAACTCTCTGAAGAACAAAAACGTGAAATGGAAGGCATAATTACGGAAAGAGAAGTACAGATATCACTTAAAGAGATGAAAAATTGCAAAAGTCCCGGCTCTGACGGAATAACTGTAGAATTTTATAAAATATTTTGGAATGACTTAAAAAAATATTATCTTGACTCGATTAATTTCTCGCACACTCATGGCTCTCTCACTGAACTTCAGCGACAGAGTGTTATTACCCTTCTTCCAAAACATAATAAAGATACTACTATTTTATCGAATTGGCGACCAATTAGCTTACTAAATGTCGACTACAAATTAGCATCTAAGTCCATCGCAAACAGAATAAAAAAACACATAAAATCTATAATACACGAAACACAA
Organism: Solen grandis; assembly: GCA_021229015.1. Lineage (NCBI taxonomy): Eukaryota > Metazoa > Mollusca > Bivalvia > Adapedonta > Solenidae > Solen > Solen grandis. Next base: position 64,719,571 of record CM037779.1, on the reverse strand, counting down.
ACAGGATTTATAAAAGGTAGATATATTGGTGAAAATGTAAGACTACTATTTGATACTATTGAGTATTTAAATAATTCAGACAAAGATGGCATAATAATCTTCTCAGATTTTGAAAAGGCATTTGATAGCCTATCCCATAGATTTTTGATAAAATGTCTTAAGCACTTTAATTTTAGTACAAGTCTTATACAATGGATTGAATTATTTTACAATAATATAACAAGCGTTATAATTAACAATGGATATTTATCAAACTCAATCGAAATTGAGCGTGGTGTTAGACAAGGGTGTCCTCTGTCCTCATATTTGTTCATTATATGTATTGAATTATTATCAAATGCAGTAAAACACAATAAAGACATAAAAGGTATAATTATAAACGATACTGAAATCAAACAAACTATGTTTGCAGATGACGCTACTTTTATAACGGATGGCACTGAGCAATCTTTTAACACTTTAATAGAAACTATAGGTAAATTTGGCATAATCTCCGGATTAAAGTTAAATGCAAACAAAACCACCGTACTAAGAGTAGGTTCACTAAAATATACGGATATTGTCTACAAGAAAAGAAAAAAAATGATTTGGACATCTAAATCTGCAAAGGCCCTTGGGATGGTATTCACAAATTCAACAACAGATAATATACATCTGAACTATGTTAATAAAATAAAAGAATTTTACAATTGTTTAAATAATTGGAAAAAGAGGAAATTATCAATAATGGGTAAAATAACCGTAATTAAAACATTTGCACTGCCTAAACTTGTTTATCCATTTACAGTCCTACCTAATCCTTCTAACGAAACTCTAAAAGAAATTGAATCCGAAATGTATAAATTTATTTGGAACAATAAACCGGATAAAATTAAAAGAAACACACTTAAACAAAGCTATATCAATGGTGGATTAAAAATGGTTGATTTGACATTATTCCTAAGATCTATTAAAGCAAGTTGGGTCAAAAGAATGCTTTCGAATAACAACATCAGTTGGAAAAGTTTTATAGAAATGCAACTAAAACCATATGGAGGGACTCTTGTATTTCAATGTACACCAAATAAACAAGATGTCGAATATATATGTCAATCAAACTTATTTCTATTAGATATCATGCAGGCATGGTTCGATATTAAACAGATATCAGATAAAGAATACTTTGGAAAATCAATTATATGGAATAACCAGAATATTAAAGTGGACAAAACAATAATATACTATAAAGAATGGCACAACAAAGGAATCACATTTCTAGAACACCTATTTGATTATAGAACGAACAGATTTTATACATTCGAAGAATTCAAAACATTATACAATATCAACCAACAAGACTTCTTTAAATATTTTCAACTCATCTCACATATATCTAAAACCTTTAAACAGTCACTTATCGATGAAGGCACCATATATAATAGAGACGCATGTCTACATGATATTATCTTAAAATCAAAATATGCGAATAAATTCTTGTATAATATACAACTTAACACAATAAAACATAAAACCCAAACTCATTCGTCTCAAAATAAATGGGAATTAATATTACAAAAACAACTTAACTGGGAAACATTAAACATAATCCCATTTCAAACAACATGCGACAATTACTTACGAAGTTTCCAATATAAAATAATAACAAGAATCATACCAACAAATACGCTTCTCTATAAACAAAAATTAACAAACTCAAACCTATGCGATTTTTGCAGCATGAATTATGAAACTATAGAACACTTATTCTGGGAATGTCCCCATGTGACAAAACTCTGGTTTGAAGTTGCAAATTACATGAAACAAAAACAAATACCGATACAACTAACCATGCAAGTTATTCTGTTTGGTCTACAACTAAAAAATAACCAAGGCGTCTGCATAAACTACATAATTATTTTAGTGAAGTATTTCATATTTAGTATGAAATATAAACAAAAACAACCAATATTTAATCATTTTATCCGTTATTTCGAACACAGATTAATTCTAGAAAAACAAATTGCACTTAATAACGATAGAATCCAAACATTTAGAGATACCTGGATTAATTTTTTGGAATATTAAAATATTCTACATAATTAACGTATGTGATTTGGCCAGAGTGTTCGCGTTCTTCTTCTTTTTCCATCCTTATCCCTTTCTTTCTTGTTTCTTTATTTAATCTTTATTTTAATATAATTTAAATCTTCTATAAAAACACAAGGGGAGACAAACAACAAAAAGACAATGATATTTATCAACATGATAGTATGAATTTATGTATGTTTTATACCATATATATCTATATACATATATGAATGTTTAACCATGTAAATATCATGAAGAAATAAATGATAAAAAAAAAACAGTTTACTATTTAATATGATAACACGTGTTACTCATCAGATCTTTCATTGATTTTTTTAAGTTTTTATACTACTGAAAATTAAGTCATACATTTCAATGTGTGCTCATATCAAAGAGGTTAACCAACACTATTGACATATGACTGGATATTTGAAATAGTATATAATGGCCTAAACAACAATTAGCTGACATGATTATGATTGACATTACTAGCATATTAAATTTTGTGGGGTTTTGTTTCATGATATCTCCTGTTAAATTAGGCAAATGACATGAATATCAGCCAACAACATGGTAGTAGGGGCCATAACTCTCTTAAAAATTGAGGAACCAGGTCACGTCGACGATATGCGTATCTACTCTTGGTAATAAGGCTTCCCATAAAGTTTCATTGAATTCAAGCCATTAGTTCCTGAAAAATAGCCCGGACAAGGATCATACAACATGAACTATAGGTCAAAAAGTCAAGGGGCCATAACTCTGTGAAAAATTGAGGAACCAGGTCACGCCGACGATATGCGTATCTACTCTTGGTGATAAAGCTCCCATAAAGTTTTGTTGAATTCAAGCCATTAGTTCCTGAGAAATAGCCCGGACAAGAATCATGCACTATGTACTATAGGCCGAAAAGTCAAGGGGCCTTAACTCTTTGAAAAATTTAGGAACCGGGTCATGCTGAGGATATGCGCATCTCCTCTTGGTAATAAAGCTTCCCATAAAGTTTCGTTGAATTCAAGCCGTTAGTTCCTGAGAAATAGTCCGGACAAGGAAAGTGTAACCAACGAACGGACGGACGGACGAAGCGGCGACTATATGCCTCATCTTCGGTGAGCATAAAAATGCTGTCACACCTGTATGGAAAGATTTGTTCGGATTATGAGTAAGTATCATACCTTGTGTATAACGTGTGATAAACTTAAAATGATGTACTTTAAACATTTTTTATAATGTGGACACAGTGTTGTTTATTTCTTATTATTAGAGTGAAAAAAAAAAACAACAACAAAAAAACAACAACAACAAACGAATAAAGCTGATTCAACCAATGTATTATCATTATCTTCTTTTAATACAATTGTATGCCAATAAAACCACATTGAAAACCAATGACAATACACAGGTAAAATAATTATGCTGTTGACGTTATTTTGTTTTCGATTGCACCATAATATTCTTATTATCTTGCTAATCTTTCCCAAAAGCACATGTATTCCCCCTTTTGCGGCATCTCCTATGATTCGGGATAATTTTTCGGGGGAGAATCCCATGTTGTTTTTAACTATAGCCGATCATTGTTGAAGTTCCGATATGCTCCGATATCTTGGCTAAAACATAGGAACACATTGGGAGAAATTTATTTATTTCCAGATCGACGAGATTATACTGGGACCTAGGCCTAAGATCAATGAGTCAATGTTTGGGGCTGATTTTTCAATGTATTTCTGGTCCTATCTACTGACGCTTTGAGTTGTCAAGTCCAAACTGCGAAATTTAATGCGTTGTAATGAATGTGTATGTGTTAAGGTTTTGCATCAAAAACAAACAACGGACAATTTTAACACGTGCCTTGTTATAATTAAAACGGTGATCCCGGGCTATTTTATGAATGATTCATCTTTGTGTTTGATCAATATGCATGTCCTGATCGATATTTTTATAGAGTGTAAATATATAATTAAGGATTAATGATGCAGTCTGTATGTTATTTATTTTCTCCTACATCTTATAGGTTGAGGTAAGAGGGAACTTTCTCCTACATGTTATAGGTTTTGGTAAAAGAGACCTTCCTCCTAAATGTTTCTCCTACATAGGCTGTTGTAAGAGGGGAGGGACCTTTATCTTACATTTTATAGGCTGTGGTAAAAGGGACGTTTCACCTAAATGTTATAAGCTGTGTTAAGAGGGACCTTTCTCCTACATGTTATAGTTTTTGGTAAGAGAATCTTTCTTCTTTTTTTTGGTACATCTTGGTACATCTTAAAGGATGTGGTTAGGGTGAATTTCTCCATGTTAAAGGCTGTGGTAAGAGGGACCTTTCTCCTACATGTTAAAGGATGTTGTAGAATTAGATATAAACTGCATAGGAAATAACGCATGCCAAATGTACGTACACGAGCAATAATATATCATTGAGTTATCATTAAATCACTTTTAAGTACATCTTTTAAAAGGACGGTTATTTACGAAGTGTGTAATTTGTATAATTCGACACAAAATAATATACGTATGTTTTTATGAATGTGTTGCTTATTGATGTTTGTTATTTATTTTCCCATAACAAAATGGACAATTTTTAAAGCCTGACATAATAGTAACAACAAATGTTTGTTTCATCACGTTTCCATCTTTAGCACTGGAATATTGAATAAAATAGCGGACATTGGTTAAAGTCGTGTCTAAAAATCAAACAACGGACCTTTTAAATATTTGTTTTCTCACAAATAAAATCCCCGAGTTTTGCAAAACCACTTTAGAATTGCATCAGATTTGCAGTTTGTTCGATTGTGCTATAATGCAATACGTTTTACCTTGAAATGTATGATACATATTTGTGTCTCGATTGGAAAACCTTGTATCATAATAATGGTAATATTCTTGTCTGATTTTAAGCTGTGATAATAATACATGTAGATTAACCCTTTACCTCATGTAGACGCTTATTAGCACCCTTAATGGGTAACATATAAAGCATGATCTACAGACAGCCATGGTTTAACTCTATAAAATTTAATGGTAAAAACCCATTCCATTTCCAAATGACTGAGGAGCATCGAACAGTATAAAACCTGATCTGGTTTTATGCTGTTCGCATAGGTCTTTTTGTGGATCCTTGTATCGGGTAAAGGGTTAAAAGTAGTAATAATTTTTTATACAGTTATATTGTATACTGTTAACATGTTGATGTATGAAAATGTACGTAATAATAAGTGATTTATTATTTAATTATTCCTGCTATATATGGACATACTGAAGGGGATCACATGAGATTGTTTTATCAATACTCACATAGTCAGTTAAGTTGATATGTTGATCATATGACATGAGACTGTATTGAAATTAAAAAAATACGCGTTCGTATTGCAGCCTGTTTGTTTTTCAACGGTTGTAAAAAGAAATTGCAATAACCCGTTAGAAAACCTGTTGGAAAACTAAGAACTTAGTTAAACACAATCAGTGCAATAAAACAATACAAGTTTAATTTTGTAAGGTGGAGGCATCATTTAGATGGTCTATTTTAGAATCTGTACCTAATAGGTACCATAGGTAACATAGCTACTACCTATGTTACCATTGGCTTGATAGTTCTTTCGACAGCTGTTGCAATTAATTTACAAATTTTATAAACTTATATTCTTGCACTTCTTATTTTATAATTAACAGACAACATTTATCACTATACACTGCCCAAAAGAAGTGCGACAATGCAACCTGTATGCCTACACTTCTGATTTAATAAATATCATTTGATAATTAGTATCTGGGTTTTAACTTACTGGCATATTATTTGTTACTAAGCACATAGCATTTAGTATTACACACTTGACATTTAAAACTGTCTAACAGAAATTCAATAAGGAATCTTGGAAAAGTATTAATAAATGCAATCCCATTCATTTTCCATCAAGCATTCGGATATAAACATGGTGTTATATTTACATAAATAAATTTCCGCAAAAAAGTTTACTATAGCTATTCATAAACAAACAAAAAATCTGGATGTCTTATCATATGTGCTTATATATACATAATTTGCTAGATGTTAAGATGTTGAGTGAACATTTTAGTAAAATAAGGATATGTTATTTATAGGCATAAAGCTTCTTGTTTCGCCATTTCCTCATCCTCCATTCAAGATTACATGAAGTAGCACCATGAAATGTAGAAGAGTTGCGAAATTTCTATTCAAACATATGTTTCTGTAGCCAAAGGGCTTGTGGGGAACCGAAAAAAATATGTCTTACTTGTGTTGGTTAGGAGACAATGGAAACGCAAATAAGGAGAAAGCAAACACAAAGTTGTAACCTCTATATAATTGTTTGACTTTCCCCCATTCTGACAAAGATTGAAGGGAGCGCTCTGCTACCCGACAACATAGCCTTATCTAAACATACTAATAATAACGCAGGGGGTAAAAATTAACTAAAATCCATAACTATTTTAATACGCCTTTTATTTAAGATATCCTAACAATGGCGGATATTGGCTTGACCCCGTTTGCAATGATTATATTGTAACACAATAAAAAATGTTTCATAAATGAAACTTAAAAATTCACTTGTGTAAATGAAGCACAATTTAAGCAAACAAACGTTACATAGCGAACAACACGACATCAAAATGTTTTCTGCTAAATGTCTCTGCGTCAGCGATGTATTCCTTATAACCTAAATATAATGCAGGTGCCGCAAAATAGCAACATGGCACCTAATAAGAATAAGCACAAGCAAGATTTGCCGGGACCCGGACGTATACCAGATGTATAGACATGGTATCTCGTTTGTACTAAGCCCTAGTGTAATCTTAAGCTTCATATGTCACTTAAATATAATAGCAAAGCAATAAACTGTATTTACTCAAAATCATGGCTTAACATAGCAAAACACATCTGTAATAGCACAAGTTTCGCCGGAGCTGATTGCCAAATGGGAGAGAAATGGATGAGGTTCCCGACTGAATCCATCTCTCCCACCGCCCAAAGAGGTAGCAAGGCCAAAAAATAGGCAAAATCTAATAGGATCACGCCCGCAACACATTACAAAACCCAACTGAACCAAGGCTGGTTGCTCTGCATGAAATGATGCAACCCGACTCTTATATTATTTAGAAGCAAAACATTGTCTGCCTCTGTTTAATGTATGCCGTCCTCTTTAAAATACTTATCACACTGCAAATTTGTGTGACGAAGGTAGAAACCACCGTATGGCTTAGTTAGTTTTACGGCAAAAGTGTTGACACGCTTTCTGGCTGAAACAAGGCCTTTGTTCCCTCCCAAATGTCTTGGTAGAATCTTTGACTAAATAATATGAACATAAGGCATATACTGATTAATGAAAGCAAATAGTTCGACTATTTTGTCTTTGATAGTTTTGATGTCAGTGAAACCGATGGCGTTTTCTCCCACACAGAGAAATATGAAGTGGGGTGGTTCCTCTTTCCCCAGCAATGAGGCGAGTTTCCACTTTGAGCGTAAAAGCGTAGCCCTGCAGCCATAGGTGAAAACTAAAGTGATACAATTTGTTATGCTAAACACCTGGATGACGCTAAGACTTTACTGAGGGTATTCATTTTTTTCCTAAACTGGTTTAATGTATACCTTATAAGCATCAAAAGACCACCTGCCGAGAGATTTAATTTTTCTCTGCAGACCAACCTAATTTAGATGCTGTCGTAACAGCGTCCAAACGGAAACTATGTGACGAGTAATTTTGGAGATTTGGGTCTAAGACGACGAAGGCTTTTTTTAAAAAGGTAGAAAATTGATAACGGGTAACAGCTTAGCCATTGAAAAGGCAAAATAAGAACCATTGACTGGTTGTCTTGCCGAGAGGTACGTCGATATAGCTTGGACTGGGCATATCAGGGGATTGTGTTGCTTTGTTATTGAATTGCTGTACCCTTCCCGGACTTGAATGTTTTTGAGAATCTTAAATGGATGAGTCATAACCCATTTTAAGACCAATGAATATCACCAATTGCGAGATATTTTTGCAGATTTTTGTCACCTTTACCGGAAACAGTGATTTCACCGACTCTAAAGAAACCGAAAAACGCTAAGGAAAAAAAGGCCTTGAATCAGATTCGTAAGTATCACGGCAAACTGTTAGAGGTTTAAACAGAATGCCCTGAAGGATGTTTACTGTTATAGGTAGGCGCCCCCCCCCCATTTTTTTGTAACTAGAATGTTTAGTTGGGTCTTGTAAAGATTGCAGTTTGCAATAAAATCTGATTGCTGCCAAATATATCCCTGCTGTCCTACAACTGAAGTTGTGGAAAGAGAGAAAGTGAGTGGATGGGGTCATTACTCTGGAAAACCATTGTTTTGGCGAAAAGCACGGAAATTTGAGAGACCGGTTACATATGCTTTTTTAGTTATTGGGGCCAGGGAAGCGTTGATTAGTCGACCAGCCTTGAGGAAAGCATCCAAATCTGCATCTGGAGCTTCCAACCGAAACCGGGGCCACGGTTTCCGAGAAATAGAATCGGCGATTTTATTCTTTTTCGAAGGAATATGGACAGCTCTGAAAATAATGTTTAGCTTCATACACATTGAGACGAATGGATGAAGCAGCTGCAATAATTGCTTTGATATTGTACATTGTTTGTTAAGAACTTGTACCAGGGCCTCGTTATATATAAACATGGTAACTTTCTTATTTAACAGCTGCTTTTCCCACAGATGAATGTCCAGAAAGATTGAGATCATTTCGAGAAAAGTCATATCTCGCATGACCGATTGACCAACCAAAGCCTGAGGCCATTGTAAAATATATCACTGACCATCCAGGAAACATGCAGCCCCAGCATCTTCAGCGCCGGCTGCGTCCGTGAAAAGACGCAAATCGTCACTTGAAAACCAAACCGCTTGCGGTATGTATGTCCCACCATTAAAATCTTCCAAAAAATCTAGCAAGACAAAAAGATCTTTCATTTCTCGAGAAAGCCTGAGAACATGGTGTGGTTTCTTTAGGGGTATCATTGCATCGTAAAAACGGTGAAGAAAGGCTCGGCTGGAGCGAATGGCTTGCCCAAAAAATTAAGTTTGCCTACAAGGCTCTGCAACACTTTAAGGGACACTTTTTTCTCGAAAGTATTCCTCTAATTCAGCTATTTTTGACATGGTATACGGACTAACATTTTATTAGTGTCTAATTCTAGACCCAAGAAAATCAGGATGGTAGCTGGGTTGATTGATTTTTCCTCAGCAATTGGAATCCCCAGTTCTTTGCATGTAGAATCAAAAGTGTCAACCAATAACCTGCACTTGTCAGAATTGCCTGATCCCCCTAATAAAAAAACAAAACAAAAAACAAGAAGGTGGGCTTTTGAATTGTTATTTGCTCTTTTTGCAACAAGCCAATAAAGGAAACTAGAAAATTTCTCAAACAGGTAGTCACTCAGGCTTAGGCCGATTGGTAAAAATGTATCAATGAAATAGTCATTAACTACTTTAATACCCAACAAAGGGAAATCCTCTGTTTGAATGGGGAGTAACATTTATGCTGATTTCAAGTCGCGCTTAGCGATTAATGCTCCCTGACCCAAATTGTAGAGTAAGTTTTGGCCAATGTGGAATATGTGTTTGCGACTCAGGGAGAAGGGTATCTAGATCAACAAACTGATGATTACCTGATGATTACTAATTTTGTCGCGACTGACTCCTAACTCTAATTCAGAGCTTGTGCTGATGATGTGAGACGGTTCGGGCTGACCAATAATATGATCGTGAATATATGGGAAGGTAAGGTTACCTAACGCTAATGGATCCGGAATGATTTTGGATCCAAGATCTTGATTGACATCCAGTACATCAGGTTGATCGACAACGAAACTTGGTTGCTTGGCCTGTGTGACTATGGGTTAACTTACAGACTGACTTGACAGGGTGTAATCTTGGTGGACCTGGCTGGGCTTATCTGAGGTGGTGATGACTCGATGACAACTTGAGAACCTGCTTGGCCGACTGAGGTTGTGGTGGTGGATCTGCTGAAACCAAACGAATGGGCGCTTTTCGTTTTCTGGATAAACGCCTCATGGTCATGTAATAGAAAAAATAAGAAGCGTATCATTAAGTCGTGCCATATTGTATTGCAGAAGAAATAAAAAAAATATTTGCTGGGTGTTGAGTGAAAAAAAAAACTTCCATGCTTTTGAGACTAATTATCTGGGCATAAACCAGAGATGTAACTATTTATAAATCTAATAACCTTGATAAATACTAAAACCGATAAAGCTAATGAAGGGAACTTATTTTTGTGTAACTATTTGCTAAATTATTTGTGCTTTTGAATGTAACAGTGTAACACAAAAGTTACCACTAAACAGATTTAAAAATGTTATGTTTTATATATTTCCTATTTATTTCTTTTTATTTATTCATTTTCAACTTATTTTTTCTGAATATTATAACTTCTATATTAATCTTATTTAATATATAATAATAAAAACTAATAATTAGGTCAATTTCATATAATTCATTCAAGATTATTTATTATTTACTTCATCTTTTTTATCCCTTTGTAGATTTAATTTATTATTTATTTATATTTGTATATAATTTCTTTTTCAAATTTGCCTTAATATTTCATACTATTTATATGTACATTATTATCATTATTATTGATCAGTTTTAAAATATTCTAGTGAATTATTTGTCGTTATCAATTTATTCTTGCTATTATTATTTTATTATTATTTTTTATTTAATTTTATCGTAATCACTAAGACATTTTCATTATTTTTTACTCTAAATATTATTTTTTTTTATTCATTTTTTTTGCTCGATTGTGCATAAAACTCGTTATTGGAAAGTCTCCATGTGATATATTAACAGTCTAAGGGAAACAACTTTGTAGTTTATACCTACTCGGGCGACCTCGCCGCCTTTTTGCATCCGACAATCATTTGGAAACGGGAATTGGAGAGGCGGTGAGCCGTTATATCTCTTTGTCACATAAACCCATCGGAATAAAACAGTTGAACGAGAAAACAATAATAAGTATTGTAATATACCCCGACTTTCTATGCATTTATAAAAATACTGAGATAGCCACCAATTAACAAAATAAATACTGATATATATTTTACCTTGCAATCCTTTGGAAACGGGAATTGGAGAGGCGGTGAGCCGTTATTTCAATACGCTCGTAAAAATTAAATTGCATAAGTGATTTAATAAACCGAAAGGTCGGAAAGGGACATACTGTTGAGACTTTGTCCCAAAACAACCTTCGCTATTCTAATTAATAGCACTCCTTATGTTTGTGGACAGGAACTGAAAAACTAGTTAATTGATATATCATGTTTTTATTGAATAAATCAATTTTCTTTCTCTTTACTACTTAACTATTTTTTCATATTATTTGAATGAGATGAGGTGAGCCATAGCAGCTAAAGTAATTCAGTCAGATAGCGAATTCCAGCTAATTACAGATGTCTGTCATTTGAATAGATGGAATAGGGAATATCCAGAACTCACATAAATGAGGTTTTCCATGTAGGTACAAACAACGTGTTCATGTACACCAACAATAATTCTAGTATTATTCTTTGTGAACCTTTGTTCATTTCTAACCGTAAAAATCTGTACGTACATGGAACTGGGAAAAACACCGTTTAGTTAAAGGGGATATCCGGAACTCAAATAAATAGGTTTTTTCCATGTAGGTACAAACAAGATGTTCATGTAATTGTTTCTTAAAAGCATGCAGCAAAGCATGTAACACTATTATCATTTTTGTGGTCCTCTGTTCATTTCTAACGGTCAAAATCTATTTGTACTTAGATGCGACTTAGACAAACCACTGTGTTTTTATAGGAAATATCCGGAACTCACATAAATGTTTTTTTTCCATGTAGGTTCAAACAATGTGTTCATGAAATTCTGCAAAGCATGCAGCACAACAGTAAATCCATTAAATTATTCTTGGTGAACCCTTGTTCATTTCTATCGGTAAAAATCTGCATGTCTACATCGATCTTGGAAATACCACCGTGTTTGTTATTTCGGAGTAGGTCTATTATAACTCATTATACTGGACCTTTAAGCGCCAACTGTTAAGATTATGCCATGAAGAGAAAGAGGAGTTTCGGTGGTTCCAATACTGAGGTTGTTGGAATCTACTGATTTATGCCATACAGACGTTCAAGTTTCTTTGCATATAAATTCTCGAAAAAAAACGTTGCATAAAGTGTTGATCACAGATCACAGCCAACCATAAAAGAAATGGAAAATTGTTAACATAAGGTGAACATGATTTATCATAACCTTTGCATCCAAGGGAATTACACATCCTCAAATCAAAATTACCTGGAGTAGTAGCTTGAAATGCAGAAGAGTTGCACACTTTTCTATACGAACGTATGTTTCTACAGCCAAAAGGCTTGCGGCTTGGGTGTAACAGATCAAATATTTTTTACCTTTGTTATCTTTTTGTGGACAGCAACAAAAAATAAATTATCATAACATTCACCATAACATTTGCTCCCAAGGTAATTACAAACGGCGATTTTAATATTTAAATTCACCTTCTGATTTCCTGTACTGTTGAAACTTAATTTATTTTGTCCAGGAAACAAATTCTGGTGTTATTTATTTTAAAGAATGAACTTTTTCTAAACAGATATGGTATCTTGCCATGAGGTGATCGCATTTTCAAAACAAAATTTAGAGAAAACTTTAAACTTAATATGTCTATACGCATTCCATATACATGAACCAAGCTCATTTAAACACATTCATTTCTAAGAGAGTGATAAAAATACCGTCATGTATACAAAACAGATTACTTATATCATTCAACATGTGGATATACCGTTTAATCTTATATAGTAATGCATACGCGAATAAGGAGCACACTCATTCAAATTTATTTTTTTATTCGGATATAATTTATTATCACCCACTGTTTTATCATGGTTGACGTTGACAGATCAAGGCTAAAATAGAAGGGAAGTTACCAGAGCGTCAACATTGACAATATAAACTTGGCCAACCATTTATCTGTGCATTATTCCTTATAAATGATATTATTTCAAGTGTAAGTTTTCTCAAATCAGATTTAAAGTAAAAATATATATATACATATATATATATATATATATATATATATATATATATATAGTATATCATGGCTAGCTGTTCAAAATAAAATTTTGAATATGGGATGTTATGAAACTATTTTGAATTAAACTTATTAAAAAGAAAATCGATCACCAAAACCTGAATCAAGAATGGTGTTTCACCTGTAATGGTTGGAAAAAGATTTGTCTGTTTGGATCATTAGAAATTAACATACAATATAAATATATTACGTGTGATAAACCTGAATATAATTATATAATTATATAAATATATTATATTTATTTTACGAAGATTAATCTATTAAATCTTAAGAGAAACAAATTGTTTCGTGTGCCTTGTTATAATTAAAACGGTGACCCTAGGTTACTTTAATAACATTTTTATAAGTGAATCACATTTGCAATTCATTCGATTGTGTCTATCAAATCTTAAAAGAAACAAATTGCTTCGAGTGCCTTGTTATAATTAAAACGGTGACCCTAGGTTACTTTAATAACACTTTTTTTTAAAGTGAATCACATTTGCAATTCATGAGATTGTATCTATCAAATCTTAAGAGAAACAAATTGCTTGGAGTGCCTTGTTATAATTAAAACAGTGACCCTAGGTTACTTAATAACAATTTTTGAAAGTGAATCACATTTGCAATTCATTCGATTGTGTCTATTTTCAACATTAAATATATGATTTATGCTTGTGTCTGACCAAAGGACATTTACTGATTAATATCTGTTATAGAGTATAAATATATAATTAAGGATTGACAATGCAGTCTGTATCTTTGAACAGACGAAAAGACAGCATTTCATTGTAAACGGAAAGTAATAAATAAGACGGTGAGATTATCAGTTAAATACTTGAATTATTGTCTGATTAAATTGTCTCCTAGATAAATCAAGGATAACTTTGTAAGGTGGAGGCATCATGGAACAGGTCCATTTCAAAGTATGTACCTGTATTTCTATTGGCCTGATAGTTCTTTGGCCAGCTGGTCAAGGAGTTGTAAATGAAAGCTGCTATCTTTTCGTAAAACATGGATCGAATCACGACTGTCATCCATATAACATATTTGATAAAAGGTTAAGCTTTATTGACTGCCCAACACTTGAAAAGTATGGAAGAATCTGTTACGGGGGTGACTGGAGCTCATGGGAGGAACATGCAGACTGGGGAGCCTGCAGTGTATCGTGTGGCGGCGGATTTCAGAAAAGATGGGAACGGGCTTATTCTGAAAACCTTACAAATCAATGTTGCGCCTGGAAATATAGATCGGTTATAAGGTTTTGTAGAAGGTGTAATCGTGACATATGGAATGCGACCGAAGAATGCATTTGTCGGAAAATGTAATGTCAATGTGGTAAGTGTACACTCTATCATTCTATGTATTTGTACAGGGATATATATATCCGATATATGTAATGTATACATGCTTAGTAATGTTATTTACTATCCATAAATCAGGCGATATACATTGAACCCTCGATACATCAACATTCTGTTCAACGGCAAATTTGGGTTTCGGCACTTAAATCCATGTGACGGATTTCTTTATGTCTTCAAATTTCCGATATAGATATAATTGTATAAATAAAGGTCTTGCTCATAGTTCAAGTAATGTCAAGTATGGAAAAGGATACTACAGTAAGAGAAAAAAGAAAAACAGTACATGTATGATAGTATAACACAATGTTTCTTCAGATACTCAGCATGTAAAGTCGGAGTGTCGTCAAGAATTGATATGAAACTGTGGGAAACTATTCAGACATACATTTCCTAATAATTCTATTAAGAATTTAATCACAAAATGTAGCAGTTTTTTTCTAAAAAATAATGATCCCGTGTAACACGTGACACGTGTAAAACGCGTAAATGATCATACCTATCCCTGGCCCACAACTTTAAATCAATACGTAAACTTGCCAGTATGATCTGATATTATGGATGCAATGTTTTCCTGTTGTTCTGTATGAAGTTGCACAACTTTAAATCAATACTGAAACTCACCAGTATGATCTGATATTATGGATGCAATGTTTACCAATTGTTCTGCATGAAGTTGCACAACTTTAAATCAATACTTAAACTCACCAGTATGATCTGATAGTATGGATGCAATGTTTTCCAATCGTTCTGTATGAAGTTGTACAACTTTATATCAATACTTAAACTCATCAGTATGATCTGATATTATGGATGCAATGTTTTCCAATCGTTCTGTATGAAGTTACACAAGTTTCACATTTTCAGGAAAACTTTTTCATAATTCTGTTTCATTTTTGTAAATTAAACTTTATTGTATTCAATCCTTCATGTATACACATGTTAGTGTAGTGGTGGATTAATTCTCTGCTACACAGTATTTCAGTTATATACTGACGTTTAATTGTAAGTGGAAAACGACCTGGGTGTAGAGTACCACCCAGGAAACACAACTAACCTACCGAATTCTTAAATGAGAGCCTCCTCGCATATATTTCCGGGACTCGGACATCAATAATGTTTCGTATTCATTATCTAGTACTATTAATGTGACATTTAGCACTGTTTGTTGCACTTTTATATTTTAACAACTTTCTAACTCATAAATAGAATCATTAATATAGAGCTATTAAAATTATTGTAAATGTAAACATATTAATCTATTTTCTTTTATTTACAGCCATTCAATGTATTGATATTCCTTTCAGGAACATTATAATACATACTTTGTTTTGTTTCAGTTATAAGACCGGACTATTTTCGATGATAGAGGAGAAGTAGGTCATTATCTAGATCCTCCGATCACTCTGCAGACTCGGCTTAGGAAAGACTTCAATGCCATTCTGCATTCTCTTTTATTAAAGCATTGAAGGAAATTATCTTTTAAATTTCTCAAGCGTTTTTGTTATTCCCCTACTTTTATTATACAATCTGTAAACAATATTGTCTAATAAATACTAATTAAAGCACTTAAAACTTTAACTGTCTTGTTTGTGTAATTTCAAAGCATTTTATCGTGAAAATAAAATTTTATATAAGTAAGCCAAATTTAACATTACAATTGTTGATATGATAATAGCAATAATAAAAAATGTCATAAAATATGCTTTGATATTTCAAATAAACGTATCATTAAGTTTTTAACAAAATACACAGGATATAGTTCAAATACTAAGCATTTGATATTTATCTGTGTGTATTACGTCTATCAATATTCATCTACAGACGCATGGTCACCTAATGCAATCATTCGTGATTGTGAAAAATGTTCGTTTTTCATTTTCCGTCACATGGTTGATCATATTCACTGGTCGCGCATGCGTTTCCTTCATAGGCTGAACTTACGAAATCGCTTCCCTGAATTGGTGAACACGTCATGTTGCGGAACGTTAAAAGAGGTACCGCAAAAACCAGTGCTTCGGGGATACCATATTCTATATTTAACCGATTTCGCCGAAAGTGCGTTTACGAAAAAAGCGTTTGCCCGTGAAATGTGACATACACTTATCGAGTTAATTTTTTAGGATACAAAGACTTCATCAAAATTAACGAGGAAGAGTTAATATTTTTCCAATCAGCTGAAAACGAGCTGTGTTTTTAGAAACAATATTGATTGTTAATCTGTCTTTTCCAATTAAAAATTTTATCCTTGAAGCTAAATAAGCTAATCATATATTTGTATTTATCCCATAAAATATGTTTATGCTGACTTAATAAGGGGGTATTTGTTCTTTGAAATGTCAGTTTAAGTGTAATGAATTTTGGGTTAAAAGGTTTTCACTCAAACATCATTATATAACTATAATGTTGTCTTTGTCGACTTTTTATATCCAACCATAGTCAAGGGACTTTATGCCATGCCGTGTCCTCCTTGGGCTAATCAACCCCACACTACGTTATATATATTTGCTGAGCAGATGGTAATCGGCTTTTCTGCTGGGAATTAAATATAGGAAATTGAATTCCTGAAGCGAGTTCTCTTGCATATCGTCCACCATGAAGGTGCTATTTCATAATGTCTTAGTTTTTAAAATATACGGGTTTTGTTGAAAATAATTTAATGATTTAACGATTTAATTTCACGTTTGCTATGAAGATATGGTCTGTTTTCACGTTAGAAAACATTTTATCCTCTAAAAAGTGAGAATGCAGATCTGACAAAACTTTTCAGAAATTCAATAGTAAATAATATAATTTATTAATACATTACTTATAATTTCAAATTACTTTTTTTCAAAGGCAAATGCAGGAAATATTTGTTTACAACCATCAATGGCTTCTAGATAAAAAGGGACTTCCGTGGCTGAGAGGGTAAATTCGCTGTCTTTAACGCTCACTCAGCCCCTCATCGCGTGGGTTTGAATCCGGCAGGGTCATTCAGATTTTCATTTGAGGAAGCCTTCCAACTGGCTTGCGGTAGGTCGGTGGTTCTACCCGGATGCCTCCGTGCGTTTGGGGTTTTCCCTCACCTGTAATTAGCTGGAGGTCGCTATATGACTGAAATACTGTCGAAGCGACGGTAAATTCAAATAGTTATGTCAAGTCTAGATAAAAATAAGATGATTTCATCAGGCTTTTAAAAGTTGTTCAGATTAATATGTCCTCATTTTAACAGACCCTCAAGATAAATATTTTGTACAATATATGTTGTAGAATACTAATATCTTGCTCTCTCATATCATTATGAGAATAGATAAGCATATGTTTTATGATTTCTTGTTGTTCGTGGATTTGTTTTTGTATTTCTTTATTTTTTCAATCTGCACATATGTTTTAGTCAAACGACATAATAAATATGGTGTAGTCGCACTTCTCTTCTATCATTACAAGATACAACATTCGTATTTCCGCTCTTAATTACCCTGGATGTATGCAGACAATATATTTTACAACCCTTTAAAAGTTTAATTAATATCCCTATTTGCCATGTCAGACAATCAACAAATCTATTGCCAATAGCAATATTTATTAAATCCTTAATTCATCCTGAATTGCAAATTAAGTCATTAGTTTTTTCAGTCGTCAAAATCATATCTTATTTGTGTTTGTAATTAACATTTAATTATTCACATGCATGCTATTAGCAGTATTTTTTTATTTATGTCACATAACTATAAAACAATATGGTAGTGGGCGCATGATACAATCACTCATAGTTGGAGACGGGACTTAATGTCAAAGCTGGAGAATGATTTTACTGCAAACTTTGATGATGTCAAATATAATGAAACCTTAAAATGTCAAATTCGACTTTAGTAATATGAAGTATTGTAATAAATATTAGTATAAAACAAAGTTTATAATACAGAGTCTAATACTGAATTAGAGTTAAGTCATCTACATAAAAGATACTATGAATATTTGAGACTACATTATATGCACGCAACAAAAAAGAAACCTGACGCTTTAGTTTTAAAATACTTGTATATGTTTTACATGGTATATAAATGAGTAGATGTTGATGGCATTTGTTGTGCAATATTCCACAACAAGACATAAATATCCATTCCGAATCTCATTTAAAATCTAACCAACCAGTTACAAATTATGGCCCCGGGCAGACGGACAATATCCAGTGTTCCAGTTTTCGGTTCGGCGGGAATACTGAGATGTCATTAGTATGTAGTTAAACATGTGGCGGTGGTAGTTGATAACGAAGAGTTGCACGATAACATCAACATCCTGTAGTATGGTACAGTTGGTACTCGTTATCTCCAATTCGCGTATATCGAAATTTCGGCTATGTCAAATTAATTGACTTGGTCCAAATTTTTCCCTTTCTATACACATTAACTTCGTGTGTCTCACAATTTATTTATTTCAAATGACTGCTATGCACGATGCATATTTGTTTGTTTATCTCAAATTCCACAGACGCTAATTAGCCCGCCGATATTTTTCACACCTATAATGTACATATATTATGTACAAAATTATTTGTACAAAAGAGTAAATGAAACACAGTAGAAGCATCAATAAAAGTAGTAATAATGATAATAATTTTGTTGTAGGTTATCTACATATAAGTCCATGAAATAACAGTATATCATAAAAGTACTTGTGCAAATACTTTTTTCGATATTAAAAACGGTTTAACCTTTAGCGTTTCCTTTAAAAGAAATCTTTCTGACTAATAAATCAAAAGGTTTCACTCAGCTGGGCAGGGAAGTGTCAGACATAGCACGTAATCAAATACTTTGATGTGTAATGTTTTGACTGCAGGAATGCTGAACATATCATACAATTCTTCAGGAGAACCAAACAATCTTATATTTAATAGCCAATTAAATTGTCAAATGACACAGGCTACTAATTGCTAAATGTGTATGTATCTGTTTAGCATTACTCTCTATTAAAATTTATGAGGATTATCTTGCAAGATTATCAGTTCTTTTGATATGAACAATGGAAGTAGGTTGGATTTATTAATATAAAACATGCCATTTAGCAATGGCTAGCTAATTTCAAGTATTTTAAACGAAATTTATTTAAAACGAATGTGTAAGTAAAGCGTTGATTAAACTCAAACTGAGTTTACAGATGAATATGTTAAAAGATTATTATAAATATGAAGACGTTAATAATGCAACAA
>CM037779.1:64649753-64699753 GCA_021229015.1 Solen grandis | reverse complement strand
GAATTTTTCAGGAAGGTATGTAAAAACGTTTATTAACATTACCAGGAGTCAACTGAGTTTTGATCAAAATAAAGGAAAAAAATAAGATTTTTTTTCTCAAAAATATAGCAGTTTTAGGCCATTTACTGAACAAAATAAAGAAATTTTCCAGTACAAAGTTTTCCGTCGGAGGCATGTGAAGTGTAAATCTACTTTATACTTGTTTAATGGTACTGGTTATAATCATTAAACTTGAATTTTACTTAAATGCAAATGTTTCTTCAAAATTTTCAATGAGCAACATACACACTGCCCATCACCTTTTGCAGTGCTCCAGCCAGAAATTTGAAAGTACAGGGTGCTTTAAGACCAAAAGTTTCACTGACTGGGAGGGGGTATGGGGGATCTCCCCCTAAAACAATTTCAAAATAAGACCCTAAATAAGGTCTCCTAGGGATTTCCAGATAGAATTTTTCTTCTTGTTCAAGTCATGAATGCCTATTTAAGAGAAAAGTTTTTTGTTTCAACAACCTTTGACCACAAATCTTCATTGTACTGCTGCTTTTTCAGGTTAAAAAAAGGTCTATGAAGCTGGCATTTCAGTTACATGTAGCTCAGATAACTATAAAAGCAGGCATCTAAGACTATTGCCACAGAAAATTATGAATTCAAGTTATTCTTCTTTATATGTATACCATATTGATAACTGTATTTATATGTTTCTCCAGAGCATATGAAATGGGCATGGTGAATCTCCCCAAAAAGGATAGCAGTTGTATGTAAGATTTGTAAATGAATAGCATTTCTAATATTTTTCAGAATTAAAAAGGAATTCCAAATCAGTTGTTTTTCTATTACATGAAAAGTTTTCATACTCTGAAATCTAAATATATACTTTACACAAGAGTGTTCTTTGGAACCAGGCCTCAATCTAACCACTAGCCCCCTAGCCCTAGGCTATTTGAAATTGTTAGGGGCTAGTTAAAGTCCCTAACTGGATAGTCTGATGGGCTACTTATTTTATTGAGAGGAAATGTCCCTTTTTCATGATAAAAAAAATAACTGTCCACAATAAACACTTATGAAAGAATATTTTGGATTAATAAAAACAACCACTGGGTTTTTAAACGAATAAGACTGGTAGATTCTGAATGTGTATGTAATAAAAAAGAAATAAAGAAAATGTGTTGTTACTTTTCCCAATTTCTCTGAAATTGTGATATATAAAAAATATCTTAAGTCCGGGGCTACCATTATTTGATGGGGGGGGGGGGGGGGGGGGGGGGGGGGGGGGGGGGGTGTACTAGATTTTTCAGGCAGGTAGTCAGTCCCCTGGGCTACCAACAGAAAACGGAAAGGCCTGAGAACACATGTGTCACCTGCTGAAGCATGACGGAAAAAGTGTGATAGACATACAGACAGACAGACAACAGAAAGGTGATCCCTATGTGTCACCTCTGCTTACAGCAGGTGACACAAAAAATATGTAGAAATGTATTTTCCATCCGACAGGGTATTTCTCTAGTACGTATCCAAAACCATTTAATAACTACGGGCCTTTTCTTCAGATGCTGGGGAGGGGCCTTAATATCGTATTTTGGGGAAAATATCATCATTTTTTTTTTTCATTGGGGAAAGAAAACTCTTGAGTAAGATGCAAATTTGAGGAAAACTGCATTTAATTTAATTTATTTTCAAGTAAGGCTTGAACTATTGATATGAAAAAAAAATTTGAATTTCAACGCTTTTTTTCCCTTGATTCATAATAAGTTTTGTATGATCTTTCTTCCGTAATCTCCTCCCCTTGTAAAAAAGTGTTAATACTTTTATTTGTGTTTATTTTAAACAATTAAAAATTGTTTTTAAAAAAGGGGATATATTAAAAAATTATGTTTAAGATAATTCTGGCTTTTGCCCTTTTTAATTGGAATACTATTTATTTTGGGGAAATATGAATATGTTACAGGGTTTTAACTAAAGTAGATGACGGTTTTGTTTCTTGTGGCAGACATCTTGGTTAGATAATTAATCAACTTATCCCATCAACTAAAAGCAGCTTAACAAATAGTGGGAATTTCAAGATTTATTTAAAAATTGATCAGGTTTTTCCTAAGGGATACCTCTTGTTATAAAGTGATTAAAAGATTGTGCTTGCTGTGAGTTTCAACCTGCAAAGTTTTATTGAGGCAACAATTTTAAACATGAAGCAATAGGGATTTTTTGAAAAAAAAATATGACCCCCAATAAAATGGGGGAAATATTTTCAAAATATAGAATTTTTAAAAATATAAAATATAATCTGAAGCCTGGACTCTACTTTGAAACAGACCTTTTTAATATTATCAATATGTTTTAAATCCCCTTGATTGATTTTTTCAATGTCCATCCCCTATTCTATTCAAATAACAGGTTTTATTATGGAAAATATCAAATTTTTATGGGGATTTTATTAATTTTGAGCTTCCCCTTTAAATTTGTTTTGCGTAATTTTATTTAAATTGTTAAAACTAAATTTGGTTACAACGATTAAAGGCTTTGATTTGTCTCCTCTTCTAGAAGGGAGGATATTATTAATAAATCCCTTAATTTTTTAAAATTTCCAAAAAGTTTTTAAATTAATTAAAAAATTTAAAAAATGTGAAAAAGGGTTCTTCATTGTCAACAGAAATCTGAAATTGAATTTTGTTTACCTTTTTGGGGGTGACTTTGATAAAAAGTAAAGGGGAGGCCCTTTCTGTGCTGAAATTTTCTTTAATGGCAAAGTGGGAAAAAGTATCCGGTAGAACTGTAAGGTTTTTTAAAAAAACCTAACCTGGCATGATTTTCATAATTTCTCTTTAAAGGGAATTTATCATACAGGTCAACGAGTTCTTTTTTTTCCCTTTAAAGGACACCATAAAAGATTATGGAAAATTTAACCAGTCAGCCTGTTGGCCCTAATTCTGGAAATAGTTTTGAATTAATTGGGTTTTAATTTGTTTCTGAATAAAGGTTTTTTGGATAAGATCGTAAAATAATCTAATGAAAAGTTAAAAAAAACCTAAAAAACCGGATAACCCAACATGAATTTGGAAGGTAATTTGGAAACGGGTTCGGTCCAAAGTTTACCCAACTATGTCTTCAAATGCTATTGTGGTTTTTTGGACAAAACAAAATTTTAATATAAATTCCAAGGCAATATAAAAAAATTATTTGCAGAAAATTTTGACCCTGAAATTTTCCCTTTTGGTGAGGCCCTTTCCCTAGGGATTACAAACATCTAAATTCCAGGTTGTTTTAAAAAAAAAAAAAAATTTATTAAGGGCAGGTAATCCAAAAATTTTGTGGGGGGCCATTTTGACCCAACCTATTTGTTTTCATTTGAGGTTTAAGATTTATTTTTATATAAAAAATCTCTTGTAATAGAGAATTCTAGGGAATTCTCAAATATGTTATAATTTTTGCTTGTCAGCCAATTTTCCATCAAAAGGGTCTTATTGTAAATTATTAATAGTTTGATACTGAAATGCTTTACAAAATTAAAAAGGCCTTTAAACCGGGCAATAACTCAAAAAAGGTTCCAATTACGTTTGTGCATGATATTTTTCCCGGGGGATTTTACCTTAGTTCTATTAAAGCTTGATACTTTTAAAATTCTAAAAAAAAAATTAAAAATTAATTTTGGGCTAACTTAAAAAATTGAGGGCCCAATAGTGCTGTGCTGAACTTTTCTCAATTAGATTAACTGTTACACCTGGAAAAGGTTAAATTTTAAAAGGGTTTACTATTTAGCCAATTTGGTTCTTTGCATGAACATCCTTAAAATCTTTTCTTAATAAGATATTTCTTTTTTGGGTTTCCCCGGACAAAATTAGTTAAAATTCAAAGACAAAACTCAAATATTGAGGGCAAAAAATTATGCCCATTTCCATGGATTATCACGTGTGTAAGTTTAAAATTTTATCTTCGGTTTATGCTGACAAATTTCTTTTTTAAGTAAACAAATTTTAGAAAAGACAACCCCGATAATACAATATTTTCCCCCATTTAAATTTTTGGGGGAAAATTTCAATCAACAAGAATTTTGGGAAATTATGAAACCCCCAAATTTTGGGCACTTTGTTCTGCCTACTTGTGAGGGAAATTAATATATTTAAGTAGGCCCCAATACCTTTTGTTGGGGATTGGGCCGTTTTTAAAGTTCTTGATGGAAAACGTTTTCAATCGAGTCATCCTTAAAATTTAAATTTAAACCAAAATTTGGGGTCACAACAATATCTACCCCAAATAAAGTTTGGTTTGGAAAGGGCCCATTATTATCAAAACTGGCACCCCGCGATTACAAACTTTGCAAACAATATGCTCCTTCTTGGGGAAACATAATAATGATATAACTCAGCGGCTTAATTAGTTTTTCCCAAAATTTTTGGTTGAACTATATTAAACCAAAGTTAGCAAATGGAAAAATTAAAATTAAATTGATTGTCACTGCCCCTGAATTTGGACCGATTTTTCTTAGTTTTGGAAACTTTTGGGGCCCCCTTTCCCTATCTTTTGGTAAAAACCTTTAAAATTATGGTTATACTGTTGACAGTGACAATTCCACTGGGCCATTTTCGGGAACCTTAAATTTTTGCTTGAAAAATAAAGGTATTTCCAATCCTTTAAACCCCAATCTCTTTTACTTTTTCTTTTTACTTGGTTTACAAGGCCTAGGATTTTAGTTCTTTTATCGTAATCTAAAACCCCTGTAATCACTAGTAAGAAATGCTTTATGATTTTGTTTAAATGTTTGATTCATGTCAAAGAAGTAATAAAATTTAATTAAATAAAATTTACGGGGTTAAAAAAAAGTTAACTGCAGGGAAACCAATTTGACAGGGATGATTTAAATTTGGGTTAAAGGTCCGGATTTACATCCAAAGTAATTTTTTAAAAATGCCCCTTTTCCTCAAAATTAAATTTTCCAGTTGTCTTGTTCTTTCCTTCGGCGGCCAAGGACCGTGCCTATAACAAAATTTTGGGGCCCTTTTCCCCGTTACAAATTTTTAAATAGGGGGGCAAAGAAATTTTCCAGATTTTCCTATTTAGTTGGAAAAATAATTATTCGGGCCCCAATTTTACCCACCATTGATTGAACAACTTTTTTAAGGCCATAAAGCAATAATATTCACTCAATTGACCATTGTAGTTTGAAAAAAATTTTCTAGACCTTTAGGCCTAAAAATATCGATTTTTCGGGGCCTTTTTAATATTTTGAAAAAAACCTTGATGGCCCCTGAAGTACAAACCATATCTAAACCAGGCCTTTGTTATCCCGGGACGCATCCAAAATAAAATCCAAAAGGGCCCATACAATAGGTTGTCCAAAAATAAAAGGGGGTTTAAATTTTCCCTTTAAAGTAAACCCGGTATTAAACCATTCTAAAGGAACGGGGAAAAGCCTTTGGCACTTTAAATATCCGAGGGCCCAAAATGGCTTCATTTAAGACGGGAATTTTCTTTTAAAGTTTAAAATGTCAAAATGGGGAAATTTAAAATTGGCTTTTTTTAAACTTGGACACCCATAAATACATAAAAACTTTGATGGCCTTATACAGAAAAATTTCTTTCATCATTTTGGGGAAAAAGTTACCTTTTGAAAAACTTAAAACTGAAATTTTTTTAAATGTTGATAAAAAAAGCTAAAGGGGCAAAATGACAGTTGTAGGGCTTATTAATCCCAACGGTAAAATTTTGGGAACCAATTTTTAACTTTTTAAAAAAAGGTTATTTTTTTTGGGTGATACCAACTTTTTTTTTTCTGAAAAGGTTTTTCCCCAATCCCTTACTGTTTTCGGTAAAATGTTTTTTGGAATATGTGCAAACCAATTTTAGCACATTAAAATGCAAAACTTTGTGAAAATACTTTAAATTTTCTAGTAAACCCATTATTTTTATGGGATAAAAGCTTTTTAAACCTTAATTGAAGCTAAAGAAACATTTGTAAATTTAAGTTCGCTTATTTGGCAGATTTCCCAACTTAGATTTTTCGGGCCCAAATTTGAAATTTCAAGGAAAGGGCCCACCTCATAAAAATGGGAAACGCGGTTAAAAATCCTGTGCAAATTACTTGATTACTCAAAATTTTAAAATCCAAAAAAAACACTAAAAGTGTTTCCCCTTTTCGGTTTTTAAAGGGGTCCCCCCTTTTGGGTTTCCCAGAATTTCAGGGAATTGGGGAATAAACTAAAAACCCCTGTACACGCGAAGTTCCACATTTCTATAGCAGGGGGCCAACCATCTTTTGGGAACTTTTATAGGGGAAGCCAGAATTTGAAAAACCAAAAATTTAATTGTTGGGAAATAACCCTTTTCCAATCAATTAAAACAAAAATCCAAATGAAGGCTCGCTTTTCCAAATAAAGGAAATTTCCCCAAATAGGTTATTTTCACCACCATTTTAAATTTTTGGGGTATTAATTAATTAATTAAATAGAAGGTGTATTTTTAAACATTAATTAAGGTATTTTGTTTGTTTTCTCAAAAAATTTAAATTACTTTTTTTTCCTTTTTTTTTTTGGGGAAGAAACATTATGGTTTTATTGTTTTTTCTTTTTGAATTTATGTTTTTTTTTTTTTCTTTTATTTTTTTCTTTTTGTTTTCTTTATTTTTTCTTTTTTTATTTCTTTTTTGCCTGAAACTGCTTTTTTGGGAACAACTGCCAACCAGCATAAATTTGGGGCCAACAGACAATACCCAAAATTGCATGAAAAAAAAAATGCTAAAAAAAAGGGGTTTTAAAATAAAATTTTGCATTTTTTTTTTATATTCAAATGCAATTAACAATTTGGGGCCTTTCCCCAAAAACAATTCCGAATTTAAAATTTTGAATTACCAAAAAATTTTGAGAGGACTAAAACTAACCCAACTTTCAAACTAAAATTTGCCTAAGAATAGGAAAATGAAACCCGGGGGAAAATTCGGGGTGTTTAAACAAAACATAAGAGCAAATGTTTTGAGTATCTAAAAAATTCTTAAAGCAACCCTTTAAACCCGGGGCCTTGCTACCCAGGTGTTTCTGTATACATGTTGATCTTTACATTCACTTGATCTAATTTCCGACAGATTGATTATTTAAAACAAAGCGTGCCTGTTAATGACAATGACATACCTGAATAGGGTTGAACTGGTCCGACATGACACAGGTTGCGCCACAGTAGAGTGGGGTCATGAGGACGTTGACGACCCCATGAACGTGATGCAGTGGGAGCACATGCAGTATGGTGTCATCTGATGACCAGCCCCACACATCAATCATAGCCAACATCTGGGCGTTGATACTACCATGAGTATGTACTACACCCTGAAGATTGATACAAAAAGGTTTTCATATTTTCCATGTAAGAGGCTCATTTCATTTTGTCATTTTCAGGTTTAAAATCTTTATATTCTTTTTTTAAACAAGAGCTGTCAGAGGACAGCACGCTCGACTAATCAAAATGCTTGTTGGTAAATCAAATAAAATCTATTTAAATTCTTGCCCTTCACATTCCCGTACATAATAATATCAAAAATGTTTACCTTGATGTTTATACCCCTTAAAATATTTATGAAGTCTAAATCAACCCCCTGCCTAGTTTAAAGAGGGCATAAGCACAAAAACACTGTGCATGCAAAACTTAAACCAAAAATCCAAGTTAGAAAAGGGCCATAATTTGCATCAGTCCAAAAGTTATCCTCCTGTTTTCTGATGCCCTTGAAGACACTCCTTAACTTTCTAGTCAATTTCACAAGCAATTTCTGAGATATAAGCTGGATAGTAGCTTGAATGCAAAACTTTAACCAAAATTCTAAGTAAAATGGGGTCATAATTTTTATTTATTCCATCAAGTGTTATCTTCCTTTAAAGTATGATACCCCTAAACATACTAAAGATGTTTCAAATCAATTCCATGCCTGGACTCTGAGATATAAGCATGAAAGTACCTTGCATGCAAAACTTTAACCAAAATTTCTAAGTTAAAAAAGGGGCCATAACTTGTAATATATTCCATCAAAAGTTATCTACCTTGATAGTATGATACTCCTAAACATATCAAAGATATTTCAAATCAATCCCATGCCTGGATACTGAGATATAAGCATGAAAGTAACTTGCATGCAAAACTTTAACCAAAATTTCTTAGTTAAAAAGGGCAATAATTTGTAACATATTCCATCAAGAGTTATCTACCATGAAAGTATGATACCCCTAACATATTAAGATGTTTCAAATCAACCCATGCTGATACTGAGATATAGCATGAAAGTACTTGCATGCAAAACTTTAACCAAAATTTTTAAGTTAAAAAGGGGCAATAATTTGTAACATATTCCATCAAGAGTTATCTACCATGAAAGTATCATACCCCTAAACATATTAAAGATGTTTCAAATCAACCGCATGCTTGATACTGAGATATAAGCATGAGAGTATCTTGCATGCAAAACTTTAACCAAAATTTTTAAGTTAAAAAGGGGCCATAATTTGTAATATATTCCATCAAAAGTTATCTATGTTGGTTCCCCTTGATCAAAATTTAAAATTTAGTTAAAAAGGGGCCATAATTCATATTATATTCAGTCAAGAGTTATCTACCTTGGTTGTCTGATGCCCCTGAACATATTTATAAACTTTCAAGTCAATACCATAAACAGTTATTGAGATATAAGGTTGATAGTAACTTGCACGCAAAACTTTAACCAAAAGCTGCAACGCCAACGCCAACACCAATGCCAGGGTGACTACAATAGCTCTCATATTCTTCGAATAGTCGAGCTAAAAATGTACACTTAGAAAATAAACAAAAAGACAAAGATGGCCATGAAATTGCTCACCTGAGAAACATTGCCTTCATTTCCTGCACTGCTTAAGCAATCAAATTGTTAGAGTGAAAAAACAACAAATATGTGCTATGTTCTGGAATTTCAAGGGCCTAAAATGTAGCTCTATAGTCAAACTAGAACTCCGCGTGTCGGATGTGTCGCCTGACGATGACCTATCTGTTGACAGTAAAGATGCCAATTTGTCACTTTCTTTTAAAGATGGGGTATTAAGAAAATCTATCAAAGTGGAATAACTCAAAAAGTGCATAAGGTAGAGTTATGGTTCTTGCGCACTGCACTCCGCGTCATTTCAAGAAACATACATATCAAGTCTCAAGTAATTTAAACTTATGGTGAAAAAGATATGTTCTGGACAAGAAATTCTCAAAGAAAATCTATCAAAGGGGAATAACTCAAAAAGTGCACAAGGTAGAGTTATGGTTCTTGCGCACTGCACTCCAGGTCATTGCAAGAAACATACATATCAAGTGTCAAGTCATTCAAACTGATGGTGACAAAGAATGCTCCAGACAAGCATATGGGGCCGCCGCCGCCGCCGACATAAGTAACCCCTATATGTCGCCTGACTAGTCAGGCGACACAAAAACAACATTAATCGAACTCAAATGAGACATTGTTGCCCTGATTATTGTGTATAAGTTAAATGATGATTGCTTAATAATTGCAAATGCTAGAGTGTAAACAAATTAAAACTCTTCCTTTTTTTTTAATTCAAGGCCCATTATAATTTCTGACTAAATTGGCCTTTGACAGCCATAATCAAACTTGGCCAAGAGATTATGGCCATTAACATCATCATGAAGTTTGAAGATGGTTGCCTCGAAAATAAAGATGCTGGAGTGTAAGGAAAGCAAAATCTTGCATTTTTGGACAGGTTTTTCAACAAAAAATCTGTCCTTTAAAATGAAAATGTCCAGGTGGGCGTCGGGTGTCTGGTGTCCACTGAGGTTGACCTCTTTTATTAATCTGCTGTAACTTTAACATTATGCAGCTGACTCTGTAACCTTGATCTGTGACCTACTTTAAAAAAAAAAAAAAAAAGCAGCAGCATCTAGATAGGTTTACCTTTTGGTTAATCTGCTATAATCTCTATGTGCTTCATTGGATTGCTTCAATATTTGAACAGTTGCTTAAGTGGATGAAACTCTTCATTATGCAGTTGACCTTGACCTTTGACCTGCTTTTGATGAAAAAGCCCAAAAAAATCCATACGTAATACCATCAGGTCTTGTTTACGGTATATTAAAAGGGGCATAACTCCTGACCTAAATGGCTGAGATCAGCCATAAACAAACTTGATTGAGAGATTATGGCCATAAACATTGTCTTAAAGTTTGAAGATGAAGCTTATTCTCTTCTACTGATATTATAACAGCCACTAAATCAATTTCTCCCTTTTTTTACCACAAAATGAAATCTTAAAACCTACCTTTGGTCTTCCTGTGGTACCACTTGTATATATAATCATGGCATTCTTATGTCGATAACCATCTTGACTAACATAAGCCTTCAAAGTTTCCTGACCAATCTTGTCTCCCCATGGACTCTCCCTGTGTGTGTATGCCCCTCCATAATCATCTCGGGACAATACCATCAGGGGCACTCCCAGGGTAACTGATACCGGTTTAAGTTTGTCTATATAATTTTCTGTCCCAATCAACAGGCATGAATCTGAGTCCCACACAAAGTACTCAAGCTCACTGACTGGATGAGATTTACAAAGCGGCACAACCACGCCCCCTAGCAACCAGACAGCCCATTGTGTGATAATGTATGACATGTCATTGTCACACAGAAATGACACTCGCTGACCATTCAGGCTAAATACTCCCATCTGGTTTCCAGAACTAGATAGTCCAGCTGTATCCCTGTTCAACTTAACCTTTCCAGCAGCTACTGCTGATTGAATTTTCTGAGCTAAAGTAGTGCTGTAATACAATAGATCAGAGTAGGAATATTTTCCATGTTGACTCACAATGGCGGTTCTCTGTGAGAAATTCTCTGCTCTCAAGAACACTGGCACCACACAGTTTTCAGTTGTAGAACAATATCGCACACAAAATGGCAACAATTTTTCAAATCTAAGACACATTAATGGCGTAGCTTTTGTGTTAGCAATACAAGCCTTTATTTGTTTTGATACAGATCCAGTCAAAGGAATCTGCATTGTGGAATGGTATTTCTTGGAAACAGGCTGACATATTCTCTTGTCTAAAGACAGAAGCCTAAGGCAGTATCTCCTACAGGCAAAACTTTGTAATTTCTCTAGAACCATTCTGCTGGGATTGAAGAGCTGAAAATAGATTATATCACAAACTGTTCATGATCTACATGCATATACATGTTACTACATAAAGAATAAAAATATGGAAAAACAAGTACTGATTTCCCTTTACTAATATCAAACCAAGCAAAAAAATATATCTGGAATCTTTATAGCTAAATGAATGCACAACCAGTACAATCATGTATATCAAATGTTGACATTTCTGTGTCATCATCATCATAAAATTAAATGACAAGATTTCTTTTGTAAGTGCTTTTTAGCTTACCTGAGCACCTGTGCTCAGGTGAGCTATTAGAATCAATGACTGTCATCTGTCTGTTTTCTTCAATTAGTTTTATTTTTTGCACTCTAGTATATGTATCTTCATTTCTTCAGCAATTATTTTCAAACTTTATTCTTACAGCCATGATCTCTCAGCCAAGTTCGACTTTGGCTGATATTGGCAAATAAGGTCAGGAAGTATAGCATTTTAAATATAAAAAAATGACACATTTCACTCTATTTACATGGGGTGTGAAAAGTGATCTCATTTCTTTATTTTAGATTGAGGTTTATGAAACTGCACTATGATGTAAGTCTATAAATTGTGTGAAAATTAGATCTGTATCCCTCTCATGGAATAAAATATGGTTTTCTCAGTAACGTTATCGTTGTCTTCCCAACCCAAAATTTGGTTGTTATGATGACAATGGTCTCAAACTGTGGCATCTCAAATGTACAATTTCTACCGTACGCTTTTCAAACTACGGTAAATATACATAATGCGCAAGCATTTGCAATGTCGTGCATGGAATCATTTTGATTTCTGACGTCAGAAATATAAACAAACGATACATTATCTGCTGACTGATACAAAAATGAGTTTTCAGCATAAACAGCCATCAAATTTTGTGTTATGAATGAAATTTCCAAGACTTAAACTATTTAAATGATATGTAATGCCTATAGTGAAACTACTGCGAGAAAACAGTGCTATTCAAATGGTACAAGCTGTTTCAGTAGGATAAGGACAACATTGATGAGTGTAGTGGCCATCAAATGATGAAGATGTCGTCGAATGACACTACAGTCTCTACCACCATAGGGTTGCTTGACAGAGGTAGGCACATTGCCATTCCTGAAATTATCTACAGAGCGGACTGTAGCAATTGGACTATCTTCTTCATAATTCATGACCAGCTAAATATATATAAATGCGACATACATGTGCCCGTTTGTATATTTTGAATAGGAATAAGTGGTGTTTTTTATTCGTAGTGAATGTGTTTTAATGTTGACTTTGACATAGTTTTGTGTTTGGCCGGGATTCCTTTGATGACATTACTATTGTTACAATTGTATGGCATGTATGCAAGCAATTCATGTGAAATTTTGTAATTTAACTGCCATTTTATTAAATTTTACTGGTCAGAATTTTCAGATATTATGTTCGTGTAATAGAGAAATGTGAGCACTTTTCTGCAAACTTTGTGAACATCCCTCATATACTTTAGCATTTTCATTTAAGTAATCATTTAAAAGTTTCAAGACAATGTTTATGGCCATAATCTCTTGCCCAAGATTGATTATGGCTTATATAGGTAATTTTGTTCAGTAGTTATATTATTATTAAGAACTTTGACTACCTTGGAAGATCTTGATCATGACCTAGTGACTTACTTTCGAATTTTAAGTTATGGTCTTGATATTTGGATTTATTTTCAAGCTACACTCTTCAAATTTGGACAAGTTATGTTTGGTTTATGGAACTGAAATGATCTTGTTGTATTTCTGCATGGATTATGTATTCAATACAACTATGCTGTAATATTGGAACTTGTGAAAGCAATATTGCTCAGATGAGCATCCTCGGGGCCATCTTGGCCCACTTGCTTATTTATATGTAGTTACAAAAATTTTGGGCCAAATTCATTATCGAGAATCACAAATATGTTAAAAGTTATTCCAACATTTCAATCTTTTGTTTTATCTTTAATACAAAAGAACTTTGATACAAAGGAGCCACTTATAAAGTTATATACCATGGCATTGACAGATTTTGTTTCCCTGAAAATTTCTAGTTACTATCATCTCCTGTTTTGGGAATATAAAGATCTATGAAATGAAGAAAAAAATGCCATAATTATGTGTCTCATATTGAAAAATAAAATAAATCATATTTCCTCTTGAATAATGTTACAGAATATTGAAGTCTTATAATATGAATATTTGCAATTTGCTTTGAAGAAAATGGTTGAAAATTATGGATTTTCTCCTCAAATTCCCTAATGACAATGTTTTCGCTAAAATCTGCAAAATTTTATAGTGTTTGTTATCTAGACAATTCTTGAAGCAATGCATCTCAGAATTGGTTCATGTTTGAGTTAGAAAGCGGACAACTTTAGTGGACGCAGCTGCAAGGTGAATCCATAATATGTCTCTAGCATTTTTTTCACATCAAAGGTCAATTACTCCTTACCTAAATGGTGGATATCAGCAATAATCAAACTTGGCCAAGAGATTATGGCTATAAACATTATTATAAAGATTGAAGATGATTGCTTAAGAAATGTAGATACTAGACTGTAAACAAACTGTGGACAATGGACAGATGGACAACTGACATTCAATGATCCTTATAGCTCCAGGTTCTCAAGCACGATGTGCTCAGGTCAGCAAAAATGAACTTTAGAATGGAATAATAATTTAGTGAATATACAGAGAAATCTCAAACATGCATGTCAGTCATACATGTAGATCTACACATTTTTATTTGATAAATATAATGCCATACATTATAATAAAATGGAGAAAATATGAACCCTTTTAGTTCTCATTTACCTGTAATTCAAAAGAGGGCAGTCACAAAGTTTGTATGTATGTTTCCTGGAGTACAATGGCATTTGTGATAAATAAATGACCCTGGTGAAGGTTATGTCCACTGACTTGTTAACAAATCACTGCTGTTAAAATGAACCACAGACAAATACAAGATATTCAAGTTCAATGAATGGATAACAAATCATCTGAATGATAAATAAATGACTACAGGGAAAACATTTGTTTATCATTTGTTAAATATACCTATACTGGCAGTGAAGTGTCCTATTCTAGTATGATTTCCTATTGTACTCACTTGGTGAAGGGATTACGTTGAGCACTGTGGTGTTAGTAAATGTCACACACATCAAAAAGTCACAATAAATGATGCACATAAAATCTACATTACTAGGACACTGAAAATGAATATAAACTCAGATGTTTAAAGTGTAGGGTGCCTTAACCTGACCCTGACATGCCAGGTAGAGATAGCAAGGTAAATCAGTACAACATGACATTATATATAGGTTACCTGCTGATAATAAAGAAAACTGACTAACAAATAAAATGTTAAAGCAGCACATTCACAGATGGTCGCCATCATCATCATCATCATCATCATCTAGGCTGCTTTCCAGGATGGCTTTGGTTGGCTCTTGCTCCAACAATGTCTCTGTCATTGGCTTCTACTGTACTGATGCCAAGGTCTGACATATCAACTGTATCTGATTCAAGCCAGGGGCAAGTTGCTCACACAAAGTGTTGCAATGTCACACATTCCCATTTTCTTCAGGCTCTATGTAACGATTCTACTCCTTTATAGTAAAGAAAGTGTTTTTAAGATGGCATCTAACATAGACAATATTTGTCTTCCATTTAAAATAAATATATATCTGAAAGATTTCACAGATAATCCATGCATTTAACTGCATTAATTTTTAAAAAAACAAAATATTTGATATTTTCATCTTTAAAGAGAAATTAAGTACATGTAACATCAACCGTATTCCAAAAATAAAATATAAAACCTTGAAGTTGTCGGCTATATTTGTTTCCCATGTTGCTGAGGGAGGCACCTTTAAAGTGTACCTAACTCTGCCTCGAAACTTAATTTTGCTCTTCTTTGGCCATTTTGATAAGTCCTCCCTTCTGTGTACATGTCCAAACCATCTTAGTCTTGACCTCCAAATTGTCTCGGTATGTTTTCAACTCCCAGCCTTCTCCTCAATTTCTCACTTTGGAATT
Organism: Solen grandis; assembly: GCA_021229015.1. NCBI lineage: Eukaryota > Metazoa > Mollusca > Bivalvia > Adapedonta > Solenidae > Solen > Solen grandis. The sequence goes on along the minus strand of CM037779.1, from coordinate 64,684,595 downwards.
GATCAACACACTCCACACATTGATCGAATCATCCTCATCCATCCTCTTCTGCTCTTTACACATTTGCCATGTATCATACCCATTTCACTGAGGATCAAACACATGTGGCATTTATCTGGCAGGTGTAGCAACTTATTGCTTGATCCTCCTCAGTGACCTCAGTCTATGGAAGCTCACTCAGACAAAGTTATCATTGGTTGTCAGCAACCAGTCCTGTATGCCAATGCATCATTAAATTTTGTGGACCCTCGAATCACAACTGGTACAAAGGATGGAGTTTGTACCACCACCACCCATTCTGCATACTGCACATAGGTATGCACCAAAGCTTGTCCCCTGCATGCCTGGAGCTTGCTGGCTTATCATCACTTTGGTCTTTCCGGCATCAACCTTCAAACCTTTGCAATCCAAGGACTTCTTCCAAGCTATCATCTTGGTCTGCAGTTCCTCTCTGGAGTCTGCCATGAGGGCAAGATCATCAGTATAGAGTACATCCCATGGGAGGCTTTCTTTTGCTTCTGAGGACACCACATCCATTACTGTGATAAACTGTAACAGCCAAAATAGTAACAGCGCCCTACAAAAAGCTAAGGCCAATGATAGAACTCCAGAGAATGTTAGAGAGAAAAAATGTATCCCATCTTTGAGAAAGCAGGTAATTCTGGAGGACATTGTGGAGGCTCACAAACAAATGACTGATAACAGCACAAGAAAAGCCTCAATAAACCTGGAAGAAAATGGTTACTGCTGGTGCCTAACCATGCAGAGACTTAAGACAGCCCTCAGGCAGCTGTAACCCAAGAAATCTCAAAGATCAGACGGCATAACCAATGATATGCTTACTCACCTGGGTGAAACAACAATGCGCAAACCCCTGGAAAATCTCAGTCTGGTACCTCAGATATAGATATATAGATACAATAATGTTTCTTATCCTTAAAGGGACGGCCCCACAGATGCTAAAATGACGGAAAAAATAAAACTTCTAATTTCAAGAAAATCAATATTATAATTGTATGTGAGGCATTGAAATCTGATCACTGATAATTACCCAAGAAATCCCGAGATACTGCCGTTTCTGCAGTTTTTTTTCTAACACTCATACAGTAATTTTTAAAATTAGATTTCTGAAAAATCACGTGACAGTGCTAGTGCCTTTTCGCACATGCGCATCTAATCAACGAAGCTATTTCAAGCACTATAATGGGGCCAAAAAAAACAAACAAAAAAACAACAAACACCAAAAAGCGTACACTTGCTGCGAGACAGAAACACTAGAGATCAAAACTTGTAAATATCGACGATCGAGTCATGCGATGGGGCGACATAAAGAACACAATTGGAGCCGACAGAGACAGCCTGATTGCTAAATTCTTGACAGACAAGTAAGTGTATTTTCCAAAACTGTGAACTTTCTCAGAGGCATTGCACAGTGTAACGATAACAGCTTAATACTTTAAAATGACTTGGCAACAGCTAAAAGAATCAAAGTTTTATTTATAAACGGTAAACTCCCTTACTGGATAAGATCGGAAACGATTTCATTTGATTTGTCAACTTACACTCTAAGTGGTACCTGGAGACCAACAATCTACTGGCATCAGAACAAGCAGACTTCAGATAGTTTCACAGCACAGACCTTGCACAAGAGGCTGAAGATGCCTTCCAATTACAAAGTCATCTTTGATACCTGGATCAATTTACAAAGAGCACTGGACAAAGTTTGGTCTGACAGGCTTGGATGGTACTTGCAGAAGGAAGGTTCTCCAAGGACACTGTATGCCCCATGATGGGTGTCCTAGCTAAGACACTCTTCCTGCTCTTCATCAATGACTCAATCTCAAACTTCCTTGGGGAGTCAATTCTGCTCTCTACGCTGATAATTTGGTACTCTGGTGTAAGGAAGAGCAATCCACAACTGCATAATACAGAATACATGGGGCACTTGACAAGCTCACAGCATGGGCAGGGGAGTGATGCGTGAAGATCAACAAGAAGTCCTTCGCCCTGTCACCACACTAGAGAGCAAGCACAGTGAAGATAGGAGGTGCCTGTCTACCTGAAGTAAATGAAGTCACCTACATTAGTGTTACATTACATAGAAGTCCACAAATCAGACATGCTGAGGGAAAGGCCAGGAGGAAAATCTCTTACTGGAAGTAATGTTTAAAAAAATATTTTATTAATTACCCATTATTCCCTGAACAAGCTACTAAACCAAGCCCTACAGATCATTACAGGTGCCATGAAATTAATGCAAATCTCAATCATGGAGAACTTGACAGGAATACAGGGTTTTCATTTTTAACGATTGCAGATAAAAAATCATCGGTTCAAATCAAATAAAAATTGGTGGCAATATTTGAAATTTTGAATGTCCAAAATCCCCGATAACCCCTGACCAAATTATATATTTTTTTAATCTGTTTAAACCCTGTGAAAGCCATGTTGGTTTAAACATATTTATTCATATAATAAAAAAATACAAATGCAAATTATACAAAAGTACATGTAATATAATACTATATCAATACTCATAGTATACTGCATAGTTAGTGATGTAAATATATCTAAAGGACTTAATCAAAAGCTTAAAGCTTATTGAGATTTAAATTCTCCCTTTTTAACAGCTACGATTATTTTTACTATATATATGGTTTATAAAGTATTTATTTTACAAAATAATCAACTAATTTACTTTTCAACTATGTATTATCAATAGAAAGAGTAAAGAAAATGAAGAATAGGTCTTATTGAAAGCCAGGATGGAGGCTGCAGCAGTTTCATTCATGAATTCAAAACCTTCACCAACACCTTCAGAAAGGACTTCTTCGCAAACCCTCTAGAAAATGACTTCTCATATGTATTTGTCAGATGTGTCAAACCCAGCCTCGATTTGACTTGTCACAGATGTTAGGCAGATGAGCCAAACCCAGCCTTGATTTGACTTTTCACAGGTGTTAGTCAGATGTGCTGAACCCAGCCTTGATTTGACTTGTCACAGGTGTTAGATATGCCAAACCCAGCCTTGATTTGACTTGTCACAGGTGTTAGATGTGCCAAACCCAGCCTTGATTTGACTTGTCACAGGTGTTAGTCAGATGTGCTGAACCCAGCCTTGATTTGACTTGTCACAGGTGTTAGATGTGCCAAACCCAGCCTTGATTTGACTTGTCACAGGTTTTAGTCAGATGTGCTGAACCCAGCCCTGATTTGACTTGTCACAGATGTAAGTCAGATGTGCTGAACCCAGCCTTGATTTGACTTGTCACAGGTGTTAGATATGCCAAACCAAGCCTTGATTCGACTTGTCACAGGTTTTATTCAGATGTGCTGAACCCAGCCTTGATTTGACTTGTCACAGGTGTTAGTCAGATGTGCTGAACCCAGCCTTGATTTGACTTGTCATAGGTGTTAGTCAGATGTGCAGACAGCCTTGATATAGGTAAACAATAGGACACCAACACAGGAAAATCCTGTCAATCTTCCCACCCCACCCCAGGACAAGTTTTTTTGTTTTTTTTTAGTTTAACAGTTTATTGTCTGGTCATATAGGTAGCAGTAGGTAGGGGATCCATCCTACTGACTACCTTACAATACAAATTGTTAATTAACTCCAATTTTATTAATTACAGAAAATATAAACAAAATATAAAACATGAATAGTTTGGATTATAATTTAAAATTGACATCATTTATAGATATTTCATGCAAATACATATTTATTTTCTGAGCCAGATTCAGGAGTACAGGTTAGGGGGGTGCAATATTTAACCCTTTCCCTCATATAGACTCATTTTGACGCACTCAATAGGTACCACATAAAGTCTGATCTGCAGAAAACCACAGTTAAACCTTACCAAATTTAATTATAAAATCCTCATTTCCAGACCACTGAGGAGCAGCGAACAGTATAAAACCTGATCAGCCTGCGAGTTACTCGCAGGCTGATCTGGTTTTATGCTGTTCGCATAGGTCTTTTCATGGTGTCCTCTATGAGGGAAAGGGTTAAACAAGAACTGTCAGAGGACAGCAAGCTCGACTATTCAAAATGCTTGTTGGTAAATCAAATGAAATCTTTTTCAATTCTTGCCTTTCACATACCCTGTATATAATAATAGTCAAAACTGATATACCTTGATAGGCTGATACCCCTTAATATGCCTAGTTACTGAGACATAAGCATAATAACACTGTGCATGCAAAACTTTAACCAAGTATCCAAATTAGAAAAGGGCCATAATTTGTATAAAATTCCGTCCAAAAGTTATCCTCATTGGTTTTCTGATGACCCTGAATACACTCCTTAACTTCCTAGTTAATACCATAAACAATTTCTGAGATATAAGCTGGATAGTAGCTTGAATGCAAAACTTTAACCAAAATTTCTAAGTTAAAAGTGGGCCATAATTTGTAATACATTCAATCAAGTGTTATCTTCCTTGACAGTATGGTACCCCTTAACAGTTACACATTAAAGATGTTTCAATTCAATATCATGCCTGGAATCTGAGATATAAGCATGAAAGTACCTTGCATGCAAAACTTTAACCAAAATTTCTAAGTTAAAAAAGGGGCCATAATTTTTAATATATTCCATCAAAAGTTATCTACCTTAATAGTATGATACCCCTAAATGCATTAAAGATGTTTCAAATCAATTGCATGCCTGGATACTGAGATATAAACATGAAAGTACCTTGCATGCAAAACTTAATAAACCAAAATTTCTAAGTAAAAAAGGGGCCATACTTTATAATATATTCTATCAAGAGTTATCTACCTTGGTTGTCTAATGCAAAAACATATTCATAAACTTTCAAGTCAATACCCTGAATGGTTATTGAGATACAAGCTTAATAGTAGCTTGCATGCAACACTTTAACCAAATTTTCTATTGCATGCAAAATTTTAACCAAAATTTCTAAGTTAAAAAGAGGCCATGATTTATGTTAAATTCTGTCAAGAGTTATCTACCTTGGTTGTCTGATGCCCCTGAACATATTTATAAACTTTCAAGTCAATACCATAAATGGTTGTTGAGATATAAGGTTGATAGTAACTTGCATGCAAAACTTTAACCAAAAGCTGAAACGCCAACGCCGACACAAGGGCGACTACAATAGCTCTCATATTCTTTGAATTGTCGGGCCATAATTTGTATAAAATTCCATCCAAAAGTTATCCTCAATAATCAAAAGCTTAAAGCTTATTGAGATTTTCTTGCCACTTTGCCAGGGCCGTGATAAGGTGTAGTTCAAGTTGGAAATTCCCGTGTGATTTTTTTAAATCAAAACTGTAAAATAGTGCATTCTTGTGAGTTTTTTGGTGGTTGTACGTCTACATTTATGTATGGTTGGGGAATTTTAGAGGGGGCGCGTGCTGGGTACATCCCCCCTTGAATTCACCACTGATCTGTAGGAGTAATGACAAACATTGAATATAGATGTATAAGTAATATTAACAAGACATTGATGTATAAGAAGTAACACAACTTTTCCTAACAATATACCGGGCATTATAGTAATACAATGTAATATTTAATAACTACGCATATATTATTCACTAGACTATGTACAGTAAAATATGTTCATGGCGGGATAATGGTTGTTTCGTCAATCAACTGTTTCGTCACCCTGATTATATATAGTAAATGGAAAGTTGTTTCGTTGCCATCAATATAATGTTTGTTTATTCCTCATAAACTGGTGTACAAGTATTTATGTATGAATGATTATCAATTCTGAAAGCAATATACATCTACATTTAAACTACTATCATTAATCAACATTATGTCTAATTAGATTAAATGCTCACATGCATGAGTAATTAGGTGTGAATGACCCTTCAAAAGTATTTTATACTTTCTGCCTACCGAATATTCAGGGCGACGAAACAACTTTTCATTTACTATATAATCAGGGCGACAAAATGGTTGGTCAACAAAATGACTTGTACTTCTTTGTGGCATAATCCTTTGTTATTTCTGTACATCACATTGAAAAATTTGTACTTATAACTGCATGCGCAGATCCAGAGGGGTGGACTTGGAAATATATATTTTTTGGTATAGCAGTGGGATGTACAGACTGACAGGTACTATTTATATCGTTTCACAATACAATAACATACAAAAAAAAAATAATTTTGCAATAAAGTCTTAACTCTATAAACTTAAAACAGTGCAAAATCAGCACCAGGCATATCAATATATCTAAGCGAGTTTCACTCACTAGCAAGTCTTAAAGGCAGGCACGCCTTGACAACAGGCATACCGAATGCCTAAGCAGGTCTCACCCGCTAGCGATTCTAAAGACAGCCACACCATAACAAGCAGTACTCTTCACATCCATACAAAGCTTGAAAAATATCATCTTAACACGAATCTTTGTCTATTTACATTGTAATAAAGTATTACAAATGACTCTAGATAGTCAACAAAGATGCCAAATATTTGATCTACAATCAAATAAATCAGAAAAATCCCAGCTTAAAATATTGTATAATGCATGTATTACAAAAATACAATTACAACATCAATCGGAGACTATTGAAGCAAGGGTAACAAATTTTTGTCTGATTCACTTCACTCAAACATTACTCGTGTGACAGGACGGCACACTCTCGTTCAATCTAATTAAAAAAATATCCTAATTTGCGCTCCTCTACTATATGCAATTAGGATCTGACATAGCATTAGGAGTCACATCAGATTGACCTTTTAGGTAATTGGAAATTTATATGCATAAACAAGTGCTTGATTTTAAACCAATCAAATAGCGTGTTTCAAACCTTTTAATTTCAGTTCATCTTCCAGAACTTGTTATTAAAATCTCCCCAAAAGAAAATCCACACACAAAACATCTGTCACACGAAGAATACAGCTTTTTTGGCAGGTTTTCTACCACAGTGACTGAAACCATAATTCATATGTTCATAATATATATTGATGCCAGCTGTTACTTCCCCTGGTTATACCTAACCACTGTGTAAGAGCCAATTTGCTTGACTTATACAAAGGTCAACCTACTATATGATATTGTCAGACTCAGTTAGTGATAATGAATCTGATTTTAATGAGATTGGCTCTCCTTAACCCTTGAGGCATGCAATAAAGCACGTTATTTCGGACAGCTGTCAATCTCTGTTTATAAGTGTTTCTACTATTTTAAATTCTTCATGCTTATTTTGTAATGTCAAATATATATATTATCACAATAAAAAAAAATGTTTACTGTGAAAAAAGACTCAAATTATCCAATATATCATAGAAAAGACATCCTCGATTTGTCCATATTTGTGTACCCGCAATTTGTGAAACATCGTGCTACTTTCGGTTTGTCGCTATCCAGAGAAATAGCATGCCATAACATTGATGGGACTAAGACTCGATATGTCTTTTCTATGACATATTGGACAGTTTTCGGCACTTCTCCCCTGCATAAACATTAGGTATATGTATACTGCCTCAGGGTTTCTTTAATACGATATATAGAGACCCTGATTGCCTATATAACGACAAACTGTATCAAATATCCGTGCCTTGGGATTTGGTTCTCTGCTTATATAAATGATTATATTTAGCATGCAAACGCTAACGAAAGGGACTTTTAACGGTATCTGACGCAAGTCATTAACTGAAAGCTACGAAATAAGATCGCAAATAGTTTGTTATATCAGGGTTTTTTTGTTTTACCTGTATAATTTTATCCAACGTTTGTATGGCTCGTCATACTGTATCACTCAGACGCTTATTTAAATACTTCAGCTCGATACCATTGTGTCCGCAAAATAAACCGCTACGCTATCTGTGCACATTGGATATCTGGGTTGAGAATCAGAATCAGAATATATTTTATTGACTTATACAAGTACATGTATCTCGTCAAACAATATGCACATAAATATACAATTGTAACATGAATGGAAATATAATAGTCTGCATTGATAATCTTATTTTGCCAAAAATTTCCCAACTATCAAATCAAATCAAATGGAGAGTGGATGCTGCATATGGAACAGAATTCGGGCAAAAAATACATTTTGCCTTTTGACATGTTTATTGCTTCATTTGTCTAAGTGACTAGCATCATTTTGACTAGTACAATACGGTGTAATCGTCGTCTGCGTTATTTGTTGTTGTTTTTTTACATTAAACATTCATTACTCATTCACATCATAATTAACTACTGAAAAAACATCTGCTTTTATTTCCATTTCATCACCGTATAGCACTGTGTATAGCTGGACAGTCCAGTTTCGTATTAAAATGGAATTTATTTCGTCGGTTTAACGAATCGATGAATGACACGTGTAGCTAAGCAAAATAACACATGTACGCAAGCAGAATGACAAATGTCAAAATGTGCACCTAGCATCATGACGTTGGAGGGCGCTCTGCCGATTTGACTTGGAGCGAGTTCAGTTTAGCTACTAGAGTTAACTAGATTATAAAAGGGGTTTTCCAAGACTAGAAAGCAATATGGCGGACGGAAAGCATCTAGGCAAATTTATAGAAATTTATAAATATCTATGATATCCTGTCTTTAAATAAGCATGTAAGCTGGCAGCTACTTTATTCAAGCCCAAGCTCGAAAAAAGTCATAAATAAAAGATCTATTGTTTTAATCATATGTCTATTTACATATAAAGTCACAAGGGGTAAGCCTCATACGTTCAGTTGATTGCTAACTAGAGTATATTTATTACGTCATCAATACGAGTTTACTCGAGTAGTGTGTGTTTGTTGGGTTTAACGTCCCACCGACAGTATTTTTAAGTCATTTGGAGACGATGTTTACTTGAAATAGATATAGTGCTGCCACAATGCAGTATCACGCCGTGGACATGTGGCATTATACCACACCCAGTCACATTATCCTGACACCGGGCAAGCCAGTCCTGCATCTACCCTTAAATGGTGAGCGCCAAGCAAGGGAGCTTTAACAGTACCTTTCTTTTTGCGACTTTGGTATGTTGCGACCAGGGATCGAACCCACGACCTCCCGCACCCGAGGCGGACGCTCTATAACTAGAGTAGAGCTGTAGTTGGTCACCTGAACTCGCTGTCGGTAGTTCGGAGTAGTATATACAGAAATTTCGTCCTCCACAGAAAAGGTGGCGTGCCTATAATAAGTCACTTTATACTACTGTTCGGGAAGAATCGGCAAAATGAAGTACGAAACTGTGGCTGTTTCCAAATTCGAAAAAGTTATTTCTTTTAAACAAATTGTTTGAAATTGAAAGTAGGTCCACTGCTTAAAGACATAATTGCATTTTACATAATACTTTCCATTGCTTTTCTAATTGCAGGCCAAACATTTCAGATATAAATTATATGAGCTCAGGTTTACAAAGATGAATATTTAAAAATAATGAACGTCACGCAATATTTTATATACGAGCACATCTCGTCGATCTACATACTGTTCGTAGTTTGGTAATTAAGTCCCAGAGTCACCGGGCCGTGGCCGAGCGGTTACAGTCGTGGACTACAAATCTCTCAGCCCCCCACCGCTGTGGGTTCGAATCCCGGTAGGGACTTCGGATTTTTCATGTGAGGAAGCCTTCCAGCTGGCTTGCGGTAGGTCGGTGGTTCTACCCGGGTACCTCTGTGTACTCGGGGTCTTCCTCCACCTGTAATTAGCTGGACATCGCAATATGATTGAAATACTATCGCAGCGACGGTAAACCCCAATACAACTACAACAACATTGTTGAACAACGGAATTGTGTCTGCTTTAATCTGAAACAGGCAAACGCCTTTAGTATTGCTGAACATACATTTTATTTTCATTTTTTTTTTAATAAATTATTAACAAGTTTTTAATATATATCACAAAAACGTCCCCAAGCTTGATTAGAACTCGCAACCTAGCTTTGCAGCCAGTGCCATAAAGTTCGTATTAATGTCACTATAAATCATGTAGAAAAATATTTTCACGATCTATATATTGAATAAGCAGGTTGTGAGTTCAAGCCCGGCGGCTACCTACCATGGTTTTGTATGCGAGATTTTTACGGAGGATATGAGTCTAGTACTGGTCCTTCCTAAGAGCAATAATAGGTTAACTGCCCGCCTACTGCAACAACATCCAAGCGTTGTCATTTGCCCCCATTACAATAACAAGAGGGTCGTGGGACAGGAATCTTGTCAAAACTGAAAAAAAAATCTACCAAATTTCCCTCAGATGCCCCTCAGAATGCATCTCCGTCCTCCTAGAAAAAATATTTCCCAAGGGGCTATGCCCTCCCCCGCCCCCCTACACACACACACACCTAAAAACCACGGGGGTATGCCCCCCCCCCCCCCCCCACCTCCTAAGTGAAACCCAAGTGAAAATAAAACTATTTAAAAAGTCAAACTGTTATACATTTATTATATTTCAACTCCTGTTATGATCATATTACTTTCCCAGAGTTCCGAGTATTCAGTTTCCTCCCCTGAGTAAAAACGAAACGCAGGATCTTGATTCTACGAATTAACTTCTCTTTGATTATTCTGCTCCAAATGAGGCAGTTTAGACACAGTTTAACGTAAAACAAATGTCACATTGATAGTTGCTAAACAAAACATTAAAATAGCATCAAATTTTGACACATGAAAGCCAAATCATTAACTAATGCAAGATACACAAGAGCATTAGTCAGTAGACAGCATTGATAAACGCACTTAACATAATACAGCATATCACTTGTCAGTATGGCAAAGGCAGAATGGCACGTGTAAACATGGACTTGTAAGACGGTGAGATGCAATTTTTGCCCTAATTCTGTTCCATAGCTGCAGGATTTATGATAATTTGTACGAAAACATTTCATTTAACATTTATATAATATAATTTAATCCTGTAACAGCCACTCGGTATTAGAATGTAATTATGATAACAATACAAACTAATTCACAACATTTTGGAACATAAAAAATTCATCTTATTGACTTAAAATTTCGCTTCTGTCACTTAGTGTTCTTTTTATATATTTACAAAGATTCAATATTTCCCCTCTTTTGGTGTTTTTTATAAGATCAATGAATTTAAACATGCTTGGTTTGCGTGTATAAAATATTTTAATAAAGTTATTTCTGAATGATTCGTAAGCTTTGCATCTGATTATAAAATGGTACTCATCTTCTGTTTCATTTGAATTACAACACTGACATTTCCTTTCCTCAAGAGGTAACCTGTTTTTGCCATGTCTATTTTGTTCAATTCTCAACTTATGTGAAGAGAGTCTTAACCTTGATAAATAAAGCAAAAATCGTCTCGGAATGTTCTTTTCCAAATAATTACTAAAGGAAAATCAGGTTTCAAGTGTTTATAAAGAACATTTAGAAATGTACTTTTATCAATATCGTTTAGCCATTTTTGAATAAAGTTATCAATCACTCTCTGTTTGAATACATTTATGAAATCATGATGATGTAACAAATCTGGAGATACCCAAGCATAAGAAAATCCAAATTCTTCCAAAATAGATTTAACCCGCCATGCCCAATTCCGTTTCCCAAGTTTACAATCGGTTAATGATACATTATAAACTGTTTTCAGGATAATGTTGTCTGTACTCAATAGCGACAGCCAATATTTTATAATATTAACAAACCTATTTACATACAAGGGGTATCTACCTAGTACACCATATTTACATACAAGGGGTATCTACCTAGTACACCATATACGGCCGCATTACACGTACTAGTTACTCCTAAAAGTGATTTACAAAATTTTAAATGTGGCCGCTCTAAATCTTTTGATTTTGTGAACCCCCAAATTGGACTACAATAACTTAAAATCGGAGTAACAAAAGAATCAAATAATTGAAGAGAAATTTTGTAATTTACCTCATGTTTAAATAAATTACTCTGTAACACATTTAAAGCTTTTAAAGACTTACCGATGAGACTTTGATTATTTAACGAACAAGACCCCATATAATTAAATACTAATCCTAAATGATTAAAACTGTCAACGGTTTCAATCAAGTTGCCATTATAATACCATTTTTCTTCATTTTTTATGAGACCTCTTTTCCTGAATACTATAGTTTTTGTTTTTTCTATATTGACCTCTAGACCCCAAGTAGAACAATATTCATAGAGACGATTTAAACTGCACTGTAATTCATGTGGTGATTTACCTATTATAACCATGTCATCTGCAAAAAGAAGTAACAATGTACATACATCAACAAATTCTATTCCTGGTGTGACTCCATCATGTAAAAATAACTCAATATCTTCAGAAATAATGCAAACATTATAGGTGAATTTATTTGGCCTTGGCGTAAAGCAACTGAGATATTGAAAAAAATCAGAGAAATTATTACATCTTTTCACACATGATTTAACAGTATTATACATTGAACGACATATATTCAATATCTTACCATCTATACCAACCTTGAATAATTTAAACCATAAAGCATTTCGATAAACACTATCGAACGCTTTCTTGAAGTCAACAAAAACACAATATAATCTTTTATTTTGATTAATAAAATGTTCCACTAGAGAATATAAAACAAAAGCAGCATCCGTCGTACTCCTCCCCTTCCTAAATCCAAACTGTGCATCCGATATAATATCATTTGCACTACACCACTGATTTAATCTAGCATTTAAAACACTAACAAATAATTTCCCCAAAGTACTAAGTAATGTTATCCCTCTTCAATTTTCTGGCTCCTGCCTATTCCCCTTTTTATGTAATGGAATTATGAAACCTTCAGCCCAGCTATCTGGGAAATTCCCAGAATTTAAAATGATATTGAAAAGATCAGTTAAATGACCCCCTATTATGTCTACAGACTCTATCATGTATTCATTTAATATGTTATCATTTGGACAATTTGCTTTATTTTTAAGTTTTTTTAGGGTTATTTAAGTTAAATTCATTTCTGTCAATAAAGCTTTCAATAAGAGGGTTAGGCTGTGATTTTATTTCTTCAAGCATATCTTCCTCTCGCTGCTTTGATTTTCGTTTGAAAAAAAAATCCAAAAATCTCGTGGTTGTTTGTTTTTCATATCAGCTAATACTGAAATCTGTTTATCTTTGAATATACGCTTTTTCTTTTTTACCAATCTTTTGAAATATATCTTAGCATCACAAAGTAATGATCTATTTATTAATGTCCTGTTTTTGTTGAAAACCCATAATGCCTGCTTATACTGGTGCTTTGCTTCCACACACTCACGATCATACCACTTATCACTTTCTCGACTCACTCGCTTTGTATTACTTGAAAATTGTTTAACAAAGAAATTTTTAGCGACATCTTGTATGCAATTGGAAAATTTAGTTACCATTATGTTAATATTCTCTAGATTTGTATTATCAATTTGTAAACAACGATTAAAATCACCTAACTTGCCAATTAGGCCACGCCTAAAGGCAACCTTGTGTTCACTTTTCCAACCGTGCACCTCGTGCATACGACTGACGTCATTTATAGACTGAGCTCTGTAATCAGTGAACAATTGAAAGAAAAGCGGGGCATGGTCACTAAAAGTATCAAACTCGCCAATATAAAAACCACTCAATATTGAAAAGGAACATTCCTTTAACACCAAGTAATCAATAAGCTACACGATAAACGATTATAAAATGTGCACGAACCCCTTTGAAAATCGTTATGTAAACGGCCATTGGCTATTCTCATCGACGTGGACTTACATAACTGCAGCAATTTCATCCCCTCGCGTTGCATACCTTATCCTGTGAGGTTCTGGGTAGGGGTGTATCGGGAACATAGTTATAATCATCTATATTTTCCGTGTATCGATCACACTCAATGCAGTCACTCTTTAAACCGACCCGTGCATTAAAATCCCCAGCAACTAAGACAAGTTACAAGCATGCTTATCGAACTTGATCCATATCATAGTATCATAACAGTTTTTAACAATCTGTATACCTTTATGAATATCATTTCTAGAGTAAACTATAATACCACCACTATTTCTTTTGGCCTTTTTATTTTTGAATTTTCTGAACAAATTTAAGGATTTAAAACCAGAAATATCTATATCTGAACTACTATCACACCATGATTCTAAAAGCACAATAACATCATTTTTAATTGTTATCAATAAATTCAGAATTATTCAGTTTATCTTTTGTAAGACCATTACAGTTCCAAATCATAACATTCAACCCTCCCTCCACTGACTCCTAGTCTCTGACTGACTGATAACGTTGTTTAATTAGGGTCCGTCTGCCTGCTCGGCTCTGTGGGCGGACCCCGGAGTGTGACCCATCACTCCTATAAAAGTTTAAATTTGGAAACCGAAAGTGGGTCAAATTTTGAAGGAAAACCTGTAATTTACAGATTTATTACTTTAATGTCTAAAGTAGAGGTTTTAGTGTCTAAATTATTTGGTAATTAACAGAGCTAATTTGAGCTGGAGGTGTTAATTAAAAAAAGGATTGAAGTAATAAAGAATAGATATAAGAAAAAATAATAATTTATAGTTGCTGTTTAGACGGCGATAAGCCGTCTTATGCTGGAAATCGAAATCAGGCCTTGCTAATTTGCATATTTTCCACAACATTTTTAACTGTACCTCTCCGCGCTTAGTGCGGATCCATGCAATGCGATTCTGCACTAACGAATACGAGTGGAATATATTACACAGGCGTTTAAATCATAACCGTAACCGCTTTTAGTGTGTAACTGTTTGTTAACATGTTTTCTTTTGCCATTATGTTGCTCTGGAAGCATCAATTTTAAGCGTGAATAAAATATACGTGACATTTCTTAACCAGAACAGCAACCCATCTTACGTACATGAAGATCTACTCCTGTAAAAAGAAAAAGTAGTGCTCCGTATGTATGTAATTGACCTAAAGTAGTCCACACAATATTTTGCATGATGGCGAGTTAGGTTCCTCCCAGGGCATTTCTTAACTTTGAAATAGATAGGCAAGCATTCTAGTATCTTAAATAATCAAATACCTGGTCAATTTCTACACATACAAAACAACATATAGAATTCGCTAGTACAAGAGAAAGAGAATGACCTACTAAGGTATGCAGCTCTTTATGAATGAAAGGTTCATGACCTTTACTCCGGATTATTATGTTACAAACAGAACCTCTGTAGCAACAGCGGGTGGAGTTTTTGTCGTCATGTGACTGCTAACGCTGGGTTCAGAATGTTAATCCCGTCGCCGTCTCTCAGCGCATTGTGCGCTTTGATTTTCTTTTTGAGGCATGATAGGAGAGCCCTATATTGTCTCTTAGTTATCTGTGAGATCACCTAGAGCTCATATTTGCTTATTTTGTGTGTTCTTGTGGTGTCTGGGGTAGGGCAGTTTACGTCCTCATGTTGAGGCTCATAGACGGGCGTCCCCATTGTGGGGCTCATATGGAGCTACGACCTTATGGACTGAGTGGGGTGTCCCTTTTTTTGTAAAAGGGCTCATATGGGGCTGTCCTCCAGGAGGCTCATAAATTGATGAGGTATATTAGGTTATGTTGTTGTTTGTCTCCCATCACACCTCTTTAATTAAGTGAAATCCCACCTTTATTTATTGTTCTTTTGGTGTTCTCGGTCCCCCTGTACTTCATCTACTCTATAATTAATTACGTGTATTTTGCAGTATGCTTTAGATTTAAATCTTACTTACTTACTTACTTACTTACTTACTTACTTATGCGTTCCATCTTCTATATGGCCGTTAGACTTGAAGTCTCGATGCAGTGATGAACTGCACCGTCCTTCTTAGGTCCTCTGTGCTGCCACATAGCTTGTCGTTGTAGGTGGTTTCTGTCGGCCAGTACGTCTGGCGGGCCTCTTCCAGGTTGGGGCAGTTCTGCAGGATATGGTTGGGCGTCTGTTCCTCAGCTCCACACTGGCATGAAGCTGTTTCAGCGAGACCCAGCCTTTTCATGTGTTTACGTAGACGGCAGTGGCCAGTTCTGAGCCTAAAGATGGTGACTTGGCTAGGTCTGTTGAGTTTGTTGATGTTGTCGTTGTTGGATTGGTAGCCGTCATTTTTGTCCTTCCGGTTGTTTCTAAATGAGCACTTTAGTAAAGTCTTTGCTTCTTTGTATGATATTGGGGGCTGGGGTTGCTCCTTCTTTGACCCCTCCTTGGCTAACTTGTCTGCAGCTTCATTGCCGGCAATACCAACATGGGCAGGAATCCACTGGAGCACCACATTGTTGTGTTCTGACAGGCAGCCTAGGTGTGCCAGCAGCTGTCTTGTGGTGGTGTCTGATGGTCCTGCTGAGAGGGACTGTAGTGCTGACAGAGAGTCTGTCAGGAAGACAACATTCCTTCGCTGTACACCTTGCTCGATCAGGTGATGTGTAGCTGATTGGAGTGCCTGTACCTCAGCTCTGTAGTTGGAGCTCTGTTTGCCCACTGGGGTTGCTAGGGTGAAAGGGGGTCCATCAGGGTAGCTGATGTACACCCCGCTTCCAGCGTTCTTGACTGCAATTTCAGCTGATCCATCAGTGTAGGCTTGGATCTATGAATGTGGTGGATAGCGCTGATGGATCATGTCCAGTGTATGGGCTTTCTGCTGGACAGGGTTTTGTGCCTTGTTCTCAACTCCTGGAATATCAGCTCTGATCGTTGGGGTGTGCTGTCTAGGGATCCAGGTGTCTGGGGTGAGTGGTTCTATGTCTGTGTCTGTTGCCACTCCCTTTTCACTGTTCAGACCTCTGACAATGTGGCTCAGGCTTTGTCTTTTGAGTCTGCATTTTGGTCTGTTCTGGAGCTTTGAGTGGAGCGGATGGGATGGTAGTCTCCGTGCTTTCTCAGAATGCACTAGAACCTTGTACTACCTCCTTGATTCTAGCGGTTCTGGGTTGGCTGTTTTTTCCATTTCTGTGACTGGTGTTGTCTTCATGGCCCCAAGGATGATTCGTAGGCCAGAGTTTTGGACTTTGTCAAGTTTGCTTTTGCTGGTTTTGGAGGCAGTTGTCCATGATGTGGAGGCATATTCTGCTATTGGTCGTACTGTGCCAGTGTATATCTGTCTCAGGATTTTTCCATTGGCACCCCAGGTTGTACCGGCAAGCTTTTTCATAATGGCTAGCTTTTTGGTGGTTCGTTCTTGAAGCTTGTCTATGTGGGTGTTCCAAGTTAGACGGGAATCAAGTGTGGCACCAAGGAATGTTGTTGTTTCCACTTGGGGTACTGGTATGTTGTCCAGGGTTAGCTTGATTCTCTCCTTGGACGTCGATAGTGAGAAAAGCATGGCGACTGTCTTGGTTTTGTTGATGCTTAGTGCCCACTTGTCTGTCCACCCTGCTACCTTGTTGATGGCTGTCTGGGTTCTGACTAGCAGTGCCAGCACTTGTCTCTGAGCTCCAGATAGCAAGGTCATCGGCATATAGGGTGTTCGACACGCATCTTGGCAGGTTAGACACAAGGTCGTTAATGTATACGAGGAACAATGTCGGGGATATTACTCCTCCTTGTGGCACCCCTTCTCTCATCTTCACTTGCTGACTGAGAGTGTTGTCGAGTTTGACTCTTGCTGTTCTGTGGAATAGATAGCCCTTGATCCATTTGTGCAGCTTTCCAGACACACCGAAGCAGCTTCAAAAGCAGACCCTCCTTCCAGACTCTGTCAAATGCTTTGGAGAGGTCAAAGAAGACAGAAAGCACCTTCTTTTTCTCTTGGAAAGCATCTTCTATGTCTTGTGTGAAGTAGGCTAATTTGTCTTCTGTACTGTGGTGTTGCCTGTAGCCAGTCTGTGTTGGGACAAGCAGGTTGTTTGACTCCATGTGCCAGGTGTTGATCATCCTCTCCAGGAGTTTACCGGTGCAGCTCAGTAGACTGATGGGTCTGTAGCTCTCCGGTTTGCTCTTTTCTTTGTCCTTCTTGAAAATGGGTATGATGTGAGCTTCTTTCCATTTGGATGGGAATTTACCAGAGTGCCAGCTGAGGTTGTAGATGTAAAGCAGAGTATTCTTGGCTTTGTGGCCCAAGTGTTTGAGCATTTCATTAGTGATGCCGTCTGCGCCTGGCGATTTCTTCTTCTTCAGCTTCTTCAGTGCTGCCTTAACTCCTGCATGGTCAGACTGTCAGACATGTATGTGCTCACTTCATTTTCCCTATGGTTCTCTTGGAGTATTTTGGTCTCCGTCTCACATCTCTGACTCTTTCTTGTGGGAGGTTGACGCTGCTCTCCGCCTCATATGCTTTGGCAAATACATTTGCAGCTGCCTTGCCTGTGACAGGTTCGCCATCGACTAGGAGGACAGTTTTCTTCTGCTGTCGGTTGTCGTCGTTCAGCAGATTGGTTAGATGCCAGAGCTTTGTCGTGTCTTTCTCGAGATTCAGAGATGCTGTTTTCTCATGCCAGCTTTTCCTCGTCTGTTCTGCCTTTTCTTCCTCAAAACGTTCTCTTAATTGTTTATGTTTCAGATGTTCTGTTCTGAAGGATTTTCATCCATAGTTTCTCTGGATTCATTCATCTGGTTTTGAAGTTTGTCTAGCTCAGATGTCCAGAAGGGTTTGTAGTCCTGCCTTCTACCTCTGGGGATAGACTCGTGAGCTGCACTGAGGATTGCTTCAGTGAACAAACTTGCAGCCTTGTCCACATCCGATGTTTGAGCTTGGATGTTTATGCAGTTTCTGTCTGTCAGGATCTTAAAGACATTCCAGTCTGCTTTTTTGTAGTTCCAGCTTGGTGGTAGTTTGCCTTCTCTGTTAATACTTTTCTGGACAGTGATGAAGACTGGTTTGTGGTCACTGCCTCCGAGTTGTGGTGACACTTCACGGTGTGAGATTTTCTGGATGTCGTCTGTGGCAATAGCTAGATCAGGGCTGCTTGTCGTGTGCCACACTCTAGAATAGAATGTTGGTGTGTCATCTGGTTTGTTAAGGAAAACAAGACGATTGGACACCATCCAGTCCTCAACTTCCTCACCCTTGGCATTAAGCTTCTTGTATCCCCAACTAGGAGAGTGGCTGTTGAAATCGCCTACTGCTATCCAGTTGGTCCGGCTTGCATCAAGCTGAGGTAGCTTGATCTGCTTGTTTGGAGGACTGTAGAGATTGAGGACAGTCAAGTTTCTATCTGGCAGAATGATCTCTACACTTATGGACTCTGTGTCTGAATAATGGGAGCGTTCTTTCTCAACTGATGGTAAACTATTTCTCACTGGGTCGCAGACCCCTCCCTTAGGTCTATTCTGTCTATCATGTCTATATGGTTCATACCCTTTGATGAAGAATCGGTGGTTCTCATTTAGATGGGTTTCCTGGATGCAGCAGATGTCAATGCTGTTGGTTTTCAGGAAATTTTGCAGCTCTAGCTTTTTGTGCTGCACACCCTCTGCGTTCCAATGCATGATGCGGAGGGATTGGTTGTGACTAGCAGCTGTACTCTGTCCTCCCCTAGTCACTGTAGGAGTACCAGAGCCGCAGTCAGTAGCTTCGAGTACCTTCGAGGCTCGGGTCCCGGCGCCGCCCTACCCTGTCCACGGTTCAACAGAACGACACCACATCGATCCACCGTTAGTTGTACGGCCATAATGATGGGATGTGCGTGAATGTCCGATTCCTTTCCCACGCCTATTAGGGCTGACATTCGCCGGCTTCGGTGGTTGAGGTTTTTACTCAGGGTGGCCTCCGCCCCAAGAATAGCTGCCTGCCAGGGCTCTAGAACCTACTCCGTCCTTGGTTTTTATATTAGTGATTTCCTTCACCTAGCACTTTCCCAAAGGGGTATAGCCGCAAGGCAGCGGAGGTTTGGAATCGGAGTTTTCCCTCTCCTAGATGAATGCCTTCCCAGGCTAACGAGCTCCATCTACCCGAAACAAATGGTTATATCGTCACAGAACCGCTTTCGCCCCTTCTCCTGTCAGTAGTAGCAGTTCCGCCGGGCTAAGAACAAGCCACGCGTGCAGGCCAGGAGCTGGACTTAGTTGTCAGAGGCTATATTTTACGCCCACCTTGAGGAGCACTTTATAGACAATGGGAGCTTATCCCCATTGACACCCCTCGGTGATAAACAACCTTGGAAAGATTTAAATCTAATACGAGCTACTCAGCTACTGCCGCTATTACTATATTTATATATATTTTGTATATTTATGTATTTTATCTTTTTTTCTACTTTATATATATGTGTTGAGAGGCTTATGGTTTAACTATTGACTACTATCTATTCTACTGTGATATTACCTGTTTTTATTTTACACACTAATTCTATCTTCTTTCTAATTATCTAATAACCTATGTATTGTACACTATTTTTCCTTATTTTCTACCTATATTGCTTGATGTCCCTATCTTGACATTTGTGTTATGATAATGGGTCCTCCCTGTTAAATTCCACGGATATCGGGTGCTAATGGGGACCCTCCTACTCCTTGTTTGTGAGTTTCAATTTGATAGCTTGGCTTACTGAGCATATTAATTAATATCCGGAGATTGTTTGTGAGTTTCATGGCTTTGGTGGCATTAATTGATTACTAATAAAGTTCACTCTGATTACTAATTAGAACTTGTCATGAGTTTCATGGCTTGTGTTGTGGTTATTGAGATAATTTCAGAATGTATATAAGTGGATACTAGAGTTCTGCCTATCACTTGTCTTTTCAGTCATGGAGAGAACACTATCATTTAACCTTCGCCACAACACCCGTCTTCCCATGGATAGGGAAGGTTTTGAACGATTGGAAGATCTGAAGTTGCAGCCTCACTTTATCTCGGTTAAGGCAGATTGTCGCCAAGGATTCCAGGGGAGGTTTGAACTTCGGGAGATGCAGGGACAAGTGCTTGTCCGTGCTTACCAGGGACATTCCGCTGACATGGGGGTGATACCCTCATTAAATTACTGCCAAATGCGCTTTGGGTACCATGGTACCAGGCTTTCAGCTTGGCATGTTATTTGTCGGGAGGGTCTTCTCCCGATGGGCCGTAGCCATATTCATATGGCCCCCACCCCCCACCTCACGATCCGGCCTTAGTGTCGGTCCGAGGTCCTGGGTTCCTTGCGAGCTCAGGGTACATTTGTGGGGTTGTCCTCCAACAACGTAATCCTAGTGACCGACCCCATCTGCCCCTGTCACTTTTTTGTGCCTGGGACACCTAGTCTCTAACGGGTTTTCCGTTGATATACAGGGTTACCGGTATCGAAAGATAACCAGGCCCGATCCCCGTTTGCCTTGGCCCTCTTCAAAGCAAGTAGTAAACGCCTTCGTATATCAGCTACTTCTGGCGGGAACTGTTCATAGACAAACATATTTGAACCTTTTAGCTGGTAGCTCTGTTTCCTCACCATTTCTATGTCTGTAAACATATTGAATTTACACACTATTTTTCTCACATGCCCCGTTGATAACATACCCATCCGGTGTACTCTCTCCAGCTTCATTTGTTCCACCGTTTCCTTGGCTATCTTCAGCTTTTCACACATGAATTCTTTCAGCTTGGCCTCGGTCTCAGCTGGCTTCTCCTGCGGAGATTCTGGTATATTGCAAAATATAAGATTGTTTCTCATAGATTGAGATTGTAAATATACCAAGTCATCTTTTAATTTCTCGTTCTCTTTCTGTAATTTCACAATACTATCTTGTTGTTCATTTGCAATAAACTCTACTGCGTCCACATTCTCCTCCACCTTTCTTACTTTCGTGTCCAACTTTGTCTTTAAAGAATTTAGCTCAGTTTCAACCTTGCTAACTTTTGAAACTAAAGAGTCAATAACTTTGAGCTTACCCTCAATTTCGCCAAATCTCGAGTCATTTTTTGCTTCTATTTTTAGTTCAAGTTTATTCAAATGTTTTATGATATCGGCATTTGATGGAATTTGCGAGGATTCTGCAAAAACCGAATCCATCTGTAGTTCTTGATTTACAGTTCCATATAGAATAGAGTTTGCTTTGCATAAAATGTCACTTACATCGAGGTTCTCCTCTTCCGCTGACGGGCCTCTCGGCTTGAATATCTTGTTGACGGTGACGTTAGAGCCTTCGTCGCTGTCTTCACTGCCTTTTTTCCTCTTACACTCTTGTTTCTCCTTATTTCCTCTCCTTCCCATCACAAGATTTCACAAATAAGTCCCTGTACCCCTAATAATTTTATTGACAACTTTATTTATCCCGAAACGAGAAGAAAATCACAGAGATTAACCGATTTCTGGAGCGACCAAAAAAACACGACCTGTCCCCATTCATGTCACGTGACAATTGTTGAGTGAAGAATCTCAATTATCTTGCCGGACCTAAGCCCATTTGACTTTTTTTCCGATGAGTTTCCTCAGATACAATGTGTACAGTCCCCGGCCTTGGTCTACAGAGGATATGAAGGCATCAGTTGATCATGGAATGAAACTGATAACATATTTAAAATGACGTCCTATTCATCAAATTGGCTAGATCACCGAGAAAGGTTTTGGCCGCATTTTTGTATGTTATAAAACTATATTCTTTGATCTGTTTCATAGTAATGTTTTGTAATATAATATTTATATAATATGCCCCCTGCTAGCTTGGTCATACAATTTTCAAGGCTATATTTCGATAAAATTGTCGTGATTTCATTTTGGGTTAATTTTTGTGCTCTGTAGTGGAATCCCCATTGTGTGCCTCTTGTTCCTCCCCCGACAAGTCACCAGACCCCTAGCTGCTGTTTCCGAGACCCCCTACTGATATAGCATCCGCTGTCACATGGCAGCATCACAGAGTGACTGTGACTGCTTTAATCCGATTCAGTCAGGCGCGTTCAGCTATAACAATTAAGCGCCTGATTGTCACAGATGTAGAGTAAAGCCGACAGATTAATGTTTTTACAGGGTATGTCTTTTTTTTATTTTTTTTTTAGTGCTATTACAGAAAAATCTTGACACATTTTCTTAATATTACAATAAGCATATTTACATGAGTATGTATTTAATTGGGAAAAAAAAGAAATAACAAATGCACAAGAAAAGTTTAATCAATGTAATTTAAATCTAATAAGAATATAAACCAATAATGTTTGATTGTTTGTTTTTGTTTTTTGTTTTTAAACAGAGGACAAAAATGTAAAAGTAACACTTCATTACTGCACTGTGCATAGGAAATAATAGCCTTCTCAATTACTTTTATTTATGTATGATATTTTCTTTCCTTTTCCATTTTATTTATTTATTTCCATAGGTATATTGAACTGAAATTTTAATATTACTAAGTTCTCTAGCTGGATTCGAACTCGCAAGTTAGCTTTGTGGCGTGCTGCATAAAAGATCCAACTTTTATATATATAGATATAATGACCACAAGTAGAATAGACAGAAAAAGTTTGACAACTACTGGGATTCGAACCCACAACCACATTTTAAAGGCACTTTGCCTATTTATTGATGTGTTTGACTACCTTAAAAAGAACTCAATTTTCCTCCCCAGATACCCTTCCGAATGCATCTCCATTACACTAGAAACAATTTTTTCCGGGGGCACCCCCTTAGTATCGACATCACAATCAATTCCCCCCCCCCCCTCCAAAAAGTTGAAAAGATCTGGATCCGGCCCTGCACCCTGTATATTGATATACTACAATGAAACTACAGCTGTAAAATGCGGTGGTGTTATTTCGCCATTCTCAGCCCATTTGGTTAATGTGGACTAGACTCAGGGTGGCCCTCACATAACCACCTGACCAGCCCGACTCCTATAAATATATTGTCTTATAGCCTGTAGGTAATCCGAATCGGCAGTCGTCTATGACTGTGTGATATTAAGCATGCGTTTAGGGTACTGTACGTAGGCCTACTGCGTTGACACGTTCACTGGATATTTACCGAGTGACACCTACAGTACCATCAGACTTACAGCGATCTAATAATTGAAGAAAAATAGGCAATTACTAAAGCCAAAAACTATTCTAGACAGACTAGAAATAGATAAGTATAGATAAAAAGTTAGCCGCTGAAAACAATTACTAAGACATTAAAATGTAATTAGCATCGAAACATTTTCACTAAAAAAAAAACAAAAAAAAACTTTGACCAAATCTACTCAATGAAGTTTTTGATTTCACTTTTCTCTACATGTATGAAATTTTAAACCTGCTTAAAATCGGGCTAATTAAATGCCATGTTGTTGAACTTTCAGACATATAAAATTGGCGATTTTGTTTCGGAAAAAAATACAATAAAAAGGTAATGTTTTTTTTTTTGTCTCTCTTTTTTTTTTTTTGGTTATAAGCTAAAATAATATTTTTCGTAGAATTCTGCAGAGTAAGGTTAGATGCATACCTATCTTAACCATTTAAATATTAAACTGAATCAGAAATGGATTGCGTTTCCAAATGTCATCAGTTTTATTATTTTTACATAACTTTTGAAGTATTTTTTTATGAAACACGACATTTGATGAGTCCCTTGTACTTTCCAATGTTCTTTATATCAATCATCTCTTGACTTAAGATGTTGGGATGTCCCACGGGGTATGCTTTGTACTTGTTCACGAATGGATACAGTGAGCAAATGTCAGCATACTTGATTTCTTCCTTGGTGGTTGTATCCACTTCATGGTACAATTGAACGGCATTGGTTCGTCCACCAAACAAAGCATCCCGAGGTATAATAGGTTCTTGGAAGGGAAAGAAACGGTTCACAGTATCTCTGTATTCTGGTTCAATCTTGCATTTCTGATCAAAGTCACATTCCCACATTACAACTGTGTTGTAACCTTGTTGTGCCAAGTCTTTCAACCGAAAGGTTGTGGCATTGTATAACTGCTCCATAGTTTGAAGTGTGTAACCGTTCACACTGTAACATTTTGGACATCCGTGTGTCCAGCACCCCATGAATTCGTATACGGTGTTCGTCTCTTTGTGGAATCCGTCAACGTAATAGGGTCCAATTTGTACTTCACCTCCATTTAATGCATGGCGAATGTGCTTATTCTCAATGGAAGCAGTTGTTTCTATCCAACGAATCCCTTTGATTGAGTATCGAGTTTTGTTTGGATACCCGTCATCAGAGATTACAGCCAATGTCTTTGGAGGCATTGAATTTTTACGCCAAGCTTTGTTGCACACTTGAGCTAGAGTGGTCGCTTCCAGGAACGGATCAATTTGGTCACTGGCCAACAGTTCTTTCCTAAACTCTCCACAACCTCGTCTCAAGATGTCCACATCTGATTTGCAGTACTTTTGCATTTCTAACTGAAAGTGAAACACAGCCTTTTGTGCCACTTTTGCATTGTACCATTTCAGAAACGCTTCTCTCTTGTCAGGTTTCATGCTGTTGGGTCTGTAAAAATGTACGGGGAGATAGTCGCCAATGTAGTCTTGGTATTCATCCGTGTTGGCATAAAATGGAAACCGTCCTTTTGCCATCTCAGTCAATCCAAACGTGTCGGGGAAATCGGACAAAGGCATGTTGAGAAAACTCAGTGAGTCGATGAATCTCACTTGATGGGCTTTCATCATTAGAATTTTGCTTCCATTCATAATCAATTCTGGTTTGACTGTATCATGTATCAGTAAGTGCCTCAAAATAAACTGTGCATCGTATCCTTGTGAGTTGTGAGCAATCACTGTGGTACCTTTGTGACTAGGTTGAAACAGCCATGCACAAAATTCTGACAAGGTGTTGTTACCACGAAATATTTTTTCTCTTGCCTCATCCACAGCTTCGCATTTCTGACACGGGCTTTCCATGGATTGGCACATACAGTCTCCACAAGCACGCTGAGCAACACAAAAGTTTGGTATATGTTCACCCATAACAAATCGGCACTCAAAGTCAAAGAAGATGAAAGGTACAGTCGGTGACTTCATGTTCTCTGGTTCTTTGTACGTGGGGATATAACACTGATGTTCTGCATCCACAACTTTCTTGCAATACCTGCATTTCTTAGTGCCAGGACAGAGATGGTTCTTCTTTGTGCCCACAACCATTTGACCACAGGTCTTGCAATTCCATACACTTTCACAGATGTTTTTTTGTAGATTTTCCTGGTTTCGCTTTGTGCTTATCAAAACATTTCTGACTATGAAATGTTCTACCACAGTGACCACATGGAAAGAATCCTTCTTTTGGGCATAGTGTCGAGGCGTAACACAGACAAATGTTCTTGCACAAGTGAGCTTCTCTGTTGTTATAACCGTAATTACAGTGTTCACAGAAGTAGCTGCATCCCAGTAAACCAGTGATCGATGTAATGCAATCATAATGTTTATCATGATGATAAATGTGAATTTCACTTTGATTTTGTCTGTCAGAGGTGGGTGATTGAACAACACGTCCATTTTCTCAAATTGTGGCCACACTTTGATCACATAGTCTGGATAAAGGTGGGCTTGTATCTTCTTGTATTCTTCTATACCACATGGTTGATTTGGACTAATGCCCACACTATCTAACAATGTCTTGGCTTCTTGGCTTTGAAGTAATTTTGCAGATTGTCTCATCAAATGCCATCGCTTCTTCCAGGCTGTATCGTCCGTTTTATTGAGTACATATCCCTACCACAATTGATCGTTCCAAGCACATACTGTCGTTAGCATTGTCTATCTTCACCATACTTCGTTTGACTTTGGACATGTTCTCAATGCTCATGTGCGATCCAAACGTTCTCTTTCTTCTTTTACCACCACCTCCCTCAGGCATAATGACATGTCATTTCTAACTGGAGATGACCGTCATGAATCTCAAACTTGTGGTTGCTTTGTGATACTTTCTCTATTTCGTTCAACAGCGTATCTCCTGAAATGTGTGTTGCATTCCCGAACGGAATGTGGATACCAAATGCTAGGTCAGGATGATTTATGGAGATACGAATTTGATCGTTGTCATTGACCCGTGCTTCTCTGTATAACTGTTTCACCATGTCATTGAAAAGTTGATGTGTAAATTCAAACGGTTTTTTATATCTTTCAAATGTAACATCGTACACGTGGCCATTCGTTTTAAACTTTCTTGAAGTTCTCTGTGACCGTGGCTGTATAGAATAATATTCTCGTATATCACTCTTGGTCTTTTTTGCAGGTGGCTCATCATCGCTGCTTTCTTCACTACTCGACATCGTTGTGATTATAAGTAAGTGAGCAAAGCTTTTTTATACATCTAAGCTCCGCCCACCTGATCTCAGGCCTATAAAGTGCGGTGTGACCCGTCCACTTCATCACTCTCAAACCTGATTCACACTGCTCTCTTCAGAATGACCTGCAACACATTTGAATTCTGGGTAAAAGGACAACTACAAACTATCAGTGACAAGCTGATCAGACTAGAAACAGAAAGACAAGTGACATGCTACCGTTGTCAGGAAAAGGGGCATTATGCCTCGGCATGTACGAAGAAAGCTTCAACACCTCAAACAGTACGGGTGTGCTACCGTTGTCATGAACCGGGACATTTTGTTTCTAATTGCCCAAAGCCTGCAGTGTGCTACAGCTGTCACGAACAAGGCCACTTTGCATCCGCTTGTCCTAAGAAAGGGATGAATAGTACTGTACCTACAGTAAACGCACAGGCGGACAGTGAAATGTAGAAAATGGAGGTAGTTGAGACAGTGCCGCAGACGGACAGTGATGTTGAGTTACTAGAGGCTGTCTCTGAGTTGGAGAAACCTACCGTAAAACCCAAGAAACGCAAGAGAAGCGTCAACACATGCATCGTGTGTCCTGAGGCTCACCCATCAACAAGCAGTACAGAGTGTAACCGACCAGCTAAGAAGCGTAAAATGTGACATTTGAACACTAGATTCGAAAACAAAGTTGTCATTATTTGCTGTATGACCCACGTTTAATTCATTGTTGCTGTATGACACATGTTTGTTGTTAAACACAATAAAATCATATGACAATTGTATTAGTTATCCTTTCTGCATCATTGTAATGGTCCTGAAAAGGACCGTTATTTTTGAGAAGTGTCTAGTACTCACTCAAATATAAATACCGCCAGCCTGCTGGCTTCTGGATATGCCAGGTAAAACCCTGACAAATCCGGGTACAATGGCAAAGGGGGTAAACTCGGGTACAGGCTGACACCCTCTTCCTTAATACCCTCTTCCTTGACTTCCACTTTCTTCTCCTTTCGTAACGCCTTCCTTGCACGTCGAAATATCTTACGAAGGAACTTCATTGTGAAGAATGAATACATACACAGCATTACACAATTCATAGTCAAGAAAAAGTAGGTTAGTAGGTCAATCCACTTCAGGTCAAGGTCGAACACATCATTTTTTTCGGCGTAGCTGTATAATTTCGAATTCAACTCGCATCTTAAACCAATCAAATGTACGCTAACAGCGGTAAATAATTCTAAGCTGAATAAAAGGACTCCTGTTATTGGTTAACACATCGTTATGGACTATAAAATTACTGTAAATAAGGGGTGCAGCTTGTATATATCATTCAGCTTGGTGTTATTACTTTTCTTTTTGATGTAAACATGAAAGTGATTTCAGTAAGTTAAATACAATCCTTTTCCATCAATTGAGGAATGCTACTTTGTGAAAATGATTTAAAACAACAAAAAAGAATCCACCGTGTTATGACATGAAACCCCTTAATTACTATGTATATTGAATTCTTCCAGCCTGCCGAGATGCTCTCATTGAAAATTAATTCGCCAAAACCAAAACAACTAATAACGCTTTAATATCATAATTGTCATATGCAATAATGATATGAACAAATATCAAACAAGCCTATTTACAGATATAATTTTTTGTATTACCGTCTATAAATAAGTATATTTCATAGAAAAATACTGAACTATTTCTAGAGCGTACTAAATTTGTTGTGCTTCGGTCTTTCGCGCGTTTTTCCTCGGAATGTTCTAGAAGACTGGAAGAATAATATTTACGATGGAACATATCGAAAGATAAGCGGCCACAACCCAGGGGACAGTTATTTTACATAGACATATATTGGATAAACATTCACATTCTTCTTTTTTGAAACTATGTCGTCTAGATCTTAGGTATTTAGTTTATTGATGAAACCATGTACTTCAGGTGATAAAATTTCGCACCACTGCATCAGGGGTAAAATATTTTTAAGTTATACTAGAATTATTGTCTATTTTTTATATTAAAAAAAATAATTGAAAATAAAATTGTAGCCGTGATACCCAGGCGAGTCATTCAGGGCCATCATGGCTATCTTGTTTATTGTAACTTCCTTTATCAATGAATCTATGCTTTAAGGTGCTGATCATTAATGTATATGCCTGTATAAACTATTTTGATACAGTTTACAACTGATAAAATCAGACCTGAACAAGCTTTTGTCAGTAAGAAATAAAATAAAGGTGAAGAAAAAATTGTATGTCCTAACTACAACGAGCAGATAACTGCTCATTACATGATCAGCCTGTAACTAAATTAGGTTTTATTCAGCGGATTATCATATATTTTTTTATAGTTCATAGGATAATTTTAGATATGTCCCAAAAAGTGCACTTCTGCACAAAGGTGTCCATAAGTAACCTCTATATGAGTTTGGTAACCAGTGGTTACTCCTATATGTCTTTGGTAACCTCTAAAATTTATGAAGGCATATCTTTTGGTTACCAATGAAGGTAAGAAACAGGTTGCAGGTTACCGGTAACCCTTATTTGCCTTTGGTAACCAGAGGTAACCTTAGGGTACTCCAGGTTACCTAAGATTATATATTATAGTATGAAAAAATGATAGTGCATTTTCCAGGTTACTGGTAACCCTTCTTTGTCTTTGGTAACCAGAGGTAACCTCAGGTTACTCCAGGTTACCTAAGATTATATACATAGTTTTTAAGTATGAAAAATGATAGGGCATCTCCCAGGTTACTGGTAACCCTTCTTTGTCTTTGGTAACCAGAGGTAACCTCAGGTTACTCCAGGTTACCTAAGATTATATACATAGTTCTAAGTATGAAAAAAAGGTAGTGCATTTTCCAGGTTACTGGAGGTAACCTCAAGTTACTCCAGGTTACCTAAGATTATATACATAGTTCTAAGTATGAAAAAAGGTAGTGCATTTTCCAGGTTACTGGTAACCCTTCTTTGTCTTTGGTAACCAGAGGTAACCTCAAGTTACTCCAGGTTACCTAAGATTATATACATAGTTCTAAGTATGAGAAAAGGTAGTGCATTTTCCAGGTTACTGGTAACCCTTCTTTGTCTTTGGTAACCAGAGGTAACCTCAGGTTACCCCAGGTTACCAAAGATTATATACATAGTTTTTAAGTATGAAAAAAGGTAGGGCATCTCCCAGGTTACTGGTAACCCTTCTTTGTCTTTGGTAACCAGAGGTAACCTCAGGTTACCCCAGGTTACCTAAGATTAGATACATAGTTTGTAAGTACGAAAAAGGATAGGATGGAAAACCCTGTCGGGTTTTGAACCCATGTGATGAGGGGCTGAGTGAATCTTTAAGTCAGGGACTTCTCAGCCAATCTATGATTACCCATCTTTGTTGTTTGTAACCAGAAGTATGAAAAAAAGATAGGGCATCTCCGAGGTTACTGGTAATCATTCTTTGTCATTTGTAAGAAAACATGGCTTTTCTATTATGCTTGATAGAGATGTGTTTGGATCAAATGCTTAAAAGAAACTGTTGAATACAGGCTTATCTTGGAATAAGATAACCTAAGGGATCAAAGTATTATCCTTCACTATATCATGCTTAATAGTTTAAATAATAAATTGAAACATGCATATGTTTTGTATTTAAATAGTTAGATATCTTTCTTAAATCAAGTGAAGAGATGTAAAGAGATGTTGGCAAAAAACTTGAATATGGACATATATTTGAATGCTAGAGTCTCAGACACTGGTCAACATGGTGGGTGTTGCTGGAATTGTTATGTTTTTCGTGATGATCATGGGGATGAGTGTATAACAGTGAGAACAGGACAAAGACTAATGAAGGCAAAGAGTACAGTCATATCATTTAATTTTCAATATTTTAAACAGTAGAATATTACTAAATATACACAGGATTTTCTTTAAGAGGCAGATTTAATTGTAAAATTTTTTACTTGGCCTGCTAAAATTTGTCAACTTGTAAAAAAGTGGGAAGAAATGTGAGAAAATGAATAGAAAACATAGGACCCCTATATCCTTCAGTATCAAATTAGCCTATTACTCTGATCCTTAAGTAAAAACCCTTTTATATATATCGCAGCATTGTGTCGACAACCTGTCATTAATAAAGTAAATAATAGGTATTCCTACAAATACCACCAGTAGTCTCTGTCAAGGCCATATAGAATAAAATCACGTGTACATAATTTGATGCAATGCATATAAAAATTTCATGGGTCATGTGTTTACAGTAACATACAAAATAACATACAAGAGATAACTACATATATACAAACTGATATTCCCAACATCTGCAAACAAATGAGTAAGCAAGTATTACAACAGCTTATACAAAGAACTTCCTTTTTCAAATTGTTACATTGCTAAAACTGTTCATGTACATTTATATTTGATGTATATTCATCTAAGTTGATGAGCAGGCCCCAAGCTAGTCGGGATGAACCATACATACTTTTAGTCATATGAGTCAGTGAAAGGATAATGTTGCAAAATTTTGAATACATATTACGAAGTATAAATGTATGTGTACAAAAATTAATAATGATTACTAGGCATTTGGAAAAAGAACTTTCAACAGGAATTCTTTCGCTTGTAAAAACTTGCATACAATATTTACATCTATTTCATTGAAAATGGTTTCCCGAGACATATTCAAGCAATTTTTTTTTATTTCCATTTTAGTATCTTACTTCACACTTGCTTACAGTTCTTGCTACACTTCCAATTCTCATCTCCCCTTTCAATTCTCACATACTCACTCCTACTCACTTTCTTGCATGCACAATGAAACCATTGCTTGCACACTTCGCATTCAACCCATGTCTGGGTTTTCCTCCCTGTCTTTAAACAAACTCCACATTCCTCCCTAGAATCCTTTTCTGTTTGCTGCAGTGTCTGTAGGTGGATTGCCACATTTTTAGATTCTGAAACAGATAAAAAAAAACTGATAAAAATAAATCTTATATTACCAGTACCGTAACCAATCATTAATGTTTATTTTGAGTCATAAACATCCCAAAACACATCGATTTTTTTTCCGGAGTTTTCTTGTGTGTTAGTAAACATCATTCACATACCTATTAATCCATATACTATACGTTTCTTTTTGATAATAATAAAGATTTATTTGTGGCTAAACTAAAATCTTATTTATTTTTCATTAAGCACATTGTATGACATAGTAAGTTTTATTTACATTTCATCCGGATTGTTCCAGAAAAGTGCAACAAGAATTGTTTATTCTAACGTCATTATTACTGAGGGTTTTCAAAATCAAGCATATATACAGTCTCAGAACCCTTATTCATCTGCTGTTTGGACCAATATGTCATTTGTTATCATCTGCATGTTGTCCTTGATTGCCAATTAATGGTACATGTACAGACCCCTCCCACCTGAGCCCATTCCATCCCAAAAACTTGTGATTATGGTAATTTGTTAAATACAAGTCAAACATTCTTGTTATGCCTTTTACAATTAGTAAAAATTTAAATAATGATTACAGAAGTAAGTACTGACATCACACTCTTTTTCTAATGCAATTCTGGTACTCTTTTTTGATATTTATATTGCTTGATCAAGTATACATTTAGTACCTGCTATTGCTGTAGAAAACTTCGCCATGTCGTTCAATTCCCTCTCAGTCACTCTCCGTCGTTTTGCTGATGAGTTGATGTCTGTTTCTACTGCATGTGGACTGACCTCCTTAGTTGGTAAGATGACCTCCTCCGCTGGTTGGGTAGAGCCCTTCTCTGCAGCCTCCTCCGTCATTAGGACTTCCTCAGTTGGTGGGGTTAGGATCTCTTCTGCAGATGGGGTGGAGACCTTCTCATTCGAGATAAGAACCTCCTCTGCAGATGGGGTAGAGGCCTCCTCAGTCAGCGTGATGAGGGCTGCAGATGTAGTATTTGCCAGAGAAATACCAGGGGTTTCAGCTTCAGGTGTGTTCTCTGAGAGAAGTCTCATGAGTTCTGAAAATAAAGAGAAATTGAATTTGAGTTGGTCAATAATGGATAATAAATTAATCAGAACATACATCTATATGTATTAAGAAATCTAAATTGCTCTTGAGTTGCTTCACTCAAAATTGTATTATTATTTATAAAATTCTCAGAAAACATTCATTGCTTTCATTGTTTACCATTTAATTTCATTTGTTTTTACTAAAATACTTCAAATGTGTAGCTCTTTTTTATAGTTGTGTATCTATTTTATCAAAGTGTCGTTATCTTACCTGTCCAGGAGTCTTTGTCAATGTCATCAACTCTGACATGACACATCTTTCTTGTCTTCCCCCTAACCTTGGTTGCCTTATTCTTCTGCACATATGTAGGGTTGTTGTTAAACAGGTCAGGACTGATGGCCAGAACTGTGCCACTCTTAATGATAAACATTGATTCACTTGAGACTTTCTGAAATGATAAATTTAAGTGTGTATTATATACATCCATCTCCATTTGTCTTTCATTGATTATCATTGCATGTGTGATACAAGCTGGCTTCACATTTTAAGATGTTTATGCAAAAAGACAAATGACTGTAGACATATGGAGAAACAAACAGACAAAGAACATTCTTTGTTCAAGCAACCAACTAGCTGAAAAATATGCTATATACTTTGGGACATTCTAGCTGTCTGAATGGCAGTTTCAAGATTTCAGTTGGTGGCAAAAACCCGTAAGTCAATAAATAATCACTTACGTCCATTCGCACATTTCTTAGAAATGAACTCCTGTCTTCTACTACTGCTGGGACTGTTTCTGTCCTACTACTCAAGATACTTCTGTAGTATGGGCCAATGACACTGTCTAGGTAGCCAGTTACATGCAGCATGTAGTCTGGCCTGTCTGCCAGGGTCAGGACCTGAAAGAAACCAGAATTATGTTTTACTTTAATGTAACAGCTGAAATATTCTGTCATTTTCAAGAGCAGATAACTCAATATTTTGGGCTAGCAATGCAATGCTTCTTGCAGTTTCACCTAGCTGTAGTGTACTGTACTGTATTCTCTGTCACTGTGTACAAGTTCTATGCAGTTTTATACTGAAGTTGCAGATGGTTTTTCAAGAAAAGCACATAATGATTATTTGCTGAAGCATAGCGCAAAATTCTATTGAACAGTTTTAACTTTCTCATAATGACTCTGAATGAAAGCAAATAAGGTATTGGTAGGCTTCAAGAATTTATCTGCTCTTGATAATGACAAAAAGGGCAAAAACTCACTTCCAGGGGCAGATAATTCAAAATTAGACCCTCAATCTGTTTCTAGTGTAACTTTCTATAAATTATCATGACTAGTTTTAATAATCATAGAAAAATAAGGCATTATACACCTAGTCCAGTAAGCATAAACATCTACCGTGAGTGTATAACCTTATCCCGCTTTTTTACATCATGAATAAGAACTGATTCGAACTTCATAACAATAATTAATCTTATCACTTAAAGTAAACATTTTTTTGCTTGTGTTAACAATAAGATATGTACCTGTCTGCAGATGAGCAAATTGAAGGCAATCCCCTCAAGAATCCTAATGTCTGCATCTAACTTCAGGGTCTTGACCTCCTCAAAAACTTCATCAGCGTCTAACTTCAGCAGTTGCTGCATTACTGCTGGGAAAGATGCTGATGCAGCCTTTGCCTTCTCTTCTAGCTTCCTGGCACCTCCAGCCTCCTTCTTCTTCTTTGAACTTTTCACATACAGCAGAACTATCCGGCTGAAGTACCTGTGCAACATAGTAATTCTTAGTCATGATGCAGTAATAAAGGTAGATTACTTATAAGTTAATGATGTGAGGTAAATGGGCTTTTTGCCCAATAAAAAGTTGCACATAAGCACTGAGTCATAG
>CM037779.1:64631274-64649653 GCA_021229015.1 Solen grandis | reverse complement strand
TGAAAGTACCTTGCATGCAAAACTTTAACCAAAATTTCTAAGTTAAAAAAGGGGCCATAACTTGTAATTATTCCATCAAAAGTTATCTACCTTGATAGTATGATACTCCTAAACATATCAAAGATATTTCAAATCAATCCCATGCCTGGATACTGAATATAAGCATGAAAGTAACCTTGCATGCAAAACTTTAACCAAAATTTCTTAGTTAAAAAGGGCAAAAATTTGTAACATATTCCATCAAGAGTTATCTACCATGAAAGTATCATACCCCTAAACATATAAAGATTTTCAAATCAATTGCATGCTTGATACTGAGATATAAGCATGAAGTAACTTGCATGCAAAACTTTAACCAAAATTTCTAGTTAAAAAGGGCCCATAATTTGTAACATATTCTATCAAGAGTTCCAAACCCCAAATTTTAAAATCAACCCATGAGAGTATCTTGCATGCAAAACTTTAAAGGGGCCATAATTTGTAATATATTCCATCAAGAGTTATCTATGTTGGTTGTATGATGCCCCTAAACATATTCATAACTATTATTGAGATACAAACTAGATAGTAGCTTGCACGCAAAACTTAAACCAAATTTACTTTGCATGCAAAACTTTAACCAAAATTTCTAAGTTAAAAAGGGGCCATAATTCATATTATATTCAGTCAAGAGTTATCTACCTTGGTTGTCTTATGCCCCTGAACATATTTATAAACTTTCAAGTCAATACCATAAATGGTTATTGAGATATAAGGTTGATAGTAACTTGCACGCAAAACTTTAACCAAAAGCTGCAACGCCAACGCCGACACTGACGCCAGGGTGACTACAATAGCTCTCATATTCTTCGAATAGTCGAGCTAAAAATGTACACTTAGAAAATAAACAAAAAGACAAAGATGAACATGAAATTGCTCACCTGAGAAACATTGCCTTCATTTCCTGCACTGCTTAAGCAATCAAATTGTTAGAGTGAAAAAACAACAAATATGTGCTATGTTCTGGAATTTCAAGGGCCTAAAATGTAGCTCTATAGTCAAACTAGAACTCCGCGTGTCGGATGTGTTGCCTGACGATGACCTATCTGTTGACAGTAAAGATGCCAATTTGTCACTTTCTTTTAAAGATGGGGTATTAAGAAAATCTATCAAAGTGGAATAACTCAAAAGTGCACATGGTAGAGTTATGGTTCTTGCGCACTGCACTCCGCGTCATTTCAAGAAACATACATATCAAGTGTCAAGTCATTCAAACTGATGGTGACAAAGTAATGCTCCAGACAAGCAGATGGGGACCCCTATATGTCGCCTGACTAGTCAGGCGACACAAAAACAACATTAATCGAACTCAAATGAGACATTGTTGCCATGATTATTGTGTATAAGTTAAATGATGATTGCTTAATAATTGCAAATGCTAGAGTGTAAACAAATTAAAACTCTTCCTTTTTTTTTAATTCAAGGCCCATTATAATTTCTGACTAAATTGGCCTTTGACAGCCATAATCAAACTTGGCCAAGAGATTATGGCCATTAACATCATCATGAAGTTTGAAGATGGTTGCCTCAAAAATAAAGATGCTGGAGTGTAAGGAAAGCAAAATCTTGCATTTTTGGACAGGTTTTTCAACAAAAAATCTGTCCTTTAAAATGAAAATGTCCAGGTGGGCGTCGGGTGTCTGGTGTCCACTGAGGTTGACCTCTTTTATTAATCTGCTGTAACTTTAACATTATGCAGCTGACTCTGTAACCTTGATCTGTGACCTACTTTAAAAAAAGAAAGAAAAAAAGCAGCAGCATCTAGATAGGTTGTGCAGTTGACCTTGACCTATGACCTGCTTTTGATGAAAAAGCCCCAAAAAATCCATACGTAATACCATCAGGTCTTGTTTACGGTATATTAAAAGGGGCATAACTCCTGACCTAAATGGCTGAGATCAGCCATAAACAAACTTGATTGAGAGATTATGGCCATAAACATTGTCTTAAAGTTTGAAGATGAAGCTTATTCTCTTCTACTGATATTATAACAGCCACTAAATCAATTTCTCCCTTTTTTTACCACAAAATGAAATCTTAAAACCTACCTTTGGTCTTCCTGTGGTACCACTTGTATATATAATCATGGCATTCTTATGTCGATAACCATCTTGACTAACATAAGCCTTCAAAGTTTCCTGACCAATCTTGTCTCCCCATGGACTCTCCCTGTGTGTGTATGCCCCTCCATAATCATCTCGGGACAATACCATCAGGGGCACTCCAAGGGTAACTGATACCGGTTTAAGTTTGTCTACATAGTTTTCTGTCCCAATCAACAGGCATGAATCTGAGTCCCACACAAAGTACTCAAGCTCACTGACTGGATGAGATTTACAAAGCGGCACAACCACGCCCCCTAGCAACCAGACAGCCCATTGCGTGATAATGTATGACATGTCATTGTCACACAGAAATGACACTCGCTGACCATTCAGGCTAAATACTCCCATCTGGTTTCCAGAACTTGATAGTCCAGCTGTATCCCTGTTCAACTTAACCTTTCCAGCAGCTACTGCTGATTGAATTTTCTGAGCTAAAGTAGTGCTGTAATACAATAGATCAGAGTAGGAATATTTTCCATGTTGACTCACAATGGCAGTTCTCTGTGAGAAATTCTCTGCTCTCAAGAACACTGGCACCACACAGTTTTCAGTTGTAGAACAATATCGCACACAAAATGGCAACAATTTTTCAAATCTAAGACACATTAATGGCGTAGCTTTTGTGTTAGCAATACAAGCCTTTATTTGTTTTGATACAGATCCAGTCAAAGGAATCTGCATTGTGGAATGGTATTTCTTGGAAACAGGCTGACATATTCTCTTGTCTAAAGACAGAAGCCTAAGGCAGTATCTCCTACAGGCAAAACTTTGTAATTTCTCTAGAACCATTCTGCTGGGATTGAAGAGCTGAAAATAGATTATATCACAAACTATTCATGATCTACATGCATATACATGTTACTACATAAAGAATAAAAATATGGAAAAACAAGTACTGATTTCCCTTTACTAATATCAAACCAAGCAAAAAAATATATCTGGAATCTTTATAGCTAAATGAATGCACAACCAGTACAATCATGTATATCAAATGTTGACATTTCTGTGTCATCATCATCATAAAATTAAATGACAAGATTTCTTTTGTAAGTGCTTTTTAGCTTACCTGAGCACCTGTCCATCTGTCTGTTTTCTTCAATTAGTTTTATTTTTTGCACTCTAGTATATGTATCTTCATTTCTTCAGCAATTATTTTCAAACTTTATTCTTACAGCCATGATCTCTCAGCCAAGTTCGACTTTGGCTGATATTGGCAAATAAGGTCAGGAAGTATAGCATTTTAAATATAAAAAAATGACACATTTCATATTTACATGGGGTGTTCAAAAAGTTTGCTGAAAAGTGATCTCATTTCTTTATTTTAGATTGAGGTTTATGAAACTGCACTATGATGTAAGTCTATAAATTGTGTGAAAATTAGATCTGTATCCCTCTCATGGAATAAAATATGGTTTTCGCATTAACGTTATCGTTGTCTTCCCAACCCAAAATTTGGTTGTTATGATGAAAATGGTCTCAAACTGTGGCATCTCAAATGTACAATTTCTACCGTACGCTTTTCAAACTACAGTAAATATACATAATGCGCAAGCATTTGCAATGTCATGCATGGAATCATTTTGATTTCTGACGTCAGAAATATAAACAAACGATACATTATCTGCTGACTGATACAAAAATGAGTTTTCAGCATAAACAGCCATCAAATTTTGTGTTATGAATGAAATTTCCAAGACTAAAACTATTTAAATGATATGTAATGCCTATAGTGAAACTACTGCGAGAAAACAGTGCTATTCAAATGGTACAAGCTGTTTCAGTAGGATAAGGACAACATTGATGAATGTAGTGGCCATCAAATGATGAAGATGTCGTCGAATGACACTACAGTCTCTACCACCAAAGGGTTGCTTGACAGAGATAGGCACATTGCCATTCCTGAAATTATCTACAGAGCGGACTGTAGCAATTGGACTGTCTTCTTCATAATTCATGACCAGCTAAATATATATAAATGCGACATACATGTGCCCGTTTGTATTTTGGAATAAGTGGTGTTTTTTATTTGTAGTGAATGTGTTTTAATGTTGACTTTGACATAGTTTTGTGTTGGGCCGGGATTCCTTTGATGACATTACTATTGTTACAATTGTATGGCATGTATGCAAGCAATTCATGTGAAATTTTGTAATTTAACTGCCATTTTATTAAATTTTACTGATCTGAATTTTTAGATATTACGTTCGAGTAAGAAAGAAATGAGTGCACTTTTCGCGAACTTTGTGAACATCCCTCATACAAGACAATTTATGGCCATAATCTCTTGCCCAAGATTGATTACGGCTTATATAGGTAATTTTGTTCAGTAGTTATATTATTATTATTATAAAGAACTTTGACTACCTTGGAAGACCTTGATCATGACCTAGTGACTTACTTTGGAATTTTAAGTTATGGTCTTGATATTTGGACTACAGGTATTGTTTGGATACCTTTGACAGACTATGACCCAGTGTCCTACTTAAGAATTTTCAAGCTACACTCTTCAAATTTGGACAAGTTATGTTTGGTTTATGGAACTGAAATGATCTTGTTGTATTTCTGCATGGATTATGTATTCAATACAACTATGCTGTAATATTGGAACTTGTGAAAGCAATATTTCTCAGATGAGCATCCTCAGGGCCATCTTGGCCCACTTGTTTATTTATATGTACATGTAGTTACAAAATTTTGGGGCCAAACTCATTATCGAGAATCACAAATATGTTAAAGTTATTCCAACATTTCAATTTTTTGTTTTATCTTTAATACAAAAGAACTGTGATACAAAGGAGCCACTTAAAAAGTTATATACCATGGCATTGACAGATTTTGTTTCCCTGAAAATTTCTAGTTGCCATCATCTCCTGTTTTGGGAATATAAAGATCTATGAAATGAAGAAAAAAATGCCATAATTATGTGTCTCATATTGAAAAATAAAATAAATAATATTTCCTCTTGAATAATGTTATAGAATATTGAAATCTTTTAATATGAATATTTGCAATTTGCTTTGAAAAAAATCGTTGAAAATTATGGATTTTCTCCTCAAATTCCCTAATGAAAATGTTTTCGCTAAAATCTGCAAAATTTTGTAGTGTTTGTTATCTAGACAATTCTTGAAGCAATGCATCTCAGAATTATTTCCCATGTTTTTTGTCTGTTTTTTTTTATGTAAGCATCAAATAGACAAAGTTTCATCTTCATGACAATTGAGATGAATGAGAAGTTGGCATCAGAAAAATTATGGACATCACATGAACAATTGGACCAGATTCAAATGCACTCTTGCAATGAGTATTTTTGAAAAAGTTGAGCTTCAAGATACTGATATTGCTTAGATGTTCCACAATATGATTCATTCTATACAGAAAATGCCTGCTATGCACTGATATATACAGTTTGTTGCAGTCACATACAGTAATGCAATCTGGTCAATATATACCAAATTCAGTTACTTGGTTTCTTCCATTAATATTCAAGAAAAAAAAGAGGTAAAGCTATTCAGCCTCTTTATTTTTGTTACATGTTATATCTGGTGTAACTTCTGTAACCTACTATTAAGTAGATGTTAATGTATGTAAGATTTTTATATGAAGGAATATTTTCAAAACAAAGCCTAGTTTTAGAGATGATGTGTCCTAAGCAATGTAAAAAGTGATAATATAGTCATTCAGTACACTTGATTGTTTGCCTAGTGTGACACCTTTAAGCACTTAATTCATAACTCCTGATCTAGATCAATGATACCAGCCATAATCCAGCATGGCTATAAATATTATTGTCAAGTGTAAAGCAGCTTGTTCACAGATGATCCGTAGAAATAAAAAAAAAAGTGTTTCTACTCTCCCTTGTTAATGTATGTGAAGTCTTTGTTTCCAGACAAATAGACTTATCAGGTGTAGGTCCACATATATAGGTAAAGCTACATTCGTAAATGCCACTATGGGTAAATCCATTATATTTTGAATAAGGCATCCCCGAAATATGTGCTCTAGGTATCACATGACACCTCCTGCGTTATGGTGTCTTCACCAGTTCTGGGTAGCGAATTTGCAAGTACAGCCTGTAAAGTGAGCACATGCACAAAGAGTAAATGTGATCAGTCAAGTGATGGCAAATGAATAAACATTGATTTTAAAATTCTAAATATATATCCAATACCTTCACAGACAGTATTGAATGTGATTACAAATGATTCCAATGGATGACAATGTGTCTGTAGGTGGGCACTGATAGACATAATATACACATATGGCTAAAAAACAAATTCTTAGTCTAAGACTATCTGTGAACAAGCTGCTTTAAAAATGGAGATGCTAGAGACTAACAAGAATGCTGGTTATCGCTTGTCCTGCATATTTTCATAAATTCAAGGGACATAACTCTAGAGTGTCTAGGACATTCTGGCTGGTTATCACCCTTGGTTGAAATATTGCGCTAATCTACATTGTGACAAAGTTAGGTGACAATTGCTTCATTTTTCAGAGTTAGATAGTGGACACTGTTAATCTTCCAATTTTTTCATCATTTAACTCTGGAGTGTCTGAGGCATTCCAGCTGGTTATCAAACTTAGCCAAGATATTGTGTCCATACACATTGTGACCAAGTTTAGTGAGGATGGTTCATGTTTATTTATTAGAGCAAGAGAGGGGACACATTAATTTTTCAATTTTTGTTAATGAAACCTTCTAAAGTCAGACAGTGGATTTTCTTCTTACAATCACATTACTGCCACTTATCCATACATTCACGTTGAAAAATAGTACCACTGGTTGTAGAAGTCAACATTGCAGTTTTGATAAAAGTTAGATATATTGCAGGATTTTGAAAGCATTGGGTATAATCAAAATTTCTGTGCAAATAAAACTGTAAAAGAAGCAAGTTTATAATTCAGATTTCATCCGCAGTTTCATTCATTAAGCTACCTATAAATAACCTTATTTGCACCAAAAATATGCAGCTGCGGAATTAGCTATATTGGTAAGAGTGTCGTTCAGTATTTTGTTCTTGCAAGGGGTCGTGAGTTCTAGTCCAGTTGAGATGTATATGTATGTAATACTTATTTTTTTTATATTCTTGGGTTATATATTAAGAATTTTTTTAATTCTAGTTTTTCTTATACTTCCATTATTTTTAATTATTTATTGAGAGGTCAATTTTTCTCATATGAGGGTCCTGCTCATAGACAGTTATAAGGTCAAAACAGTAGTAATGAGAGGGGGACAGTATGTTTAGTGTAAGCTGTCAATTGAAACATTTTGTTCTTGTTAGAGTCTCAAATTACTGTAGTGTCTCTAGTCCCATCTGTATGTCACAACTCAGAAAGTACTTTAGGGATTGGATTTATACTTTATACAATGGTCAAACTTTACTTACCAAGAACAATAACTCTACCTTGCTTCATCTTTATTACTTACTTGTATGGTGAAATTACGTTTTTCTAGAACATATTTTAAAAACTATTGATGTTGTATTGTTGTTGTTGTATTGGGGTTTACCGTCGCTGCGATAATATTTCAATCATATAGCGACGTCCAGCTAATTACAGGTGGAGGAAGACCCCGAGTACACAGAGGTAACCGGGTAGAACCACCGACCCACCGCAAGCCAGCTGGAAGGCTTCCTCACATGAAAAATCCGAAGTCCCTACCGGGATTCGAACCCACAGCGGTGAGGGGCTGAGAGATTTGTAGTCCACGACTGTAACCACTCGGCCACGGCGGCCCCCCAAAAAAACTATTGAAGGCATGGATATCATTCTTTACACATGGGAAGGATGTAAAGTGACAGAGAACAAAAACTTTATCTTGTCCCATTTTCTTGCTTTTCTATTAAAATTATTTCTGTTTGCAGCAAATTCGTGAAGTATTAAAGGTATTGAGAGGATCAATACTTAGAACCACTATTCCTTATCCCATTTTGTTGAATTTGACAAAGACCAATAAATAAAATAATCTATCTTACCTGCCGTTTTAATAAGATTTAACTTCCCTGATTTTTCACATGCATACCACAAAAAAAAAAAAAATTAAAGGGATTGACTTTATAATTCACACATTTTAACTTTCGCTTCTGACAGTGATCTCAATGCTTTGATTTATCAATTCAAGTGCAATAACTCATTGGAACATTGTCTGGTTATCAATCTTGATCGAGATATTGTACCCATACACATTGTGACCCAGGTTAGAAAAAATTGGTTCATGTTTGAGTTAGAAAGCGGACAACTTTAGTGGACGCAGCCGCAAGGTGAATCCATAATATGTCTCTAGCATTTTTTTCACATCAAAGGTCAATTACTCCTTACCTAAATGGTGGATATCAGCAATAATCAAACTTGGCCAAGAGATTATGGCTATAAACATTATTATAAAGATTGAAGATGATTGCTTAAGAAATGTAGATACTAGACTGTAAGCAAACTGTGGACAATGGACAGATGGACGACTGACATTCAATAATCCTTATAGCTCCAGGTTCTAAAGCACGATGTGCTCAGGTCAGCAAAAATGAACTTTAGAATGGAATAATAATTTAGTGAATATACAGAGAAATCTCAAACATGCATGTCAATCATACATGTAGATCTACACATTTTTATTTGATAAATATAATGCCATACATTATAATAAAAAAAAAACCCTTTTAGTTTTTACCTGAATTAAAAGGGCAGTCACAAAGTTTGTATGTATGTTTCCTGGAGTACAATGGCATTTGTGATAAATAAATGACCCTGGTGAAGGTTATGTCCATTGACTTGTTAACAAATCACTGCTGTTAAAATGAAGCACAGACAAATACAAGATATTCAAGTTGAATGAATGGATAACAAATCATCTGAATGATAAATAAATGACTACAGGGAAAACATTTGTTTATCAT
This sequence comes from Solen grandis, assembly GCA_021229015.1. Taxonomy (NCBI): domain Eukaryota; kingdom Metazoa; phylum Mollusca; class Bivalvia; order Adapedonta; family Solenidae; genus Solen; species Solen grandis. The sequence goes on along the minus strand of CM037779.1, from coordinate 64,640,619 downwards.
TAGTTAAATATACCTATACTGGCAGTGAAGTGTCCTATTCTAGTATGATTTCCTGTTGTACTCACTTGGTGAAGGGATTATGTTGAGCACTGTGGTGTTAGTAAATGTCACACACATCAAAAAGTCACAATAAATGATGCACATAAAATCTACATTACTAGGACACTGAAAATGAATATAAACTCAGATGTTTAAAGTATAGGGTGCTGCCTAAACCTGACCCTGACATGCCAGGTAGAGATAACAAGGTAAATCAGTACAACATGGCATTATATATAGGTTACCTGCTGATAATAAAGAAAACTGACTAACAAATAAAATGTTAAAGCAGCACATTCACAGATGGTCATCATCATCATCATCATCATCATCATCTAGGCTGCTTTCCAGGATGGCTTTGGTTGGCTCTTGCTCCAACAATGTCTCTGTCATTGGCTTCTACTGCACTGATGCCAAGGTCTGACATATCAACTGTATCTGATTCAAGCCAGGGGCAAGTTGCTCACACAAAGTGTTGCAATGTCACACATTCCCATTTTCTTCAGGCTCTATGTAACGATACTACTCCTTTATAGTAAAGAAAGTGTTTTTAAGATGGCATCTAACATAGACAATATTTGTCTTCCATTTAAAACAAATATATATCTGAAAGATTTCACAGATAATCCATGCATTTAACTGCATATTAACACTTATTTCATAACTCAAAATAAAAATGACAAACAAAATATTTGATATTTTCATCTTTAAAGAGAAATTAAGTACATGTAATATCAACCGTATTCCAAAAATAAAATATAAAAGCTTGAAGTTGTCGGCTATATTTGTTTCCCATGTTGCTGAGGGAGGCACCTTTAAAGTGTACCTAACTCTGCCTCGAAACTTATTTTTGCTCTTCTTTGGCCATTTTGATAAGTCCTCCCTTCTGTGTACATGTCCAAACCATCTTAGTCTTGACCTCCAAATTGTCTCGGTATGTTTTCAACTCCCAGCCTTCTCCTCAATTTCTCACTTTGGAATTGATCAACACACTCCACACATTGATCGAATCATCCTCATCCATCCTCTTCTGCTCTTTACACATTTGCCATGTATCATACCCATTTCACTGACGATCAAACACATGTGGCATTTATCTGGCAGGTGTAGCAACTTATTGTTTGATCCTCCTCAGTGACCTCAGTCTATGGAAGCTCACTCAGACAAAGTTATCATTGGTTGTCAGCAACCAGACCTGTATGCCAATGCATCATTAAATTTTGTGGACCCTCGAATCACAACTGGTACAAAGGATGGAGTTTGTACCACCACCACCCATTCTGCATACTGCACATGGGTATGCACCAAAGCTTGTCCCCTGCATGCCTGGAGCTTGCTGGCTTATCATCACTTTGGTCTTTCCGGCATCAACCTTCAAACCTTTGCAATCCAATGACTTCTTCCAAGCTATCATCTTGGTCTGCAGTTCCTCTCTGGAGTCTGCCATGAGGGCAAGATCATCAGTATAGAGTACATCCCATGGGAGGCTTTCTTTTGCTTCTGAGGACACCACATCCATTACTGTGATAAACTGTAACAGCCAAAATAGTAACAGCGCCCTACAAAAAGCTAAGGCCAATGATAGAACTCCAGAGAATGTTAGAGAGAAAAGATGTATCCCATCTTTGAGAAAGCAGGTAATTCTGGAGGACATTGTGGAGGCTCACAAACAAATGACTGATAACAGCACAAGAAAAGCCTCAATAAACCTGGAAGAAAATGGTTACTGCTGGTGCCTAACCATGCAGAGACTTAAGACAGCACTCAGGCAGCTGTAACCCAAGAAATCTCAAAGATCAGACGGCATAACCAATGATATGCTTACTCACCTGGGTGAAACAACAATGCGCAAACCCCTGGAAAATCTCAGTCTGGTACCTCAGATATAGATATATAGATACAATAATGTTTCTTATCCTTAAAGGGACGGCCCCACAGATGCTAAAATGACGGAAAAAATAAAACTTCTAATTTCAAGAAAATCAATATTATAATTGTATGTGAGGCATTGAAATCTGATCACTGATAATTACCCAAGAAATCCCGAGATATTGCCGTTTCTGCAGTTTTTTTTCTAACACTCATACAGTAATTTTTAAAATTAGATTTCTGAAAAATCACGTGACAGTGCTAGTGCCTTTTCGCACATGCGCATCTAATCAACGAAGCTATTTCAAGCACTATAATGGGGCAAAAAAAAAAAAAAAAAAAAAACAACAAGCACCAAAAAGCGTACACTTGCTGCGAGACAGAAACACTAAAGATCAAAACTTGTAAATATCGACGATCGAGTCATGCGATGGGGCGACATAAAGAACACAATTGGAGCCGACAGAGACAGCCTGGTTGCTAAATTCTTGACAGACAAGTAAGTGTATTTTCCAAAACTGTGAACTTTCTCAGAGGCATTGCACAGTGTAACGATAACAGCTTAATACTTTAAAACGACTTGGCAACAGCTAAAAGAATCAAAGTTTTATTTATAAACGGGAAACTCCCTTACTGGATAAGATCAGAAACGATTTCATTTGATTATAATAAGAAAATCAGGATTGTCAACTTACACTCTAAGTGGTACCTGGAGACCAACAATCTACTGGCATCAGAACAAGCAGACTTCAGATAGTTTCACAGCACAGACCTTGCACAAGAGGCTGAAGATGCCTTCCAATTACAAAGTCATCTTTGATACCTGGATCAATTTACAAAGAGCACTGGACAAAGTTTGGTCTGACAGGCTTGGATGGTACTTGCAGAAGGAAGGTTCTCCAAGGACACTGTATGCCCCATGATGGGTGTCCTAACTAAGACACTCTTCCTGCTCTTCATCAATGACTCAATCTCAAACTTCCTTGGGGAGTCAATTCTGCTCTCTACGCTGATAATTTGGTACTCTGGTGTAAGGAAGAGCAATCCACAACTGCATCATACAGAATACATGGGGCACTTGACAAGCTCACAGCATGGGCAGGGGAGTGATGCGTGAAGATCAACAAGAAGTCCTTCACCCTGTCACCACACTAGAGAGCAAGCACAGTGAAGATAGGAGGTGCCTGTCTACCTGATGTAAATGAAGTCACCTACATTAGTGTTACATTACATAGAAGTCCACAAATCAGACATGCTGAGGGAAAGGCCAGGAGGAAAATCTCTTACTGGAAGTAATGTTTAAAAAAATATTTTATTAATTACCCATTATTCCCTGAACAAACTACTAAACCAAGCCCTACAGATCATTACAGGTGCCGTGAAATTAATGCAAATCTCAATCATGGTGAACTTGACAGGAATACAGGGTTTTCATTTTTAACAATTGCAGATAAAAAATCATCGGTTCAAATCAAATAAAAATTGGTGGCAATATTTGAAATTTTGAATGTCCAAAATCCCCGATAACCCCTGACCAAATTATACATTTTTTTAATCTGTTTAAACCCTGTGAAAGCCATGTTGGTTTAAACATATTTATTCATATAATAAAAAAAATACAAATGCAAATTATACAAAAGTACATGTAATATAATACTATATCAATACTCATAGTATACTGCATAGTTAGTGATGTAAATATATCTAAAGGACTTAATCAAAAGCTTAAAGCTTATTGAGATTTAAATTCTCCCTTTTTAACAGCTACGATTATTTTTACTATATATATGGTTTATAAAGTATTTATTTTACAAAATAATCAACTAATTTACTTTTCAACTATGTATTATCAATAGAAAGAGTAAAGAAAATGAAGAATAGGTCTTATTGAAAGCCAGGATGGAGGCTGCACGTTTGAATTCAAAACCTTCACCAACACCTTAAAGGTTTTTCACAGGTGTTAGTCAGATGTGCTGAACCCAGCCTTGATTTGACTTGTCACAGGTGTTAGATATGCCAAACCCAGCCTTGATTTGACTTGTCACAGGTGTTAGATGTGCCAAACCCAGCCTTGATTTGACTTGTCACAGGTGTTAGTCAGATGTGCTGAACCCAGCCTTGATTTGACTTGTCACAGGTGTTAGATGTGCCAAACCCAGCCTTGATTTGACTTGTCACAGGTTTTAGTCAGATGTGCTGAACCCAGCCCTGATTTGACTTGTCACAGATGTAAGTCAGATGTGCTGAACCCAGCCTTGATTTGACTTGTCACAGGTGTTAGATATGCCAAACCCAGCCTTGATTTGACTTGTCACAGGTTTTATTCAGATGTGCTGAACCCAGCCTTGATTTGACTTGTCACAGGTGTTAGATATGCCAAACCCAGCCTTGATTTGACTTGTCACAGGTGTTAGATGTGCCAAACCCAGCCTTAATTTGACTTGTCACAGGTTTTAGTCAGATGTGCTGAACCCAGCCCTGATTTGACTTGTCACAGATGTTAGTCAGATGTGCTGAACCCAGCCTTGATTTGACTTGTCACAGGTGTAAGATGTGCCAAACCCAGCCTTGATTTGACTTGTCACAGGTTTTATTCAGATGTGCTGAACCCAGCCTTGATTTGACTTGTCACAGATGTTAGTCAGATGTGCTGAACCCAGCCTTGATTTGACTTGTCACAGGTGTTAGATATGCCAAACCCAGCCTTGATTTGACTTGTCACAGGTTTTATTCAGATGTGAACTGAACCCAGCCTTGATTTGACTTGTCACAGATGTTAGTCAGATGTGCTGAACCCAGCCTTGATTTGACTTGTCACAGGTGTTAGATATGCCAAACCCAGCCTTGATTCGACTTGTCACAGGTTTCATTCAGATGTGCTGAACCCAGCCTTGATTTGACTTGTCATAGGTGTTAGATATGCCAAACCCAGCCTTGATTTGACTTGTCACAGGTGTTAGATGTGCCAAACCCAGCCTTGATTTGACTTGTCACAGGTTTTATTCAGATGTGCCGAAACCAGCCTTGATTCAACTCGTCAAAGGTGTTAGTCAGATGTGCAGACAGCCTTGATATAGGTAAACAACAGGACACCAACACAGGAAAATCCTGTCAATCTTCCCACCCCACCCCAGGACAAGTTTTTTTGTTTTTTTTTTAGTTTAACAGTTTATTGTCTGGTCATATAGGTAGCAGTAGGTAGGGGATCCATCCTACTGACTACCTTACAATACAAATTGTTAATTAACTCCAATTTTATTAATTACAGAAAATATAAACAAAATATAAAACATGAATAGTTTGGATTATAATTTAAAATTGACATCATTTATAGATATTTCATGCAAATACATATTTATTTTCTGAGCCAGATTCAGGAGTACAGGTTAGGGGGGTGCAATATTTAACCCTTTCCCTCATATAGACTCATTTTGACGCACTCAATAGGTACCACATAAAGTCTGATCTGCAGAAAACCACAGTTAAACCTTACCAAATTTAATTATAAAATCCTCATTTCCAGACCACTGAGGAGCAGCGAACAGTATAAAACCTGATCAGCCTGCGAGTTACTCGCAGGCTGATCTGGTTTTATGCTGTTCGCATAGGTCTTTTCATGGTGTCCTCTATGAAGGAAAGGGTTAAACAAGAACTGTCAGAGGACAGCAAGCTCGACTATTCAAAATGCTTGTTGGTAAATCAAATGAAATCTTTTTCAATTCTTGCCTTTCACATACCCTGTATATAATAATAGTCAAAACTGATATACCTTGATAGGCTGATACCCCTTAATATGCCTAGTTACTGAGACATAAGCATAATAACACTGTGCATGCAAAACTTTAACCAAGTATCCAAGTTAGAAAAGGGCCATAATTTGTATAAAATTCCGTCCAAAAGTTATCCTCATTGGTTTTCTGATGACCCTGAATACAAGCTGGATAGTAGCTTGAATGCAAAACTTTAACCAAAATTTCTAAGTTAAAAGTGGGCCATAATTTGTAATACATTCAATCAAGTGTTATCTTCCTTGACAGTATGGTACCCCTTAACATTTCTAAGTTAAAAAAGGGGCCATAATTTTTAATATATTCCATCAAAAGTTATCTACCTTAATAGTATGATACCCCTAAATGCATTAAAGATGTTTCAAATCAATTGCATGCCTGGATACTGAGATATAAGCATGAGAATATCTTGCATATAAAACTTTAACCAAAATTTCTAAGTTAAAAAGGGGCCATAATTTGTAATAAATTCCATCAAGAGTTATCTACCTTGGTTGTCTAATGCAAAAACATATTCATAAACTTTCAAGTCAATACCCTGAATGGTTATTGAGATACAAGCTTAATAGTAGCTTGCATGCAACACTTTAACCAAATTTTCTATTGCATGCAAAATTTTAACCAAAATTTCTAAGTTAAAAAGAGGCCATGATTTATGTTAAATTCTGTCAAGAGTTATCTACCTTGGTTATCTGATGCCCCTGAACATATTTATAAACTTTCAAGTCAATACCATAAATGGTTGTTGAGATATAAGGTTGATAGTAACTTGCATGCAAAACTTTAACCAAAAGCTGAAACGCCAACGCCGACACAAGGGCGACTACAATAGCTCTCATATTCTTTGAATTGTCGGGCCATAATTTGTATAAAATTCCGTCCAAAAGTTATCCTCAATAATCAAAAGCTTAAAGCTTCTTGAGATTTTCTTGCCACTTTGCCAGGGCCGTGATAAGGTGTAGTTCAAGTTGGAAATTCCCGTTTGATTTTTTTAAATCAAAACTGTAAAATAGTGCATTCTTGTGAGTTTTTTGGTGGTTGTACGTCTACATTTATGTATGGTTGGGGAATTTTAGAGGGGGCGCGTGCTGGGTACATCCCCCTTGAATTCACCACTGATCTGTAGGAGTAATGACAAACATTGAATATAGATGTATAAGTAATATTAACAAGACATTGATGTATAAGAAGTAACACAACTTTTCCTAACAATATACCGGGCATTATAGTAATACAATGTAATATTTAATAACTACGCATATATTATTCACTAGACTATGTACAGTAAAATATGTTCATGGCGGGATAATGGTTGTTTCGTCAATCAACTGTTTCGTCACCCTGATTATATATAGTAAATGGAAAGTTGTTTCGTTGCCATCAATATAATGTTTGTTTATTCCTCATAAACTGGTGTACAAGTAATTATGTATGAATGATTATCAATTCTGAAAGCAATATACATCTACATTTAAACTACTATCATTAATCAACATTATGTCTAATTAGATTAAATGCTCACATGCATGAGTAATTAGGTGTGAATGACCCTTCAAAAGTATTTTATACTTTCTGCCTACCGAATATTCAGGGCGACGAAACAACTTTTCATTTACTATATAATCAGGGCGACAAAATGGTTGGTCAACAAAATGACTGTACTTCTTTGTGGCATAATCCTTTGTTATTTCTGTACATCACATTGAAAAATTTGTACTTATAACTGCATGCGCAGATCCAGAGGGGTGGACTTGGAAATATATATTTTTTGGTATAGCAGTGGGATGTACAGACTGACAGGTACTATTTATATTGTTTCACAATACAATAACATACAAAAAAAAAAAAAAATTTGCAATAAAGTCTTAACTCTATAAATTAAAACAGTGCAAAATACCCAGGCAACAACTCACTAGCAAGTCTAAAGGCAGGCACGCCTTGACAACCCATTCTAAAGACAGCCACACCATAACAAGCAGTACTCTTCACATCCATACAAAGCCTGAAAAATATCATCTTAACACGAATCTTTGTCTATTTACATTGTAATAAAGTATTACAAATGACTCTAGATAGTCAACAAAGATACCAAATATTGATCTAAAAAAAAAAAAATCCCAGCTTAAAATATTGTATAATGCATGTATTACAAAAATACAATTACAACATCATTCGGAGACTATTGAAGCAAGGGTAACAAATTTTTGTCTGATTCACTTCACTCAAACATTTCTCGTGTGACAGGATGGCACACTCTCGTTCAATCTAATTAAAAAAATATCCTAATTTGCGCTCCTCTACTATATGCAATTAGGATCTGACATAGCATTAGGAGTCACATCAGATTGACCTTTTAGGTAATTGCAAATTTATATGCATAAACAAGTGCTTGATTTTAAACCAATCAAATAGCGTGTTTCAAACCTTTTAATTTCAGTTCATCTTCCTAAACTTGTTATTAAAATCTCCCCAAAAGAAAATCCACACACAAAACATCTGTCACACGAAGAATACAGCTTTTTTGGCAGGTTTTCTACCACAGTGACTGAAACCATAATTCATATGTTCATAATATATATTGATGCCAGCTGTTACTTCCCCTGGTTATACCTAACCACTGTGTAAGAGCCAATTTGCTTGACTTATACAAAGGTCAACCTACTATATGATATTGTCAGACTCAGTTAGTGATAATGAATCTGATTTTAATGAGATTGGCTCTCCTTGACCCTTGAGGCATGCAATAAAGCACGTTATTTCGGACAGCTGTCAATCTCTGTTTATAAGTGTTTCTACTATTTTAAATTCTTCATGCTTATTTTGTAATGTCAAATATATATATTATCACAATGAAAAAAAATGTTTACTGTGAGAAAAGACTCAAATTATCCATTATATCATAGAAAACACATCCTCGATTTGTCCATATTTGTGTACCCGCAATTTGTGAAACATCGTGCTACTTTCGGTTTGTCGCTATCCCCTACAGAGAAATAGCATGTCATAACATTGATGGGACTAAGACTCGATATGTCTTTTCTATGACATATTGGACAGTTTTCGGCACTTCTCCCCTGCATAAACATTAGGTATATGTATACTGCCTCAGGGTTTCTTTAATACGATATATAGAGACCCTGATTGCCTATATAACGACAAACTGTATCAAATATCCGTGCCTTGGGATTTGGTTCTCTGCTTATATAAATGATTATATTTAGCATGCAAACGCTAACGAACGGGACTTTTAACGGTATCTGACGCAAGTCATTAACTGAAAGCTATGAAATAAGATCGCAAATAGTTTGTTACATCAGGTTATTTTTGTTTTACCTGTATAATTTTATCCAACGTTTGTATGGCTCGTCATACTGTATCACTCAGACGCTTATTTAAATACTTCAGCTCGATACCATTGTGTCCGCAAAATAAACCGCTACGCTATCTGTGCACATTGGATATCTGGGTTGAGAATCAGAATCAGAATATATTTTATTGACTTATACAAGTACATGTATCTCGTCAAACAATATGCACATAAATATACAATTGTAACATGAATGGAAATATAATAGTCTGCATTGATAATCTTATTTTGCCAAACATTTCCCAACTATCAAATCAAATCAAATGGAGAGTGGATGCTGCA
>CM037779.1:64599723-64631174 GCA_021229015.1 Solen grandis | reverse complement strand
TTAAAAATTCCCCCTTTTTTAATTTAGAATTTTGTTAAATTTTGCATACTTTAAAGGTAGATAACCCTGTGGAAATATTACAAATTATGGCCTCTTTTTAATTTGGAAAATTTTGGTTTAAAAGTTTTGCATGAAAGGGTATTTTTCTGCAATTTTTTCAGTACCAGGCATGCGATTGATTAAAACATCTTTAAAGTAAAGGGGGTATTTTACTATAAAGGTCCCGGGTAGATAACTTTTGATAAATATATAAGAAGTTATTGTCCCTTTTTTAATTTAGAAGTTTTTTTAAAGTTTTGCAGCAAGGTATTTGATGTTTAATCTCATTTCCGGCATGGGTTGATTTAAAATATCTTTAATATGTTTAGGCATATCATACATCAAGGAAGAGAACACTTGATGGAAATATTACAAATTATGGCCCCTTTTTAAATTTTAGAAATTTTTGGTTAAAGTTTGCATTAAGCTATTATCAAAGCTTATACTCAAAAATTGTTCATGGTATTGACTAGAAATTTAAAGGGAGTGTATTCAGGGCATCACAAAAAAAGGGGGATAACATTAAGAGAATTTTATACAAATTAGGGCCCTTTCCAAAACTTGGATATTGGGGTAAAGTTTTGCTTCACATGTTATTATGTTATGCTAAGTAATAGGATGGATTGATTTTGATTCATAAAGATTTTAAAGGGGGTATCAGACTATCGGGTATATCTTTTTTTACTAAAATTATATACAGGGTTACCCGGTATGTAAGGGGCAAGAATTAAAAATAGTTTTATTTGATTTACCAAAAAGCATTTTAAATATCGAGATGTGTCCTCTGACAGCTCTTTTTGATTGTGCGGGGAATTTTGCTTGAAAATGGGGGGAAAAAATTCTTTTTGGCTGGGGGAATGGTGCCCAATAACAGCACTAAAAATGGAGATTGAGAGCCCTTGACTGCTTTTTGTAACATACGTTTCAAGGGGTTATCATCCAAAAGGTCTTGTACAAACTGTTATGACAGCCTGCCTTAGCGAAAAAAATATCATGTTCCACAAAAAAAAAGTTGCAAACATCTTGAAAGGCATTTACACATTAAACTTCATCTAAAAAAAGACATGGCGAAATAATTAATAAACAGTGGGTTCCGGGGCACAAACAATAAGTGACAATTCAGTTAAAAAAAATCCCAATTTTGGTTAAAAAAATCCCAGCTCGGGCTCTTCCATTGATCAATTTGATTGACAGTCATTCATTGAGTCGGGTAGTCATCTGCATTGATTACCATGGTGATTGACCTACCATAGTTTAAATAATTAAATATGCAATATTCACAATTAATATGAGGATTAATTACTTTGAATTGAATTCAAATGGACATGACCATACAGCAAAGACAGATGTAAAACATTAAGGAAATAGCTTTTTGAAAGCTATGAAACTCTCGTAACCGCAAAACAACAACAAATTAATTAGCATTTAAGCTCTAGAAATGAAAGAAACAAGCTTGAGTAGATCTAGTCATTTGAACTTTTCTCAATATATTTTCTAATTTTGCATTAAAGCCTGCAAATTAACTGCAAAATTGGCAAAATTTCAGGTAGGTAAGTTGCCGACTTTGTTTAAGAAATGGTTAATGGTAATGCATTTATTTTATGAATACAAATACATATTTTACAGAGTAGATGCACACCTGTTTCAAACCTTGTAAATAAAAAAGTAGTGAGAAATTAATTGTTATTCAAAATGTCATTGGTTTTCATAGATTTTCTTTCACTTTGAAAACTTGAAATTATAATTGCACACAAAATGAGTGAGAATGCTGCCATGACACATGATTGGAACATTCCTTTTTAATTGAATGCACACGAATGATAAGTGAAAATATATAGATTATATAATTTTAAGTTAAAAATGCTTTTTTGTGTTTAAACTTAATCCCCTTTTAGAGCTGATTAATTTTATTTCATAATGAAAATAATTCAATAAATGTAAATCACAAAATTGATCAAATAAAGAAACTAGCATAATTAGTGAATTCTTCCCAAATAGTCTAGTTTTGACACAAAAGAATTCCCATTTCCAAAATTGCAAATTTCCCAAAATGGGCAGAAAAGGCCTGTGTCTAGTAGCTTTATTGGTTAAAAATGAAATGGAAATCAACTAGTATACAGTACAGTTATATTGTACAACAATCTACCAGTCCACTTGACCATTCTTGCTATTTATATATGAGCTCTTGCATTTTAACTTGACTATTCGAAGTGAAAGCTATTGTAGTCGCCCTTGCGTTGGCGTTGCAGCTTTTGGTTAAAGTTTTGCATGCAAGTTACTATCAAACTTATATCTCAATAACCATTTATGGTATTGACTTGAAAGTTTATAGATATGTTCAAGGGCATCAGACAAGCAAGGTAGATAACTCTTGACTGAATTTAATATAAATTATGACCCCTTTTAACTTAGAAATTTTGGTTAAAGTTTTGCATGCAATAGAAAATTTGGTTAAAGTTTTGCATGCAAGCTACTATCCAGCTTGTATCTCAATAACCATTCATGGTATTGACTTGAAAGTTTATGAATATGTTTAGGGGCATCAGATCACCAAGGTAGATAAATCTTGAAGGAATATATTACAAATTATGACCCCTTTTTTAACTTGTATATTTTGGTTAAAGTTTTGCATGCAAGATACTCTCATGTTTATATCTCAGTATCCAGGCATGTGATTGATTTGAAACATCTTTAATACGTTTAGGGGTATCATACTTTCAAGGTAGATAACTCCTGATGGAATATATTACAAATTATGGCCTCTTTTTAACTTGGAAATTTTGGTTAAAGTTTTGCATGCAAGGTACTTTGATGTTTATATCTCAGTATCCAGGCATGGGATTGATTTGAAATATCTTTAATATGTTTAGGCATATCATACTATCAAGGAAGAAACACTTGATGGAATATATTACAAATTATGGCCCTTTTTAATTAGAAATTTTGGTTAAAGTTTTGCATTCAAGCTATTATCTAGCTTATATCTCAGAAATGTTATGGTATTGACTAGAAAGTTAAGGAGTGTATTCAGGGGCATCACAAAACAAAGGAGGATAACTTTAAAGACTGAATTTTATACAAATTATGGCCCTTTCCTAACTTGGATACTTGGGTAAAGTTTTGCTTGCACAGTGTTATTATGCTTATGTCTAAGTAACTAGGCATGAGATTGATTTTAGACTTCATAAAGATATTAAGGGGTATCAGACTATCAAGGTATATCATTTTTTACTATAATTATATACAGGGTTACCCGGTATGTGAAGGGCAAGAATTGAAATAGATTTCATTTGATTTACCAACAAGCATTTTGAATAGTCGAGCATGCTGTCCTCTGACAGCTCTTGTTGATTGTGCGGGGAATTTTGCTTGAAAATGGGGGGAAAAAATTCTTTTTGGCTGGGGGAATGGTGCCCAATAACAGCACTAAAAATGGAGATTGAGAGCCCTGACTGCTTTTTGTAACATACGTTTCAAGGGGTTATCATCCAAAAGGTCTTGTACAAACTGTTATGACAGCCTGCCTTAAGCGAAAACAATATCATGTTCCACAACAAAAAAGTTGCAAACATCTTGAAAGGCATTTACACATTAAACTTCATCTGAAAGACATGGCGAAATAATTAATAAACAGTGGGTTCCAGGGCACAAACAATAAGTGACAATTCAGTTAAAAAAAATCCCAATTTTGGTTAAAAAAATCCCAGCTCGGGCTCTTCCATTGATTCAATTTGATTGACAGTCATTCATTGAGTCGGGTAGTCATCTGCATTGATTACCATGGTGATTGACCTACCATAGTTTAAATAATTAAATATGCAATATTCACAATTAATATGAGGATTAATTACTTTGAATTGAATTCAAATGGACATGACCATACAGCAAAGACAGATGTAAAACATTAAGGAAATAGCATTTAGAAAGCTATGAAACTCTCGTAACCGCAAAACAACAACAAATCTAATTAGCATTTAAGCTCTAGAAATGAAAGAAACAAGCTTGAGTAGATCTAGTCATTTGAACTTTTCTCAATATATTTTCTAATTTTGCATTAAAGCCTGCAAATTAACTGCAAAATTGGCAAAATTTCAGGTAGGTAAGTTGCCGACTTTGTTTAAGAAATGGTTAATGGTAATGCATTTATTTTATGAATACAAATACATATTTTACAGAGTAGATGCACACCTGTTTCAAACCTTGTAAAAAGAAAATTAATTGTTATTAAAATGTCATTGGTTTTCAGATTTTCTTTCACTTTTTAATTGAATGCACACAGAATGATAAGTGAAAATATATAGATTATATAATTTTAAGTTAAAATGCTTTTTTGTGTTTAAACTTAATCCCCTTTTAGAGCTGATTAATTTTATTTCATAATGAAAATAATTCAATAAATGTAAATCACAAAATTGATCAAATAAAGAAACTAGCATAATTAGTGAATTCTTCCCAAATAGTCTAGTTTTGACACGAAAGAATTCCCATTTCCAAAATTGCAAATTTCCCAAAATGGGCAGAAAAAGGCCTGTGTCTAGTAGCTTTATTGGTTAAAAATGAAATGGAAATCAACTAGTATACAGTACAGTTATATTGTACAACAATCTACCAGTCCACTTGACCATTCTTGCTAATAATATATATGAGCTCTTGCATTTTAACTTGACTATTCGAAGTGAAAGCTATTGTAGTCGCCTTTGCGTTGGCGTTGCAGCTTTTGGTTAAAGTTTTGCATGCAAGTTACTATCAAACTTATATCTCAATAACCATTTATGGTATTGACTTGAAAGTTTATAGATATGTTCAAAGGCATCAGACAACCAAGGTAGATAACTCTTGACTGAATTTAATATAAATTATGGCCCTTTTTTAACTTAGAAATTTTGGTTAAAGTTTTGCATGTAATAGAAAATTTGGTTAAAGTTTTGCATGCAAGCTACTATCCAGCTTGTATCTCAATAACCATTCATGGTATTGACTTGAAAGTTTATGAATATGTTTAGGGGCATCAGATCACCAAGGTAGATAACTTTTGAAGGAATATATTACAAATTATGACCCCTTTTTTAACTTGTATATTTTGGTTAAAGTTTTGCATGAAAGATACTCTCATGTTTATATAGATCTCAGTATCCAGGCATGTGATTGATTTGAAACAGCCCGTCTCTACATGTGCCATGGTCATTAGGCATTTTCCACGGATTTCCATGGAAATCCATGGAAACTTGGATGGAAATTGATGGAAATCCACGGAATATCAAAATCTTCCACGGAAAGTTGGACTTAGTCAAATTTTGGGACGGAAAAATAGCATGGAAAATAACTTAGATAATTTTTGGGATGGAAAATAACTTAGATGTTTTTAATCAATGGAAAATTTGAACTTAGATTTTTTTTCTATATTTCTGGACTATAAAGAAAACAATATAATCATGAAATCACTATATGACTGAAATACTGTCGCAGCGACGGTAAATTCAAATCCCAAGCGAAATTATGACCATGGTCACCATTGTATTTCATTCATTTTGATGATCATCATGTTGCCCATCAAATACATGAAATCAAACATGGTCGGCCATGGTTATAACCATGGTCAACCATGGTAGAAATAAGCTTTGATAGATTGAACATGGTCTGCCATGTTATGACCATGGTCGATCATGGATATAACAAACATGGTACCAGGAAAAATTAAATGGGTTTAAAAAAGACACCATGGTCAACCATGGCTGACCATGGTCAACCATGGCTGATCAGCATGGTAGGTCATAATAAAACATTACCAACACTGTGATAAAGACATGGTTTTACAAGTGTACAAGATATTCAAAGATTTACATTAAAACAACCCTTTTGATTTTGTGACCTTTTTATTAACTAACCAGAACAATTTGAACAAATTTTGTAGAGGTCAAAAATAGGATTAAATCGAAAGCTTAAAAGCTTATTGGATATTAGATTGAAACAAAAACGATTAAATCTAACTACATATAACTGCACGTATTACTATGACCTTTTAACTGATGTTTTAACAGAAATCTTAGGTGATTCACTTTTCTTTTCTTTTCTTTTTTTGAAAACTGTTACGCATCGAAAAAAAAAAGGGTTTCGAATGGTTTTCGTTCGAATTAACCGCGCCCCGAATAAAAGTTCGGAAGTTGTTGCAAGGTTGTAGGACAATCCTACGAGGAAAAGTAGTGCCGAAAAATTGACGCTAATTTCTACGTAGATCAATGATTTTTACTTATATTTAATATTTTATTTTGGACAACCCACTCTTTAAACCTTATTTCGAAACCCAGTTTTTGTTTCGTAACTGATCTTAACTTTCCCTCTTTTAAATTTGAAAACCGAAAATAACGCAACGGTGCATCAATCCGCCATTTTGAAAAGAACGACAAACAACAAACAGTGTAAACAATAGGTGATAACGTTATTGATTCGCAATATTTTCGCAGATGACATCCATTTTATGACGAAGGTAAGAATATTCAATATAGTTATGAGTATTATAATTATGTTTGTAATGAAATTACTTTCCATTTACCGATAAAAAAATAAGTGACTTTGTTTCGTCTGCAAATGGCGATGAGATTATTTTCTGCCCGTCATGTATAACAAATCCATACTTTGTTGAATCTTTTTTTTTTCTTTCCAGAATATTTATTTGTTTCAACATTTGTAAATTAACCTTTCAGGAAATTTAAAAAAAAAAAAAATCGATCGCAGGTCATATCGTCCACGGTTAGCATCGTACTTAATTTTTAAAAAAGGAAGGCCTTGGTGAAAAATCATTGTATATACAATAAATCTGTTAACAAACGTGCGATCCGCAATAAAACTCATTTTGGTTTACACTTAATCATCGCTTGGTTATCTTACATGTAGATCTATAAAAATTTAAGGAAAAAAACATTATTTACTCCTTTAGATGTATAAGAATTTCTGTTGGAATATTTGTTCATGACAACTGCTGGCAGTGACTTGTAATTTTTTAACATTGAATGCTGAATAAAATTCAGCTATATTATGTCCATTGTCATTGCTGTAATAAAATGAAATCTGATTGATTTAACACAACTTTTTTGTTTTTATTTTAGCAACATGTCCAGCCATGTTTTCAACAAGGATGATGCCTCCTCTTGTCCACTTTGTAAACAACACAGGGCTTTGGATCATAGTGATTAACAAAAGGTAAATAGACTCTTATTCTAGAAATGAATACATTTTTTTTTGAAAAAGAAAAGTTTCTATGATCCTTGAAAACTGAAGTGTCACATATCAAAGAACAACTTGAGACATCCACAATGCTACTGCCTTTTTCCTTTTTCATGGTAGTTTATTAGACAGGCAGTTTACCTTACATAACACTGTCCCCAGTGGGTAAGAATGTCTGCCTCTGGAACTGGAAGCCATGGGTTCCTGTCCCTAGCAGCAACGTATGAAAGTTGTAAAAGGAAAATGGCACTGTATCTCCCTTGTTTGGTGCTCAGCATATTAGAATAGGTCCCAGTCGTGGTGTTGGGGATAATGCAACTTGGGAGTGGTGTCATGCCAACTATTATGGCGTGATGCTGCAGTGCAACAGCACTAATCTCTCAAAAATTAATTTTCAAATAATAGCTGTCATATTACTTCTATTGCAAAATGAGTTTGATTGTGGCTGAACTCAATTTCTCCTAGTTAACTGACATTGTAAGATGGAAAAATATTTTGGAATTTATAATGATGAGAAAAATTTGGTTTTACACATTTGCATGCACAGTCAGAACTTCATCTTTATTATTAATAGTGGTATGAATGGGAATAAGGATCAATGATCAAATCTGAGTAAACACTAAATTTTTAAATACAAAGGCAGGCTATAGGCTTTGCGCTTCTTAGTTATTTACTTTAAAATCATTTTACTTTTCTTTTTTTAAGTTTCAGACATGTGGGAGGAAGAAAGCTGAAGTCCTTGCAGAAGATGAGCAGAATTTCAATGTAAATTTATGTGTAACATCAGCATATGTTCAGGAATGTCAACAATGACTTGGACATTCCTCTTTCAAAGTGGAAAATTGATCTCTGACCCATGGCGCATTGGATCATCAGGACCACTGATCTAAGTGAATTCAAGGAAAATCGCTTTGGAACTTGGACTTCAGTGAATTCAAGGCATCCAACAGGTGGCATAATAAGTTTTAAAAATGTTATAAGTGTTTTTAATACAATAGGTGGAGAAAGAGGAGGTTGTTCAGGACTTGGAAAATAGGCTATAGTGCATTATGAAAAAACAAAAAACATTAATAAAGGATGAAACCGGATACTGCTCTTAAGCATGGGGAATCAATATCCATGTTGGTCACTGTAATTTGTTTGGAAAAAAAAAGATTGTTTAGACTGTTGATACGGATGTGATGACATGAATAAAAATTATTTTTGTATCCAGCCATGTTGCCAATTTAAATCCCCTGGTCCACTCATGAGTATTATTTGGCACCATTGAATTTACATTAATTACCATTGAAGGTTATTGATAATTACTTAAAACATTTTATTCCATTAAAATCCCTCATTGGATACCATTGAAAATAATTTTTCATTTTTTTAGGAGAGCTCATTTGCATATTTCGGCTAATTTCAATGGAGTTTCAATGGTGTTTCAATTGAATTTCAATGGTGTTTTGATGGAGTTTCAATGGTTGTGCTACATTTGGTTCTGCTAAGAGAAATGGTAATTCAATGGTGTTTCAAGCCATTTCATTTCGATAAGGGAAGGGAGAATTTGATGACAATAGATCTTTTTACACTTTTTTTTATAGCCTTTGTATTTTTTACCGATGTCTCATATTTACAAGGAACATACCATAGGTGATCCTTTAAGTTTGGATGGAGTTTAGGGTCTCTGGGTTCATGGTAAAGTCTTGCATTTATATATTTTTGATAAAGTTGAATATTTTTCAACTTCATTACAAGTCATAGCAATGACTTGCCAACTTATATTTTTCACAACTACAAAATGCCATGACTCTGTCAAGTTATATAACTATGTTTACAATTTCTTTTGGCAATTTTTCTGTCCATAACTGAGTGAATGCGTAAACATTTTTTGAAATATTGTTACTGACAAGATTTTGAGCCGGGAGCATTTGTGTTTACCAAACACGTTCTTGTTTCAGAATGCTAAATGCCAAAAAATTTGTGTTTGATTGGCAAACAGCTTAGAACTTGACGCTGAGTTCAGAAAATACATTGATTGAAAATGGATTAGATTTACCCTTATCGATTTAGTATATCACACTATTGCAAATGAATGGTTAAACATGTAAACACAAGTTTTTATGCTGTAATGGATAGCAAAAGTAAATCATGAATAAGTGTGCTATTTTGGGACAGCCCTGGTACATGTATGTATATTTTTTAATATTTCTGTGTAAAGCACTTTTTTAAAATCCACTGTATGCAATAATGATATATCATGTTTAATTATCATTATGTTATCTGAATGAACCGAAGTAGTTTATAGTTTGAAACCAAAGAATGTGTATTTTTAAAACACATCCAAATTTATGCTGTATTTATGAAATTTTAGAAAGTGGTTCTAAATATTAAAAATTCTTCATAGAAATAATAAATAAATATCATGGTTTTAGTTTGCATGTGGCATTTCTACAGATATTAACTATAATGTGTCAAAATTTGACATTTTTCCAATTATCATTGAGCTTTAAAAAAAGGTCAAGGACACAGAGAGCATCTCATTTTGTGATCCTTTGGTATTTATAGATCTGTACATCTTTTTAAAAATTATTTTCACTATTATTGATAAAATACTGTAAATAAGAAAACAATACCAGTTACATTATGATGGTTATGATAATGACAACTTTTTTTAATATTTTATCAAATGTCGGGGTTTACATAATGACCCATTGTTTTTTACATATGTATGTCTTCAGTAGATATTATTCAATGATATATATAAATTTAAGAAATTTCTATGGAACAGTTTTTTTTGTAATTGAAGATTTAGTGTGAAAAGTTGTTGAACTTGTGGGACTATTTTTCACACTAGCCCACCACTATGAAATGTAGTTTTGATATTAGATACCACCACAGACACTGTATAAGCATTTATATCAATGAAATAAATATCATATTAAATTTTATAGGTGAAAAGATAATGCACTCAGTTATGTTTTGTCTTTTTAACCAACATTTACATATCAGTATGTACATATCAGTATGTACTGTATTTGATGCTGAATCAGTTCCAGAAATGACATCTACACCTACTATGAAATTGAGCTATATCTCAAAAACGAGTTCGGTCCCCCTTTTTTTCTTTGCTTTTTTGAATTTCTCAAATTTAAATTTCTACAAAATATAAAAAAAATAAAAAAAGTCTATGGGGGGGAAGAAAATCTAGATATCGTCTTTAAATGAACTATATAGGTTAACTGCATTTCTTTTCCCCAATAATTCCAATCTCATTATCATATAATTTTTGTATTTAAAACATTTTCATTGGACAACGTCAATTTTTTTTTTAAAGACTTATTTTTCGATAAAACCCTGGGCGGGACTACTTTTACGTTTCTCGGGTAAACAAAGAAGCATCAACATTTTAAAGGTCGGTTTAACAATATGCGAACTTGAATGTAGTTCACAAGGGTTTTCCACGCTTTAATAATTTGACTTTTTGTCAGATTTGTGCACGATTTGACATTCTTTACACATGCATAAAGACCAGAAAAAATGAATCCTATAATAAAAATATTAGCAGCTTAACAGAGCTAAAAAGGACATTTTTCCCATTTCATTGGTTGCATAATTTTGTTTCGCTAATGAGACGTTGCATTGTCATTAGGTCCATGTGAGGTTTGCAGTAAGTTACTATACAAATGTATGCACTTATTCAGTATGTTGATGTAGTTTACTTTTTAAATATCAAAATAAAAAATATACTGTAATAATTGCTGTAATAATTTTATCTAAAATAGATGGAAAATAATATGTAAATATAAGGATTAAAGCAGAATTTGGAGTTTTCATCAAGTGATGAAAAACTAATGCTTATGTTGCCGAGAAGCCCTTTATGCAAAAAGAAGCCCCTTGCTGTGGTATGCAATGACCCATGCTGTGGTATGCAATGATTATGTATATATGTTCTTGTCTTGATATTCAAATTACTGTTAAATATGATTTATAGACAAACTTGTTATAAAAGTTGCCATTTATAACATAATCTTTGATTTTTCAAGCCAGATTTTTTTTATTTTTCAGCCCTTTT
Organism: Solen grandis; assembly: GCA_021229015.1. Taxonomy (NCBI): domain Eukaryota; kingdom Metazoa; phylum Mollusca; class Bivalvia; order Adapedonta; family Solenidae; genus Solen; species Solen grandis. The sequence continues at coordinate 64,619,857 of CM037779.1, read as the reverse complement.
TTTTTCCATGGAAATCTAAATTTTGCCGTGGATTTCCATCTACATTGCATTTTGCCGCGGAATTCCACGGACGTTGTCGAGGATATCCGTCCGAATACTCCGTGGGATTTCACGGAAAGCCATGGAATTCCACGGCAAAATTGAAATTTCCACGGAAAACTGCAGATTTCCATGGGAAAACCGTGGAATTCCCCGGCAAAATTGAAATTTCCACGGAAAACTGCAGATTTCCATGGAAAGCCGTGGCTTTCCACGGAAAAATGCAGATTTCCGTGGCAAATGTAAGTTTTCCATGGTATTTCTTTTTTTCTTCAAATTTTTTTAATTTTAATTGGAAAAGTTTTATAGTCCGAATACTCCGTGGCATATTTTTCCACGGATTTCCATGGAACACCCTGGAATACCATGGAATATCTATAGACGGGATCTTTAATACGTTAAGGGGTATCATACTTTCAAAATAGATAATCCTGATGGAATATATAAGAAGTTATGGTCCCCTTTTTTTAAATTAGAAGTTTTGTTAAAGTTTTGCATACTTTCAAGGTAGATAACTCCCGATGGAATATATTACAAATTATGGCCTCTTTTTAACTTGGAAATTTTGGTTAAAATTTTGCATGCAAGGTACTTTGATGTTTATATCTCAGTATCCAGGCATGGGATTGATTTGAATATCTTTAATATGTTTAGGCATATCATACTATCAAGGAAGATAACACTTGATGGAATATATTACAAATTATGGTCCCTTTTTAACTTAGAAATTTTGGTTAAAGTTTTGCATTCAAGCTATTATCTAGCTTATATCTCAGAAATTGTTCATGGTATTGACTAGAAAGTTAAGGAGTGTATTCAGGGGCATCACAAAACAAAGGAGGATAACATTAAGACTGAATTTTATACAAATTATGGCCCTTTCCTAACTTGGATTTTTGGGTAAAGTTTTGCTTGCACAGTGTTATTATGCTTATGTCTAAGTAACTAGGCATGAGATTGATTTTAGACTTCATAAAAATATTAAGGGGGATCAGACTATCAAGGTATATCATTTTTACTATAATTATATACAGGGTTACCCGGTATGTGAAGGGCAAGAATTGAAATAGATTTCATTTGATTTACCAACAAGCATTTTGAATAGTCGAGCAGCTGTCCTCTGACAGCTCTTGTTGATTGTGCGGGGAATTTTGCTTGAAAATGGGGGGAAAAAATTCTTTTTGGCTGGGGGAATGGGGCCCAATAACAGCACTAAAAATGGAGTTTGAGACCCCTGACTGCTTTTTGTAACATACGTTTCAAGGGGTTATCACCCAAAAAGGTTTTGTACAAACTGTTATGACAGCCTGCCTTAAGCGAAAACATATCTTTTCCACAACAAAAAAGTTGCAAACATTGAAAGGCATTTAACATTAAACTTCATCTGAAAAATGGCGAAAAAATTAAAAAACGTGGGTTTCCCGGGCACAAAAAATAAGTGACAATTCATTTAAAAAAAATCCAATTTTTTGGAAAAAAAAACCCCAGCTGGGGCTCTTCCATTGATTCAATTTTGATTGACAGTCATTCATTGAGCGGGTAGTATCTGCTTTGATTACCATGGTGATTGCCCTACCATATTTTAAAATAATTAAAAAATATGCAATATTCAAAATTTAAAATATGAGGATTAATTACTTTGAATTGAATTCAAATGGACATGACCTACAGAAAGGGGGAAGATGTAAAACTTTAAGGAAATGCTTTAAAAAGCTATGAAACTTCGTAACGCAAAACAAAACCAAATCTAATTAGCTTTAAGTTAGAAATGAAAGAAACAAGTTGAGTAGATCTGTCATTTGAATTTTCTCAATATATTTTTTAATTTTGCTTTTTAAACCCTGAAAATTAACTGCAAAATTGGCAAAATTTCAGGTAGGTAAGTTCCCGACTTTGTTTAAAAAATGGTTAATGGTAATGCTTTTATTTTTTGAATAAAATACTATTTTACAGAGTAGTGCACACCGTTTCAAACCTTGTAAATAACGTAGTGGAAATTAATTGTTTTAAAAAATGTCATTGGTTTTCATAGTTTTTCTTTCACTTTTGAAAACTTGAAATTATAATTGCACACAAAAGAGTGGAATGCTCCCATGACACATGATTGGAACATTCCTTTTTAATTGAATGCACACAGAATGATAAGTGAAAAATTAGTTATAAAATTTTTAATTTAAAAAATGCTTTTTTGTGTTTAAACTTAATCCCCTTTTAGAGTGTTAATTTTTTTCAAAATGAAAAAAATTCAATAAATGTAAATCACAAAATTGATCAAAATAAAGAAACTGCAAAATTTTGTGAATTTTTCCCCAAATAGTCTAGTTTTGACACAAAAGAATTCCCCTTTCCAAAAATTTCAAATTTCCCAAAATGGGCAGAAAAAGGCCGTGTCTAGTAGCTTTATTGGTTAAAAATGAAATGGAAAACAACTAGTATACAGTACAGTTTATGTACAACAATTACCGTCCACTTGACCCCTTCTTTTTTTATATATGAGTTTTGCATTTAATTGACTATTCGAAGTGAAAGTATTGTAGTCGCCCTTGCGTTGGCGTTGCAGCTTTTGGTTAAAGTTTTGCAGCAAGTTTTTCAAATTATATCTCAAAAACCATTTATGGTATTGCTTTAAAATTTTGATATGTTCAAGGGGATCAGACAACCCAAAGGGAGATAATCTTGACTGAATTTAATAAAATTATGGCCCTTTTTAATTAGAAAAATTTTTGGTTTTTAAAATTTTGATGTAATAGAAAATTTGGTTAAAGTTTTGCATGCAAGCTAATCCGCTTGTATCTAAAAACCATTCATGGTATTGACTTTAAAGTTTTTGAAAATGTTTAGGGGCATCAGATCACCAAGGTAGATAACTTTTGAAGGAATATATTCAAATTTGACCCTTTTTACTTGTTATTTTGGTTAAAGTTTTTTCATGAAAGTTCTCTTTTTGTTTAAAATCTCAGTATCCCGGCATGTGATTGATTGAAAATCTTTTTAGTTTAAAGGGGATCATACTTTCAAGAAGATAACCTGATTTGGGAAAAAATTACAATTATGGGCCCCTTTTTTAATTGGAAATTTTGGTTAAAATTTGATGCAAAGGGACTTTCTGGAATATTTCAGTATCCCGGCATGCGAGTTTGAAACATCCCTTTTAAAAAGTTAGGGGTTTTACTATCAAGGGGGCCCGGTGATACTTTTGATAGATATATAAGAAGTTATTGTCCCTTTTTTTAAATTTTGAAGTTTTGTTAAAGTTTGCAACTTTAAGGTAGATAACCCCGATGAAAATATTTCAAATTATGGCCACTTTTCTAACTTGGATAACTTGGGTAAAGTTTTGCTTTGCACAGTGTTATTATGCTTATGTCTAAGTAACTGGCTTGAGATTGATTTTAGACTTCATAAAGATATAAAGGGGTATCAGACTATCAAGGTATATTCATTTTTTACTAAATTATTATAAGGGTTACCCGGGTATGGTGAAGGCAGAATGAAATAGATTTCATTGATTACCAACAAGCATTTTGAACTTAGTCGAGCATAGCATGTCCTCTGACAGCTCTTGTAGATTGTTGCGTGGAATTTTGCTTGAAATGTGGGGGAAATATTCTTTTGGCTGGGGGATTGGTGCCAATAACAGCACTAAAAATGGAGATTGAGAGCCCTGACTGCTTTTTGTAAACTACCGTTTCAGGGGTTATCATCCAAAGGTCCTTGTACAAACCGTTATGCAGCCTGCCTTAACGAAAACAATAATCATGTTCCACAACAAAAAGTTGCAAACATATTGAAGGCATTTACCACATTTAAACTTCATCTGAAAGACTTGGCCGAATGTTTTAATTAAAACAGTGGTTCCAGGACACAAACAATAACAGTGGCAATGGTCTGTTTTAAACCTATAAAGCTTAACTCTAACTTACAGAATGGAAAAACACAATTTATTTTGTATGTGACAATGTTGTTCCAGCCTTTCTTACAAGTACATTGTATTTTCAGTAATTTTCTGTTGTGTTTTTTTACATGCAATATACCGATAAGATAGCAAAATTGCATCCCTGGGATGTTAGGTTCTTAGGGATTTAATTTATAAACTAAACAAAAGACTAACACAGATGGATATGTTTACTTGATGGGACTGATTTTTTCATTTGAGAATATTACATGTGGTATACATCTAAATTGGAAACTTGTCACACCATGTTTGGTAAATTTGGATTGTTTTTTTTGTAAATCACATTATGTACTGTAGAATTCCTGTTTGTCAAACTTTAAGTCAAATTTCTTGTGTCAAGTCAGTGAAAGTCCTGACATATCCCCTCTTTTTTCTATATATTCATATAGAAATATCATTTATGAGTCAAACTTTTATGTGTCGAATTTTTCCAAAGGGTCAAGTTTTTCCGGTCCATCCGTACCTAACAATTTCAAAGTACATTTCCATGTATGTAGTACAATGTAACTTTGTGCATGTAATAAATAAAGATCTGTTTCTGTTCATTTTACACATTAATAAGACAAAGTCCTATGGCTCTTTTCATTGTTCATAGCTTTATGCTGCCTTGGCTCAACAAAATTTGATGATTTACCTGTATGAAGGTGCTAATTACACGAATCCTGCATTTTTTAACAGCATTGCATTATACATTTGTATTAAATTATTTATGACCGAAAGTTGATGCTACAAAGCCTTATCAGACTTTAATTAAACGTTGAGATAGCCCCCATACATAATCCGATGTCTCAAAATTTTTTAGGTCAGTTTCTTCAACACATACTTACAAAGTTCTACTGTTTATATGAAAGACTAAGTTTTAGAGTCGCCACATTATACAATGATACATTAATAAACCTATTTCATTTGTGTAGAATGGGGCCCATCAAGTTCTTACCAATTTATAGATTGATCCCTATCAATGGATCCTGGGGTGGACCAGTACTTTGCGCCTGGGAGGTTATGAAAAATTCTTGCCCCCAAGGGGCTCCGAACCCACAGCCTCGGGGTTGCGTTGGGTTATGTTGCCACTGGATCATGTGTCTGAATTATAATTCAATGATAAGCTTATTAGCCAATAGAACCATGTCTCTTTTTCTTTGAATCTCAGATTGGGAATATTTTTTTTATTCAGAAATAGGGAAAACTCATGCTTTTCACAGTGCACTTGTAATATAACCCAATTATGGCTATAGAAATAGCTTAATTAAAAAAAAAGAAAGGAAAACCTTTCTACGACCCCTTTAATGTAGAACAAGGTATTATGTGTCTCTAATCATGCAATAGGTTTTACAGATAGATCGTACCTGAATTTAGACTTGAGAGTTAAGTTTCCGCTGTAGGGTCATTAGCTCACATTGATCACTATGAGCTACTGCAATGTCATTCTTAGAGATACTTTAAGATGGGAGAGGGTTTTTTCACAGTTTATTCTGACTGAATGTTATTTCAGTTTAAAACTTTTAAATAAACTCTGGCAAAAACTTTAACTATTGCATATAAATATTCATGTACAAATTCATGGATTGGGCCTATTTGATTTGCGAACTATGTATGGTATACGGAACCAATGCTATGCAGGAATGTGTAGAATTGGCAACATTTGTTGAGCAAATGAGGAACCCTGATCTCATTGTTCAGAAGTCTCAATTGTTGGCATGGCATCAAAATGAGTCTACATTAGATGTAGGTTTAAATAGGTTAATTTAAATGCCCTTACCTCTCAGTAGCCACTTTACAATGAAACTGTTAAAACAACCATTGCAAACTAGTTTCACTCTTCAGCATTCCCATATATCCCCCTGTAGAGGGTTTTTTACCTTATAATTGGCCATGTCCCCCACCCCCCCACCCCCCCCACCCCACCCTCCTCAAATGGAAGGGGTACACAATTGAGTAAAAACAGCAATTGTCCCCACAGTCAAAACTCAGTGGCAAATAGATCTTGGACAGGGAAGTAAATCTGAAGTACTTAGTTTGGACAGAAACATGTCAGTAAGGGTTAACTGTTAAATTGTGTTTGGTAGTGTCTTAAAAAGGATTGAAATTTAAGACTTAATCTCGCTTCATGGTTTATTCAATCTTTTAGATACTGCAAAGCCTCGGCTGTTCATGAAATATACTGGTTAGTTACTAAGTAACAGCTGATATTTTTCCCCATTTTATGATTTGTTTATTGTATAACTTTGCGAATTTCTTTGTTGCTGTTTATCCTGCTGTATGTGAAATCATATGCAGTGATTGGTTTATTTCAAGGAAAAGACTGATTCTGAGGAATTTGTTACGGTGAGTACTTTACATGTTCACACCTTTTTCATCCTGAAAAAGAAATGGTTCAGTTTTGTTAACAATATTAAGAGAAAGGTTGTTTTTTTTTTTCTCTCACTTTATTGGATATTAAAAGAACAGGTCGAAAATTGTACAAATCTAATTATTTATTATTGAACACAGATAGATGCCAAGTAATGCCGAGTGGTCCATACATAGATTAACTCTTATCACTATATTTGGAAGAAAGAGAAGGGTTTAGCTGCTATTATTGCTTGTGAGCTTGATTCACCATGCCTGTTTAATTGGTCTCATTTAATGTTGATGTTTTTTTCTGGGCTTGTCCACCTTCAAAAATGTTGAAATATGTTTTGCATTTGATTCTATGGTAAACACTTGTCTTGTTGACCAAAAGATAAATATTCCTTGATTCTTTTTTCTGGATTCTAGGTGAAGATGATGCATTTTGTTCCGTTATATCGTAAGTGTCAGAATTTTTTGTTTTGAAGTATAAGTACATTATTAACCCTTTCCCTCATATATACTCATTTGACGCCTCAATAGGTATCAACATGAAGCCTGATCTGCAGAAAACCAGTAAAACCTTACCAATTTTATTATAAAGATCCTCATTTCCAGACAATGAGAGCAGCGAACGCATATAACTGCTCAGCCTGCCGAGTACTCGCAGGCGGAATCTGGTTTTATGCTGTTCACTAGGTCTTCTTCAATGGTTGTCCTCTATGAGAAAAGGGTTTAAGTATCAATGTTTGTTTGAAATTCAAATAACGTCCAGCAAACTTATGGAACCACAGAATGTACAATATAAACATTTATTCAATGGCTGAAAGAGAATTTTTTTCACTTTTGTTAAAATGTCTTCAAGTGTTGTATGTTATCAGTTTGCATTTAAAAGTTGTACCAATTGTTGTGAATTGTACCTAAATTTTCTATCTCACAGAGTTCTACTATCTCAAGGCAGCTATTCTGTTCACCTTGTGTCACCGTTTGTGCGCATTACTTTATCCTTCAATAGGATAATGTGTAACTTGGCATGAATTATCTGGAGTTGACCTTCACAAAAGTTAAAAAAACTTAGTTTTTATAAAAATAAGATAGATCCATTCGAAATGTGATTGAAATGGGAACTACAGAATTTTATTGAAAGACTCAAAAATATTTTCTTGAATCCAATGAGTCAGGAATTTTATATAATTTGGTACAAAATGGTTAAATTGCTAAAATAAAATTGACCACTTGAAATTTGGGTTCCTGATTGTTGTTTGGCATGTATATAGGTAAATTACAAAAATTCTTCTTCTATGAAACAAATTGGACAGAATTCATTTCATTGAGCACAAATTGTTACCTCTACATCTTAACATAATTGCTAAAGCAAAATAAAATTTCCTTTTCAAAAATGAGGACCCCTAGTGAGTTGGCTAGTTCCCTTAATTATATTCTCTTTAAAAAATCTTCTGTATATGAAACCCAATGGTCCAGAATTTAATTTCATTTGGCAAAATTTGCCCACCTCGTTGTCCTCTACCATAATTTTAAAAATAAAGTTGATCCTTGCAAAATGCGTTACCTCGTGCTATCATCTATTTTCTTCATATACTCTGTGCTGCTAAAGGTAATTGACAGGTTAAATCAAGTGACCTGAATTGTTTAGTTTGACCCTATGATACTTGTGTGAGCGTCAATGGCCACCATGGCCCACTTGTTGAAAAATCAAACTAGTAAAAAAAAAAACAAAAAAATAAGTATCAGAGCTTGAAGGAAATTATAATTATTTTTCTTTAAAAATTGCTTTAATTGGACCTAGTTATGCATGACCCTGACTTTCATTATAAATATCACCATATATTTATAAACGTCAAACATATTAAAATACAATCAATCTTATGTGCGAGGATGCAAATGATCGAAGGCTTAGTGTATAGCCAAATTTGTAAATCTGTTTACCATGTTTGTTGTTTTTTCTGCACCAACAGCCTGTTCATGTTGTGGTAGTTTATTTACAGTATTATATAGCATGAGTCTATTATTTCTACAACACTACAAGTTTCAGAGAACAGCTGGACTCTGAATCATGGTGATGCTATATTGTAGTTTTTTTTTGTGTTTTGTGTTTGTTTGTTTGTTGTGTAACATCATTGCAGACATGTGGTGCTTTTCATAGAGTGGAATATTTAGGAGTGGGGAAAAAAGAAAATCAGTCTCGTGAATACTATAGATCAGTGAATCCTGGCTGTCTGTGGATGATGTTATGAAGTTACTGTGAGACATGTAGTAGGGGGAAACCAGTGTAATGTGAGACATTTAGGAGGGAAACCAGTGTGTAACTGTGATACATGTAGGAGGGAAACCAGTGTAACTGATGATACATGTAGGAGGGAACCAGTGTAACTTGTGATACATGTAAGGAGGGAAACAGTGTATCATGGTCAAATTTAAAACAGAAATGTTAATTGAAATTTTTTAAGATGACACTTTAACCCTTTCCCTCATAGAGGAAACCATGAAAAGACCTATGTGAACAACATAAAACATGATCAGACTGCGACGTAAACTTGCAGGCTGATCAGGTTTTATGCTGTTCGCTGCTCTCAATGGGTCTGAAATGTTGACTTTATAATTAAAATTTAGGTACGGTTTAACTGTGGTTTTCTGCAGATCAGGCTATATGTGGTACCTATTGAGTGCATCAAATGAGGTCTATATGAGGGAAAGGGTTTTAATTGTTTTTTAGATTTTATTTGTGAAAAATGCAAAAAGCTGCCAAAATGTCTTATGAATAAAAAAAATGTTATCCTGATCAGTCTCTGTGTTACTTGTGCACTCCACATAATCTAAATGAGAAATCTATAATGATTTTGGACAGTTGCCTTACAGTACTAGATTACAGATCAAACTGAAATGTCAGGTTTCATGAAACTTTGTTTCAGCCATCAGTATTATGTAAGCAAAAAAATATGGAATGTGACATTTATCAGACAGAGTATGAGAATTTCATTATATACATGAATGTAAGAGAGCTACATTGAATGCTGAGGGTAGTTGGCTTATGATCCTAGATTGAACCTCACTATGAGATAACACTCCAATCTTGTCGGGTTCCAGGACTATGGCTGTGCACCTTTACTTTGGCATTCTCGGCGGTTTGCCATCCTGCTGCTGCCCATCTCTATCATCCAGAATCGAGGTACTGCTGTTCACCCACAGAGCTACTATGTCAAGTGGCTCAACAGCTCACTCATACATGGTCAGTGGTTTGTATTAGTTTCAGGTTTTTTCATTCATGAAAAATCAGGGTTTTCTTTAAGAAGCAGCTGGCGGCAGATATGACCACCTCAAATCCTTTCCTTGCCAGCTAAAATTTGTCAAATTGTAAAATAAAAAAGAAATGGGAATAATTCAGAGAAAATGAAAAAACAACAACAAGAAAACATAGGATACTGAGGCCCCCTGCCTCCTACAATCTAAAATTAGCCCTCTACTCTGGTTCTTAAGGAAAACCCTGTAAAATAAAAATTGTAGCTTAGAATTCCCTAATCTCCCGCAGCAAGGAATAATGTATTTACAAGTATGTACCTATCATTTCTCATGAGATTGAAAAATAATGTGAATTATATCTTAAATTTATTTCTATTTATGTATTACTTTGGAGTGAAAGTTTTGATATCTCCCCATTCCATACTAGCCCATAATGAAAAAAAAAATGAAAATGTGCCTGTCTGAAATTTGACTTTGCACACAATAACCAAGCCTTCTGATCCCTCCTGCTTCATGATTCAAATTACCCATTTACTACCCTGTTAGAAAATACAATTTAAAAGGTTTGTCATAAGATTTCTACAGGTAGATATACATTTGAAATGATAATTATATTTATCAAAGACCTAACACAGATTCGCAACCAGTGTAAACCTCACCAAAGCATGTAACAATTTGTCCTGTTCTTGAAGAGTCACATTTAAAAATATCTCCATTTCTATTGAAGATATGTGGAAGTAAATTGTATCTTACAATAGAACATCACATTGCCATCAAAATAATACCTTATGTATTGGTTTAAAATTTGTTGTTTTTCTGCTACACTTCTTGAATTTAAATCATAATTCAAAAGAATTTTTAAAGTAAATCAAACTAAAAATAATTCTTTGTTGTAGAGAAATGATTATAACTTCATAATATAGTTCCATTTTACTCTGTAATTTTTCCATACTTTTTCAGTTGAATATTCCAAGAGCTCAGTGTGCCCTAAACAATATTTTCCATTGACTTTTACAGGAGTCTCCTATATCTGTTAAATATGTCTATGTATTTATTGACAATTTGTTTATTGATTGTCTGAAGATTGTGAAGTTGTTTTTTTTTGTCTCAAAGTACACCACATGAATGAAATTCGTGTAGATTAAGAACAAAAACGAGGACAGTAAAACTGGAACAGTATATATGTTTTTCTATTGCAGGTTTGTTGAACCAGGTGTTCCTGTTCTCCAACATGGCCTGTTCTGCTCCTGCCCTCTTGCCTACTTCTTCACTGAGTCAGTGGGTTCTCTGGATCAAGAAATGTATAGATATACAACACTGGATACAGCACATTTAGCGTAAACATTTTTTAGTCTCACTGATAAACCTTCCCCAATAAACGTGTACTTCCTCATTTTCCTTTCATCTGTCTTCACTCAGTTATTCTTGTTTACACAACTGCATTTTCCTCTTTTTTGCAAAACAGGCAGTTCAACTCTACAAAGAAATGGTTTTAAACAAGATTTTTTTTTATTGGCAGAGATAATTCATACCAGTAATACTGTTTTACCTCAACAGTTTTGTTGAAAACTGGAAGTAAGCACTCATTTGACACAAGTCAAAAATTGACAGTACTGTAACATGAACATTGCTTTATTTTAACATGTCATTATTAAATGTTGGTGTTTCTGTAGTTTAACTGCAGTTTAGTGACAACAAATTACACATTATTGAAGCATATAAAATTTTATGAAAATGGGTTTTTTGTGATCCACAGAATTTAATTTAAATTGTTCATATCTAATCAGTCTTGTACATCTTCATAAACAATTTTGCACTCTCCACCTATCTTTTGTAGCACTGACAATTATAGTGAGATCAGACAATTCTTATAGCAATAAAATCATAGAGAGTTGTAGTTAGAAATATAAGATGTTAGAATAGAAAAGAATTCTATATATTTTCCTATAATCAGGTATGAGTAAAATTTAACCTTTCCCTCATATAGCATCTTTGAACACTCAGTAGGTACCACATAAAGCTGATCGGCAGAAAACCACAGTTAAACCGTACAAATTTTATTACAAAATACTCATTTCCAGACATGAGGAGCGGCGACAGAATAAAACTGATAGCTGCGAGTTACTCACAGGTGATTGGTTTTATGCTGTTCGCATAGGTCTTTCATAGTTTAATCTCATGTGGTAAAGGGTTAAGAAACAGGAAGGATCTACAGGCATGCCGACAATCTTTGGTTATGATAAGTGTTTGTAAATAGGTTTCTACAACATGTTTCTATAATAGTTCATGGGCATTGTTGCACGGTTCAAGGAGACGACGTAATGCTAATTCTCTGGCAGTGTCGGTGTTTGGCGTCCAGGGTCTCATTGCTCTGTTTGATAATGACAGGCACAGTGAGGAGGCCATGGCAGGTAAATCATACATCTTATAACACCACTTACAAACTTCGTATTATCATCAGTCTGGAGTATTTCCTTTGAAAGGTAATTTTTTTCTCCTCTGTAATTTTAGTCTATTCTTGACCTTTTTGTAATGATGAATTCAAAACTCACGACAATCTTATACATAATTGTGAAAATGCTTGCATTAGAATTAAATGGAAAATTTAGGGTTGTTTTTTTCAATATATTACAATTTTTGTAATTTCTGGTGCAAAGACTGATAGATAATATAATTTTACTCCAGATTCTTTTCTCCCTTTTTTATGAATTATTTATTTCTTTTTTTTAAATATGGTTTATGAATCTTCACTATTATTGATAGTGACAATTTGTTATATTTGTGATAATTAAAAACAAATTATCAAATATTGATTGATTTCTTTTTCAGACATCTGAATATATATCTACCATATCTTATTCTGTATATCATTCTTGGGGTTTTGTTGTTGGTAGAGTGAGTAATTTGTATATACCTTAATCCTTTACCATTCAGTAACACATTTTACTCACATGTTAGACAGTGGAATCACATAATGTTCACAAACCAAAACCAGATAAACTTCTTACAACCAATTTGTGTAGCTATTTCAGTATCCTGTAAGTTATATAAATACATATGTTAACATGGGAAAGTCAATTTAAGATGAAAAATTTACAAAATGGTAGGAAAGGAATTGAGAAAAGATAATAAGCCTGTTTTTATACTGATTACATGATTTTACTTTTACGAAATAGGCTTAGAAGCATTCTCAAGAGTTGCCTTTGTGCTGGTAAATTTTATTACAAGTTTTGGAGAGGTATTCTTCATCATAATAAAAAAATATATATATAAATGTTTAAAAAATTGATGCCAGTGTCTGTTAAGAGTTATTTTCCTTCAGGGATTGTTATTGATATAAAATCAAAATTAGATAGTCTATCAGTAATAGTATCAGCTGATAAAGTTATTAATTTAAGTTATTTAAAGTATGTCTTAAAAATGTGTACCATGATTTCTGACTGTATTCTGAAGAGTTTGTTTAATGTATCTTCAGTTTGTACCCCAGTTGGGTTTGCGAGTATGTTTACCTCAATGGGCAAATTAGTATTAAAACCACAGGTAACTCTTTCTCTCTCTCTCTCTCTCTCTCTCTCTCTCTCTCTCTCATCATCTTTAACTTTAATGTATTCCATCTGCATTTGACTTTAAAGTGTTCCATCTATAATAAGATGAATGGGTTTCAACTCAACCAGGAATTTTTTTTAATTTAAATTTTTAGAACAATGTAGTCAAGGGTTAAGTTATGCAGCCAGTTGTTTTGGGCTCAAACCATGCTGGAGGGGGACAATTTTTCCTACATAATTTACATAATTTTCTTATGTCCTGATTATTGCTTTCTAAGAGTTTAAGTGTTAAAAGACGGATCTTTTTTTATGAAACACTATAAAGGAAAAAAAAAAACATTGTAGATTTGTGTCAGAAGTTGAGAGGTGTCTCACAAACCATTACTTAAGTGTATATATAAAATGAAAGAAATGTAATAGTGGCATGGTCTACCTTCCATTGTTCATGTCAGAATTAATAACTTATCACGGTAGGTGATACCAGGCTGTTCAATTAAATGTAGCACTGATAATACATGAATGTTAAAAATTTTGTAAAAGTGATTCTTGTTTATCTATAAAAAAAGGCTATTCCTAACAGTTCTATACATACCAAATTGTTACATGGTTGTTACCAGTTTTTGCGTGATATTGACGAGGAACTAATGTAGAAGTGCTACAGGAAGAGTCCTTGAGACGGAGGATACAGGATGAAACAAGCCACAAGCCACCATCACAGCAGTGGTGAGTCCTCACATTCTCAACCTCCCTCTGTATGACTGTCGATTTCAAAGTTTCTTTCTGTGAGGTTTTGAATAGGAGGTACTTTTATCATCACCAATATGTTACGTCATGTTCATTTGTGATGTCAAGGTTAAATGTTTTCTGTATTTATTATGTTGTTATAACAACGAAATTTACTGCAATATAATAACTAGGTAAGTAAGTAATGTTTTATTTAAAGGAGTTAACATTTTGTGCATAAAACAGTCTCCCATCATGATTGAGTTATGAAATATTTTGTGTCACTTGCTGATGGAAAGGTTGACACATAGGGATCACTTTTCGTCTCCGTCTGCCTGTCCATCACACTTTTTCACTTCAGCAGTGACACGAGTTCGAGAAAACACTCATGTTTGGTTATAAGTTTTGGGTGGTAGTAACATTGCCTCATTTCTTTAACCTTCTTGTTTAATTCATTGCACTTTAATTGCACCAGATGTACCATCTCTTTTGACATGTAGAAACAGTTTTTCACCTTCCACTAAAATTGTGCTTTCGGGTAAAGGTTGTATTGAAATTGGGTCAAGGTCATTGTTACTAAAAAACAGAAAAAATATAACAATATTAGAGTTGTTAGTAACATGCAAGGGTTTTTAATTATTTATAAAACAAAGATGTTCTGGTTTCAATTGCTCTCCACTTATATTTCTCTTGCACAGTCAGAGGAAAGTGGATTTTTACTCCCCGCTTTCCTGGACCTGTTTCCCTTGGTTTTCTTTTGTCAACAAAATTATATTGAAATATTTTAAAATTATTTTTCTTTGTATAAGTATTTAGAATTATGAATTTTTCACAAATGGTCACCTCATTAAAAGTCACGATAATCTGCTTAAATAATGCTGATCATAAGAATGATGCCCCTGGGGTGTCAGCTTACTGTGTTGCTTTATAGTCTTTAGTATCAAGGTGAGCACATATAGGGCCAGTTCCTGGCCTTTTGTTCCTTCTTGAAGTCATTGCATGGTGTAAATATCTCGCAATATTATGACTTCTTCCCTAATATTTATATATAGTTTATATTATTGAATAAATAAAATTTTCAGGAAATTTTCTGACATTAATCAATCAAACGGGAATAGGGAAATTTAAACCCACGAAAATATAATCTATTCCAGAAAGAAGGAAATAGATGATTATTAATGGTTTTTAAAATTTAAATTAAAGAAACCCCTATTGAAATGTTTGAAAATGCATATGTCTTTAGTATCCTTTAAAAAAAACAGTGAAATTTAAAAAAATGGTAATTTTTCATGTTTAAAAACCGGGAAAAATTCCCTTTTTTATTCACTGAAAATTCCTATAATCCACGAAAAAAAATAAAAAAAAAAACCCTTTTATTTAATTTACAATATTGATTTTTTGGGGAAAATTTTTTCTTGGAGCAAACCGATATCTTAAATGAGCACCATTTGAAAAATTTTTTTCACTGCAATACAACTTCTAAAGTCAAACCCCAGTATTTTTTTCCTGGTGACTGATTTGATTTTACTTACTAAGTACTATGGTTTTTGGGTTTTTTCAGTGCCAGTAGGAGGGGCAATGGTCATCAGCGGACGGATCCCTTACATGAGAAGCTGCGGGAGGCCCGCAATGATTTTTTTTCAAAGAAATCGGTGAGTCAAAAGGTGTTCTAAATATAGAGAGGTTTTTTGGTTTGCTTCCATGCAGAGAACACTCAATAACTATAATGTTTATGTTTTTTCTATATAGAAATAGGTTTCATGTACAGTAAAAACAAACTCAAGCAAACTGCCAAATAGTGGGAAAAAGGGTACATGGCCTAGGGCTGGGCTCTGCAATGCAGCTCACAAAAGTTCCTTGTGGTATTTGTACAATTGTTGTGAGTCCAAACTTGCTGCTTTGTTAAAGTGTTGTTTACACAGGTTTTAAGGTTTTACTAAACCCAACTTGATAGGTTAGAAAATTTGACATGAAAACTTTGCCTTCAACTGTTTTTAATGCATGCTTTCTAAATTTTTTAGTTTTGAAAATCTCTAAAAAACATCATTAGTATTTATCTGCTTTGCATTGCGAAGAATGAGGGGCTGGCATTTGTAGTTTTTTTGAAAACCATTCAGGTTTTTATTTTAATTAAAAAAGTGGTTTTGCCAGAATGTAACTGAAGGGGGTGGGGCAATGTTTACTAAAATCAGAAAATGGAAGCAATTTTGAGTTTGTTTTAGGAATAGGCAATAAGAACAATGTGCAGGGGGTATACATCATGATAATTCTAGTTTTAAATTATATTATTTTAGTAAAAATTTAAGTTTTTTGTAAAATGATACGATTTGGGCTGCCTAATTTTCCACAGGAAGAAAAGCAGGTATCGTGCTGGCGGAACCCCTTTCTGTGACCCCGTACAGTGATTGGCTCCCCTTGGTCTCACGTTTAAATTTCTTCCCTGGGTGGTTAATTTAGTGGGATCGATATTGCATGCTAAAATACGAAAGTAATTTGTTGCATATTTTGCGTAATATTACAACATTTGCCACAATAATTTGTTAACCTTTCCCCAAAAGAGGATACCATGGGAAAAAACCATGCGAACAGCATAAAACCAGATCGCCTGGAGTAACTCGCAGGCTGATCAGGTTTTTTGCTATTCGCTGCTCTTCATGGTCTGGTAATTTTAGGATTTTACAATTTAATTTGGTAAGGTTTGAAATTTTGGGTTTTTGGGAGATCAGGCTTTATGTGGTATCTATTAAGTGCGTCAAAATGAGTCTTATGAGGGAAAAGGTTAATGTACCTCATCACCCTGTAATTTCCCGGACAGATTTAACTTTTTTGTATGTTTTATTATGTAAAAAGTTAATAACATACTTGCTGAATAAAAATTAGATAATTTTTTATAATTTTCTGCTATTCAATATTACTTTAAAGTCTTTTTTTTTTTTATTACTTCCCCAATTTTAAGATCAAAATTTTTGTGATGGGCAGATTTATTTCAATTTTTTTTGCAAAACCTTGTTAAGTTATTTGGAAAAAAAATGCAAAGATTTTTTTTTTCTCAATTTAAAAAATTTTTGCATTAAATGATTTGACTTATGGCAGTTAAGATTATGAAAGAATTGATAATATTGTATGTCAATAGTAAAATTTGTCATTAAATATGCTATCTTCGTCCACACTCAAGAAATTTTGTCAGAACAGCTCTAGAAATCAGTTAAACATGTATGACCCTTTTTAATATCCATTAAGAAAATTTAAATTTTGAGTTCTTTAATTTTTTTATTTACTTTAAATCTGATCAAGAATTTAATATCAAAATTGATGTGTTAGTGGATATATCAGGGATACCTCCAAATTTGGGGATGACTGCCCTTGACTAACTTTTTAATCTCCCGGGGTTTCGCATAAATGAAGTATGGGGTGTGTACCTGTCTATTTCAGGGTGCTTGGGGTGGGGTGGTCACCGAACATGTTTTGTTATGGTGGGTTTTTTATCAAGGCCCTGCCAGTCGGTGCTAAGGTAAGTCTGTCCTCTCGCACTACTTCATAAAATCCCTCTCATAGAAGGAAGGGCTAGTCACATCCGTCAGTGATGTTCAAGTACTGTCCTCAACCTTTACATGGACAAGGGGGGAGGCAAGGTTATTAATCCCCACTGGGAATTATATAAAAAATTATCAGGAAAATGTCATATGTAATAGTTTTTACTAGTATATAACCAAATCAGTTTGGGCATAACCAAACCTTTTTGGTTTAATTTTTAAACTCTTTTCTACTTCTTTTTAAATCTTTCCCTTTTCAATTAGAAGACAACACTTTTAAAGCTTGTTAGTATGGGGCATTGCTTTTAATGGATCGGGTTTTAGGGCTTGTAGGGATTGGAAAGTACTAGTTTTGGTTATTTTTTAATATATCTTTAAGGAAACTTATGCTTAAATGTACATTAATTCTTTAATGAGTTTCTGAGCAGTATTCTGCACATGAAAAGGTTAAGAGAGTAAGAGAAAATATGACCAGAAATTTGTATAGATCTTACAACCTTCAAATGTTTATCATAGATCCCTGTACCATTTTACACAGGTTTTAGAGGACTTAACTCTCATCTTCATAATGAAACTTTCCCCTCACTTCGTATAGTGGGGCTATATTTTAAATTATGCTCCATCCTATCCTGTAAGGTCCCATCTTACACTTACAGTACAAGACGAGTGCAATGCTGGAATATTAAACACCTTTTGTGATAGTTCTAGTGACACTTTACCTGGTCATAATGACACTTTACCTGGTCATAATGACACTTTACCGGTCATAATGAACTTAAACCTGGTCATAATGACTCTTTACCTGGATAATGGGACACTTTACTGGTCATAATATACTTCTGTACAAATCTGTATAAAGTAGCCATTAAAGGAATTAAAGGTAAAATCTGCTTAGTAAGGTTGGTGTATATTTTAAAAGTTTAATTAAAATGCCTCTTCTGGAAGCTTACGACATATAATAGTTTGTTGTTTATTACAGGTGATTTTGGGTACAGGTTTAATGGTACTCTGCTTCAGAGAAATCTGTTTGTCATTATGGTGTTTAAAAATTTGACTGACCTCCTTGAAATCATATTGTCAATCCACTATACATTACATACTTCACAGAAATTATTTATTTTCTTACAGCATTGAATAGAAATGAAATGGATTATAATTATTAAATCACTTTTTACCCTATTTGTATGTGTAAATATTTTGATGCTCTAACGTACAATTTTGTGTACTATGCAGTTTGAAATTTTATACTTATTTCATATCATGTTTTCAATACAGGAAATTGTCCTCGGGATTACCTCATTGTCAGCTCTCGGCTGGCCGGGAAGTGTGCTGGAAACAATACTCATCTTGTATCCTTCAGATGTATACAGAGATCACTACTTGCTGATGGTTGTATCACACCTTTCTCCAGACAGTACTCTGACTAAAAAACACTGCATCAAAACTGCCATATTATATTACTAGGATAATGGTGCACAAAACACAAGGCTCTTTAATTTTATACAAATGTTCAAAATTGTCGCATCAATTATTCAGAAACTGATTAGTCGAAAATTTGATAAGTAATAAAGCAATGACCAGATAGTATACCATTTGATATTATAATAATATTGAAAACTTAACTATCCAACTATTATTTTTACCAGTTTTAAAGATTCATTTAGTTTCATTTATTCTATTCATGTACCTCTCGGATAAATTTAAGATATAAGATGAAAGTTTTACCTTAACTAATGTTAGATATTTAATGTCGGCGTCAGTGGTGGGGTTCTACAGTCTGCCGGTGTTCGGCGTATCCACCGCGCCACCACGACCGTCCATGGTCCAAGTGATCTACAACTGTAGTGTGCTGCTCATATTGAGCTCTGCTCTCCCGGTCTTGTCTCGAACCTAGGTAGGTTGTAGAATTGTACTGTGAGCAAGTGGGAAAGCATACAAAAAAACAAAACAAAAAAAACATTGAGATAAACTAAAAGATCGCCAAGTACAATCACATGTAACTAACATACTTTCAGTCACATGATTTCTAAATATAGATTTAAAGAAAACACATCAACATAATTTGTACATGATGCACTTAGAATTGTGTAGTTTGAATGTGTTAGAAAAGGGATTTAATAAGTTTTTGATATATCAGTTGAACAATTTTAAGAAAAAGATTTTACAAAATATTTGGAAATTTTGGTTAATACACGTGGAAAAAAATAAAGATGCAGAGTGAGTTAGGCTGAATGAAGGGACTTTGTATCATTTGCTAAATTAAGAAGATTGAATTACAACATTTTGATTGGTAAATACATAAAACGTTCACAAGCAGTATGAGAAAAGAGGAATCAAGATTGAAAGGAATTAATTGATAGAAAGTAAAGTATTTATAAAATAAGCAATATTTAGTTCCCTTGTTATTGAATTTACAGACACATTGAAACTCAATAAAATAAAATGTTTTGTCATGATAAACTGTTACTTTAAATATTATAGATATATTTTTTTTTTATAAATATTTTTTATTTGCTTTAATACTTTATTTTGATATAGTCCATCTTTATTTTTAGGGATTACAACTTTGCTTAGTGGGGCTTTGGAAACCTGAATTGCTTGGGAAAATTCTACATCATCTTCGGTTTTAATGTTATATTTGGGATCAGCAAAAGTTTTGTGCTTATCAATAAGTTCCTGATCGTGAACAGGGCATTGTGCAAAAAATTCCGAGCAGCATTCTCCACGTTTTTCACGGGGGGATGATGACTATC
>CM037779.1:64549623-64599623 GCA_021229015.1 Solen grandis | reverse complement strand
CCAATTTATGGACAGCTGGATGGAGGGCAAACCAAAGCACAATCAAGGCTTATGAGACTTGACCTCTTAGTGTGATCAAGACCTTTCAGCTATGAACCTGGGTATTGTACACAACACATTATATCATTACAGTGCCCATTTATAAAAAAGAAATTAAAATCTGATGAGGAGTGAAAAAGATATGGAGCTGACACAAAAAACAAACCCTTTGAACTCTAAGTGTGACCTTGACCATTGAGCTACACACCTGGGATTGCTAAAAAAAAAAAAGCCATCAAGGAATGTCAGAGTAATGGAGCAGACACAAAAAAAAGACCCCATTTCTGACCTTTGACCTCTAAGTGTGTCCTTGTCATTGGAGCTACTGACCTTGAGAATGCACAAACACACTGCCTTATGGTGGTTAACTTTGCTGCCAAGTAATTTCAAATTTTATCAAGGAATGTCAGAGTTATATAATGGAGCGGATACAAATAATAGACCCCATTTTTGACTTTTGAACACTAAGTATGACCTTGACCTTGGAGCTACAGACATTGGGATTACACGCAACACATCATCTCATGATGGTGAACAGTTCTGACAAGTAATTTCAAAATCCATCAAGGAATGTCAGAGTTATGGAGCAGAAACAAAAATAGACATTTTGATCTTTGCCTTGACCTTGACTACAGCCTGGATATTGATATGGGAAATTACATAATTAAAAGAGCTGTCAGAGGACAGCATGCTCCACTATTCAAAATGCTTGGTAAATCAAATGAAATCTATTTCAATTCCTTCCCTTCACATACCCCTGTATATAACAAGAGGGCCAAGATGGCCCTGTATCGCTCACCTGAGTAAGATGGCTGTGTTAGGCATAATGACAAAAAATCTGGCATCTAAAAGTGTTTTTCTAACATTTGACTAAGTGACCTACATATTGATCCTACCTGAATTTGCACTCAACTGGGAATTCATGCAGTCATCATTCATATTAAGTTTAATGAAGACTGGGACAAAAATGTAGGCCTGTAGGGTGTTCACAAGGTTTTTCTAAGATTTGACCTGGTGACCTAGTTTTTGACCCCACATTACCCATTTTCGAACTCATCCGAGATATCATGTAGACAAACACCCTGACCATTTTTCATGAAGATTGGGCTAAAACTGTGGCCTCTAGAGTGTTCGCATGGTTTTTCTAAGATTTTCCCTGGTGACCTAGTTTTTGACCCCATGTGACCCAATTTCAAACTCATCCGAGATATCATGTAGACAAACATCCTGATTAAGTTTGATGAAGATTGGGCCAAATTTGTGGCCTCTAGAGTGTTCACAAGGTTTTTCTAAGATTTGACCTAGTGACCTAGTTTTTGACCCCACATGACCCAATTTTGAACTCATCCGAGATATCATGTAGACAAACATCCTGACCAAGTTTCGTGAACATTGGGCCATAACTGTGGCCTGTATAGTGTTCACAAGGTTTTTCTAAGATTTGACCTGGTGACCAAGTTTTTGACCCCACATGACCCAATTTCGAACTCATCCGAGATATCATGTAGACAAACATCCTGACCAAGTTTCATGAAGATTGGGCCAAAACTGTGGCCTCTAGAGTGTTCACAAGCAATTGTTGACGACGGACGACGGACGACGGACGACTGACGACGCACGACGCACGACGCACGACGGACAAAAGGCGATCACAAAAGCTCACCCGAGCACAAGTGCTCAGGTGAGCTAAAAAGGGTCAAAAATGATATACCTTGATAGTCTAATACCCCTTAATATTTTTATGAAATCTAAAATCAATCCAATGCCTAGTTACCTAGACATAAGCATAATAACACTGTGCATGCAAAACTTTAACCAAGTACCCAAGTTAGAAAAGGGCCATAATTTGTATAAAATTCAGCCCAAAAGTTATCCTCCTTGGTTTTCTGATGCCCCTGAATATACTCCTTCACTTTCTGGTCAAATCCATAAATAATTTCTGAGATATAAGCTGGATAGTAGCTGGAAAACAAAATTTAACCATACTTTTATTTAAAAGGGGGCCATAATTTTTTATATATTCCATCAAGTGTTATCTACCGTGAAAGTATGATACCCGTAAACATATTAAAAATGTTTCAAATCAATCGCATGCCTGGATACTGAGATATAAGCATGAGAGTATCTTGCATGCAAAACTTTTACCAAAATTTCAAAGTTAAAAAGGGGCCATAATTTGTAATATATTCCATCAAGAGTTATATAACTTGGTTGTCTGATGCCCCTTAAACATATTCATAAACATAAAGTCAATACAATGAATGGTTATTGAGAAACAAGCTGGATAGTAGCTTGCATGCAAAACTTTAACCAAATTTTCTATTTCATGCAAAACTTTAACTAAAATTTCTAAGTTAAAAAGGGGTCATAATATTCATATTAAATTCAGTCAAGAGTTCTCTGCCTTGGTTGTCTGATGCCCCTGAACATATTTATAAAATGACATGCAAGTAAATGTAATTTGATATTCAGATTTATGATAAACAGTTTAATATTGTTTATCTAAAATTTCAATTTTTAAGAGATATAGGATGTAGTGAATTTAAATAAGAAAATCAATAAGATTGTAAATTTGCATATTTTAATCAAGAATTCAAATTACCTGAAATTTCTTAACGGAATAAAATCGCTTTTAACGAGTTAAAACATTTTTTTTTTTTTATTTCTTTTGATTACAAATATAAAAATCATCAGTATAAACTATTTAACCCTTTCCCTCATATAGACTCATTTTGACGCACTCAGTAGGTACCACATATAGCCTGATCTGCAGAAAACCATAGTTAAACCTTACCAAATTTAATTACAAAATCCTCATTTCCAGACCACAGAGGAGCAGCGAACAGCATAAAACCTGAGTAACTCGCAGGCTGATCTGGTTTTATGTTGTTCGCATAGGTCTTTTCATGGTTTCCTCTATGAGGGAAAGGGTTAAACTGATTGATTAATTAGAATTAATTAGAATTAATGGTTCATTATTGATTTTCTCATTTTACGCATTTTTACCCTACAGGTATTTCAATATTTAACTAACTAGGTTAAATGCTTTACTGAACTACACACCTGTAACATTGAAAAATGGAATTTTATCCATTATCAATATTATTGTTAAAGGTGTAACAGTTCATCAATGCATCGCAATATGCTAAATATCCTGGATGTCTGCATCGGAAAGAAATTTCAAATTGCAATACATTGTGATGCAATACAGATTTAACCCTTTCCCTCATAGAGGACACCATGAAAAGACCTATGCGAACAGCATAAAACCAGATCAGCCTGCGAGTAACTCGCAGGCTGATCAGGTTATATGCTGTTCGCTGCTCCTCAGTGGTCTGGAAATGAGGATTTTGTAATTAAATTTGGTAAGGTTTAACTGTGGTTTTCTGCAGATCAGGCTTTATGTGGTACCTATTGAGTGCGTCAAAATGAGTCTATATGAGGGAAAGGGTTAACCTTGTTATGCATCGATACCACTGACAACTACAGGAATATGCAAACAATTTCAACATGTGATATTTTCCTGAAATAAGGTCAGAATTCAGTTGTTTTTTTTTCTTTACTTTCACAGTCATAGTTTATTTGATACTGAACAGTATTGAAGCTTTGTTCTTATTACAGTTGATAACCTATATATTTGGAAGAAATGCTTTTCATATAAACACCTATTGTTTAAGAAGGAAAGTAAGTATTATTGCATTGCCACTTAAATATCGCAATACGCATCACAATTCATTTGTTTCTGCAATACGTATCGTGAATTGCATCGTTTAAAAAAACAACAACAATTTTTGTGATTTTGTGATACATATCATGACAAAAAAATGGCAATGCACAGCCCTAGTTAAATCATTTTATGTTAAACAAAGATATTTAACATTTGTAAGCATATGTAAGGTGCATTATAGTCTTTACATATGTTTTCATACACTTAAGTACTATGCACCTGTGTCCACAAATGAAGATTAATATGTTCAGCTTTGAAAAACAGCGACAACTGAAATAAATGTATTTGGGTTAATTTCAATGCTGTTCAACATACTTTTTCCTAAAAATATGCTAAGTCTCGTGTCTGGTTTCAAACCGGCAAAAAAAAACACACCTGTCTCATATTAGTAACCTTGCAGGTATTCACTGTAAAGATTGGCCCAGTGTGCAAAGGATATTTGATGAATAACAGAATTAAAAAAAATTAATATATCACAAAGAACAATGAATGAAAGGGATAGCTGTATGAGCAAGTATTTTTATTTTAAAGATTTGACTAATAAATTCTCCATGGAAAGCTGAATTTCAAAATTTAGTCTCAAAAACAACAACAGCAGCAAACAAATAGACAACTAGCTCCTTGTATAATTGGTAATTCATTAGTAACAGTTTATGATTTTAAATTATTTTTAATATCATCATCTGTTACTGTTCACAGCTACCAGAATTTCTTATGCACTTAAAGCATGTCTAAAGTGTGAACGTCTCGTAAAAGATTGCAGTGTTAATTTGTATTTCATGTGGTGTCAAAATTTAATTACCGAGTGATTTCATTTCAATTTAGCTGTCTTGGCATCATAACTGCAAAGCACAGAACTTTGAAATTGGTGTAATTAAAACAAACGATGAACAGGAGACAATCATGGGCAGTGTTACCCCCACCCCCCCTTTTCACCGCCTTTAGCTACAGATTCCTTTAAGTCAGACTGGAACAGTGATAGTTTCTGTAAATCCCAAATTCTGGATTTTCTTGTATTCCTGGACTGGTTTGGGATCAAGATAAGTCTTATCACATAATTTTGGTTACTTTTAGAACCATTCTGTTATATTATTAATTTAAGTATAAAACAGAGGTTCATTTAGAAACATTATATTATATTTATTGATGTTAGTAATAAATCTATACCGTTGTTAACATTATGTTGTATTATTGATGTTAGTAATATATCTATACCATTGTTAACATTATGTTGTATTATCTTGAACATTATGTTGTATTATTGATGTAGTAATATATCTCCACCGTTGTAAACATTATGTTGTATATATTGATATTAGTAATATATCTCTACCGTTGTTAACATTATGTTGTATTATTGATATTAGTAATATATCTCTACCGTTGTTAACATTATGTTGTATTATTGATGTCAGTAATATATCTATATCGTTGTTAACATTATGTTGTATTTATTGATGTCAGTAATATATCTCTACCGTTGTTAACATTATGTTGTATTATTGATGTCAGTAATATATCTATATCGTTGTTAACATTATGTTGTATTATTGATGTCAGTAATATATCTATACCGTTGTTAACATTATGTTGTATTATTGATGTCAGTAATATATCTCTACCGTTGTTAACATTATGTTGTATTATTGATGTCAGTAATATATCTCTACCGTTGTTAACATTATGTTGTATTATTGATGTCAGTAATATATCTATACCGTTGTTAACATTATGTTGTATTTATTGATGTCAGTAATATATCTCTATCATTGTTAACATTATGTGGTATTTATTGATGTCAGTAATATATCTCTACCGTTGTTAACATTATGTTGTATTATTGATGTCAGTAATATATGTATACCGTTGTTAACATTATGTGGTATTTATTGATGTCAGTAATATATCTATACCGTTGTTAACATTATGTGGTATTTATTGATGTCAGTAATATATCTCTACCGTTGTTAACATTATGTTGTATCATTGATGTCAGTAATATATCTATACCGTTGTAAACATTATGTTGTATTATTGATGTCAGTAATATATCTCTACCGTTGTTAACATTATGTTGTATTATTGATGTCAGTAATATATCTCTACCGTTGTAAACATTATGTTGTATCATTGATGTCAGTAATATATCTCTACCGTTGTTAACATTATGTTGTATTATTGATGTCAGTAATATATCTATATCGTTGTAAACATTATGTTGTATTATTGATGTCAGTAATATATCTATACCATTGTTCACATTATGTTGTATTATTGATGTCAGTAATATATCTATACCGTTGTAAACATTATGTTGTATTATTGATGTCAGTGATATATATCGATGGCTCAACGCAAAACTGTCGTAACTCCGTTTTTTAAAATTGTTCAGGAGAAGGAAAAAACTTTCTGAATTTATTTGTATTGGATATATAACAAGTGTTTTAACATAAAATTGCTGCATTATATGTCAGTTTTAATAAACTTAATTGAATTTTTTTCAACATTTAATAAAAAAGGTGATTTTGAGGATAAACCGACTTACTACAGTTTTCCACTTCAAATGTTAGGTTTCATCGAAAAGAAAATCAATGCAACACTGTAGTAACTTGACTTACGACAGTATTCCACCTCATATTATATGAATTCTGGAAAATTAATTCATGCAACACTGTATCAATATCATTTTTACCAGTTTTAAATGATATAAAAAGGGGTCCATAAGGTATAACAAACAAATTCATGACAAGGGGGCATTCCAGGGTTGATGACAAACTTTGATGACCAATGTTTTGACCTTTTGAGAAATGCTTTTATCAATGCATGCTTAATATTATTAGAGCCATACAGTATTACTGTAATAACTAAACTAGAGTACATCAGGTTGACAGACCCAAGGTATTTGAGTTGAAAATGTGCAAATAGTTCATTAACACCATTAAAACTTAACATTTTTATAATCACAAGATCACAAGTGTTATTAAAGAAAGTTTTAAGTGCTGTCAATGAACAACATAAAGAAACCAATGTCCATGACAATACCTCATGTAGATAAACCAAAGACCTAATAAACTAAAAGAGATTCACATCTCTGATATAGGTATGTGCAAAGAACAAATCAAGAGAAGTTCTCGTTAAGTTATGTGTATGATGTGACAGCAAGATAATAGGAGATGTGTAAAATTGCTCATATCAATTATAAATATACAATGTTTTCTCTTCAATTTATTGTTGATTAAACCAAATATGTATATCTCTCATTAGATCACAGAACACTTTTATGAATGATACTCATGTAAAGCATCTGTCCGTTAATCGTCTCCAAAACGTGAAGCGTCTCAGCGAGATTTCACTCAATCCCATTCACCTGTTGTTGTTGTTTTTTTGTCACAGGAAAAGATATTTTTTTCGGACAGCTTTAGGTTACAATGCAGACAAGCTTTTGAGCAGATATTAATTCATAAAACAATCTGTATAACTTCTTAACAAATAATTTTATCATCTGCATCATCATCAGCATCTTTATACTGGGTATAACTTTTCCCCGTTTTCCTGCTCTCCAGACTTTTCTATCCATAGCATCAACTGTCTTGAGGAAACAAAGATTTACTCCACACTTTTCAAATAACAAACATTGTTATACTATCAGTTTCTTAGACAGTATTTGTTTCAAATAGTTTAGTTTAATTTTGGTTTCAAATACAGTCATTTGCATCATTTGATCATTTTGTTCTTCTGTATTTCCAGATATGTACACATTTTTTTTACATTTTGGAGGGAAATTAAGGATACTGTATTAAAGTATTTAATTGTATTAACAAAACCCTGACTATCATTCTGCATTATTCATATCTAAAAGATTTAAAAGAATCGCCATGATTTAAATCTGACGTTTTAATTGTTTTACGGTATTAAACAACACTAAAGATAAAGTTTTCTCCACACTTGCACCTGCTACTTTGAGGACTTACTCATTGTCGCATGGGAGTAGGAAGAAAAAGGGGTTGTGAACAGCAGGAATGGTGTACTTGCACTAAAGGTTTAGAGACTAAACTAAATGTTTTATAAACATAACTAGCTCCCAACAGTTTCATGACCAGTGAGGACAGCAGACCCATTGTAGATTATAAATGACATTACTTGATAAGACCTAAGGGGGTCATCAAAATAGATCCTGTGCCTGTTCTTTATGAGCAGGAATCATACCATTTTGAAAATACAATTGGAAGAATCTGATTCTTGAGCTACTGCTAAAGCATCATTTAGTGTCATACATAAAGGACACAGAATTTCACTTCTTTTTCCGGTTGAGTGTTCCATGCAGTGGCTGCTGCTTTATAAAAGTCTGTTGACCAGTATAGGGCATTCAAAAATATACAAAGGGGCCACCGTGGCCGAGCGGTTACAGTCGTGGACTACAAATCTCTCAGCCCCTCACCACTGTGGGTTCGAATCCCGGTAGGGACTTCGGATTTTTCATGTGAGGAAGCCTTTCAGTTGGCTTGCGGTAGGTCGGTGGTTTTAATTGGGTACCTCTGTGTACCCAGGGTCTTCCTCCACCTGTAATTAGCTGGACGTCGCTATATGATTGAAATACTATCGCAGTGACGGTAAACCCAAATACATCAACATCATCAAAATTATACATGTATCTATATAAATTTGGTCTGTCTAAAATGCCACCCTTAATTTCATCTTTCCAGTTGGATGTTGGAAAATCAATTGTCTAATCAATGTACATACAATATTGGTGACACATTGTTTTTTCTACTGCCAAACTCTTCACAACCCTGACGGATTGTTGTAGCATGTGCTTAGAGCATGGTGAGAAATGTGAAAAATTTTAAATAGAAATTGGTGCAGTTCATCATGGCATTAGAGGATAAGTTTAAAAGTTACACTTTAAGCATTTAAAGACCATTATTAAGACAACATTTGCTGAACAAAATTAAGTGAAAGAAGAGCAGGGTAGTTCAGTGATTGCCACTGATAGGACGCACATCTCAGGATTAAGGGTTCATGGTTTGAATCTAGGTTGTGTGGCTGCCTGTTTCCTTGAGTATGCAATTAACCTTGAATTGTTCCACTCCACCCAGGTGTATTAATGGGAACCTGTCAGGGTTTTTTCAGGTCATGCATATGACTTCCTAGCACCATATGTCTGACAGCTGCTCCTATGGAATTAACAAATATATTCAATGATCCGGAGGTAAACATGTCATGTTGGCTGATCGAGCACTAGCTTGAAGGTAGACTACAAATAAATATCACCTATAGATACAAGTAAAACCTTAAAGACAAGTAGTATGTCGGAACTTAAAAGTAGATATTCTACAAGAGATAGTAAATGTATTTCTGTATGAAAAAAATAGCTGACACAGACAAACTAATTTTAAATTGATCAATTAATACACAAAAAACTTAATTTCATTTTCTTCTTAATAGGCTTTTATCAATAAGTTTGTTGTCTAAATGATTCATTTAGAGTTGGCCTAAAATTCTTGTTTTGGACAACTGCTACCTAGTGAATCAACTAGTTTCAAATTCCAATATTTTTAATTGTTTGTGACTGAAAAACTGTGTTTCAACAGTAAAAGCAAAAAATAATGGTTTATTATCTAGTTTTGAGACTGTTTAGGTGTGGCACCATCTAGAACACATATATTTTGACAAAAACAAAAGTGTTCACTGGAACACACGTGTCACCTGCTGAAGCATGACGGACAGACAGACGAAGGGATAGACGGACAGACAGAAGACAGAAAAATGATCCCTATGTGTCACTTCTGCTTACAGCAGGCAACACAATAAACAGTATATTGGGTTTCAGGATAAATTTCCATCCAACCAAATATCATAAATGACCTCAACTTTTGGAAGTAAAAGGAAATAAGTGAAATTAAAAAACTTAGCAATCTTCAAATGTCATGTTCGAATTATTTTGCTCTGTGCACTTCATGTCACCATATGTCACAAAAGTGAAAGATACATCACATGACAATCAATAATACCTCAATCAGTTTGAAGTACAACTTATTGGTGGGGATAATTGATTTTGTTGTTGTTGTTTTTTTTTTCACCGTTAATGTCTACCTTACATTGACCTATCTGCAGTTTATGGTGTAAGATAAGACTAAATGAATATTTTAATGATTTTCTTTGATAAAAAATGCCTATACATCTTCTTTGGAGAAAAAGTTACACATAATTCTTTGTTAAGATAACTAGCTGAAATATATGCTTCCTATATATTCACTAAATTATCCTGACTGAATTACAGTTTATTTGATAAATACATTGTTGTTTTATCAAAACACTTCTCTTGGATGCACACAGACCTGTTTCAGACCAAATGTTATTCTGCACAATCAAAAATTTTTTTACAGTTCTATTCACTGAATGACAGTTATAGTCCATATTGTGTTTTTTCTGCTGATTAAAGTGGAATGGATGCTTTATCTATGCTTAATTTGATTCCAAGTATGAAACTTTTCACAGATAATAATTTGTACATGTATATCATATAACCGTACTACATTATGCATTACTTTAATCCACATAATTGCTGCATATCTTGTTTTAAAAGACATTTCTTGTTATTAAAAGTATTTACTTTTTGATATCTCTAGCCATTTGTCAGTTTAGGTCTGAAAAAGTGAGTGTCATACCAAAAGATTTTGACTTGACAGGGCTGGTATGACAAAATGAATCTTAAAAAGTGTTTGGATTCCATAATAGCAAGTCGTAAAATATTAGTTAAATAAGTTGAATAAATGTTAACTGTATTTATTTCAAGTACTTAGTGACATCACAGTACTATGACATCATCATTATGAATTATGACATCATTGTGTAAAAATATTGTGGAGATACTACAGTGTTGCACATCATTTGATTCAAAATGAGCATGTTTTTCAGTGCAACACTGTATGTAACTCAAGTTACGACAGTGTTGCACAAATGAAATCAACCAAATGATTATACTACTTTTGGACCATTTTTCATTTTTACTACTTAAATACAAATATTTTTTCAAAAAATTATTTCCACAGATAGAGCATTGTAATATAATGTGAAAAATGCAAAAACATCATTTTGTGAAAAAAATGGAGTTACGACAGTTTTGCGTTGAGCCCTCGATATATACCGTTGTTAACATTATGCTGTATTATTGATGTCAGTAATATATCTCTACCGATGTTAACATTATGTTGTATTATTGATGTTAGTAATATATGTATACCGTTGCTAACATTATGTTGTATTATTGATGTCAGTAATATATCTCTACCGTTGTTAACATTATGTTGTATTATTGATGTCAGTAATATATCTATACCGTTGTTAACATTATGTTGTATTATTGATGTCAGTAATATATCTATATCGTTGTTAACATTATGTTGTATTATTGATGTCAGTAATATATGTATACCGTTGTTAACATTATGTTGTATTATTGATGTCAGTAATATATGTATACAGTTGTTAACATTATGTTGTATTATTGTTGTCAGTAATATACCTATACCATTGTTAACATTATGTTGTATTATTGATGTCAGTAATATATCTATATCGTTGTTTACATAATGTTGAATTATTGATGTCAGTAATATATCTATACCATTGTTAACATTATGTGGTATTTATTGATGTCAGTAATATATCTATACCGTTGTTAACATTATGTGGTATTTATTGATGTCAGTAATATATCTCTACCGTTGTTAACATTATGTTGTATCATTGATGTCAGTAATATATCTCTACCGTTGTTAACATTATGTTGTATTATTGATGTCAGTAATATATCTATATCGTTGTAAACATTATGTTGTATTATTGATGTCAGTAATATATCTATACCATTGTTCACATTATGTTGTAGTATTGATGTCAGTAATATATCTATACCGTTGTAAACATTATGTTGTATTATTGATGTCAGTGATATATATATACCGTTGTTAACATTATGCTGTATTATTGATGTCAGTAATATATCTATATCGTTGTTTACATAATGTTGAATTATTGATGTCAGTAATATATGTATACCGTTGTTAACATTATGCAGTATTATTGATGTCAGTAATATATCTATACCGTTGTTAACATTATGTTGTATTATTGATGTCAGTAATATATCTCTACCGTTGTTAATATTATGTGGTATTTATTGATGTCAGTAATATATCTATACCGTTGTTAACATTATGTGGTATTTATTGATGTCAGTAATATATCTCTACCGTTGTTAACATTATGTTGTATCATTGATGTCAGTAATATATCTCTACCGTTGTTAACATTATGTTGTATTATTGATGTCAGTAATATATCTCTACCGTTGTTAACATTATGTTGTATCATTGATGTCAGTAATATATCTCTACCGTTGTTAACA
This sequence comes from Solen grandis, assembly GCA_021229015.1. Lineage (NCBI taxonomy): Eukaryota > Metazoa > Mollusca > Bivalvia > Adapedonta > Solenidae > Solen > Solen grandis. The sequence continues at coordinate 64,587,447 of CM037779.1, read as the reverse complement.
TTATGTTGTATTATTGATGTCAGTAATATATCTATATCGTTGTTAACATTATGTTGTATTTATTGATGTCAGATATATATCTATACCGTTGTTAACATTATGTTGTATTATTGATGTCAGTAATATATCTATACCGTTGTTAACATTATGTTGTATTATTGATGTCAGTAATATATCTATACCGTTGTTAACATTATGTTGTATTATTGATGTCAGTAATATATCTATACCGTTGTTAACATTATGTTGTATTTATTGATGTCAGATATATATGTATACCGTTGTTAACATTATGTTGTATTATTGATGTCAGTAATATATCTCGTTGTTATCAGTCATATATCTCTACCGTTGTTAACATTATGTTGTATTATTGATGTCAGTAATATATGTATACCGTTGTTAACATTATGTTGTATTATTGATGTCAGTAATATATCTATACTGTTGTTAACATTATGTTGTATTATTGATGTCAGTAATATATGTATACTGTTGTTAACATTATGTTGTATTTATTGATGTCAGTAATATATCTCTACCGTTGTTAACATTATGTTGTATTATTGATGTCAGTAATATATCTCTACCGTTGTTAACATTATGTTGTATTATTGATGTCAGTAATATATCTATACCGTTGTTAACATTATGTTGTATTACTGATGTCAGTAATATATCTCTACCATTGTTAACATTATGTTGTATTATTGATGTTAATAATATATCTATACCAATGTTTTTTTAAAACAAAAATAAATGACAGCTAGCATGCAACACCACTTTACAGAGTGTTTAAAGAAATAAATCATTTGACCTACTCTCTCTCTGATTCTGTTACAACATTTAAACGGCTCAAATTAAACCAAATACTAAATGCTAAGTAATGAATAGGAATATACGGGAGTAGCCAGTCTGCACAACTATTTCATACATGTCCTTTTCCTTTGTGCCTGATATTTAAAAAAAAAAGGACAAGTACGTACAGTATTTGATATTCACAAAATCTCAGTATTTAAAACATTTAACTGTTTTACAATGTTTACATTAAAATTAATAAAATCTGGAAAACTGTTTATTTCCTGGCTTATATCTCTCCATTAAAACTAACTCTAGCAAATGTCTTAAAAAATCTTAAGTAAGACAGGAACACATCCTTAATTTTTTTCTTGACTGAATGACTAAAGAGACATGAATAATTACATGTTCCTACTAAAACAATGTTACATAAAAAAAATATTCAGCTATTTTTTAATTAAGGAAACAAGAATAATGAAAACATATGGTACATAAGTATTTAAGTGTTACTTGATGTTATAAGGTTGATGTAAATGATATTAGCACCTGAAGGGTTTAATATGTTGATCACCCTATTAAAATCCATTAATAAAAAAGACAAAAACACCTCAAAGGTTTGAATTCTCGTATTTTATTTTCTGCCTTTTTTCAATATACAATGCAAGTTTATCAATAGGATGTCAAATTGTGCCATGCATTACTTTTCTCCCTAGTTCAAGTAATAGTATAGCTATTTTCAATTACAGCAGTCACTGTAAATATATTGATTTATTCATAAAACAGGGGCCCATCCCCTGCGAAACTCAGTTCTACAAATCAGGACATTTCTAGAACTATACTAGAACGTTATAGAAAGGTTCTAGACATATTCCAAATCATGTTCTAGAATAGTTGTTCTAGAACTGTTGGGAAAAGGAATTTGGAATTTAAAAAAAAAAGGTTCTCATGGGTTCTTGAAATGTTCTGGAACAGTTCTAGAGCCTCTTTAGAATCAAATGAAGTTCTACAAAAGTTCTACAAAAATTCTGAAGACATAAAATAAGAACATAAAATGTTTTGGAACAGTTATAGAGTCTTTTTAGAATCAAATGAATTTCAACAAAAGTTCTACAAAAATTCTGAAGAAATAAAAAATGGAACAGTTATAGAGCCTTTTTGATGGTCATCCATGTTAAATCATGGTTGCCCATCAAATAACATGAAATCAAACATGGTCGGCCATGGTATAACCATGGGCAGCCATGGTAGAAATAAGCTTTGATAGATTGAACATGGTCTGCCATGTTATGACCATGGTCGATCATGGATATAACAAACATGGTACCAGGAAAAATTAAATGGGTTTAAAAAAGACACCATAAAAAAATTACCAACACTGTGATAAAGACATGGTTTCACAAGTGTACAAGAAATTCAAAGATTTACATTAAAACAACCCTTTTGATTTTGTGACCTTTTTATTTATCTAACCAGAACAATTTGAACAAATTTTTGTAGAGGTCAAAATAGGATTAAATCGAAAGCTTAAAAGCTTATTGAATATTAGATTGAAACAAAAACGATTAAATCTAACTACATATAACTGCATGTATTACTATGACCTTTTAACTGATGTTTTAACAGAAATCTTAGGTGATTTACTTTTCTTTTTTTCCTTTTTTTTTTTTTTTGAAAACTGTTATGCATTTTTGAAAACTGTTATGCATCGAAAAAAAGGTTACGAATGGTTTTCGTTCGAATTAACCGCGCCCCGAATAAAAGTTCGGAAGTTGTTGCAAGGTTGTAGGACAATCCTACGAGGAAAAGTAGTGCCGAAAAATTGACGCTAATTTCTACGTAGATCAATGATTTTTACTTATATTTTATATTTTATTTTGGAAAACCCACTCTTTAAACCTTATTTCGAAACCCAGTTTTTGTTTCGTAACTGATCTTAACTTTCCCTCTTTTAAATTTGAAAACCGAAAATAACGCAGCGGTGCATCAATCCGCCATTTTGAAAAGAACGACAAACAACAAACAGTGTAAACAATAGGTGATAACGTTATTGATTCGCAATATTTTCGCAGATGACATCCATTTTATGACGAAGGTAAGAATATTCAATAAAGTTATGAGTATTATAATTATGTTTGTAATGAAATTACTTTCCATTTATCGATAAAAAAAAATACGTGACTTTGTTTCGTCTGCAAATGGCGATGAAATTATTTTCTGCCCGTCGATGTATAACACAATCCCTACAAGGTTTTTTGGAAATTAAAAGAAAAATAATCGATCGCAGGTCATATCGTCCACGGTTAGCATCGTACTTAATTTTAAAAAAAGGAAGGCCTTGGTGAAAAATCACTGTATATACAATAATTCTGTTAACAAATGTGCGATTCGCAATAAAACTCATTTTGGTTTACACTTAATCATCGCTTGGTTATCTTACATGTAGATCTATAAAAATTTAAGGAAAAATAACGTTATTGTTTTACTCCTTTAGATATACAAGAATTTCTGTTGGAATATTTGTTCATGACCAACTGCTGGCAGTGACTTGGAATTTTTTAACATTGAATGCTGAATGAAATTCAGCTATATTATGTCCATTGTCATTGCTGTAATAAAATGAAATCTGATTAATTTAACACAACTTTTTTGTTTTTATTTTAGCAACATGTCCAATCATGTTTTCAACAAGGATGATGCCCCCTCTTGTCCACTTTGTAAACAACACAGACTTTGAATCATGGTGATTTACAAAAGGTAAATAGACTCTTATTAGAAATGAATACATTTTTTGAGAAAAAAAAAAAGTTTCTAAGATCCTTGAAAACTGAAGTGTCGCATATCAAAGAACAACTTGAGACATCCACAATGCTACTGCCTTTACCTTTTTCATGGTAGTTTATTAGACAGGCAGTTTACCTTACATAACACTGTCCCCAGTGGTAAGGGTGTATGCCTCTGGAACTGGAAGCCTTGGGTTCCTGTCCCTAGCAGCAACGTATGAAAGTTGTAAAAGGAAAATGGCACTGTATCTCCCTTATTTGGTGCTCAGCATATTAGAATAGGTCCCAGTCGTGGTGTTGGGGATAATGCAACTTGGGAGTGGTGTCATGCCAACTATCTATGGTGTGATGCTGCAGTGTAACAGCACTATATCTCTCAAACTTAGTTTTCAAATTATAGCTGTCATACTTCTATTGCAACTGAGTTTGATTGTGGCTGAACTCAATTTCTCCTAGTTAACTGACATATTGTAAGATGGAAAAATATTTTGAATTTATAATGATGAGAAAATTTTGGTTTTACACATTTGCATGCACAGTCAGAACTTCATCTTTATTATTAATAGTGGTATGAATGGGAATAATGATCAAATCTGAGTAAACACTAAATGTTTAAATACAAAGGCAGGCTATAGGCTTTGCGCTTCTTAGTTATTTTACTTTAAAATCATTTTACTTTTTTTTTTTTCTTTTTTTTTTAAGTTTCAGACATGTGGGAGGAAGGAAGCTGAAGTCCTTGCAGAATATGAGCAGAATTTCAATGTTAATTTATGTGTAACATCAGCATATGTTCAGGAATGTCAACAAGGACTTGGACATTCCTCTTTCAAAGTGGAAACTGATCTCTGACCCATGGCGCATTGGATCATCAGGACCACTGATCTAAGTGAATTCAAGGAAAATCGCTTTGGAACTTGGACTTCAGTGAATTCAAGGCATCCAACAGGTGGCATAATAAGTTTTTAAAACGTTATAAGTGTTTTTAATACAATAGGTGGAGAAAGAGGAGGTTGTTCAGGACTTGGAAAATAGGCTATAGTGCATTATGAAAAAACAAAAATTATTAATTTAATAAAGGATGAAACCGGACACTGCTCTTAAGCATGGGGAATAGATCCATGTTGGCACTGTAATTTGTTTGAAAAAAAAAGATTGTTTAGACTTGATACGGATGTGATGACATGAATAAAAATTATTTTTGTATCCAGCCATGTTGCCCATTTAAATCCCCTGGTCCACCATACTCACTGCATGAGTTATTTGGCACCATTAAATTTACATTTATTACCATTGAAGGTTATTGATATTTCATTTTAAATCATTGATTCACCATTATTTTATGTAAAATGACACCACCAAAATACCATTGAAAACCCATTTTATTCCATTAAAATCCCTCATTAGATACCATTGAAAATAATTTTTAATTTTTTTAGGGAGAAATCATTTGCATATTTCGGCTCATTTCAATGGAGTTTCAATGGTGTTTCAATTGAATTTCAATGGTGTTTTGATGGAGTTTCAATGGTTGCACTATTTAGTATATAAAGACTTTCAATGGTCCTTCAAGGGTTCCCCTGCGAAAATGTTTAGAATCGTTCTAGTAAATTTTAGAACAGTTCTAGTACAATAGTACTAGAACTGTTCTTGATCCACTCCATGTATGTTCTAGAACACTTCTAGAATGTACTAGAACGTTAAATGGCACTATTTGTAGAACAACTGGTTCTACAAATGTTCTAGAACAAATGTAATGGAACAATTCTAGAACAAGTTCTGTTACTTTAGTTCTAGAATTGTTCCATTACATTTGTTCTAGAACATTTGTAGAACCAGTTGTTCTACAAATAGTGCCATTTAACGTTCTAGTACATTCTAGAAGTGTTCTAGAACATACATGGAGTGGATCAAGAACAGTTCTAGTACTATTGTACTAGAACTGTTCTAAAATTTACTAGAACGATTCTAAACATTTTCGCAGGGGATCTCACTACTCTCTAAACTTCAGACTTGAAAAATTATATGTATACTGGTATGTAAATTCATAGAGGTAAAAGATGTAAACTTCCTTATGATATTCTCACAAATAAGGATTAGTTTTGTATAATACAATGCCATAGAGTGTCAGCTTCATTATGTTCAATAGTGCAAATAAGATTAAGTAGACATTATGTATTACAACAGATCTTGTGACCTAAATCCTTTCCATATAGTTAATTTTAATAAGTTCATGATCAAAGCATGGCCACTGGATGCAATGTAGATTTGGTTATGATATTTAAGTTAAATACTGAGATCATATGTAATTATTTTCAAGAACTCAGGGCCAGGTCACAAGATGTGACCCAACATGACATCACAGGGACAACCCAAGTGATTATTACATTATATATAGCCTCCACTTCACTTCAAGAGGGTATTGACTAACAGATGGTCCATACACTGCATCAAAAGAGGCACACCTCCTCCACAAATACTTGTGGACAATCCATCAATGTTTGTTTGACTACACTTCACATATCGATATGGGCAGACTAGAGAATAGAAAAACCTGAGAAGGACACTGGGTGAAAGTGATATTAGTTCTGTTTTTTGTTGTTGTTTTTTTCTCTTGTTTTGGGGAAGTTTGTTTGTTGTTGGGTTTAACATCCCAGTGACAGTATTTCAGTCATTTGGAGATGATTGTTTTGGGGAAGATATCTCATACCCTACAAATTGAGTATAGTTGTATGAAATTGTTAAAAATTGGGAAAAAATAGTCAAGTAATCACAGGAAATGTAGGGAACAAATGAATCAAATCAAAGATCAAAGGGGATAGTGACCTGTCTATTGACACTTGCTTATATATATATATATATATATATATATATATATATATATACACACACACAGTCAAACCTGTATTAAGAGGTCAATCAATGGAACAAAAGGAAATGGCCGCTTAACAGAGATGGCTACTAAACGAAGGTTAAACTTATAACAACAACATTATTCCTGCACTTGCATCTCAAACAGAAAAAAAATAAAGGATCCATAATAAAGTGACCTGGGAATGTAACTTATGATAGTATTTCTGCTTCTTCTTTCTTGAATATTAATATAACTATCTATATTTTAAATGTATTACTCCCTTCATCTCATAAATTTTATGGTTGGTTTGAAATATTAATATTTTTGAAATTATGACAGTTTTGAAATGTCACTAAATTTTAGTGGGGGGGGGGATGGAAATATGATTTATGAATAATGCTCCTTAGGCATAGATGACAACAGTATAAATTTTAGAACAACAAACCGTGTGTTGACAATAGCTTATTCATTGTGAAACTTATTTCAATTTTAGACAGACGTAACACAACTTAAAATACATAAATAATGTCATCAATATCATTTCTTCTTAATCGCAGAAAATGTTTTATTTTGAAATATTGAATATTTTTTTTTTTTTGGTTTTTTTATTTGATATATTTTTTTTGGTAATTTTTTACCGGTATATATATCAAGTGGCATGTTACTACAAATTGGACACCTGACAGACATTATCCTTGAACACAACCTATTTCATTCTGACACCCGTCCAAGATATTTCTGACACCAGTCCAACATTTTCTGACACAATCAACATATTATTCTGACACCCATCCAACATTTTTCTGACTCAACCAATATATTATTTTGACACCCATCCAAAAATTTCTGACACCTGTTCAACATTATTCTGACACAACCAACATTTTTCTGACATAACCAACAATTATTCTGACACATTTTCTGACACAACCAACATTTTTCTGACACACCAAAATCTTTCTGACACAACCAACATTTTCTGACACATCTAATATATTATTCTGATACCCGTCAAATTTTTTCTGACACCTGTCCAAGATTTTTCTGACACAACCACATTGTTCTAACGCTCAAGTGAAATCCTAACAACCAACATTTTTATGAAATCCAACTGACTTCAGATACCTGACGTGCAATCTTGACATCAACAAAATCATTATTATATAAATACTTTGGCAAATGAATTAACATGCATAAGGTAATTTGTGATCACATGTAAACAATCATGAAAAAAATGATTATTTTTCCAGTATACTCGCTATTACATGTAACATTACCAAACGGCATCAGTTTTAGGTCAGTGCTATTGTGAAAATAGTTCAAACTTTAGGTTTAGTAATTATATATTTTTTTTATATGCTGATTGCAATTTCTTTTTGCCTGTATGTTTACATAACATTAATCGGTTGAATTCAAAATATTACAGTTTGCAATCCTTTTACACTATCTGAACTTGTTAGGGACATACTCTACAAAAGTCTGAAAAGTTACTATAGAGATATAGATTTTTTCACACTTCAGTAAGCGTGTTTGCATGTGTTATATAAACACTCAGGTTTCAGGTGTGAGTCTACCCATGGAGAAAAAAAAAATGCGTCCAGATATAAAAATTCTTGAAAAATAATATGTAGAGATATAAAGGATCTGACAGGAGTCATTTCATATTAACTTTTACTAAACAAGTTCATAAATATGTTTTCAAGCCAGCCTCTACTGAGCTTAGTAACATTTTCATGAACATGTTGAGTGCTTTCAATGCATTACCTTATTTTTTATATTATTTAAATTTGAACTTATGTTGCTACCTGTGTTACCTTCAGTTTTTTTCACATTGAAGATTTTACTGGCCAGATGTAACAGGTATTTTGTAAAGTAAGTTGAATAATTTAGAGAAGGTCAGAGTTATCTGAAAAGACCCTTATGAACCAGTCTACAACAGTACATCTCGCCAGCAGTGAACCATTCTGTCCAACATGGCCACTTGTCTCTAGCCTTCATCTCTTGGGATCAGCAATCCACAACATAACCTGGATGAGTTATTGTCAGCCCAACACAAGCCTCCCCAGCTAATCCAGGAGAAATTCAAAAGTAATTAGCAACTCCTTTCTAAGAAAGTTACATTAGAAAACCTGAGCTTGTCTCACAACATAAATCATCAGAGTTCCCCAAAACTGGCATGTTTACTTATCTGCCAATGTCTTCAATGTCTCTGCTTACAATACCCTAGCATATTGGAATGTCTGGGTGATTGAAGATCTGGGTTGTTGGTTGTAAGATTTATGAGGGAATAATCTGGCTGCATTTGGATATCATTCCCTGTTGATGTCCACTGATACAGCTAATATCCTCCGTAATGGGATTTTGGGAAGCAGATATAAATTGCCCTCATTATCTTTTATTTACAAACCCTGCCTCCAGCTTAATTTTCTTACTGAGTAAATCTGAAATCTCTCTTTATCAGTGCTAAATTTAGGGGAAATTTTGTTTCCTAGACTCTTTGTTGGAGCAGAAATATTTCATTTCAGTTTATATCAGAATAGAGTACAAAGAACTCCATTCAATGGGAATTGGATTTTAGGGACGGTTAATAAAGTAAGGAAGCCACTTGAGATAGTCTGTTGTGATGTTAAAATAAAAACATTGAAGATAACAAAATTGAACACAAGTACAGAATGATTGGACAGACAGAAAAAACGGCTCATGCAATAATTATCATATTTTTTGTGGGGATGCTTCTGAGTGAATTCTGATTCAATTGGAATTTCAAGTAATAAAATTAGTAAAAAAAAGTCATGAAGCCCACATGAACGTTATTTATAAAGTCACTTAAAATGCAATTTGATAATTATTATAGACAAGATCTGATACAACCTGAGCAGCTAGCTATTAGTGAAGCTGGAGAATAATGGGCTTACTGTAAAATTTGATTTATAGATTAAACAATCTCACCTTTCTTCTCCTTGGCCACCCGGCTAACTGCCTCTAATCCATATCTAAGAGCTGAGAGTTTGATCCCTGTTAGCCGGTTCTTCCTGTCACGATGCTGTGCTATTATCACTCCAAGCTGAAAGTCAAGATATTATCATTTGATTTTTTAAATGCAGAAATTTAAGCCCTGCCTTTTTTATTCATTGCTAGGGAAACTGCTCACAAACAATATGATATCACAAACAAAACCAAGTAGTTTTGTGTAGACCAGATCAACCATTGACTACTTATTACAAAGTGTAGCAATAGGATAGCCTGTAAGACAATTTGAGTATATCTGTAAACACTTGATCGGTACAAACTGCATATCCAATAAAATGATACTATAGATGTTGCATGTCATTGAACTGCATTGTGAGTACAGCCCAATTACAATATTTCTTATGGTGACTACTCAGATATTAGCCTAAAAATTAAAATATTTCTAATGATGACTACTCAGATTATTAGCCTAACAATTACAATATTTCTTATGGTGACTACTCAGATTGACGGTCTCACAATTACAATATTTCTAATGATGACTACTCAGTTGACAGCCTAAAAATTACAATATTTCTAATGGTGACTGACTCAGATTGACGCCTAACAATTACAATATTTCTAATGGTGACTACTCAGATTGACGGCCTAACAATTACAATATTTCTAATGGTGACTACTCAGATTGACGGCCTAACAATTACAATATTTCTAATGGTGACTACTCAGATTGACGCCTAACAATTACAATATTTCTAATGGTGACTACTCAGATTGACGCCTAACAATACAATATTTCTAAAGGTGACTACTCAGATTGATAGCCTAACAATTACAATATTTCTAATGGTGACTACTCAGATTGACAGCCTAACAATTACAATATTTCTAATGGTGACTACTCAGATTGACAGCCTAACAATTACAATATTTCTAATGGTGACTACTCAGATTGACAGCCTAACAATTACAATATTTCTAATGGTGACTACTCAGATTGACAGCCTAACAATTACAATATTTCTAATGGTGACTACTCAGATTGACAGCCTAACAATTACAATATTTCTAATGATGACTACTCAGATTGACAGCCTAACAATTACAATATTTCTAATGGTGACTACTCAGATTGACAGCCTAACAATTACAATATTTCTAATGGTGACTACTCAGATTGACAGCCTAACAATTACAATATTTCTAATGGTGACTACTCAGATTGACAGCCTAACAATTACAATATTTCTAATGGTGACTATTCAGATTGACAGCCTAACAATTACAATATTTCTAATGATGACTACTCAGATTGACAGCCTAACAATTACAATATTTCTAATGGTGACTACTCAGATTGACAGCCTAACAATTACAATATTTCTAATGGTGACTACTCAGATTGACAGCCTAACAATTACAATATTTCTAATGGTGACTACTCAGATTGACAGCCTAACAATTACAATATTTCTAATGGTGACTGCTCAGATTGACAGCCTAACAATTACAATATTTCTAATGGTGACTACTCAGATTGACAGCCTAACAATTACAATATTTCTAATGGTGACTACTCAGATTGACGGCCTAACAATTACAATATTTCTAATGGTGACTACTCAGATTGACAGCCTAACAATTACAATATTTCTCATGGTGACTACTCAGATTGACAGCCTAACAATTACAATATTTCTAATGGTGACTACTCAGATTGACAGCCTAACAATTACAATATTTCTAATGGTGACTACTCAGATGACAGCCTAACAATTACAATATTTCTAATGGTGACTACTCAGATTGACAGCCTAACAATTACAATATTTCTAATGGTGACTACTCAGATTGAAGCCTAACAATTACAATATTTCTATGGTGACTACTCAGATTGACAGCCTAACAATTACAATATTTCTAATGGTGACTACTCAGATTGACAGCCTACATTACAATTTTCTATGGTGACTATCAGTTGACAGCCTAACATTACAATATTTCTAATGGTGACTCTCAGTTGACAGCTAACAATTACATATTTCTATGGTGACTACTCAGTTTGACAGCCTAACAATACAATATTTCTATGGTGACTCTCAGATGACAGCTAAAATTACATATTTTAATGGTGACTCTCGTTGAAGCCTAACAATTACAATATTTCTAATGTGACTCTCAGATTGAGCCTAACAATTACAATATTTCTATGGTGATATCAGATGACAGCCTAACAATTACAATATTTCTAATGGTGACTATCAGATGACAGCCTAACAATTACAATATTTCTATGGTGACTACTCAGATTGAAGCCTAACATTACAATATTCTAATGGTGACTACTCAGATTGAAGCCTAAAATTACATATTTCATGGTGACTATCAGATTGACAGCCTAACAATTACAATATTTCTATGGTGACTCTCAGATTGACAGCCTAACAATTACAATATTTTCATGGTGATCTCAGATTGACGCTAAAATTACAATATTTCTATGGTGATCAGTTGACGCAACAATTACAATATTTCTAATGGTGATCTCAATTGACAGCCTAACAATACAATATTCTCATGGTGCTACTCAATTGACGCCTAAAAATTACAATATTCTAATGGTGACTACTCAGATTGAAGCTACAATTACAATATTTTATGGTGATACTCAATTGACAGCCTAAAATTACAATATTTCTAATGGTGACTACTCAGATTGAAGCCTAACAATACAATATTTCTAATGGGACTCTCAATTGACGGCCTAACAATTACATATTTCTATGGTGACTATTCAGATTGAAGCTAACAATTACAATATTCTAATGGATATCAGATTGACGCCTAACATTACAATATTTCTAATGGTGACTACTCAGATTGACAGCCTAACAATTACAATATTTCTATGGTGACTACTCAGATTGACAGCCTAACATTACAATATTTTCATGGTGACTGCTCAGTTGACAGCCTAACAATACAATATTTTGGTGCTACTCAGATTGACGCCTAAAATTACAATATTTCTATGGTGACTACTCAGATGAAGCCTAACAATTACATATTTCATGGTGACTACTCAGTTGAAGCCTAACAATTACAATATTTCTATGGTGACTACTCAGATTGACAGCTAACAATTACAATATTTTATGGTGACTCTCAGATTGATAGCCTAATTAATATTTCTAATGGTGACTACTCAGATTGATGCTAACAATTACAATATTTCTAATGTGACTACTCAGATTGATAGCTAAAAATCAATTTTCTAATGGTGACTACTGAATGACAGCCTAACAATTACAATATTTCTTATGGTGACTACTCAGATTGACAGCCTAACAATTACAATATTTCTCATGGTGACTACTCAGATTGACAGCCTAACAATTACAATATTTCTCATGGTGACTACTCAGATTGACAGCCTAACAATTACAATATTTCTAATGATGACTACTCAGTTTGACGGCCTAACAATTACAATTTTTCTTATGGTGACTACTCAGATTGACAGCCTAACAATTACAATATTTCTCATGGTGACTACTCAGATTGACAGCCTAACAATTACAATATTTCTCATGGTGACTACTCAGATTGAAGCCTAACTATTACAATATTTCTAATGATGACTACTCAGTTTGAGGCCTAACTATTACAATATTTCTCATGGTGACTACTCAGATTGACAGCCTAACAATTACAATATTTCTAATGGTGACTACTCAGATTGACAGCCTAACAATTACAATTTTTCTTATGGTGACTACTCAGATTGACAGCCTAACAATTACAATATTTTATGGTGACTACTCAGTTTGACAGCCTAACAATTACAATATTTCTTATGGTGACTACTCAGATTGACAACCTAACAATTACAATATTTCTAATGGTGACTACTCAGATTGACAGCCTAACAATTACAATATTTCTAATGGTGACTACTCAGATTGACAGCCTAACAATTACAATATTTCTCATGGTGACTACTCAGATTGACAGCCTAACAATTACAATATTTCTATGGTGACTACTCAGATTGACGGCCTAACAATAACAATACTTCTAATGGTGATTACTCAGATTGACAGCCTAACAATTACAATATTTCTCATGGTGACTGCTCAGAATGACAGCCTAACAATTACAATATTTCTAATGGTGACTACTCAGATTGACGGCCTAACAATTACAATATTTCTAATGGTGACTACTCAGATTGACAGCCTAACAATTACAATATTTCTAATGGTGACTGCTCAGATTGATAGCCTAACAATTACAATATTTCTCATGGTAACTACTCAGATTGACAGCCTAACTTGTACCACCATGAAGCCTGGTCTGCTTCTCTCCTTATGTCAATCTTCAACCTTGGACATTTAACTACAGATTAAAATCTCAGCTGCCAGAATGCTGAAACAAATACTTTTAAACCATATCAGGATCAAACTTCAGTTTTATGGGTGGAAATCCAGTTAAAAAGCCAATGCCATTGACCATTTCACCAGAGGATCGGCCATATTACCTTGTAGACTTTGCTGATTTAAACTGACCAATTAGTGACTGGGGAAAAACCTCAAGTGCATGTTTATTTCCAATTGAAGAATGTGCGAAATTTTACACCAGCAAGAACATAAGGTGTTCGATGAGTGCTTGTTGATTTACTTAAGTTAACGTCTCATTTCGGACTGAAATGGTCTAATAATTCCTCATTCCAATATGACTTGCATCTTTCTCTCTATTCAGGAAGAAGGAAAAATACTATGTTTAAATTTTGTAATAAAACACAGGTCACTGCACACACACACATGCTTGCATGGTGCATATTCATTTCTTATATTTTATCCAAAATTATGTCAATGACATACCATTATGGTAAAATGAAATCATTTACAATTAAGTTAAGTAGCTGAGATTTTTTTTTCAGGTTAGTGGGCAGTAATTACATTGATAAAAATATTTCAAGAGAAAGAAATTAAGAGAATTTAAAGAGTTGTAAGTAAAGAATGTAAATATCAAAAATACATACATCCTTCTTTCCTTATTTGTGTATTAAGGCAGAAACGAATATAGAAGTTAAATGGCATTTAAGTTCCTTGTTTCAAGACAATACTTGTGAATGAAAAATGTTGAATATTGGGTAAGAATTGAAATAATCAATGTGTATATGTGTTTTGATGTGGTCTGGTAATGAGGATTTTACAATTAAATTTGGTAGGTTTAACTGTGGTTTTCTGCAGATCAGGCTTTATGTGGTACCTATTGAGTGCATCAAAATAGTCTATATGAGGGAAAGGGTTAAGCACAGGTTATGGTTCAGGTGTCGTTCATTATATGACTTGGGCTTTGCCAACTCCAAAATGTGTTAAATACACAACAATTAAATGAATATTTCTGGATCATTCTGACTGAAGCCTGTCACAGCTCCATCCATATTTTGATTTATACATGCAGTCAGTGTCTTCCTTGGATCTACAGTCTGTTGGCTCAACTTCACATGGCTTGACTTTCTCTAGTCTCAATTATAACTCTCCGTGTTGATTACTGAACAAATATGCATGGCTTAACTTTACAACTCTTGACTTTCTGCAAAGCTCAAATTGAATTTTGGTCCCAATACACGTTTTTGCACCCTAGGGTGGTACTGAGGCTCTATAACAACACAGCGCACATGTTGCCAGGACAACCTTCACATGTCATTAATCAATTAGGGCAGCTTAATTATTACCCCAGATTTTGCTGTTTTTAAAGAAGCTTTTATCAACTAGCAAGTTAAATTTCACTAACCTTGCAGTCTTTTACCAAGAAAGGAAACTTTAATTAAAAAGAGCAATTAAAGATATATGTACAAATTGAATACATAAAAATGGCTAAATATACTGCACACTATCTACAAATCAAACAAACGACTGTTGTCGACTGAAAGGGCTTCCTCAGTGGTGTAAGTATGCCATATATTAAGTTTTTATCCCAGAAAGTAAATAAGATATATTCTGGACAAAAATTCACAATGACATTAAACAAGTCCCTCATAGAGGAAACCATGAAAAAGACCTATGCGAACAACATAAAACCAGATCAGCCTGCAAGTAACTCGCAGGCTGATCAGGTTTTATGCTGTTCACTGCTCCTCAGTGGTCTGGAAATGAGGATTTTGTAATTAAATTTGGTAAGGTTTAACTGTGGTTTTCTGCAGATCAGGCTTTATGTGGTACCTATTGAGTGTGTCAAAATGAGTCTATATGAGGGAAAGGGTTAAACAAGAACTATCATTGAAGATGATGAATAACCTCAAGATGTGCTTTGTAACAGTTACTGTAACTATGTCAGAGACAGTCTTTACACAGTTGAAGGATGAAAATAAAAGCTCTGATACACTTACAGTCATATACATGTATCGCAAACTATAAATATAACAAGGAAAATAGGTCAATCAAAATAAAGCTGATCATAATGTGCCAAGGATTTGTTCAATTAGCAATGGTGCTTATAAATACTGTGCTATTAAATCAAAATCAGATCAGTAGAAGCTAACAAATAGTGCAGATAAAATATATTCAAGAAATATGATTAGGGAGAGTATCTCAGTGGAAACTGAAGCAAGCATGACATGCCTACAATATGCACAAGTATTCTTGGAACTTTGAGTTGTTGTGAAGTTCAATAAAAAATTTGACTAATGGTAGCTGAGATAAAAACAGAGCAGACAAAATATATATTAAATTCATATAACAAAGAGCCATAACTCATTTTGAAATCAAACCAGTCATGATATGCACAACAAGGCTTGATACTTGACACTTCTGAGAAATGAAATCAAAAACAGACTTTTGGCAGCCGAGTTATAGCACACACAAAATAATAATAATGCAATAAATATATTATAAGGCCATAACTCACTTAAAATCAAGCCAATCATGACCTGCCAACGATATTGGATATTGGTACTTATAAATGCTGTGAAGTTAATCGAACACAATCAGACCAGTGGTAGCTGAGAAATAGCTTGGACAAAGTATACATTCAATAAATAGAACAAAGGGCCATTATTCATTTAAAATCTACCTGATAGTTATGTGCCAAGGATATGTGTAGCTTAAGGCTTGGTACTTATCAATGCATTGAAGATAAATCAAATCCAGCCAAAGGCAGCCAAGAAATATATATACATGGAAAATATATTTGATAAATATAACAAAGGGCCATAACTGAATTAAAATCAAGCTGATCATGACAAACCAAAGATATCCCCAACTAGGTTTGGTACTTATCAGCGTTGACAAATCTTGGCTACAGATGGATAGACAGACTGATGAATATGATTCAAAAAAAGTTCCCATACACTTCTTATCTTGGGGTATAATAAAGGGAGAAATTTAAAAATGGGTTATGGTAGAGTTATGATTTTTGGTCACTGTACTTAAATCAGAAAAAAACAACAACAAAAACAACAAACAAACAAAACAATATGCCTCCTGATCTATCAATTTGGGGGCATAAAAATAATGTCTGCTTCAGGCAGCAATTATTTCTTAGGATCTTTACACATTAAATTAAAACAATAGTAGGATCATAGTTAAATATTTATGTAGAATTATATGTTATCTCCCTGGAAATAAACATCACTGCATTATATAACAGTGAATAATTATTGATGGATATAAGTTATGAGTTGAGAGTATTGTTTGTTTTTCATACTTTTCTGAAATAAGCAACGGCTTAATATCTAATAATTGAAAATAAATTGAGAAGAGAAGAAAAACATTCCCACAAAATGGCTTATTTTCACTGATACAGGCCAAAAGCATTTCCATCAATTGTTTCTTCAGAAATTTATCTGAAATTTCTCTGAGTTTTACTACCGCCAGCATTTCCAATAAAATGTTTATGCATAAAATGACTGCAGATGTCATACTGAGATAATGTGATTGTATCATAATTACAAAACAAAGGTTTATAATGCCAACCAGTAAACCTGGGATGTCTTCTAAATTTGTCAAACTGCTGTGCTTCTTAGGTTAAATAAATTTGAATTTGGAATTTTCTACCATAAACTATCTTTCTATGACTATCAAATAAAGGAATCAATTGCAATTTAAATTGCCAGAAACATATGTGTTGTTTGTATCAATGATAATCATCAAACAACATTTCAAAACAGGTTAAAGCAAGGAGATAATTTTAATTTTTTATACTGATTCAACTACAAAATGTACAAATGTACACTGATATGGGCCAAATTATCAACAAGCTTCATTTCTATGAGCTATAATGCTTGTCTTTGTTGGATATACATGCATGTTTTCACCATAACTAATTTTTTATTACAAAGACTTTATATAGATGTCAATACATAATTTGAAACAATGGGCTTTTTTAGGCAGCATTTTGTGGGTTTTAAAATTTGCACAACTATGATTATCCCTCATGATAAGATTAACTTTTATGCTTCATCTGACTAGACTCTCAGATCTCAACTTATGCAGCTGATAAAAAAGTTTATTGAATGGAAATAAAACTCACCCAGTCCTGACCATCTGACTTGCTGGTATCTTCATCTAAAGGTATAAGGTGGCAGTCTCCCAAGGCCAGGTCTGTCCGTGGAAACAAATGGGTTGTCAGTTATACATAGGGCCTTGAATCATGGACTATATCAGATAAATATGAAATTAAGTCACAAATCAAGGGTCAGAATCAAGAATCAGAGTCAAGGAACATAACACTCTTACACATCAACTTCCATTCTATTCACAGATTAGTGAGGGATGAAAGACAACTCTGCTTGGAAACCGGGAACATAATAGATCAAAGGGGATCTTCCTGAATCAGGGAGCATACTGGATCAAAAGGGATAATTAAAGGGGTCATAATGACTGAAATGAGGATCAAGATGGATCAGAGCAAATTAACCCAAATAACATATTAACTCATAGAACCATGTATTGATGATCAAGAAATGCACTTTGAAATATTGCGTGTTTATACTTAGGAGAGGGGAAAAGAGACTCAAGTTGCCTGTAAGCAAACTAAATAAAAGAGGCAACTCTTAAGTATGAAAAGCTACAGGATTGAGGATAGTAATATGCAGAAATAAAAAAAAAAAAACAAAAAAAACCCACATTTATATGGAAAAAAAAGAGAATGATAAGAGGGAGAGATAGAGAGGGAGAAAGATATACAGACAGGCATGGCATTGTATAGAGAAGGACAACACTGAGTTTACACACCCTGCATCCTGCCAGCCAACTGGTACTGGTTTTCAGGACGCCGTGAGCGATTTGAGATGGCAGTAAAGAGTCCACCTCTACCCCAGTATCCGGAGTCATCTGGAACAGAATCACAGTGTTTAGTATACAAAACTACCATAACACACGAATTAGGTGAAAAAGAACTATAAATGTCGCCAAGGGGCTGACTTATACCCATACTTATACTTATACACACACACCCAGGAAAAGATGGCAGGTTCAATTCCCGGTCATTACAAACGTATAATGATTACACTTGTGTAACAATAAATCCAAGCAAGTTTTGTTGGTATCCATCAAGTAGTATAGAAGGAGCACTCTTTAATTACATGTATGTACAGGAGATGCAAACTTGGTCAAAGAAGCATATTTTTAGAAAAATGGGAGATATCCCAACTGTTATAGATTACGCACATCTTCAATAATAATGTTGAATGCAAGCAAGTTTTATTGAAATACATCCAGTAGTTATGAAGCAGTAGCTGACAATGTACATGAGCTACCAAAATGGTCAATGAGGCATAATTTTCCAACAAGAGGGCCATGATGGCCCTGGAATCGCTCACCTGAGAACAAGGTGTAAGTGGGAGGAATAGAAACAACAAATAGCTTTTGATATTATGGAAAATGGGCTCTGCCCCCCGCCAGCCATAAATCCAATGCATACGTCTGGTTAAAAAGAATTTTCAAATTTGTACTATATACATATAAGAACTAGATGTGGGTGTTCCTCGGAACACTTGTGTCGCCTGCATTTAAGCATGTTTGATGAAAGAATTGACTAGAAAATCGATCTTTTGACAAATTATTGATAAAGCATAATCTATTTTGTGAGGTACAAAATAACACCAAATCACACACACACACACATATATATATATATATTTTTTTTTTGGGGGGGGGGGGGGGGGGGGGGGGGAATAAAATATCCAAACAGTGCAATATGTAATAATTTTCCCGAGCACTTTCGACTATACAGTCTTCATCAGAGGAGTGTCAGAATGACTATGAATTCAAAACATTAACTGTAAGAAAAATTATGACGTCATTAAGCACTTATGACGTTAATTATATATATGTTGCAAGTTTGTAGTCATCATTATCATTATTGAGTTATCATTCTTGTGTACTGCACTCAGACCAATGAGATCTATCTACTATAAATGTTTAAGGCAACACTTCAAATACTTTACAAGTTATGCACCACACAATAATTAAATCCAAAAAAATAAACAAAGGGAAATAACTCTAAAAATACAACAGTTATCATTCTTGCACAATGCACTCCATGTGATCTATCCATGTTTTAAGTTTCAAGGTGATACCTCAAATACTTTTTGAGTTATGGTCCGGACAAAAATAAAATCTCAGAATCAACAAAGGGTAATAACTCAGAAAATACGAAAGTCAGAGTTATCATTCTTGTGCACTGCACTCCACCTCAATGTGATCTATCTATGTTTTAAGTTTCAAGGTGATACCTCAAATACTTTTCGAGTTATGCTCCGGACAAGAAAGTGTGACGCCGACGACGACGCTGACGACGACGACGACGGACAAAGTGATCCCTATGTGTCTGCCATGCTATGCAGGCGACACAAAAATAGGATTTGACCCCTGTCGGCTATGTTTTTCAATGGATCAAAGTAATTTGAACAATCTTGGTAGAGAGTGACCTAAGGAACATCTGTGCCAAAACAAAATTTGAAATTTAGCCAGTACTTTTTCACAAGAAGATTTTTCAAATTTGTACCATATACATGTAAGGAATATGGGCCCTGACCCCTGTCAGCCATGTTTTTCAACAGATCAAAATAATTTGAACAATCTTGGTAGAGAGTTACCTATAAAAGAACATATGTGCCAAATTATTTTAAAATTTGGCCAAGAGATTTGGAGATGTCTTTTAAATTTTTAACTTTACACATATATGAACAACATCGGTAGAGAGTTACCCAAGGAACATTCTGTGCCAAATTATTTTGAAATCTGGCCAGTAGTTTTGGAGTAGAAGATTTTTAAAGTTTTCATGTTTTTTTCTTTCCATTGCCATGGCAACCAGAGATCTTAAAGGAATCAAATTCTTTGAACAACTATGAAAGAGCATCACCCAAGGAACATTCCTGGAAAGTTTCTTTAAACTTGGCCCAGTGGTTTAGGAGCTCGGAGCTAGGCTAATTTTGACACATGTGACATTCGGCGATAATTGGTAATGTTCGTTTTTAATGTTGGAAGCATTTCCATGACAAAATATAAATATCAAAACGTAAAAATACTGACTTTTGATGATTTGAGGGGTGTTATGAATAAATTAGACTATAGCTTATATACCTGCTGACTTATTCTAAATATAAAGAGTTGTTCCATATATATCCTTAAATTTTTCATGGAGATTATTTACAACTTGTCTAAATGGTGGAGCTCATTTGTGACCAATCTCCAAGCAGAGTTGTCGTTCGTTCCTCACTAAGCCATTAATGTAATCACGGTAAGTCAGTGTGTAAGAGAGTGGTTTGTGACTACCGCCGATGCTTCAAAAAAAGAAAGTATGTTTAAAAAGCATAAATTGAGTAAATTAATCATGAAAGAGCATAACTACAGCCAAGCTGATTGACTGATTAATCTTCTGAATTTACTGTCGCTGCAACAGTACTTCAATCATATAGTGAAGTCCAGCTTATTACAGGTGGAGAACAAGTGACAGGAATTGTCACAAAACCAGGTTTTCTTTTCACAATTTTTCATCCCAGTACAGATTATTTGTATCAGTCAAATAATTTTGTGCTCGACGTCTATTAAATTTAACTCCAAAATTATAAACCACAGAGTGAGGTTCCTATGCACTGCATTCTGCCTCAATGAGATGTATAAAGTTTCAAGTCAATACCTCTTATAATGTAGGAGTTATGCTCCGGACAAGGAATTTTATCAAAGGGGCATAACTCCATCAAAAATGGTCAAACTGCAAAACACAGGTAATATTCTCCAGGGTGACTTAGTCAAGGTACTTCTGTTAAAGAATGAACAAAATTTATTAAAAAAGGTAGAAGTTGTGCACGAAAGAATACTCCCTTTATATTACATCTGTTAAGGGGCAAAGGGCCATAACTGCATCAAAAATAGTCGAACCACAAAACCCTGACAATATGCGCCAGGTCACTATGTAATAATGCTTCTGTAAAAGTTTGGGCCAAATCCATTGAAAAATGTAGGAGGAGTTGCGCACAGAAGAATATTTCCCTATATATTACATATGTGAAAAAATAACAAAGGGCCATAACTGCATCACCCTTTATATTACATCTGTTAAGGGGCAAAGGGCCATAACTGCATCAAAAATAGTCGAACCACAAAACCCTGACAATATGCGCCAGGTCACTATGTAATAATGCTTCTGTAAAAGTTTGGGCCAAATCCGTTGAAAAATGTAGGAGGAGTTGCGCACAGAAGAAATTGTTTACGCCCTCCCGCCTAACCGACATACCCCAATCTAATAACCAGTTTTCCTTCGGAAAACCTGGTTAAAAACCCTGAATGCTTTGAGGTATCCGGTTAGAACCATCAACCTACCACAAACCAGTTGGAAGGCTTCCTCAGAGGAAATTACAAATGAACCCACATGGTGATTACTTAGGGCCTGAGTCTGAGTGAGTGTTAAAGTCAGCAACTTTATCCTCTTGGCCACACATGAGTAAATATTGAACAATATTAGTTGAACATGTCCTATAACAATACAGTATTTATTGAAAGGAACTACACAACACAGTATTTATTGAATGGAAACTACAAAGACACTATATTTATTGAACAGGAACTACCATGACACAGTCAAGCCTTTTTTTGATGTTCTGGGGAAAGGTGGCAGGTCCTCTCAATAGGGGAAAATATGTCGATCTGGGGAAAATTTACTTATGAAAAAAACATTAAAAAAAAACACACTTCTTATGCTGTAAATGAAACAAATTTGTTTATTTTTATTTCATTTTATAATTATATTTATGAAAATATGTCTCTATTGCTTTCCTTGTGTGTCATTTTTTTTTTTAAAATGAAAATACGTTTTTGTCAGTGGAATTTTTAGATGGAATTGGGGAAAAAAGTATACTTTTTTTATAAGAGGAATGGGGCTGAATATTGGCCCTAATCGGCATAAAAAAAGGCCTGACAGTATTTATTGAATAGGGACTACCATACACAATATTTATTGAACAGGAACTACCATGACACAGTATTTATTGAATAGGGACTACCATGACACAATATTTATTGAATAGGGACTACCATGACACAATATTTATTGAACAGGAACTACCAGACACATATTTATTGAACAGGAACTACTGACACAATATTTATTGAACAGGGACTACCATGACACAATATTTATTGAACAGGGACTACCATGACACAATATTTATTGAATAGGGACTACCATGACACAATATTTATTGAATAGGGACTACCATGACACAATATTTATTGAACAGGGACTACCATGACACAATATTTATTGAATAGGGACTACCATGACACAATATTTATTGAACAGGAACTACCATGACACAGTATTGGCAACCATAAAAGTATTTAGTGACAAGGAACTATCGCAAAAGGTGATGAACACACCTGTAACACAAGATCACATTAAGCTGTTATTTCAAGTTTTCTTATTTCAGTAACATTAATCTTAATGATGGCCTTCTCCACTGCAAAATACAACAATTATGTAGTAGAGGTATAAAATGGCACTTGTACTACCTTGCCATAGAGCTAGCTTTTGTGGTGACGTGGTAGAGTGTCCGATTTGCATACCGAGGGTCCCAAGTTCGATACCAGCTCGGGGCAGTAGGATTTTACTTGGTTACAATTACCTTTGTGGCACTATAGACCTGTTCACTCTAGTACCAATAGTTTTCTTGAAGTACTAGGCTACAAGACACGATGGGACAGCAACGACATGCATGAATCATTTTATTTCTGGATTATATTTTCATAGCATTTGCATATTTCAAGCTTACATTTAATTAATATTTACATATCTCAGCAATTTTTTACAAAGAACAATTAGAGATTTGTTTTCATGGAAAACAGATGTCTCCCCCCATCCTCTTCCCCTCACACACATATATACACTAAGGCACACAATCACATATGCAAATAGTTAAATTTAAAGGGCTGACTATATTGATAAAGCTCCGCACAGAGTTATGGATCATGTATGTGAGACTTCCTCCCATCAATTTCTTTCAATAACTGAAACTTTTTGTCAATAGCATAAATAGAATAAGAGTTATCTTGTGGTCAAGAAATTGTAAAAAGGGGGAATAACTCCAAAAATACTTAGGACAGAGTTATGAACCTTGTGCATGACATTTTCTCTCATTAATTTCTTTTCATAAATGAAATTTAATTTCAATAGCATGAGTCGAACGGCAGTTATCAAAAGGACATGAAATTGTATAAAAGCAGAAAAACTCCAAGAAGAAACACTGGAAATGGATTATGCTCTAGTGTACTGCAATTCTTGTCCATAACATCTACCCACCTATGAAGCTTCAAAGTTATATGTCTCATAGTGCATGAGTTATGCTCTGGACAAAACTTAATTGAATATGAAATTATACAACGGGAAATTACTCCAAAAATATGATTTGCAGGATTAAGGTATTCATGCACTACAATTCTCCTTTGTGAGATCTATTTACCTTTGAAATTTCAAGGTAATATGTCTCATAGTGCATGAGTAATGCTTAAAAAAAACAAGAGGCCCATGAGGCCCTAAATCGCTCACCTGAGATAAATAGGTTGACCTAAGGAACATCTGTACCAATTTATTTTAAAATCTGGCCAGTAGTTTTGAAGAAGCTGATTTTATAAGTTTTCATTTTTTTTTTTTGTTGCCATGGCAACCAGAGTTCTATATGGATCAAGTTTATTTTAGGAACTTTTGTGAAGGTTGACCCAAGGATCATTCCTGCCAAATTTAATCAAATTCTGTCAATTGGTTTCTGAGGAAATGCTGATTAAAGTTTTCCCAATATACATATAAGGCAAATAAGCCCCGCCCCTGGCGGCCATGTTTTTTACGGATCGGAAGATTTTTAGCAACCTTGGTAGAGGTTGACCCAAGGAACATCTGTACCAATTTATTTTAAAATCTGGCCAGTAGTTTTGAAGAAGATGATTTTTAAAGTTTTCTTCTTTTTTTTTCTTTTTGTTGCCATGGCAACCAGAGTTCTACATGGATCAAGTTTATTTTAGCAACTTTTGTGAAGGTTGACCCAAGGATCATCCCTGCCAAGTTTCATAAAATTCTGTCTAGTGGTTTCAGAGGAGATGTTGTTTAAAGGTTTCTCTATATACATATAAGGCAAATAAGCCCCGCCCCTGGCGGCCATGTTTTTTTACGGATCGGAATAATTTTAGCAACTTTGGTAGAGGTTGACCCAAGGGACATCTGTACCAAATTATTTTGAAATCTGGCCAGTAGTTTTGAAGGAGATGATTTTTAAAGTTTTCAAATTATTTTTCTTTTTGTAGCCATGGCAACCAGAGTTCTTCATGGATCAACTTTATTTTAGCAACTTTTGTAGAGCCTCACCCAAGGAACATTCCTGCCAAGTTTCATAAAATTCTGTCCAGCGGTTTCAGAGGAGATGTCGTTTAAAGCAAATTGTTGACGACGCACGACAACGAACGACGGACGAAGGGTGATCACAAAAGCTCACCTTGAGCACGTTGTGCTCAGGTGAGCTAAAAACCAAGTATAGAATTGAACAAAGGGCAGTTACTCTAAAAATACTATGTGCAGAGATACGGTTCTTGTGCACTGCACTTCTCCTCCATGTGATCTATCTATGAAGTTTTAAGGTTGTGTCTTATAGTGCGCGAGAAATGCTCTTGTAAAAAATAAGTATGAAACTCAACAAAGAGCAATAACTCCAAAAATATGATTATAGAGTTATGGTTCTTATGCATGACACTTTTCCATCATGAGGTCTATCAAGTTAATGGCTTTTATACTCTTGAGTTATGTTCAAGACAAAAAATAATTCTGAAATTTAACAAAAGGCAGAAACTCCAAAAATATGATATGCAGAGTTACAATTCTTGTGCATGACACTTCTCAATAAGATCTATACCCCTGTGAAGTTTTAAGTTAATATCTATGATACTTTTAAAGTTACACTCTGGAAAAAAAATAAGTATGATATTTAACAAAGGGCAATAACTCCAAAAATATGATGCACAGAGTTACAGTTCTTGTGCACTGCACTTCTCCTCCATGAGATCTATCCATCTATGAAGTTTTAAGTTAATAGCTTTGATTCTTTCTGAGTTATGCTCCGGACAAAAAATGTGACAGACAGATAACTCCGACAAAAACAATATGTCTCCCCCCATATAAATATGGGGGAGACATAATTATCCACCTAGATGTACTTAGTATATCTACATTTATTGACAATCATCATGTATATATCCTTTGTGAGTAAAATACAGATTATCATAGATTATGAAATTATCAAACATTCTACCTTTACAATGCTGAGCAAGATTTTTCTTTTTATTAAAAAAATAAAAATAAATTGAAAAATATTATGGCTAATTGGTAACAATATTTCAGCCACATGGAGGCAAGACTAAAGACTAAGTCTAAAGAACTACCACACTTTCCAGTTTCAAGTGTAATACCACACCCAGTCATAATACCGAGACATGGTCAACTTTGGATTTGGAGATATCCTATATTTCATGCTGAACACTAAGAAGGGAGCTGCCAGTATTAAATAAACTTAACCATATTCATTTTCAACCAACCATACTTAGAGTTAAGTAATATTTTAATACTTATGGGCAAATCTCATCATTCTTGTTTCCATGACAAACATACCCAAATACTTTATTTCTTGGCAAACTTTGTTACAATGTAGTTACATTGTGATGCAATAAGATTTAACCCTTTCCCTCATAGAGGACACCATGAAAAGACCTATGCGAACAGCATAAAACCAGATCAGCCTGCGAGTAACTTGCAGGCTGATAAGGTTTTATGCTGTTCGCTGCTCCTCAGTGGTCTGGAAATGAGGACTTTATAATTAAATTTGGTAAGGTTTAACTGTGGTTTTCTGCAGATCAGGCTTTATGTGGTACCTATTGAGTGCGTCAAAATGAGTCTATATGAGGGAAAGGGTTATGTCAACTTAGTCATGTACTTAAATGTTGCATAAGACAAGAATGGTGGAACAAGCTTCTACCTAATCTAAGACTTTAAGTTTTACTTGGTACTAAGTACTGTTGGTGGAATTAGGGCCATGTCTGCTTTTCACTTGGTCTGTCAAATCCTTACCTGCCAAAACCACCATTCTATCGTCTAAAATAACTAACATATCTGTACTTTCCACTCATGTCTGCCATCAATGTGCCAATATCATAAATTTGCTGCTATACATTCAATGACTCCATAATTCATCCTTTCACACCGGGATATGAAGGTGATTTACGGCTGTGCATTTCAGGAAAAATGAGTTTGTAAAGAACTTGTACAATCCAATTAGCTGTGGTCATTGTAGCTATCAAAGGAAAGTACCAGGAGCATTCTAGGCCATTGTTAGCTCAGAACACCTACGAACAACACGTGATACAATTAATCCATAAATCTTGAAGATTTGCAGGTCAATCAATACCTTACAATGAAGCCATTCAGATACTGATATAACAAGATTACATGGATTTTTTTTTGTGATTACTTTTTTTGGGGGGGATTTGTGTTGGTACAAATGTACTTAAAAATAGTGAGGGCTGAATGCAAAACTATTCCATCTACTTCTAATTCTATATACACTGAATACTGAGTTTCATGACCTGCCCTCAGTATGGTTTCATTTGTATATACAGAACCTATATGGGCTGCCTGTTTTTTCATGTTGTACTTCTTTCTGTACTCAGTTCACTTCAACTGATTTCCCATGAGATCTGACTAAAAATAAAATGTTGCCCTTTGGACATTAAATCAATAAAATCCTAAAATTACATTTTCTGATTTTGCAAAGAAACCTGATCAAAATTCAAGCTGGGTTTCTTAAAAAAAACTGCTTGACTTTTTATCACATCTACATGACTGTAGCGTTTGAAATAAGATACTAAAAATAACCCGTCTGTGTTAGTATAATGTTATTTATTTGTTGGAGTAATATCCATCAATTTGACCCTTTATCTGATAGAGACATGCTCTATTTCCTTTGTAAATAAAGAAGACCCAGATAAGACAGGGTCTGAAAGAAACTGTTTGATCAGGGTCTCCTATGTTTGCTCATACAATATATTGTATTGAATGTTTTGATGGCAAACCTGAGAAACACAATTTAATTTAAGGGCCGACTGCAAAACTGTTCTATCTCCTTCTTTTTCTGTATGTACTTAGAGTAGTTTTGCAACCAACTCTTGATATAGTCACAGTTTATCTGTTAAGACTCAAAGAAGAAAAAAAAGTACAATAAAAAGCAATTACAGTACTCTAGTCATCCTTTTCTAAAAACCAATATCAGTGTTTGATTATTCAAGTTTTCAAGAAATTGTCAGATCAATGAAAAAGGCTCATACTTCATAAATAATTAAAGACATTTTGTACTTCACTTTATACTGGTGTCTCTGATGTTGAAACAATATCAAGTATGAAATATTGACTAGGTTCCTAATATTACTGATTTTAAAATGTTTGTTTGATCGTGTTGATGTCAAGCGTTTTCCAATATTTAATCAAATATTTAATACCTACAAAGTATGAAAACTGTATCTCTATTCTAACAGGAGATATTTGACGGAAACAAAATGTTTGACGCCCACCTGCCTAACGATGTACGTCATTTTAATAACCTGGATTTTCATTAAAAACCTGGTTAAAAAAAGAAAGTTAACATTAACAAGAGAGCTGGCTATCGCAAATTATTCTTGTCCTGCAATTTTATCAATTCAAGGGTCATAACTCTGGTGTTTTCGAGAAATTTTGGCTGGTCATCAAACTTGATAGAGATATTTTACCCATTTACATTGTGACTAAGTTTGGACAAGATTTGTTCATGTTTGTTTGAGTTAGAGAGAGAACACCATTACTTTAGCTTTTTTTTCTTTATCAATTCAAGGGCCATAACTCTGGAGTATCTGAGACAATCTGGCTAAGCAGACATTATAATATAGCAATTTTTCATCAATTCAAGGGCCATATAACTCCCAAGTGTCTTGGACAATCTGAATCCATAACATTCAACAGGCATATAAAAATGTATCTCTTCTATAACTGATATTACAAAATCTCAATTCTTTTCAACTTCCTTGAAAACTTAAAGGATAGAAGTACACATTTCTTATTAGGTCAATCCTGATTTATTACATCTCTCAAAGAAAGTCATCTAAAATATGTATAAAACTGCTAGATTTGTGACATATTACAGGTATCATCAATTCAAAACCTTTCAAAATAGTGGTCATTTTAAAGTAGTCTTCTTGGGGACATAGTGTGAACGACAAAATG
Organism: Solen grandis; assembly: GCA_021229015.1. NCBI lineage: Eukaryota > Metazoa > Mollusca > Bivalvia > Adapedonta > Solenidae > Solen > Solen grandis. The sequence goes on along the minus strand of CM037779.1, from coordinate 64,558,254 downwards.
GGCCATAATTCTTTCTTCGTAAGACACACATAAAAAATATGTCATGCACATTTACACATCATTATTAATGCACATGCAAAATTTGAGCTGAATCTTTGAAGTAATGTAGTAGTAGTTCGCATCACAAGATTTTTTAACTCAAATCAGAGGACATAACACTTTCATTCTTTGGATGACATGCATAGAAATTCTTAATGAATGACGCACAAATGAATTATGTCATGCACATCTACATGTCATAATAAATGAAATTTGCAAATCCCATCTCAATAGGAGAAGTAATGTAGAAGTAGTTCACATCACAAAGTTTTTGCCATGGATGAACGGACATCCTGACAAACAAATCAACAAACTGACTCAAATATACTTAGTTGCATGCAAAAATGATTCATTTACAAGGTATAAGTACCATCTAATGTTGATTTATGGCATTTATCCAGATTCTATAAAGCTTTTTTTACCATACAAGTCATCACAGTTAAGGACTTTGAAGATAATATAAAGTGAAGTGATGTAGCACTAACAGCCAGTCCAAATGTCGTCCTACATTGAACCCCAAATCTATATTCATATTGCAGCTCAATACAAAGAAATATCTATACTTAAACAAAATGTCTGCTTCAGATATGAACTTGCTAGAGTGTAAACAAACTAATTGTGGATGATGGATGGACAACGGACATTCAACAATCCTGAAAGCTCATCACAGGTACTTTGTGCTGAGGTCAGCAAACAACTGAAGAAAAATAGTTTGGAAAGGTGTTGTATTTCACAATGGCAGAAGAAGGAAGTAGTGGTAAGACTGGGCAAACAAGAAAACCTCCATGTGCCCAGACATTGAGTGGTAGGGGTATAAAAATAAGCTGAACTAACCGACACAATGTATGATGATGTTGTTCACTCGTGCTGTTTTCTTTGGTTGTGTGACATCCCCCATCACATACTGTATATCCCTCCTTGTATCCTCTCCGTCCTCATCTAACTCAGCCTCCTCATCCTCCTCTTCCTCTTCTTCATCTTCATCCTCCTTCACAATGTTAAGTGACTTATAGTCGTTCTTTTTCCACAGCTCATCCCTGATGTAGCAAATATTACAATAACGAGGCACAGATGCTTGTAGGTTTTTTGAATACTTGTACATTATAAATGAAAAACATCAGTCATAAAAAAATAATATTTTTCTATGAAATATCAGTTTCAGGTCTGCATTTTATAAAACATCATAATTTGATTAAATAGTCCTCCATTCAAAATCTCAAATTCTGTATCCTCAAAGAATGGTGAATTTAGAAGATCATTTTCAACTAAAGCATACTTATAAAAATATGTATGCATAGTTTCTATTCTCTATGTCAAAAATATGTGAGTTCTGATCTTCAAAATTTTGAGTTGAATAAATCTCAATTTTAGATCATTCATTCAAAAGCAGACCAGGTGTATAAGTACATGGGACTGTCATTTTATATATTAGTTCAATGCTTACCAGTAATTGATTTACATACAATATAGAGAGAATATTCATTTCTATAAGTTTAATGCTTTATTTAAGTACAATGCAATGTGGGGAGAATCTTTATCATATCTTCGTCCAATGCCTGATTTATTTAATAACAATGTGATATATAGAAAAAAAATCATTCTTTATATTTCAGTTCACTGCTAGTTTTAATATTATGCAATTTAGAGAGAATATTTATCAATATTACGTAAATGCTAGACTTATATTTATATAATGCAATGAAAATTTATTTATCAAAGTTCACTACTAGATTTAAGTACAATGCACAGTAGGGATTGACGATGACCATAATCTACTGACCGATCCTTTCGGAGTTCCTGTGCCCACCTCAACTCTTGCTCCTCTGCCTCTTTGGCTCGGCGCTCCGCATCCTCTTGACGCTGCACATAATTTTACACACATGAGAACATATGAGAATACTGAAGCTTCCCCCACTGGAAAGGAATATACTAAATACATTGCCGAACCATTATGATGCCGTGTTTATGATACCTTGTTATAACAACATGCAATTAATATACAAACTAAGGCTTTAAATTGGCTTTCATATTTAAGGTATTCCAACTCTAATTGTCATACTTCATATCTGGCCACTGGATGGTAATATTTCTACAAATTGTTGTCACTTTAAAGACATCTTAAAATAAAAATGTTTCACAGAGTTTTTTCAAGTTTCAACTCCTAAACTGTGAAAAAAAAATGAAATTGAATCTTGAGAAAACTCATGGTAGAAAGCCACATTTTGTGATTCTGTTTCATATGTCATAAAGAAATCCAAATTTCATTATAGAAAAATGGAGAAAATCACTGTGTTTAAGTTTTCAGGAAGGGATAACTCATATTTTTCATAGAAAAAACTCATGAAAACAAAATCAGGGGGAGGTTATTAAAAGAACTTTAATCGCTATGTAATCTTGTCAATATGTTCTTTGGGTAAGCATAGTTTGACATCTATAAGCTAATAGTCAAATTATACACTAGACAAAACTTATACATACTCCGACTAAAGTTTTGTCTATAGCATTTGTTGTATTCAAAATAACAGATTTTGGTTTTCTATAGCTTTCCACGAATATTGTTATCACAGAGTTGATTATGCGTCAAAATTATTCAAGCAAACAACAGATTAAGCCAATGCACATTTTAATATTTACTGGGCATATGTTTTGGAATATATCTTCTCTGCAAGTTTGAAATCGGAATACTTACAAGTTCTGTTAAGTGTATTTTTATGGTTTGGTGGAATTTTTGGCTATTAGGATGGGAGAACCTTAATTACAGCAAGTTAAATCAGCACCTTTGACCATATAACTTGATATAGATACCTACTTATAATACTGACTACTACCAGGTAAATATTTCTATTTCAGAGAAAATTTGATGATTTTTTTTTTCAGAAAAGTATCAGTGCCTCGCTAATAAAACTACCATTATTAACTGGTTTGAAGAATGATGTGGTCTGATTAACGGGTTATTACAAGATCAAATTAAAGATAGGGGTAGTTAGATGGTTTCAATAGTAAGGTGGTCTTAACAGTGAGGTGGTCTTAATAATGAAATGGTCTCGATACTGAAGTTGTCTTTATAGTGATAAAGGTTAATAGTGATGGGGGTTTCAACAGTGGGTTAAAATAAGTTGTTCCTTATATTCAGTTGGTCTTTGTACTGAAACTGACAAAATTGCATGCAGGAATATGAGTATGTGTCAAAATTTTAACAGTGCATGTACATCAATTTTTCAAAGAAAAAAAAACAGACAAGCTATTAAATCATATGATAAACAGTACTCATATATTTTAAAAACATATACATAAAAAATGAAGAGACTCTTTTTCAGGAAAATGTTATTAGATACCATTAATTTAAGATTCAATAAAGGATTAAAATCAAAATTTACAGATTTAATAAGGATTACAATTAAAATTTACAACTTTGATGATTGATACAGGAGCTTAAAAACATCAGGGAGAAGCCTGATAAAGGTTCAGAACAGATATGTGTCTATAAATATTAGATAAAGCAGCAGGAAGTGTAAATGTCATGGAGAGAAAGCCATGTTTCTTCCTTGTAAGTTATACTTAATTAGTGACTTGACTCCTTTATTTTAAGGTGAGTAGTAGATTATGCTAGGAGAAAAATTAGAGAGCTTAAGAACTGTAAATATCTTTATGCACATAGAGAATGTTCATTTATATCATTATATAAGAAGCTATATGATCAGGGTCTTATTTGTTTACTCATGCTACATTGTAACTCTACACAACCTGCACAGCAAAGAAAATCCATGCTTTCATATACCATTCAAAGTTCAAAGTGAATTAATATTCATTGAGTCATAATTTTGTATAATATGAATATTCATGAGGTAAAGGGGTGAGAAAAGTTCTTCAGTGACTGGTTTCAGTCTGACTTAGCTTCTCTTTTATCTACCATGGTGAAAAATGGCTTAATTAAGATGAAAAGGGTTGATAAAAAGTGTCACTGTCCAGTGGTAACATACCCATCAGCAGATCAAAAAGTTGTGGGTTTGAACCCCATTGGAAGGACATTTAGGTCCACCCCAGGAAATTATTAGTTTAAGTTGTAAGAACTTGTTTCCCAATTGATGTAAGATAAATAAATTTAAATCAAATATAGTAGACATTATAAGTGAAACTGAACAGTATGTTTCTTCACTTCTTTTGCATTTTCTTTGCTTTTATATGCAAAATTTCATTACATTATATTTTTCTTAAAATAATCATACTTCTATTTTCTTAAAATAATCATACTTCTTTTCTTTGTTTTTATTTACAAACTTGAGGAGGGCGTATCACTGAGGACGATGAACTACGTGCACATTTTTTTCTCCTTGCTTTGACAGCATTAGACCAAAGGTTTATCCATATCCTGGAGCTTGTGTTGTTTAGCATCCTCATAGAAACTGTAGCAGTTTAATGTCAAAAGTTTTATTTATTCATTTTGTCTGCGGCTGTTCCTTGCTAAGCAGAAGTCATAAACATGCATCGGTATCCATTTTAGGCAATAACATGTGACTAGAACAAATGCTTTCTGCATTGATATTTCCTATTTGAGAAGTTTTAGTACATTTCTGTACAAGAGAATTTCTCACCCACACAAAAACACTCAACTGTCAGACTTAACTACATGTATTTCCTGCATAACTAACAGGGTAATGCTTAAGTATGAGGGCCATAGGATTTGACTAGGATGATAATTGAATTATTCCATTTTACACCATGGTATATCAGACTTAACTGAAAACAATCTTAACCCTTGCAATTATGTGGGCACTTGAGTGGTGCATCACATTTTCTTAATGAGGGGTAGAGATCAGTATAAAGGCATCATCCTTGTTATTCTTGCAGCCTGATCTGGTTTTATACTGGTCTCTTAGGTCATTCCTGAACCCTTTACCTCATGATTATTCATGTACTACTTTAAGATTAGATGAATATTTATTTACATAGCTATAAAATGAATGTCTTGCAATGCAGACTCTGTAGAATCCGAGCTACAATATTGTATGAGCAAACAGAGAAGACAGTGATCAGACAGTTACTTCCAAGAGCTTTTTGATCTGGGTCTGTTCTGTTTGTTAACAGCCCATTATATCACATAATAATACACTTTTCATGAAAAAAGAAAATATAACACAAAATTTATATATTGTTAACTAATGCAAATTGTACATATGGTGCAAATATCTGCTGTTATACGCATTGAAAAAGTTGATCATATCTCACCATTTAGTATTTTGTATGGAAGTCAAAATGCTCTCATTGTTTAAATTTGCACTGGTGAGACAGTCCGTAATTGGAAATTAATTTGAATTTTTAAAACTGTTGATGATTTAGAATTTGTTTATCTACTACGTCATCATTTTATGTTAACAGAGAAATACAGAATGTGTATGAAAAACATCAAAAAATTGACGAAGATATGCAGAATATGCAAATCAGGTATTTTTGTAAACAACTGAATGATCTTTAGTAAAAGATTAATTCTTATTTATGCATTGTTGTAATGTTGCTGACAACGAGCATGTACAAGTTGCTTCTCTTAACAAATTTGTAATACACATTTTGATTTTCTGTCCGAGAATATACACTGTTTTTGGAAGAATAACAGGCCTTTAAGGTATCAAAACATGCCTATTTGGGGTAAAAGGGTTAATGGACCCTTCCAATGTTAGCATGAGTATGCAAATTAAATCATCAATTCCATAGCAAAAACTAGAACGGTCCATAGCTCTCCTGTTGTAAATGGTTAAAAGAAAAAGAGCTAATATGGCTGATATTCTTGTAAAGTAACCTTTCTCTTTCTTTCCTCCAGTTCTTCTGGTGTAAGTTTCTTCCGTGGCTTCCTCAAGACCTCTGGCAGCCCTCCCATGAAGATGGATGACTGCCTCTTGGTTCTCAGCGGTCTCGCTTCCGACATCTTTGACTCCAGCACAGTTTTCTCCGCTATCAAATATGAATACATGGATAGATTCTATGTGATGACACTAAAATCATGAATTCCTATTCAACATCAACATTAGAAAATTGAACAAATGAAATACAAATGTTCAGGTGATATTTATAATCATCTGTAGCATCTATAGATAATCTCAGTTACAAGTTTCACTACTGGACTGTACCTGTGATCAGTTCATCAAAAGCCTTGACATCTGCAGACGTGGGTTCCTTTGAGTAGTCTGTCCCCTCAAACATGTACATGCTCTGTGGCGTCTCTGTCTCCAAATCTGCCTGTGTTGCCAAAAATAAAATCTGGTCATGTATTCTTAAAAAAGAGGGCCAGCCAAAATTGCTCTCATTGTAATTCAAAGTAAAAAAAGTAAAAAGTGATATCTGAGTGGTACAGGTTTAATGTTTAAAGCAAAGGACATACCTCTGTCCCGCTATCACCTACGTCCCCTCCCCCCTCCTCTTCCGTCTGCCACATCCCATCTGCGGTTGGGCCCAGTATACGGGTCAAGTCTACATCGGATTCCTCTCCTCCACCATCTCGGAACAACTCTTCAACACCAAACTTTAGGATGTCTTGCAGCTGAATCATCCAGATGTTCCATGTTTATATTTATTTCCATCAAAATCAAATAACAAAACCTAATTTTTTATGTGATTACAGAATTTGTCAGAGTTCATCCATCAGTTTAATCTTAAATATTTTATGTTGATTAGAAAACAAACTCTTATAACAAACACTAATCATTCTCAATGGTTCCAGGGTTGGACCAGTACTTTAAACCTTCATCCATTTATTACCACAATTCAACCTGAGTATCTTAGAAGCAACCTGCACTATAGATCCACATTATCTTGTAACTCTATTGTATAGACCCTTTATTCCACTAAGTGTTTATTCCAAATATACTTGTGTTTTTGAACATCTATATTTTCATTAAAAAGTGAACAAGAGCTGTCAGAGGACAGCATGCTCGACTATTCAAAATGCTTGTTGGTAAATCAAATTAAATCTATTTCAATTCTTGCCCTTCATAGTAATAGTAAAAAATGATATACCTTGATAGTCTGATACCCCTTAATACAGTTATGATGTCTAAAATCAATCCCATGCCTAGTTACTGAGACATAAGCACAATAACACTGTGCATGCAAAACTTAAACCAAAAATCCAAGTTAGAAAAGGGCCATAATTTGCATCAGTCCAAAAGTTATCCTCCCGTTTTCTGATGCCCTTGAAGACACACCTTAACTTTCTAGTCAATTCCACAAGCAATTTCTGATATATAAGCTGGATAGTAGCTTGAATGCAAAAATTTAACCATAATTCTAAGTTAAAAGGGGGTCATAGTTTTTAATTTATTCCATCAAAAGTTATCTACCTTGATAGTATGATACTCCTAAACATATAAAAGATATTTCAAATCAATCCCATGCCTGGATACTGAGATATAAGCATGAAAGTAACTTGCATGCAAATCTTTAACCAAAATTTCTAAGTTAAAAAAGGAGCCATAACTTGTAATATATTCCATCAAAAGTTATCTACCATGAAAGTATGATACCCCTAAACATATTAAAGATGTTTCAAATCAATCCCATACCTGGATACTGAGATATTAGCATGAAAGTACCTTGCATGCAAAACTTTAACCAAAATTTCTAAGTTAAAAAGGGGCAATAATTTGTAACATATTCTATCAAGAGTTATCTACCATGAAAGTATAATACCCCTAAACATATTAAAGATGTTTCAAATCAATCGCATGCTTGATACTGAGATATAAGCATGAGAGTATCTTGCATGCAAAACTTTAACCAAAATTTCTAAGTTAAAAAGGGGCCAAAATTCATATTAAATTCAGTCAAGAGTTATCTACCTTGGTTGTCTGATGCCCCTGAACATATTTATAAATTTTCAAGTCAATACCATAAATGGTTATTGAGATATAAGGTTGATAGTTACTTGCACGCAAAACTTTAACCAAAAGCTGCAACGCCAACGCCGGCGCCGACGCCAGGGTGACTACAATAGCTCTCATATTCTTCGAATAGTGGAGCTAAAAATGACAACTGAATATCATAAAATTTGTTGCAGTTCATATGCTGAGTTAAATAATTTAAAAAACCTGCAATACCAACAATACTGTCAGAGCACTAAGGAATTCTTGAATTCTTAAACTAGGTATTCTTGTTTAACAAAATATTCAAGAATCTGTCAAATCTGACATTTATTATTACTTTAATGACCAGCAATATTTGTGAGACAAGAGTGTTCTTTGGAACACATGTGTCACCTGCTGAAGTGTGATTGAAAAGTATGACAGACAAGCATGACAGAAATGGTGTGACGGACAGACAGATGACGGAAAAGTGATCCCTATGTGTCACCTCTGTTTACAGCAAGTGTCACAAGCAAAAATGATGAAATTCACTCTAAGTATTTGAGTACATTACTTTTTTAGCACCATGTGTGGTAGATGGAGTTTAAGTGTGAACGTCAAAGGAAGATATTACTTTAAATGATCAAAGCAAAATTAATATGCTTTGAAAGGCTGATCTTTGTGCAGAGTCTGAAAATAAATAAATCTTTTACATCTGAGACTTGCACAATCCAAAACATTTATTCAAAGCTTAGTTAAA